>CM076580.1:820178891-821378891 GCA_034641835.2 Pinus albicaulis
TGCTCTGTTCCTGCTGGCTGAGTTGTTGCTCTGTTCCATGCTGGGGCTCTGTTCTTGCTGTTACGTAGTTACGTCCACCATCTTGAAAATCTGTCGGGTATGTAGTTACGTCCGCCATCTTGAAAATCAGTATGTAGTTACATCTGCCATCTTGAAAATCAGTTTGTAATTTATGTTGTGATCTTGAAAATCAGTTAGATCTTGGCATGCACGCTATTGTTTCTGCATCTGCTATTGTTTCTGTATCACTGTCTCAGATCCGCATTCTCTACTCTACACTGTGACCTTCACTTATCTGCATTGTAACACTCCATTTTTCTCTGTATTGTCTACTGGAATATATCCGCACTGTCTCCCGATATATGTCTACTATATGTCAGTACTTCTTATCCAAATAGATCTGTAATATTTTGCAAATATTCCTGTCTTTTATTCACCCTAATGTGGTATTGTCACGATGTTCGCGGATATATAAAGTTCTCCTGTTTGCGTGGATTTTTATTTCTGCATTTTCCAGCATTCTGTAAATTTTCCAGAATTTGTGTTTTCAACAAAAAATTGTTTTCCAGTTTGTTGAATGTAAGGATATGGGAAAGGGCATTTAACTATTTGGAGAAATAAGGTGAAACTGAAAACCGGGGTGGGAAAACAAGAAATTTATACATGATATCAGAGCTTGAGTGTTGAAAGTGCAGTTTGGGACAACAAGGAGAAAAATACAACCTGCTGATTTTTTCACTCAGAAAATTCTAGCAAGCTGATTTTTCACAAACAAAATTTTTATATTTACTACAACAGTGCTATTTTTCAGTTTTAGGACAGCAGGATGTCATTGGGATTGAGGGTGGAGGATAGGTTGGATGGGCATACCAATTACAACGTTTGGAAGGAGAGAATGCAGAGTATCTTTGAGGAGGCAGAAGTCTAGGATATCATGGTTCATACCCAACAACAGCCTGTTAATGTGCCTACTGATGCTACTCAGTTGGCAGCATATAATAGGAAGAACAACAAGGGTAAGAGATTGATTCTAGACAGAATCAAAGACCATTTCATTCATCATGTGAGAGGAAAGAGAAATGCTCATGAGATGTGGACAGCATTGAACAATCTCTACCAGAGTACCAATGAGAACCGGAAAATGGTCCTGAAAGAGAAGATGAAGACCATTAAGATGGGTAAGACTGATAGTGCAGTTGTATATCTCACAAAGATTACTAATGTGAGAGATGAGTTGGAAGAAATTGGATAGGTCATTCCACCCATTGAGTTGGTGCGGATAGTAGTGAATGGCCTCCCTAGTTCATGGATGAACTTTACTGATGGGGTTTGTGCACGTGAGACCCTTCCCACATGGGAGAGGTTTTGGGATGATTGCATTCAGATAGAGATTAGGAAAGGTCAGCTTGGGGCAGCCAAGCCAGTTGAGCAGGATGAGGATGTAGCACTGTTGGTAGGAGGCAAGAAAGGAAAAGGGAAGAAGCAGGCTTCCAAAAGCAATGGTGGGGGCAAAGGTAAAGGTAAAGGTAAATAGGGTAACACGCAGAAGGACTATTCCAAGGTGAAGTGTTGGAATTATCAGAAGATGGGACACTATGCAGTTGTGTGTCCGGAGAAGAACAAGAAGAAGGGGAAGAACCAGAGCATGGCAGCATCAGCAGAGGTTGAGGACTTTGCAGATCACTTTGACTGGGAGTTTGGGTTCATTCCATGTGAGTCCTCTAGTGTAGGATTACCTGCCACAGAGGTTCAGAGGGAGCATGAATTTCCCTCGACTAGCAGAGCATCTTCGGGTATCTGGTATGTGGAGAGTGGGGCTTGACGTCATATGATAGGATTCCGTGAGTACTTCTCAAAGCTTTCAGAGAGTGGCACTGATATAGAGATAGTACTCGGTGATGACAGAGTTGTTAGAGCAGTCGGTGTGGGAACAATGACATTTCAGAGGGAGTCTAAACCTCCCTTGAAGGTGTCAGATGTTCTTTATGTGCCAGGGATGAGGAAGAACCTTATATCCGTCTCAGCTTTGGAGGACAGAGGATATGAGATATTGTTCAGGGGTGAAAAAGTGCTGATGTATCCCAGGGGCGCTCTAGCTGATTCAGCTAGAGTGATAGGTGTACACCATGCAAAGTGTACAAGTTTGAATTTCAGCCCCTTTTGGCATTGAGTAGTAGTACTGAGAGCAGAGCTAGCAGTTCTGAGCTGTGTGAGATTTGGCACTGCAGGATGGGGCATATGTATCATGAAGCCTCGAGGACTTTGTGGGAGATCACTACAGGTGTGCCAGATTTCCGTACTGATCACTTTGATACTTGCAGAGGATGTGCGATGGGCAAGTTTTCCAAATGCCCTTTTCCCAGCAGTGACAGCAGAGCAACTGGGATACTTGATTTGATTCATTTCGATGTGAGCGGTCGGATGTCCCATGTTTCATTGAGTGGATATGAGTACTATGTTTTATTCATTCATGATCACTCCAGGAGGACCTAGATTTATTTCTTGAAGACCAAGAGTGAGGTCTTCAAGAGGTTTTAGGAGTTCAGAGCTCTTGTGGAGACACAGACATGTTGGAATATTAAGTCCCTGAGGTCGGAAAATGGAGGAGAGTACACCCTTGGAGATTTTGTTGACTATTGTGCGGGGGCAGGCATTAAGAGGGAGTTCACTCTTCCTTACAACCCCCAGCAGAACGGGGTTGTGAAGAGGAAGAACAGATCCATCGGAGGGGCTGCCAAAGCCATGCTACATGATCAGGGGTTGCCATTGTTTTTGTGCGAAGAGGCTTGCACAACTGCTGTTTATTTGCAGAATAGGAGTCTGCATCGTGCCTTGGGGCATATTACTCTGGAGGAGGCTTTTTCTGGGAAGAAACCTGATATTGGTCATCTTCGTATCTTTGGGTGTATCACATACTCCTACATACCTAAGGAGAAGAGGACCAAACTAGAGCCCACCGCAGAGAAGGGTATCTTTGTGGGCTATAGTGAGACCTCAAAGGCCTTTCAGATTTACATTCCTGCATAGAGGAAAGTTGTTGTCAGGTGGGATGTGAAGTTAGAGGAGGATAGGGCCTTTAGGAGGTCACAGGAGTTAGAGTATCTGGATCATCCAGACCCTCAGCAATAGCTGAGTCAGTCATAGGGATCCAATGGGTAGGGATCAGGAGGATCTGGAGGTACATCTATGATGATGTCAGGTCCGTCAGTGAGCAGTGGTTCATAGAGTCAGAGGAGTGGTGCTTCGGGCAGCATGCAGAGCAGTCCACAGAACAGTTCACTAGGGAGTCCACTAATGGACAGTTCACACGGTACTTTAGCATCTACAGGTTCAGGTGCAGGCCAGAGGAAAATAGACAGACAGTCAGGAGTTCAGGCTCCTGATGACGATGAGGAGGAGGAGTTTCATTCTCCAGTGGGAGAAGTGTGCTCAGGGAAGAGGAAGCCCAAGTGGCTTCAGGACACCTTGAGAGAGGCCACATATGTTGTTGGGCCTAAGAGGCCGGTTAGAGAGAGCAGACCACCTGAGAGGTTTTGTAGCTATATGGCAATGGATACCAGCATCCTTGACTCTGAGCCTTCTAGCTATGAGGAGGCAGCTAGCCAGTAGGTCTGGAGAGAGGCCATGCAGGAGGAGTATTCTTCTATCATAAAGAATGATGTTTGGGAGGTGGTGCCGAGGCCTGAGGGAAAATTCGTGGTTACTTCCAGATGGCTTTACAAGGTAAAGCATGCTGCAGATGCTAGCATTGAGAAATTCAAAGCGAGGTTTGTGGCTAGAGGGTTCTCCCAGGTAGAGGGAGTTGATTATGAGGAGACCTTCTCTTCTGTGGCTCGATATACTTAGATCCGCTCCATTATATTGATAGCAGCAGAGATGGGTTGGAAGATCCACTAGATGGATGTGAAGACCGCATTTCTCAATGGCTTCATACAGGAGGAGGTATACATTGAGAAGCCACAGGGCTTTGAGGTGCATGGGAATGAGTCCCATGTGTGCAGACTGAAGAAGGCCCTTTATGGCCTGAAGCAAGCTCCCAGAGCTTGGTACTCCAGGATAGATACATACTTGCAAGGGATGGGTTTCACAAAGAGTGAGGCAGATACGAACCTTTACTATATTGTGATAGGTGAGGAGCCTCTCATTCTGGTGCTATATGTGGATGACTTGGTCATTACAGGTGCAGAGAGACTCATAGAGCACTGCAAGAGAGATATTGCGGCAGAGTTTGAGATGAAGGACATCGGCTTGATGCATTACTTTTTGGGTTTGGAGGTGTGGCAGGAGGAGGGGCATTTCTTCTTGGGGCAGGGGAAGTATATTGTGTATATCCTTGGCAGATTCCACATGGAGGATTGTAAACCCATGTCGACACCGATGATCACCGACTGGAAGAAGCTTCGTGCTTCAGATTCTGAGCTGGTGGATCCCACATTGTACAGACAGGTGATTGGTTCCTTGATGTATTTGGTCAAAACTAGGCTAGATATTTGTTTTGCAGTCAACAAGATGAGTCAGTTTATGTGTGACCCTAGGAAGGTTCACTGGGTGGCTGCAAAACACATTTTGCGGTACTTGCAGGGGACAGTGGATTATGGTCTGGACTACAAGTAGGGGGATGGAGTGAGATTGGCAGGTTACACTGATTCTGATTGGGCAGGTTGTGCTTCTGATAGGAAGAGCACTTTAGGGTGCTGTTTTGGGTTGGGTTCGGCAGTGGTGTCATGGTTCAGCCGAAACCAGTAGTCAGTAGCATTGAGTTCAGCGGAAGCAGAGTATATGGCAGCCAGTATAACTAGTTGTGAGGGCATCTGGCTTTGCAAGATGTTGTTTTGCTTCTTTGGTGAGCCGTTGAGACCTTCAGTGATTTACTGTGATAATCAGAGTTGCGTTAAACTCACTGAGAATCCAGTATTTCATGACATGTCAAAGCATATCGAGATCAAATATCATTTCATCAGAGACTATGCTCAGAAAGGAGCTTTGAAGCTTGAGTATATTCCCACTGATGAGCACGTTGCAGATATTCTTACCAAAGCCTTACCACGGGGCAAGCATGTCTACTTCAGAGACAAGATGGGTGTGGTGAGGAACACCTTCCTCTGTAAGATGGAGTGTTGAAATTTGGTTGCCGGAGGACAGGTGGTTCCCTAAGGCTTTGATCTTTGGCCTAGGGAAAAGTGTCCAAAAGAATTTAATTTTTCTCCTAAAGTGACTTTATAATTTTTATAAAGTCAAATCTAACTTAAAAGTGATCTTTTGGTGATTAATAATCCTAGGAAACAAGCATGAAATCAACATGTAACTCAAATATGATATTTTAAATACATTCAAGTACAATCTATCTAGCATAGATGTAAATAAAGAGAATTTTTATTAACATAAAATAGAGTTTACTCCAATTTCATCTACATATCCTAGGGCCAATTGTATTTTTAAGATATATATATATATATATATATATATATGGAAAATAAGACTAAGTTGGAACTAAATGGATTTGGTGAATCGCATAGAGATTTAACACATTAGGGCACATTAATTGAAGGGCGCTAGTGTTCCTTACCTCCAAATATAGTATAGTGTGATGCATCAATATAAAAAGCCTTGTACCTAATTAGAATTTTTAGTTCAAAATTTTAGTCGTTAATATCTATATATATATATATATACACACTAGTGAAACAATATATTATAAAATGTATTTATTTAGAATATATATATATATATATATATATATATATATATAATCTAACATAAGAGCATCAAAGGAAAATAGCGAGCCTAAAGGAATGTGGAGGTACAAAATAGAGAGCATGAAGGCCAATGAGTTAGTATCAAGAAATATGACATCAACCCCTGGAAAAATTGCAAAATATCAATCTCAGTATGACATAAGTGCTAGTAGGGAATTATTGACTCGTGTTGTTGGAAAAAGAACTACATCAGATCGGTTGATGTCAATGAAAACAATAATGTACAAAACATTAAGCAAAAGTTTATGGAGGCATTAAAAAATTAGGATTCAATAACATGAGAATGATGAACTTGCATGTTGGGTTAATATATGTAGGAAACCTTATCAAGATAGAATTTCGTATAATGTGAGCGACAATGTGAAAGAGTTTTGGTATTGGAATTTCTATGTGTCACCAAATGAGAAGAATATCATGAGACATTGTATATCTAGAGGGGTGTATTGAGATTATTCCCCTTTCAGTGACTGTTGTTATTAAAGAACATTTCTTACTACATAATATGTATAACTTGTATATAGAATTATAAAAAAAAAAAAACCATGCCAAATATTATGACAGCGAGGACAATATAAGCATTCTATTCATACAACTATCACATACTATCAATAGGAAAAAGGGTTTTTATGTGAAGCGATCTATGCATCTCTGTCATGCAAATCGAATCTCAACACTAAGGAGTCATCCTAAGATAAAAGGTCATCATAGTAACTTTGATGTTCCAAAACCATCAATCACTTAATTATATTTCTCTAAATATTAGAAATTGGACAACAGTCACAATATGGTAACGCTTAGGGGGAATGTGTATCCATATCATAGTATAATTGTATATACAACAACTTATCCAAATGATATAAAAATATTTCATAAGCAAGGCAACTGCTACATGAATTACTCAATCCTTAATGATATACTCCAAGTTCTTCCACAATACTAATCAAGTGTCTAAAGAAGCCATCATAACTCAGTCACCATATAGGTAACACCTGGGGGAAATGTGTTAGAATTGTAGATACAATAGCTTATACAGAGGATATAAAAATATGTTATAAGTAATACAATTTATACATGAACTACTCACCATATAGGTAACGTCTCAGGGAAATGTGTTAGAACTATATATACAATAGCTTATACAAAGGATAAGAAAATATGTTATAAGTAATGCAACTGCTACATGAACTATTCATAGTCCTTAATGATATAATCAAATTTCTTCCACAATACTAATCAAGTGTCTAAAGAAGCCATCATCACTTCCAAAATCACATATTTAAACGTACAAGTTGTAAAAGATGAATTTGTTCCATAAATTTTAATAGAATCACGTGATCAGATCTAAGATATAGTTCTTAAACTCTAAAGCCTCTTCTTGATTGAAAACATACTAAACTTGTAAGATATAGCTAAAGAGAAATAATTTAAAAACTTCTTGTCACAATCGTTACATAATAATTTGATGCACAACTTGTATAGCAATAAATAGCAGCTTGCAACACATCCAAATAAGACAACTGAAGTAAATACTATCAGTTGGTTTTCAATACATTTATGTAATTAAAATAGAGCTAGGAACTTTTGAAGAATACTTCATTGAAAATTAGAAGCATCTTCATTCCTGGTTTTCCAAGCTGGCCGTGAATACCTCTCTAGATCACTTGGATTAGCACTATATTTGTTTCACCATTATCTAGCAATCCTGAGACAAAATGAGTAAGAAATTTATGAATGGAAACACCTACAGACGTGTCACAAACATCAGTTCATTTGCAATATCAATTTATCCTGTGAGTTGTTGTGATTTTTCTATTGTGGCTAAAACTTAGTTTTGGTTGTCACCTAATTATCATGATTTAAAACTTTTTTATCACCTCAGATCCTTATAGCACTAGATATATTTTGTGAGCTAATGTGATGTTTTTTTTGTCACAATTATTTAAAAATCATTTATTATACCACAATATTGACTTTCTCATTGTCTATTTTGTTTATGAACACTTTAAAAGACCACAAGAACATTTGATTTTACACTGTGATCTCCCTAGCATGGGTGGGGGTTTCAAAAAATGGAGATTAAATTGAGTGGTTATTGTTAGAAATTGTTGTGTAAGATGGGAAATTTAGATGGTTTGTAGACAATATGGATGTCATAACATATATCTATTTTAATTTTTTTAGTGTTTCCAGCCACCATGCATCTAATATGTTCCATTTCAACTGAGAAATTCAATATATATTTTGAATTTTTTAGTGTCTCTTGCCACCATGCATCTAATATGATCATTTTAGCTAATAACTTCAATAAATCACTGTGTGAATGATAACTTGTGACATCCCTAGCCATTTTCTTTGATATTCATTAACAAAAAAAAAATCGAAAGAGTATGTATGTAGTTACAAATTGCTATGTGGTTACAAACTATTACAATTAAGTAATTAAAGGTAAATTTAGTGTTAATTAAGAAATGAGAATTATGTACATTTACCATTATTGCTCAAGATAAATCATGTCCTATCAAATAATCTGGAAATTTAAAAAAATATCACATATTTTAAAAATTTTCATTATTACTTTAATATATTAAGAAATACTACTCATGAATAATAAAACAATTGTAACATAAATAATATATAACAAAAAAAACCATATATTTTTTGAATCATAAAATAGTTATAACAAAAATAATATAGAACAAGAAAAATTATGTATGTTTGGATGTATGAAAATTTAGATACATTTTATTAAGTAAAATTTTAAAAGAATAATGGTTATAAACAATTAAAAATAATTTGATTAAATAGTTAGTTTAGATATATATTATTTATCAGATGGATCAATTATCTTTTCACTCTAAAAGAGGTTTTCATATCAATACATTTGATCCCTCTTGGCTATTGGTAGATCCAGAGTTAAGATTGATCTAGGCCATCTTAATTTCCCTCTTTAAATAAACTATATTCCACATAAATACCATTGGTCAATACCATGGGATGTTTTTATAGTTTATTATTATTTTATTTTATTACCTAAATTCAAATTAACTTATTAAAAAGAAAAAAATAAATACTATAAAAAAACATATATAAAACTATTTACATTTACATATAAAAATATAACAAATTTGTAATAACAACATTTTAACTTAAAAGTCACAAAAACCTAAATTCAATCTAACTTATTAAAAAGAAAAAAAAACTAACGTTATAAAATATATATATATATATATATATATATATACTTGTGGATCTAATGGCCTAAAACATTCCAAACGTCTACAATTTGATCCAATGGCTCAGACATGGACACAATGGCAACTAGGGGAATTGTTTTCAAATAATAATGCCTTACTACATAATTATTATTAACAATTATTTGAATTCATTTTTGTTATTTTCCACCTCTTTTAAAATCTAATGGGACGGATCCATATGTATCAACTATTTTTACTTAAGAGATTGCTAGTAGTTGAAAATCCATGTGCATGGGGAGGATTAGTACACTATGGGGGACCTTCATAGACTATGGTTGACTATAGTTAAACATGGTTGGATGAGGATTCAATATAGTTGGCTATTAATAACCATGGTTGACCACAATTGTCCACATTTAACTACAACTGAATATGACAGATTGAATGACCTTTGTTGACCATGTCGACCATGGTAAACACTAGTTTGAACATGTTGTGTAAGGTCAAACCATGGTTGAATTTGGTTGACCACGATGAGGCTCATCAATAGGTACATTATAAAAGGACATAATGCCATCCTCCAGCTTTAGAACTATCTCTTTCGCACATTTATTTACATTTTTTTGTTATGTTATGCTTAGTGCGAAGGGTAAAAGTTGTGTGTCATATCATGTGGCCTAATATGGTTTAATTGCAGGAAATGGAGAAATTTTTGACATAATTTCTATGTAGGGGCTCAGAGTAGACAACAAGGAGAGATTCTAGGGGTTGTCCACCTCCTTAACTCCCTCAATCAGCCCAAGATCGCATCAGAATCTCTCTCATTAGCTCGAGGTCATTGGAAACCAAACAAGTGAAATTTATGAGGAGAAAAGATCCACTCTTCTCGAGTTGTAGAAGACAATATTCCTATTTTCTAGGGAGTTGTTGGTAGCTACCCTCTTGTATAGATAAACATGTAGAATAGCTCATGAGGATTCTAGTTTTTTTTCATCTAGGTAACTATTGAGTTCATACAATGTTATTTTTTATTGTTATGTGATGTATTAGACCTTGATTCAATGATAATGAGAAGTTGTTATTTGATTCATTATTGATTTAGTTTTAAAGGGTTGAGGCTCTTGGATTTGGGCCCAACCCAGTGAATTAGGTCTCTCTTTTGTACTTGTATCTTTCCTTTAGTTTCAGAGTTTTGTTTTGTTTCTTGCATTTCAATAGAAGAGTAATCCATCAAAATCTGCGATTGTAGCTTCTGCCTCATCTCTCTCATGGGAGAATAAGTAGAAGGACTTCCAACCACAACCAAAAACCAGTTTTTTTATGATTTCTAAGAAGAAGAATAGCGTGATTATATTATTTGTCGTGTTCTTGTTGTAGCTTAGAAGTTGGTTTGTTGATTAGATCATAATCCTGGCATAGATTAAATATCATTCCTATTCAAATCATATTTTACACTACTAGTTGTTTTATTTTTTCTACGATAAATGGATGTATGCATTTAATGATTGCAGGGTTCTTTGAATCTGCAGGCAAGGACACCTTCATCACTTCCATCTTGGACTCCATCACTCCTTCTCCACTCCAACTTTTGTCATCAAAATTGTGTTTTATGATGTCATTTCCCATAACCACCAAGAACATCTCTTATAGTGAAAAATAGAGCCTCAAGGGTCTCTATGCTTGGCTAGAGGTTTTGGTCGCCCTTCACTCATTTTACTCCACTTCCATCCTCCTTCCCACACATTTCAACCACAATATTCACCTCTTGAACCTTCTCGGAAACCTTCTTGTAGCATTACGAGGCTTCCTGTAGCAATATAGGGCTCCTGTAGCATGCCTATAGGTCCTCATTCTCCATCCAGTTTTGATACTTGCTGCAACTTGAACATATTTTAGGATGTTGTTGACCCCCAAATGTGGTTTCATGACCAGTGGAGGCTCCTAGGCCACTCCAAACCCTCCTCTTTCTTTGATGCAAAAACAGAATAACATTAGTTTTTTTCATCACAGAATTGGCACAAGTAAGACAGTGATTTATATGCAAAATAATAGATAGAATCTTGACTTATGGTTTGTTAGGTTATGCAAGATAAAGTAGTTTCTTTTCTGCAAATAGATTTGATGACTAGATATATGATTGCAATATAATTTAGTTTCCTTTCTACAAATAGGTTAGCTTTTTCCTATTCATGATTTGTTTCAATAGCATTTACAAATTGAAGTTGATAGAATTTTCATTTTCTAAGTTAGGAGTAGTTTTTACATTGCATCTACATTACCTAGTTTTCACCCTAATTCAATAGGAGGAATGGTCTTGTAGCATGATTGATCAGAAATCCTAGTTAGAAGAGCTCATGAGGATTCGATTTTTGTTTTCAGCTAGGTAGCTATTGAGCTCAGACATTATTATTTTTTATTGTTATGTAATGTACTAGACCTTGATTCAATGATAATGGGAATTTGTTATTTGATCCATTACTGAGTTAGTTTTAAAGGGCTAAGGCTCTTGGGTTTGGGCCCAACCCAATGGCTTAGGTTCCTCTTATGTACTTGTATATTTCCTTTGGTTTCATATTTTTGTTTATTTTATTGCATTTAAGTAGAAGAGTAATCCATCAAACTATGTGATTGCAGCCTCTGCCTCATCTCTCTCATGGGAGCATGAGTAGAAGGACTTCCAACCACAACCAAAAGTCATTTTGTTTATGATTTCTTAGAATAATAATGACGTGATTATCTTATTTGTCATGTGCTTGTTGTATCTTAGAAGTTGGTTTGTTGATTAGATTATAATTATGGCATAGATTAAATACCATTCCTATTCAACTCATCTTTTACACTACTAGTTGTTTTATTTTGTCTATGATAAATAGATTTATGCATGTAATGATTGCAGGGTTGTTTGAATCTGTAGGAAAGGCCACCTTCATCACCTCCATCTTGGACTCCATCTCCCCTTATTCTGAACTCCAATTATGTCATCAAAATTATTTTTTACGAGGTCATTTCCCATAACCATCGAGAGCATCTCTTCTAGTGAAAAATAGACCCTCAAGGGTCTCTGAGCTTGGCTAGAGGTGTTGGTCACCCTTCACTCATTTTCCTCCACTTCCATCCACCTTCCCACACCTTTCAACCATAATCTTCACCTCTTGAACCTTATCGGAAACCTTCTTGTAGCATTACAGGGTTTCCTATAGCAATACAAGGCTCCTGTAGCATAGTTGCAGGTCCTCGTTCTCAATCCATTTTTTATTCTTGCAACAACTTGAACTTATTTTAGGATGTTGTTGACCCTCAGTTGTGGTTTCATGACTAGTGGAGGCTCCTAGGCCACTCCAAACCCTTCTCTTTCTTTGTTACAAAAACATAATAACAATAGTTCTTTTCATCACATATTTGGCACAAGTAGGACAATGATTTATATGCAAGTGTGGCTAGTTAAATAATAGATATAATATTGACTTATGGTTTGGTATTTTATGCAATATAAAGTAGTTTATTTTCTGCAAAGATATTTTATGACTAGATAAATGATTGTAAGATAATGTAGTTTCCTTTCTTCAAATAAGTTAGCTTTTCCTATTCATGATTTGTTTCGATAGCATTTACAAATTGAAGTTGATAGCATTTTCATTTTCTCAGTTAGGAGTAGTTTCTATATTACATCTGCATTACCTAGTCTTCACCCTAATTTAGTAGGAGGAATGACCTTGTAGCACTATTGATCATAAATCCTAGTTGAGGGTGGCATGAGTAGAATCCATCTATTGTTCATATATCACTGTCACCTCAAAGTTTGTATGAACCTCGAGTTGATAATTAGAATTGAGGAGCCTCTGGGAGTTGCACCACTCTTGGTGCAATACCAGGGCTCACCAGACCACATAACCATGGTTAACAAAGGTATATCATTGGTGACCAAGGTTGTCCATGGTTGACCATTTGACCATGGTTAACCACGTGGTATAAGCTTAACTATCCTTGACTATGCTTGACCATGTTGATTATCACTAACTATAGTTCACTAAGAGAGACAGAGGAAACATTAGCAGCCATGGTTGTCATGGTCAACCATAGTTGACCATGGATGACATGATCAAATTATAGTTGATGAGGGTTTATTATGGTCAACATGTGATTGACTATGGGTGACCATGGTTGACCTTGAATGTCCATGTTTAATTACAATTTGTTAAGTCCCTATATTAATAGTGTAGCCCCTTATTATGTTAGTGTAGCCCCCCTTATTGTTATTATTGTTCCCTTACATTATTATTGTTAGGTCGGCTAGGATTACAATGTGGCCCCACTAGGATTATATTATGGCCGCATGGACTCCTATATATAGAAGGAGGTTTTGTTCATTTGTATCATCCAAGAATTGTTCATTTATGTAATGTATTGGAGGTTTCCCCCTTGAAGTGGCTTATTTCTAAGGCGTTGATATCTCTTTTCTTCTATTTTTGGAGCTGGTTACACAACATTTGGTATCAAAGCTTTGGATTCTAGGGTTTCGCTGCTCCAAACAGGTCATCGTGGCATTTTCACTATAAATTTTTTTCTACGAACTTTCAAAAGCTGAAATTTTTAGGGTATGAAGCCGAAATCCTGAGGAATATTGTATAAAGATTTAAGAGCTTTGTTCGCAATATTTTCAGAGATATGATCTGTGGAAGTTAGGTCTTTTTTCAGGCTCCTAAATAGGTCATCGTGGAATTTGCGCTATAATGTTTTTTCTACAAAGGTTCAGAATCTGAAATTCGTATGGTGCGAAGCTGAAATCCTAAGGAAATTTTTCAAAAATTTTTAGAGCTTGGTTCGCAATATTTTTGGAGATATGATCTGTGGAAGGTAGTGCTTTTTCAGGCTCCTGAATTTCATCTCAAAGAGGTGATCATGGGAAAAGTTCAATAACTCTCTCTCTGGGCATCGGATTGGAGTTTCGTAAAAATTGGTCGCAAGTACACAGACTTTAGTTTCTTGGCTATCAATTTTAGAGACAAAGGACGAAATAGTGACACGTGGCAAGTCGTAAAAGTTCACTCTACTGAACCAGTCCATAATTAGGTCATTGTAGGAGATTGAACACAACTTTGTCTTGGAGAATCCAAATCAGGTCAGACCTGTGGAATTCAAAAGATAATTCAGAGGGCTAAGTTGATACCGAAATTTAGATACTTAAGTTCTGCAATCATAGAGATAATCTAATTTCAATATCGAGCTCTTCAAAAGCAAGAAAAAGGTGTGTATTTTTTTTCTGAATTGCATAAATCTTGTTTGAAGAATCAATTTGAATTGATTCCAAGGGCATATTTTAGAATAGATATCAGTATTGGGTTCTAAAAGATGCCCCGTAAAAATAATTCAACACCCATTAAGCCTTCAGAAGGGTCTACTATGACTCATGAAGATGAAGAATTGCAACATGATCTATCAAAATTACAAGAGCAAGTGCAACAAATTTCACTCTCGCAAAGAGCGACAAAAAATGAAATGGAATTTTTGAAGAAAGGCGTGGAAGCTAAGATTGATGGCATGGAAGCTAAGATGGATGGCATGGAAGCTACGATGGATGACATGAAAGACAACATGGAAATCATGAAGAATGATCTCAAAGCAGACATCGAAGGTTTGACAAAGTTGATACAAGAAAGGTTTCCTAATGGTGAAAAGATAGTAGAAGAACCTCATGATGAGAAAAAAATAAATGTTAATCGTGATTTCATAAAATCTAATGTTTGTGGGAAGAACCACCATATTCCAAAAATGGATATGAGGAAGTTTGATGGAAAGGATCCTGTAACATGGATACTACAGATGGAGCAATATTTTGATCTCCATAACGTGCAAAACACACAAAGGTACGCATTGCAACTTTACATTTAGAACAAAATACATTTGTATGGTATCGATGGCTTTGCTCCCATAAAAAAATTGTCACTTGGTCAATTTTTAAGGAAGAAATGATAGCACATTATGAGGATACAAAGAGCAACACCTTCTTTAGCCAATTGATAAATCTCAAACAAAAGGGTTTAGTGGGGCAGCACATTGAGGACTTCCAAAAATTGAATATAAAGGTAACTAATATTCCAGAGGAACACAGGATTGATCTCTTCTTAGGTACTCTAAAGGATAACATCCAACATGAAGTTCGTGTTTTGGAACCTGATTCATTGGAGAAGGCATTCAGGTTGGCAAGAAAAGTTGAATGTAAAATTATGGCGACGAGGAAGCCTACCACTCAATTCTATAAAGAAGGAAGTGTTGCTACGCCTAGATTTCCACAACCTACAAGGTTGACACCACAAAAATTGGAAGAAAAAAGAGAAAAAGGGCTTTGCTACATTTGTGATAGCAAATACACTAAAGGTCATAAGTGTGCTGAGAAGAAATTATTTTACATAGATTGTGAAGAGGAAGAAGAAAATGAACAAGAAGAGGATATACACCTGGAACCAGCCCTAGAAGAGGAAGAAATGAATATGACCATATCATGTAATGCGCTGGAAGGAATTACCACTCCTCAAACTATCAAGATACAAGGACAAATCAAGAAGAAAAAGGTAATAGTGTTGATTGATTAAGGTAGCACCCATAATTTTATTCATTGTAAGGTAGCCAAGGAATTAAATTGTTTCCTATACCCAGCACCAGAATGTCAAGTGATGGTTGCAAATGGAGGAACTATAAATTGCTTTGGAAAATTCCATAATATCAAGCTAACCATGGGAGAATATGTATTGAATAGTCCAATGCTTTCCATTCCTATGGGAGGTGTTGATGTTGTACTAGGAGTACAATGGTTACAATCTTTGGGGACGGTAGCTTTTAATTTTTAAAAAAATTTCTTGAAATTTTTTTCATAAGGAAAGGAAGTCGAATTACGGGGTATTGAAGGGAAGAGGGGAAGGATAATAAGCTCTAATGTCATGACAAAGCTTTTAAAGAAATAACAATGAGGCGTAATTTCACAATTATGCTCACTAGAAGTTCCGACATCAAAACCATCTATTTCTGCAGATCTCCAACAAGTCTTGGACAATCATTCCAAGGTGTTTGAAACTCCCAAAGGATTCCCACCTATTCGTGATCATGATCATGCTATTCAATTGATTCCAGGAAGTGTTCCTCCAAACATCAGGCCTTATAGATATCCTTACTTCCAAAAGAGCGAAATTGAACGTATGATTGCAGAAATGTTAGAGGTGGGTATAATTCAACCTAGTCAAAGTTCTTTCTCTGCTCCTGTGGTATTGGTACACAAGAAGGATGGATCATGGCGAATGTGTCCAAATTATAGGGAGCTCAATAAGCTCACCATTAAAGATAAATTTCCCATTCCTGTGATTGATGAATTATTGGATGAATTACATGGAGAAATTTATTTTACCAAGTTGGATCTTCGTTCAGGATATCATCAAATTAGAATGAAGACTGAAGATATTCCAAAAACGACATTTCGAACTCATGAGGGTCATTATGAATTTTTGGTCATGCCTTTTGGCCTTACCAATGCACCTTCTACATTTCAAGGGTTGATGATTTCCATTTTCAAACCCTTCCTTAGAAAATTTGTGCTAGTATTTTTTGATGATATACTAATCTACAGCAGGTCTTGGAAGGATCATGTTGAACATGTTGACAGGGTGCTCAAACTATTGCGGGAGAAACAATTATATGCAAAATAATCCAAATGTTTCTTTGGAGTACAAGAGGTGGAATATTTCGGTCATATTGTATCTCACGAGGGTGTGAAAGTAGACCCTAACAAAATTAAAGCCATTAAGGAATGGAAAGTCCCCACAACCATAAAGAAGTTGCGAGGATTTCTCGGGTTAACAGGGTATTATCGCAAGTTTGTTAAGAATTATGGGAGAATAGCGGCACCTCTAACAACATTATTGAAGAAAGATGCATTTTCATGGACTCCTGAAGCAACTAAGGCCTTTGAACATCTTAAAGAGGCAATATGCCTAGCACCGGTCTTAGCTACGCCAGACTTCACAAAAACCTTTATTGTGGAATGTGATGCCTCAGGAAATGGAATTGGTGCAGTTTTAATGCAGGAAGGAAGACCCATTGCTTTTGAAAGTCGTCCAATCAAAGGAAAGTATTTACAGAAACCTATTTATGAGAAGGAAATGTTAGCAATCCTGCATGCACTAAAGAAATGGAGAACTTACCTAATGGGAAGACACTTCAAGGTAAAAACTGATCATGATAGTCTTAAACACTTTTTGGAACAAAGACTATCTTCAGAAGAGCAGCAAAAATGGGTCACAAAGATGTTGGGTTATGAATTTGAAATAATCTACAAAAAGGAAAGCTTAATGTTGTTGCAGATGCACTCTCAAGAAAGAATGAAGAGGTGGAAGCATTGCTTTGTGCCATTTCTATTATCCAACTAGATTGGATAACAGAAGCAAGAGATGAATGGAAGAAGGACAAAGATGTATGGGCACTCATTCAAAAGTTGCAGCAAGATCCTAGTACATATGATACATTTAGTTGGAAAAATGATTCCTTATGGTACAAAGATTGCTTATATCTTTGTAATAATTCCCAACTAAAAAAAAGGATTCTTCTGGAATTGCACACTTCTCCTTTAGGAGGACACTCAGGATTTTTAAAAACTTACCACAGGGTGAAGAAAGAATTTTTTTGGGATGGCCTTAAATCTAATATTCAAAAATTTGTGGCGGAATGTTTGGTTTGCCAGCAGAATAAAGTGGAAACAATTAAGACCCCGGTTTTTATACAACCTTTATCCATTCCAAGTCAACTTTGGGAGGAGATTTCAATGGATTTTATCATAGGTTTACCTAAGTCCGAAGGAAAGAGTGTCATCATGGTGGTAGTTGATAGACTTACCAAGTATGCACACTTTTGTGCATTATCTCATCCATTTAAAGCAAGCACAGTTGCTACTACATTTATGGACAAAATTCAAAAGCTACATGGAAGCCCAAGGGTCATTGTGAGCGACAGAGATCCCATTTTTACTGGAAATTTTTGGACGGAGTTATTTTCTTGTTTGGGTACTTAATTAGCTCATAGCTCATCTTATCATCCTCAATCTGATGGTCAAACTGAGATAGTAAATAAATGTTTTGGAAGGATATCTTCGTTGTTTTGTATCTGATAAAAAAACACAATGGGTCAAGTGGTTACCTCTCGCTGAATGGTGGTATAACACTTCCTTCCATACTGCAGCAAAAATGACCCCATTTATGGCACTTTATGGATATCATCCACCATCGATCACATCATCTTTAAGGAAAAATTCGAAGGTTCAAGCAGTGGAAGATCACGTCGAGCATCAGCAAGAAGTTCTCCAGCTCTTAAAGGATAACCTGAATTTGGCACAAAATCGAATGAAACAACAGGCAGATCAACATCGCAGCGAGAGAAGTTTTGATATAGGAGATTGGGTATTTTTACGGCTACAACCATATAAACAAATGTCCCTCAAGCAAGCTAAGATGGATAATAAATTATCGCCAAAGTACTATGGTCCTTACAAGGTGTTGCAAAAGATTGGTACTATGGCATACAAATTGGAGCTTCCTGCTTCTTCGCGAGTACATCCAGTTTTCCATGTTTCGTGCTTAAAGAAGGTTATAGGTGAAAATATTCCAGTTCAAACAATATTGCCAGAACTTGATGAGGAAGGAAAAATCATATTGGAACTGGAAGCGGTCACGGAAACAAGAACTCGACAACTACAGAATCGATCAATTTCAGAGTATCTCATCAAGTGGAAGAACTTACCCACTGAAGATTCTACATGGGAGGATGAGAATTTTATACAAAAGCACCCAGAGTTACTCAAGCGTTGAGGACAGCACTTGTTTGAAGGAGAGGGGCATGTTAAGTCCCTATATTAATAGTGTAGCCCCTTATTATGTTAGTGTAGCCCCCCTTATTGTTATTATTGTACCCTGTAACCCCCATATTGTTATTATTGTTCCCTTACATTATTATTGTTAGGTCGACTAGGATTACATTGTGGCCCCACTAGGATTATATTGTGGCCCCATGGACTCCTATATATAGAAGGAGGTTTTGTTCATTTGTATCATGCAAGAATTTTTCATTTATGTAATGCATCGGAGGTTGCCCCCTCGAAGTGGCTTATTTCTAAGGCGTTGATATCTCTTTTCTTCTATTTTTGGAGTTGGTTACACAACACAATTGACTTAATAGATTATGGAAGACCTTGGTTGACCATGTTGTTTAAGATCAGACCTAGTTTGAACATGGTTGACCATTTTGTTTAAAATCAGACCATAGTTGATTGTGGTTTACCACTTAATTATATGTTACCATGGCCAATCATGACAAATCATGGTTGGCCATGGCTGATTTGAGCATCGTATACTATGGTTCCCCATGAGACATTATAGTTCTCCATGGTTTAAATTTCTTGGCATGATGTCCAAGGTAGAATTTAGTAGAGCAAGGTTGAAAATAGTTGCACACGATTGATGGTGGTTATCTATGGTTGAGTGTACTTTACCATTGTTGATCACATTGTACATGGTTGCTCACGATCGACCATGGTTTACCACATTCAATTGTTTGAACAAGTTAGGCCATGGTTGGTTAGCTAACCACATGACTATGGTGAACTACGTGTGCCCATAGGTGCCCATGTTTGAGCATGGTTGACCATTTTGACCATGTTGTCCAAGGTCAAACTAGTGCCAGTTATAATTAACCACTTAGTCATGGTTGACCATCACTGATCACTAGACCACATTCGACCACTTATACATGGTTAGCCATGGTTTCCCATTGTTGATCATTATCAACCATGTTGAGTGAATTATCCATGGTTTACCGCTTAACCATGGTTAAGAACATGACCATGGTTGACCAGGTTGTCTAATCTTAACCATGGCTGACAATGCCTATCCATGTTTAACCTCTCTTGACCACGTTTGGCCACATATGATTATGGTTGACCATCATTGAACACGGTTTTCCATGATCACTATGATGGTTGACGGTTGACCATGTATACTATTTATGTCTACTATTGACCATTTTTTTACCATGGTTGACTAGGATTGACTGGGGTTAACAATTTTTCCGTGATTGTTCACTTGACCATGGTTTTCCACTAAACCAATGTTTAACACATGACCATGATTGACAATATTATCTAATTTTAAGTATGGTTGTCCATTTACAACCATGTTTTCCACATTTGACCATGGTCAACCATATTTTCTAATGGTTAATCATGGCTGACCATGTTGACTATGGTAGAGCATGGTTAACTATTGTTGGTTGTCGTGGACCATGTGTGAGCATGGTGTGTGTTGGATATCCCACATACCATCTTTTTACCAACTTTTCACTTCACTTTCAACTCACTTTTAAACCATATCTATCTTTCCCATAAACCATTTTCATGATTACATCAGGTCTAGACTTATTATTTTCCAATGCATATGTTTTAGTGTTTTTGAGTGAATTTATGATTAAATATTGGAAAAATAACATGCGTTCACTTATATATGAAAGTGGGATGAGTTTCATGATGTTTTTAGGTGTATTTGAAAACTCCAACAAAGTCATATTTGACCACCAAGCCTCAAATTCGAATTTCTAGATTTGATGAAGATTTGGGAGATTCCTTCAAGCATACTTCATGGAGAAGAATCATAGAAGTTTTTATAAGATTTATTATCAAAGATATTAGATATTTGTGAGAGGATTTGTAGAGATGATATGTGCTAAGTGTTAGCACGTGGTTGTAACCACATGAGATATTTGTACAGCTAGGAGAGATTTGTGGATCTCAAATCTTTGTTAGTTATCTCAAGTTTATGTATAAATAGGAGTGTGTCCTCCATTCCAAGGAGAGGAATCTTGGAGCATGTATCCAACTTACAATGGAATAGAATAAAGCATTATTTACATAAATTTCCATTCTATAGTTTTAGATGTAAATTTATTTAATGCAGTGTATGCATTTATGGAATAGTTTGTTACTTTTCTCTTAGGAGAATTGAGATCACACCAAATGGATCAAGGAATAATTTTATTTCATTATAAATAGTTGTGATTATTGGTTAGATTTATATTTTGGGCTATAATCTTGATTTTTTATAAGTCCCGTGAAACATTACGAAGAGACCTCATGTAAGGAAGCTTAGTGTTTTCTTGTCTACAACAACTAAGTCATGTAATTCATCTTAATGCTTTCTATAGGTTTATATGTTTTACTATTTTCATTAGGAGTACTTAATAATTTTGATTATTGATAGGCCTTGTGAAACATTATGGAAGGACCTCATGTAAAGGAGCTTAGTTTTTTCTTGCCTACAATAGCCAAGTTTGCTTAGCTTAGAGTCAGTTTCTTATTCTTACAAATATTTTGTTGGCATCATAAAAAGCTTATGAGTATCCCTCGTTGATAATTTAATGAAAGTAATTCAAGTAATTAAATCTCCTGACATTTTTGGCGTCGTTGACAGGGATGATGCTAAGGGATTAGAAATTAGGAATTTAATTTAGTACCAATATTTTTCTTTGGTTTGATTCATGGAAAATCTAACTCATGTTGAAGGGATAACTTGGTGACAACAAGATCTTAGTAACATGGGGAAGTATACATAGGGGTTATCTTTGAATGCCTTTTTTAGCTACATATATAAATAATGATAAATTGGATGCATAAATTTCAATCAATCTTTGCATTATAAGAGTTTCAAACTAATACATTTATGGATAGGAGATCTAGAATGATGTTAAAGCATTTGGAAGAGAGACAAGAAAATGAGGACTATTGTGGTCATTAATGGTGATTAGGCCACAACATTTAAGGTCAGTTTTAAATGGTGATTATGCCACAACATTCTTCCATTTTTCAACAAATCCTAGCATTTAATCGAAATATGCAATTGATCTCTCATAGCATTGCAAACATTCAAGTGTATATTTCAAATTTGGATGTGACCATATTAGAGATTTTTCTCCATAAATGGCTTCATTGGAAATACTCCTACACTAAAAAAAAAAAAAAGACTTTCTCAAAATAGAGTAGGATAGAATAGGAAAATAAAACCAAGCATGGAGAGTTTTTGAAGTTTTTGATTTCAAATTTGATTTCATTTATTTTCTTCAAAATTTCATATAGTGGTGCAATAAGAGCCTCCTAATTCACTAACCATTGACAGGAAGATATACAATCAAAGGGATGTTTCTGAAGAAGAAAAACAAGTGGAGTTTAGAGAGCTAAAAATGTGTATATGTAATCAAATTCTTCTATTGCTTTTAAAATTGCAGATTTCAAGTGCATAAAGAATTGTTGAGTATGCTCTCTTCTTGTGCCTTGTGCGACATGGAAGATCAGAAAATAAATTGGATAATTTAGCTTTGAAATTTCACAATAAAAAGTGACTAAGAAATCTAAATTTACCATTGGTTCTAAAAAGAAAAAAATTCTTAAAAATTAATCTCTCAGTTGTCAAATAATTTTTTCTTTATTTGCTACCAAAAATTGTATTCAATTTGATTTATATCACTTAAATATGTTAAACACCATGTTGAAACACACACATGGTGTATGAGGAAGATGAACACACACACACAAGAGACTCAACACAATGAAGGATAAGCGTGAGGCTTTCTTATTTTCCATTATACAAAGATGTACATTTATAGTACAATGGTGTGACTCTTGGTTTCACATTCCAAGGTCGCTTGGACTCCATTGTGACTTTTCATATTCCACACCTACCCATGTAGGATTAGGTGTTCCAACATCCCCCCTTAATCCGAAGGGGTATGTGTGAGTCCAAGAAAAGAGTTGTAATACAAATCTGCAAAGTATACATGGCAGCACTTGGGCTGAATCAACTCTCTGAAATGTTGGAAAAAAGAGGTGGTTTTAGGATGACCACAAACAATGGAACGCAAAACTTGTTGCAGTTCCCGGAACTCTTCCAAAACTGGCAAGAAGCTGAAAGCTTCTGCTAGAGGAATTGTCCCTCATAAAAAAGGGAGACCTTCGACCTAAAAGAAGGGAGGTCTACTACCTGTGGTGGTTTTAGGTTGTCCACCAACCAAAGATGATGGTTTTAGGTTATCCACCAACTGAAAATGATGGTTTTAGGTTATCCACCAACCGAAAATGATGGTTTTAGGTTATCCACCAACCGAAAGTATGCTCATGGGCATCCGTATCTCTAGCTACATCTCTGAATCCGGAATGACGAATTGTGGCTCAGGCTCTCTTGAACTGATGGCTACAACTCTGAACCTGGAATGAGAGATTGTGGCTCAGGCTCGCTTGATCTGTCGTCGAAGCTTGTACATGACCACCATTTTCCCCCCTGTCAGGGACAAGGTGAGATGATGGCGAAAACTCAACTGCAAGTTTGTTCAATATCCATGAACAAGTTCTAACATGTGTCGTAAACATCTTCTTGGCTGTTGATGCCCACTGCCAAGAAGCGATCCATCCAAGGTGAATATTTGTTCTTGCAGGAGGCTTGTTTCTGAAGCATCTGTCTGAAGAGTGGGTGTGCCGACCACAGTGCTTGCATGGATGAAGATCAAAACAATGATCTTTCATATGGCCAACTCGATCACAGTGTTGGCATTTTACGATCTGATGTTGTTGTGGAACAGGATCTGGAATAGCTGCAGGTGAACTGTCATATAGGAATCTGGCACTCTGAAATATGATAGGCTTGGTGTAGTCTGGAATATGAAAGGAAAAATCCTTGTCATATCCAAGACCAGTTCGGTGCTTGTTTTGGACAAGCTCTTCCCAAGGTCTGATGATGGGCTTGAGAAGTGCAGGTTGAGATGCTGCATCTACATGAAAATCTGCTCTAGTGCAAGGAACTGAATGTGAATCATCTGCAATTTTATCTTCTTTCTTCTGATGAGAGTCCTTCACAATCTTCTGAATAGAAACAGGTTCAGAATGGTGACTCTTTTGCTGAAGTTCTTCTTGTTGGAGCTGAGATTCCAACTGCAAAAACTCAATCTTCTCTTGTGCATCTAGCAAACAACTCTGAATTTTACATAGAGCATCCTTTCTCATTTTTATCATATCATGAACATTTGAATGAATGAGGTCATTCAACAACATTAATGCCTCATTGATTTTGGCCATTTTCAACAACTTAGGCTCAAAAAATAAATGAAAGGGTGTCGGCTTCAACCGAAAATGCACCCGTTTACAATGTGATGCAACAAGAAATACAAATGACTCAAAAGAATTCTCAAAGTACAAAGTGTGCTCCTCAAATGATGGAGGGCAATCAACAATCCAACAACTCAAATACTGATTATGAATGGAGATGAAAATTCCACTTACAATACAATGTCAATTCAATACAATATTTCTGCAAAATATGTGTAAATGTGCAGCGGAAAACACTGTGCAAGAGGCCTTTAAGGCAGCTGAATTTTCTTGAAAGAGTTGTTTTCAATAATGGCAAACTAGTCTTCAAATGTCAATTTCTTCAAAAAATCACTCTTATGCCACAAATCATAAACTGCAATTGTCTCTTTATATTCATTCTATCTGCTCCTCATATGCCATTTTCCATTTTCTGTTGTTCATAACTTTCTCTCTGCTCTTCCTCTCCTTCTCTCTCTCTGCTGTTTTTTTTTTTTTTTTTTTTAAATTTAAAATAATTAAATTAAAAAGAAAAGAAAAATACAAAATGCAAAAAAAAAATATATATATATATATATATAACAAAAGAAAAATACAAAATGCAAAAATTAAACTGAAGATATCTCACAAAATGGGAATTGGTTTCTCATAATATTTGGAAAGGAAGTTCATAATATTATGATGAACAATCCCTGAAAATTTTAGACCAATTTGCGTCATGGTTTTCGGGAAAATGAGGATCATCACCTACCGCCATTTTGATTATATCTCGAGATATGTGCATTAGATCGATCTGATTTTTGCTATGCAGAAACATTAGTACCATAGGAACCTTCCTACAAAATATCAGCACAATTTGATCTTTAGTTTGTGAGAAAACTATTTCTGAAGTTTACAGCCATTTCGATTATATCTTGAAATCAGTGCATTGGATGGTGTTGATTTTTGGTGTGCATAAACATTAGAATAGTAGGAACATGTCTACAAAATTTGAGAAAAATACAACGCATATTTTGTGGGAAAATGACCCACGAATTTTGTCGTAACATGTCTTGTAGCAACTTGCAAAAAAAAAAATCTAAGTTTTATCTTTAATGCTTTCCCTATTTTTATAGAATAAATTCGTTGTGAGATCCATTTTTTTTACAAGAGGATGAGTTCAATTGAAAATCAAATATTTTTTTGCCATGAAATTGCTTGACAAGTGTCCTCGAGCACTTAGATACTTGATTTTCTCGTAAAAATCTTGAATTTTGTTTTGTTGGGTGTTTGTCGAAATTGTTGCCTCATTAGTCAAATTTGTAGAATGGTTAATATTTTTAACTTTAAATAACATTTTATGGTTATCATTTCACAAATTTGAATTTTTTTCTATTGGTAAGTCTTTGAATTTGTAAAAAAAATATCATGAGTTTAAATCCAATAGAGGCCAAAAATTTTTAACCATTCTACAATTTTAACAATCCTTAACTACTTTTTAGAGATATTTCGGTTATAATCACACGAGACAAAACTTTGTCGACGCGTTTCCAACCAACCAGTGCATTTCACCTTCAGGACGAGATGAGAGATCAAATCCAGCCATTAAGCTTAAATATATGTAGAGAAGGTCAAACTACTCGTTGGAACCTAACAACTAGTTTGACTATGAAGGAAAAAATAATGATAATCAATTAATTTTATTAAATTTTAAATTTTAAAATATATTATATTTTTATTTAAAGTATTTTTGTTAAATTTTGATATTTAATTACATTTTATCATATTTGTTTATTGATTAATTATTACAATTTTCAATTCAAAGGATTTTGTTATTAAATTTTTTTATTTAAAAAATATTTTATTTATGTAAACGAGAGGAAATAAGTCCAAGGTCAAAAAAAGGAAGAAAAAAAAAATAATTATTTAATATAATTATGGTTCAAAATTTATAATATATGTCTTTGAATATAATGCCATAAAAATATTTTTAAATAATAAAATTAATTACAATGAGAATAATGAAAGGGGAAGAGTGTTGAAACATAATTAAAAGGACTAAACTGACATCTACGAATATAGGGAAGCGATCCAACACCTTCTAATACCCCAACCACCGTCTCTGTTAATATTGATAGGTCTTTTTTCAATTTCTAAATCCTCCCTTAACTTACGGTGATGAAAATGGTCAATCCTAGCAATAACTTTAACCTGTTCAATGCAGTTGTGATTGTTAGTATTTTCTACATGCTCTACTAAGGAGAAGGAGCGGGATCTTCCATACTTAATGTCAGCAGCGTGCTCAAAAATCCTTTGATTTATTGACTAGCCAATTTCACCAATGTATGGAGTCCCACAGGAGCATGGGATGATGTAAACACCTTCCCTGTCTCTAGGGTTCATAGGGTCTTTAGCTGGTCTAAGAGAGTTGTGAATAGTGTTAAGGGGTTTGAAAGTCGAAGAAACTTTATGTATTTTAAGGATCCTAGCGATTTTATCGGTGGTTCCTTGAATAAAGGGAAGGTGCACTCTGGAATACCATTCATTGGGCTCTTTTTTATTTCTATGACCTTTTTATGTTTTAACAAAAGCTCTAAGGCTCTAGGATCTATTATAACCATTCATATTAAAGACATTCAGGTGGTTGGTTTTTTCTCCTTCAAGGTGACATTCATCATATATTATCAATGCCCTTGTGCCTAAGGTGTTGAGGATGTCTAATTTCAAAGCAAGGAAATGATGTGAATTACAGTGAAGATATTTCTCAGTATGTGTTTTCTTCTGAAAAACATAATGGGAGAAAGAACCATCCTCCTTTCTTGAAATAAGAACATCGAGGAAAGGAAGGTTGCCATTAACCTCAAATTCCATAGTAAACTTAATGGAACAAGATCAACAATTTAGATTTTGGAAAAAAAGATTCAACTTTTCCTTTCCATGAGGTCAGATGACGTAGGTGTCATCTACAAGCCTTTTCGAGAGTTTAGGCTGGAACAAAGCTGAAGAAAGGGCCTTGGATTCAAAGGCCTCTAAGAAAATATTAGCTACTACTGGGGATAGGGGGAACCCATGGCCACACCACGTGTCTGTTCATAGAATTCACCTTCAAAACTAAAGAAAATAGAGAGGAGGCAGATTTCGACTAAATGGGCACTATCTGGATCGGTAATGCACTTGATGACATCAATAGCCTCATTAATGGGGATATTATTGTATAAATAGACCACATCAAAACTTACTATCTTATCATCTGGATCCATTTTTATTCCCTTTAACTCATTAAAAAAAGAGGATGAATCTTTGACAAAGGATTCAAAACAAATTGCAAGAGGTTTAAGCTTATCAGCTAAAAACTTAGCAAGAAGATAGGTCAGACCGTCTATGGTATTAACAATGGGCCAAAGGGGGGGCTCTTATTTATGGATCTTAGGAAGACCATAGATCCTAGGAGTAATAGGGTTATTTTCAATAAGCTTCTTACTAAGGGATTTAATTGTGTTGCTAGATTTTATGGCTAGAGCGACAATTTTGGAAACCTTATTTAGGGGATATTCATTTAGCTTCTTGTAGCTCCCATTATTCTCCAAGTGATCTAACATTTTCCTTCGATAATTATCTCTGTTTAAGATCATAGAAGCACCTCCTTTGTCACCTTTAAGAAAAATAATGATCCTTGTTATTGGTCAAACTTTTTAGAGCCTCAAACTTAGGTTTGCTAAGGTTTCCCTTCGAGTGTTTGTCTTTTCTCAGGATAACCACAACAATTTCGCTTCGATGTGGCGAATTTGTATTGGTCCACGTGGAAACATATTATTGGTCAAAATTACACATTCATCGCCCAACTCTGTCATGTCCACATCAATGCCATGTCACCATTGCAACATCATCGACATATACCAGGTCATCATGCAACATCAACTCTTTTCCACATGATCAATCCATGTCAGCATTGTACTGCCACGTGGCACACATGCCTCATTTTTTACCATTTTTCCAAAACTTCAAACACCCATAACTTTCTCATATGACGTTCATTTGATGTTATTCAAGCATCTTTGGAAAACTATAGATGAAATATATGAAATGATATAGGTTTAATTATCATTTGAGATAATAAAAAATTATCATTTTTTATATGGATTTTACAGTAATTGAGCTTGGAGAAATCATTAAATCATTAAAAACATGTTCCTAATATGAATTTTCTCCAATCTATTTTTTGAATCACTTAAAATAGATATCAAACAAATAATTTATTAACGAAACACTGAAGGGAAGTCCAAGATGCTTCAGTTCCCAACATGTAAAAGTGCATTTAAATTTTATTTAATCTTCCTTGAATTTTTTTTATTAGCACTATTTATGATTTTTTTTTCATATATATTGAATGGAGATTGATCACCTATCTCCTTCGAGAATCTTACGGTTTATTCTAGATTAGTGCTAAGTTTTTGCAAGTTACAAGATGATCAAAGAAGATCAATTCATGCACAAGTGGTTTTCAAATACCAATTTATTTTTCAAAAAGAACATGAAGAAGTCAAGTACATTTCAAATCACATCCATAATACCATTGCTACTCATTCATTTTCCTCTTTCTAAGCTTACAGTCCATCAATCAATTTTCATCTTCCTAGAGAATAACTTCAAATCATTTTTCCTTTGCAAGTTTCACACTTTCCTGCCTCACTTAAATTTCATTCATAACCCATGAATAAAGTCATTCATATCACTTATAATGTTTAGTTACCTCATTTTCATTTTCCTTTTGCAAAATAAGACCTACTTCATAAATGTAAATATTTCATCTATGGTCCTCTAAATCATTACTTTATGCTCATGTTAGATGATGGGGGATTCATTAAGGCCCTCCTTCTAGCAATTCTTGACCCATCGACTTCAGTATATTATCTAGGTTTGAGACTACAATTATTTTTAGTACATTGAGGCTTTCATTCCTTAATGGCAAGCTCTCTCGCCAATGAACAATGGGAATACATCATTGTCCCCTGTTTGTCGGAGCTTCTTAGGTGACTCGACTTCAACACATTTATATGTACCTAGTAAGATGTACTTGGGAATCTTGACTCCTATTGATATTAATGGTGAGTAGTCTCATGTTGGTTAACGAAATTCATTAATGGTCTGTAATCCAAAAATTTATTTCTATGTTCAACATCAGCATATTTTATTCACATAGAAAAGAATTATTCCACGACGTGGATATCATTTAAGGGTACATGGTTCCTTGACACTTACAACAACTTGTAGCAGTGTTACAATAAATCAAAATTTAGCTCCAGAATTCAACACCAGCATCTTAGTTCCAACAATAAGATGGTACAAATGTGCCAATTTCAGATCTCATTCTATGTTCATACAACCAAGCAGATCAGATTGTTTCACTTAAAGATCAATGATCCAACAATAGCAACCAAAAATATTCTATCCATATAGAGATCTCTCATATACATACCTTAGGACCTTCTCAGGTACGTGAAGGTATGTTTTTTTCCACTCTTTAATCAATAATTCCTTGAATGCTAAAATACATGTATTTGGAAAATTTCCCTATTTTTCCTTTCATATCCTTCCTTATTTCATGTCATTATATGTCTTCCTTATTTTCTACATTCCAAGGATGGAAAATACCTTCAGTTGGAGGGGATATTCATAATTCCTTATATTCATTACACTCTTTGTCGATCCCATATTTCATAACCTCATATATTGTTGACCAACATTTTTTTTCCCAACTAAAGGTTGTTGTTCTTATAAACACCTTGATTGACTTACATAATGCATCATTGGTTTTCATATGAAGCATACATTCCTAAGCAAAACTACCATGTGGAATATGTTCCAAATAATTTTTATAGCCATAAAAACATCAATTTTCAATAAGCTATACATATCCTATTTACTGAGCATGTTTTGCACAACAATTTCAAACAGATGAGGCTAAAAAGATTGAATGGTTGATGCACACAGTACCGAATCATCATTTGGAATGTATTCATATGGTTGAATTTTCAAGATCATTCTTTTTTGTAGTAAGAAGAAGAGTAAAAAGGAAAGTGTTGTCACACGAAAACCAACACTTTCAATATTTATGGTTGTCACACGAGAACCAGCCATAAGAAAGAATACTCCATCACACATGTTAGAAAAATTATTTGGTAAGTCATGAGTCCATTCCACAGTTTTACTTTAGGATTAAACTTCAAAATTTTCAAAATTAAAAAAAAAAAAATATATATATATATATATATTGTTTGCTGCCAGAATTTTCGGAAGCACTAGTTTTAACCCTTTCAGACAGTCTGTTATTTTCTTGTTTTTATTTTTATTCCGATGCTTCTGGAATTTTTGGAAGCATACTTTTTTTTTTAAATAAAACAAAAAAGCACATCCGCTTTAGTTAAATCATGTGTCATAGTGAAAGTATGCTTCAAATATTTTTTAATTTTTTTTTAGATCTCATGATAGGTGTCGTGTTGTAGTCAGTTAGTTTAAGTCAATTCATTATATACGTTGAGCCACATGTGTCATCCACAATTATGGATTGAACCATTACTCGTCATGCATGTCAACGCCAACTCAGTCATCCATGTATTTAGGTATGTGTTTTTCTGAATCAAAGAGATCGTGGTCATTACACCACACCCCATAACCATTTTGTTGGTTGCACAACAATGCTGCTAGAAATTTCGTCCAATCAACAACAAAGACTGCAGAGGTGACTGCAAGTCATAAACACACTTGCCATAAGCCATCTGTAGCTCTCATATGGAAAACCCATCCAACTGAAGGTGGTGATGGTGTGTCACATAGTGCACATCATGGTGAGGAATATTTTCAATGACGGAGGATGATTTGCATGGGGTGATGGACCAAGTTTTAGTTTTAAAACCACCTAAAAAGCATGAATTATGTCATTCGAAGTTTTAGTTGTTGGGATTCGAAATTGATGAGAGTCATAGTTCAAGAAGGAGTCTGGATTTCAGATAATATTGCAGAGGCGAATACGAGCCACACTTGTAAGGTAAAACCCCCCCTACTCTGCCACCTATCAATTGCAGGAGACATAGGCATTTATTTTTCTGAAGATGACTAAAGCAGGAGGTAAGATAAATCAAATACAACCACAGGGTGAAGATTTGGTTGATGCCAATTCGAGGGTAAGAATTTTTTTATGCAGTCAGGGTGGTATCCTCTTTGCACTAAGTTAGGGAGATATCACTCAGTAGTAGCCCAAGAGTTTTCTAACTCTTTTAATGGATAGGAGGCTACAGTTTATGGCCTCACTTTGCAGGTTTCTGAAGACTCCATTGTTGAAGCCTTTAATCTTCCTCAAGAAGGAGAAAGCTGGTTCAAAGGACAACTTATTACAGGAGGTGATCTCAATAGCTTCCTCAAAGATGCTCACAGATATCCAAATTTGGCAAAAGGCCTCCCAAGCAGTTACCTTAAGAATGACTGGGCAGAATCTATCAAGCTTATAAGATATACCTCACTTGTGAAAGGAGGTATACAATGGTATTCCTCAATCACATGAGGTTTCTTTTTTGTATTGCAGGGATGAAGACATTGAATCTGCCATTTTCTTGTTGAAACCTAAATAATAAAATAATAACTAAACCAATAAAATAATATTTATGAATTTGCAGTTCACTTTTTGCACCACAATCCATGTAACCATAGTTAAGTTCTACCAAAATAAAATTAATAAAAAAATTGTCTTTGATGTGACTATAAATAAGAATGATATTTTCAGGAAAAATTCATTAGCATTGAACAACTAATGCATTTGTCCTTTGTAATTAAATAACTTAAAATAAGATATAAATATAAATTTATAAATTCTTAATTATATTATATGTTATTAATTAAAATTTATATTATTTAAATTCTATAATAACATGTAATTAATATACTATATAAAAATAATATAATATAATATAATAAATGTATAGAGATATGCATTGTTTCTTTCAAGAAATATGAAATGACAATAATATATTTTTTATTCAAAAGTGTGGAAATGACTCGGAAAATGAAGATAAGAATTATTACGAGATTCACCTTTGTAGGCTACCTGACCTAACCCTAGGTCCCCTGTTCTCGTTGTGGGCTTCTACGGGCTCTTTCCTCACAGTCTGGCTCACCAACGTGTTCCTCTGAACACCATGGAGCAAGCGGTCCCTCCTGCAAGCCCTTCTTTCAAAGATCAGGTCGTGGGCTTCTCCCTCATGCCCAACTCCTCTTTTTTCATGCACCTCATCTCTTCTTCAGTCGTTCCGAGGTTTGATCAAGACCTCCATCCACGCTCTCCTAATCTTGAAAAAGACAAATCTATAAAAAGCTCTCAGCAGGGTGCCTCTAACAATGGGGAAAAGAATAAGTCGATGGATATGGCCTGCACCTAACTTCCGTCATCAAACCTTCACTGCCCAGGCTCGGAAGTCACTGCAACAGATCAGGATAAGTTTCAGTCAGCAAAGGCTTGTCATCCAAAAGTAGCAAAAGTTCCAGAAATAATCATTCAAGAACCAAAAATAGAGGTTTATAGAGAGTACATGAAGGAACATGTGGTTATATGTAATTTTATGGGAATTTGGACCTCTAAAAGGGCTCTGAAAGGCTGGATACAAGCCAAATGGAATCCTAGAGGATCCATCGAACTATAGCTTGGCTCAAAAGGTTTCTTCATGGTATTTTTTGCTCTTCTAGAAGATAAGGACCGCATATTCGAAGGAGGGTCGTACTTCTTCAACGCGGAAGGATTATACATGAGATTCTTGAAGGATAACTTCATGCCCGAAAAGGAAGACTTCACCCGTGTTCCTATTTAGATCAGACTATACTCTCTCCCTACAGACTATTGGGCACCCTCAGTGCTTCAAGCCATTGGAAATGGTCTGGGAGATTACATAAAAATATCAGAAGGCACTAGGAATGGCCACTACATCTCATATGCTCGCACATGTGCCTATATTGATGTCTTTGGAGCCTTACCCAAAGCCATCATACTGAACTTCAGGGATGAAACATGGACCCAGGCGGGTGATTACGAGCACATTCCTTTCCAATGTCGCAAATGCCACGAGTACGGTCACCTCTTCAGAGATTTCCCTCAAAATAAGCCGCCCCCACAAGAAATCCCAATAGGAGCCAAGGACGACCAGGGTTTCATTAAATTAACACACAAAAACAAGCAAGGAAGAAGAAACAATGGAGGACAGGAAACCTCTAGGAAAGCAAGACAAAATAGATATGAAATACTATCACAAACCACAGAAGACAAGGGACAGACCAATAACTACATAAAATAGATCCAGTAGCAACACAAGGAAATGCATACTGAAATGGAGAACAACAAAAACCCTTGATCAACAGCCCAGGCATCACAGGAAGAAACAGAAATGGACTACACTCAGGATCTCCCCACCTCAAAGGAAAAAGATATTGAAGAAAATCTAATGGGAATGTATCTTCAGAAGCTTTCAAAGGAGTGGACCTCTAAAGGATTTGAAAATATACTAGAAGACCATCTCAAGCGAATAGAATAGGCGTACTCTCTGCAATAGAATTTTCAAAATACAAGAGAGCACCAGATCATGGGAGGGAAAAATAAAACTGGGGGCATCAAAACAACTCTCAAGGCTAATCACCAGATCACAAAGGGACAACCCAAAAGAAGAGGAAGAAAAACAATGGTACAAAACCTCCAAGAGCTAGGACTCAGCTTAGTCAATGCAGGCAAGGTAAAGGTTCTTTCTTTCCCTCCCAACTTGTTATTATGAATTGCACATCTTGGAATATCAGGGGACTCAACAGCCAAAAAAAAAGGATTCTTAAATCCAAAATAGTCTCAGGAAAAAAAGACATATTAATGTTAGAAGAAATAAAGAGCGGCCTGTCAGAAATGATGAACATTGAGTAGGCCTACTTCAGGAAGCAGTACAGTCACGTGGCCATAGCTGAAACGGGCACAGCAGGAGGCATTGCCACTTTCTGGAAAGATTCACGATTTCATTTAATTGATTCCTTTGCATCTAATCAGGCCCTCACCACAATTCTTCAAATCATTGGCACCAAAGAGAAAATATGTATCACCAATGTCTATGGTCCTTATACTATCAGAGAGTGTCTAGCTTGGCTCAACCAAGCTGAAAAATTTCTCCATCCTCTGGCTTTCAAGCTCCAGATCCTGGAGGGAGATTTCAAAATGATCCTAAATCTGAATGAAAAAAGGGGTGGCATTAGATGTCTAGATTCAGTCTCTCAAGCGTTCCAAAGCATTATTGAGAACCTTAATCTCATTGACATCTCGACCAAAAATGGTATCCATTCTTGGAACAACAAAAGAGGGCGAACGCGTGAGATAGCCTCCATACTAGATCGTTTCCTCCTCTTTGAAGATATTTACCTCTCCTCTTTGGAAACAGAGGTTGTACTTTCTTTGCAGGTTGGATATGATCATTGGTTGATCGTCCTAACCTTCAAGATCTCCGAGCACCCAAAAAATGCACCCTTCCAATTTGAAGCCTTTTGGCTTTCCCATCCGGAATTCCAAGACAAAATCAAAGAATGGTGGACCAAATATTTTCATCCTCAGGGAATAAAGATGAATTGTTCCCACCAAAAACTTCAGTTCATCAAGTAAGAATTTAAAAAATGGAATCAAGAACACTTTGGAGATATCACTATGGAAAAAAATATCATAGAGTCAAAGTTAAAATCATTACAACAAACAATCATTCAGAATGGGACTATGGAGGAAACCAAACAAATAGAAATGGAGCTCCTGAAAGAATGGGAGATTATTTGCTGACAGAAATCTAGGATCCAATGGCTCAACGAGGGAGAAATAAATACATCATTCTTCCATAAATCCATGATCCATCATAGGAAACATAACAAGATCCTCAATCTCGGAAACAACCAAGGACAGATGCTTGACACTCATCAACAAATCGAGGAAGAACTTCATTAGTACTTCACAAGCATCGTTACTGAAATTAACCTGAACAATGAAGAGTAGATAAGGAAAATCACCAATCACATCCCAACCATACTAACCAAGGATCACAATCAAATGCTGTTAAAAAAGATAACCATGGAGGAATTGGAAGAAGTGGTTCAGTAAATGTCGAATGGTAAAGCCCCTGGGCCTGATGGATTCACCATCGATTTCTACAAAGCCTATTGGAATACCATAAAGGACTCTGTCTATGATCTGGTGGAGGAATCTAGAATGAAAAAATCCATTTTTCCCTCTCTCAATGCAACTTTCCTGGCTCTTATTCCTAAATCGGAAAGAGCTAACTCCTCAAAGTAGTTTAGGGCCAGTTCTCTTTATAATTTCATTTACAAGATTATTTAAAAAGTTCTGGCCAACCGTATGAAGCCTCTTCTGCTTCTCCTTATCTCAGTACACCAAACGGGTTATGTGGAAGGTCGGAAGATCATGGATAACATCATTCTCTCTCAGGAAATTATCCACATGCTAAAAGATCAAGGCAAACCAGGTATGCTTATCCAACTAGATATGTCAAAAGCTTTTGATAACTTCAATTGTAAATATATCAGACTTATGCTTGCAGCTTTTAGTTTCAACAAAGAGATCATCAAGTGGATCATGGCCCTTGTTTCTTGAGCTTTCTTTTCCATCCTCCTTAATGAATCCCCCACCTCAATCATCAATCCCTCTTGAGGAATCCGCCAGGGGGATCCTCTTTCTCCCTTCCTCTTTATCATTTTAGCGAAAGGATTGGGTCGATCCCTTTCAACTGCTTCCTCCAGTGGTCTCATCTCAGGCCTTCATCTCTATCCTCAGCTCCCACCATCAACTCACCAGCAGTTTGTCGACGATATGCTCCTTATGGGTAGCCCTTCGGTTAAAGAATCCCTTGCTTTGAAAAGGAATCCTAGAATATTTCTATCTGGCCTCGAGTTTGGATGTCAATCATGCTAAATCCAAAATCTTCTTCCTCAACACCCTTGATACCATTCAAACTCATATTGCCCGCGTCCTAGGCTTCCAGAAAAGCTTCTTCCCCTCTAAATATCTGGGAGTTCCCCTCACTGACAAGCCTCTTGCTTGCGCGAACTGGGAACCTCTCATCTCGAAGCTCAAGAAGAAAATATCCAATTGGACTTTCAGAGCCCTCAATCTGGCAGGCAGATTAATCTTGGTTCAATCAGTCCTTCAAGCCATGCCCCTTTACCTCCTTTTGGCCATTGCGGCTCCTCGCTCCATTTCAAGCTAGATTAGAACCATTCAAAGGGACTTCCTCTGGAGAGGAAAAGCCATAAAGGTTAAATGGACTCTAGTTGCCTGGGATAAAGTGTGCACTCCCATTTTTGAATGCAGGCTTAGCCTTCGAGATCCTGATATCCTGGGTAAAGCCATGGGGGCTAAAACATGGCGGCGTTGGATTCCCAACTCTTCCACCAATTGGGAAATGTTTTGGAAAGCCAAATATGCTCCCACAACCCCTTGGGCCTCCCTCATGAGGATCTCGGGCAGCCTTAAAGGTTCTCCCATGTGGACTAAAGCTTGGGAAAATAGAAAGTTGATTCAAGAGCACTGCTTCTGGGAGATACGCAACGGTCAACAAGCTCTATTTTGGGATGATGTTTTGGAGTAGAGCCCCAGAATAGAAAAAGAGATTTACAGGCCAAAAAAAGAATATTTGGAAGCACAAAACAAAATAAAAGTAAAAGACTACTGGAAACCTACAAGAATTTTTGAATGGAGGGATTGGGAGAATCTCAAAGACTCTTTTCCTACACACCTTCATCATTCCATAAAATCTCTTGCTAAGGAGCTCAACAACTGACAAATTCAAACAGAAGATGGTCTGAACATCCTACGTTGGGGTTCCAACCCTGCAGGGAATTTTATCATCAAAGAAGAATACAACATTATGAAAAATCCCACCTCTACTCAAGGTGACAGCAAATGGAAAATATTATGGATCAGGAAGCACTGGCTAAATATCACTCTCTTTCTCTGGATCATCACACATAGCAAAATTCTGACGTGGGGCGATCTCCAAAAAAAAGGTTTCAAAGGCCCATCGGTATGCATTCTTTGCCTCTCTAACTCTAAATCGATCAACCACCTCCTCAACACCTACCCTTTTGCTTCCAATATCTGGTCTTGGCTCCTGCTGCTTTTCAAAACCTCTGATCGATATTTTGACTCCATTCATAGCACCCTGGAAAATTGGCGCCCTGCTTTCTGAAGCCATCCACTTATCAATCTTGCTTGGAACCTTGTCCCGGGAATCATCTGTTGGGCTCTCTGGAAAGAGCAAAATTAGAGAATTTTTAGAAGCCACTCGTCCAAAGAAGAACAGATTCTTACCACTATCAAGGCCACTCTGAGAGAATTTTCCTCCATTTCCAATCTCCCTGATTCCCCGCACCCTCCTTCTTCGGCTGACCGTAGAATCCTCTCTCTCCTCAATATTCCCATCCCCTCATAGATTCCTCTTCCCGATCAGACTCTATCAATCTCGATCCCCTGACTCTCTGGCAACCCTCAGACCAACCTTTTTTCAAGCTCAATTATGACGAGGCATCTAAAAACAGCCCTAGCAGAGCTGGCTTTGGTGGTGTTTTTCGCAATTCTCAAGGCTCCATCCTATGGATATACTATGGAAATCTGGGGCATACTACCAACACTGTGGCTGAGCTTCAAGTGATGGCTAAGGGTCTATTCGTTTCCAAGCAAAACAACTATTTGCCCCTTCAGGTCGAAGGAGACTCAAACGTCGCTACCCAAGCTTGCAGGAAACTTTAACATGGTCGAAGTGTGGCAAAGGTCTCTGGCAGCTGGCACCTCAACTGTATTCTCCTTCGCATCAAAACCAACATCATGGAAGCCAGAGGGCTTACGTTCTATGCTGTTAGAAGAAAAGCCAATAATTTGGTCGACTACATGGCCAATCAGGAGGTAACCGCCCCGACGCATCTCATCTCCCACGGATGGAGTGATTTCGGCTTACCTGATATCAAGAAGGAATGTATGATTATCAATCACAAGGACATGCATAGAGCAGACATCACGTCGCAGCCGCCCGAACCTCCAATTCATCATGACACTGTACTTAATTAAAATTCTGTTGATTTCTTCAAGCGAGGGCATCTCTTTGATCTGCTCGCCTTGGCATGTTCCCATGATTTTTATTTACTCTCTGCACGATACCATGATAAATGTTTGGATGCATCACAATGGTTCTCCCATGGCCAACCAGCATGAGTTTAAGCCCTTAAATTCTCTTCTCCCAACTTCATTTCCTCACTTCACTCTCTGGCTCAATTTCCCTTCTGATAAGTTTAACCACGGCCTCTTGGCCTTCTACTCCTCAGCTTTGCTCTCCCTTGAGCCTTCTGCTCCCCTGCTCTGCTCTCTTTTGCTAACCATCTTCCTCTCACAGATTTTCTCTCCTTCCATGGCCAGCCGCCGTAGGAATCCCCCTCCTCCCATCTGGCGTAGCCACTCCTCCCAGTGGGAGTACCCTTCCCACCACCCGGTCACTCAGGCAGAGACCGAGGCTCGCAATGTTGCTCACTTTTACAGAGACAACACTCCAGCCCCGGCGAGGGATTTCATGGTGGAATTGGAGAATGCTACGACGACTTGGCGTCGAGCCACCCCGATGGAGATGGTGGACCTCGATTTCCAATGGATTCCAGGCCCAGGCTTGATGAGAAGTAGAGAAAACATGTTCACGCGCGCCATTGATCTTCACTGGCATACAAAAACTATCTACTCTATGGCACTCCAAGAGCAAAGTAGAGTCGTCAAACAAATGGATAAGAAGATTCAGGCCCTCTCGGACAAGTTTGAGACTTATGTGAAAATGGTTCACCATTTAATATTTGTTGACAATTCTTCACCTCATTATGAATTACTGAAGAGAAAACAGTGCTTCAATAGAGAGCCGAGGATCCTAACTTCAGGGTTAAAGTCGAGACCCCTTCAAAGGGCTCCCCTTTGGGTGCTGGGCCCTCTCACTGCCCTCATTTTGACCTTGAGGAAGGGACTCTTGAACGACCGATCAACATCTAGATGATTTCTTCAGCGACGAAGACTCAGTGCTGCCCCCCTTGGGATTTTAACTACGTTGTTTATCTCTGTTATTGCCTGCTTCTTAGGTTTTTTTGTTGCGCTGAGCCTCTGAGCTCTTTGTCTTCTTCTAGCTCTCTTTTTCAGAACTCCCCTCTCAGTCTCCTTCCCCTTGTTTCAAGATCCCTGAGAGTGGGTTTGATTTTTCGCTCTTTTTAGAGCTGCGGTTGTAAGCCAAGATGGCTCTTTTTGTAACATATGTCTTTTGATTAATGTGAATAGCTCCACACAATTTACAAAAAAAAATATTATAAACCAAAATAACTAATAAACCCAAGGTTTTTATATTTCAAACCCAAGGAATTGGTGAACCTTAGGGATAAATATTAAAAACCTAAGGGACCAATAAGTGGAAGGGATAAATATTAAAAAAAAAAAGAGATTAGAAAAGCCTACCAATTGATATCTTATACAGAAAGGATTGATAAAATCACATGATTATTAATATTATAAACTCAAGGGAATAATATTAAAGCTAATATATTAATATTATAAACTCAAAGAAATAATATTAAAGCTAATATATTAATATTATAAACCTCAAATATATAAAAACCTTTAGATAAATACTATAAACCGTAAAATAAACATGGTTGAGCATGCTTGATTTAAACATTCAGACAATTGTTGTCAGAATGCGACGTTGGACGAAGAATAACGATGGTTGGCCATGGTTGATTTTAATATTGAGACAATATTTGTCACAATGTGACATTCAACCATGGAAGACCTTGATAAACACCAATAACGATGATTAACGATGGTCTCCTATGGTTGGTTTTCATATTCACACAATGTTTTTCATAATATGACATTGGACCATGCATTAATATTAAAGAATATGACTAATATTTAATGCCTAATATTACCAACCCAAATATTTAGAAAACTCAAATATTATTAAAGCCTAAGAATTAATATTTTGAACTCAAAAGCCTAAGAAGTTAATAAACCCTAATAATTAATAATTTAAACTCAAGAGGTTAATAAACCAAAGGGATTATAAATATTATAAACCAACAAAACTAGTAAACCTAAGGGTTTAATATTATAAACTAAAGGAATTGGTGAACCCAAGCAATAAATATTAAAAAATTAAGGGATCAGTATAGCCAAGGGTTTAATATTAAAAACACAAGAGATTAATAAACCCTAAGAATTAATACTTTAAACAAAAAAACCTAAAAAATTAATATACCATAATCTAATCAATATCTTAAACTCAAGAGATTAATAAACCCAAGGAATTATTAATATTATAAACCAAAAGAACTAATAAATCAAAAGGTTTAACATTATAAACTAAAGGAATTGGTGAACCCAAGGAATAAATATTAAAAACCTAAGGGATCAATAAGGCCTATGGTTTAATATTAAAAAAAAAAGATTAATAAACCCTAAGAATTAATATTTTAAACATAAAAACCTAAAAAATTAATATACCATAATCTAATCAATATTTTAAACAAGGGGTTATTAATATTATAAACCAAAAAAATTAATAAACACAAGGGTTTAATATTATAAGCTAAAGGAATTGGTGAACCCAAGAGATAAATATTAATATTATAAACCAAAAAATTAATAAACCTTAAGAATTAATATTTTAAACTCAAGAGATTAATAAAGCAAAATAATTAATATTTTAAACTCAAGAGATTAATAAACCCAAGGAGTTATTAATATTATAAACCAAAAGAACTAATAAAACCAAGGGTTTAATATTACAAACCAAAGGAATTGGTGAACCCAAGGGATAAATATTAAATACCTAAGGTGTTGAGATTCAACAAGATGATGAGCTTAGTGAAAAGAGTCACCTTCACTAAGTGGGCCCACAGGCTATTTTTGGCGCAAGTCTAATTTTTAGACACGTCGATCATATTTCAGAAGTTGCAGGATGCTATTTGTGGATGGTTGATCAAATTGGAAAAATAGATGAAATTCTATTTTTAGAATATTGGGTGAAGTCTATTTATAGATTTTCAATCTAAAAATAGATGCATGTCAATTATTATTAGCTCTTAATAATAATCAGACTCTAAACAGTAACTTATTCTCTTGGAGCACTTTAGTTCAGTGCACAAATGTGGCACAACAGCTGACAGAAGGAATTACGTATTCCTGAGGGTTTACTGGAGCTATTGCATGGAGGACTCAGTTAGAACTCAAGTGGCATAGTTATGACATAGTTGGAAGAAGTATTTATGGATTTGTATTTAGTTTAAGTCAATTAGACTCAGTTGAGCTAGTTGTATCTAGTCTAACAGATTGATACACTAGTGAGAGTGGAGTGAATTAATTAGTTAATTAATTCACAAATAATAACTCATTAATCAACTGAACAATACATCAGTTAACTACAGTGCATGGCAGTTTTAGTGGAGCCCAGTGGAGAGATAGGTGAAAGGGCAAGATAGACTATTTGTTGTGACTATTAGTGATGCATTGATTACATACAACACACAGTGGAGATGCCAATGAGGATTGCACAGTCAATCCAAGATTAATTTGAATTCATTCAGAGCTATTCTTCAGCAGATATTGCGCAGTGTAGGCAGGCTAGCAGGTGGCAAAGATCAGTGCATGGATTTGCAAGATTGGGCCTGATTAGTGTATGACGATTGTACTGTACTGAGGGCTTGTGATAAGCTTTTTATTTTTGTATGAGATTGTCATATGATCTCCATGTTACATAATATATAGTTGGGGTTTTCAGCTTCAGGCTTTCTCGGTTAAAAACTGTGTTATGTGCGATTGATCATTTTTGTTTATGATTCACATGTGTGTGCAATTAATTTTTTTTGCAAAAGATCAACAAGTGGAATTGATTCTGTAATTTGCATAAAGTTAAATAGTGTGAGATTGGGTGAATAAAGGACATATGCATGCTTAGTGCATATAATTTCTACATAAGGGAAAAATAAGGCTAAGGTATCAATATTAAGAACACAAGAAATTAATAAACCCTCAGAATTAATATTTTAAACACAAAAAACCTAAAAAATTAATAAACTCTAAGGATTAATATTTTTAACTCAAAAGATTTTAAGACCAAAGGGATTATTAATATTATAAACCAAAATAACTAATAAACCCAAGGGTTTTATATTTCAAACCCAAGGAATTGGTGAACCTAAGGGATCAATAAGTGGAATGGATCAATATTAAAAACAAAAGAGATTAACAAAGCCTACAAATTAAAATCTTAAGTATAAAGGATTGATAAAATCAAATAATTATTAATATTATAAACCCAAGGGAATAATATTAAAGCTAAGATTTTAATATTATGAACCTCAAGTATATAAAAATGTTTAGATAAATACTATAAACCATCAAATAAACATGGTTGAGCATGCATGATTTAAACATTGAGACAATTTTTGTCACATTGTGACGTTGGATGAAGAATGACAATGGTTGACCATGGTTGATTTTCATATTGAGACAATCTCTGTAAGAATGTGACATTCGACCATGGAAGACTTTGATCAAATACGAATATCGATGGTCTCCCATGGTTGGTTTTCATATTCACACAATGTTTTCCATAATATGACATTGGACCATGCATTAATATTAAAGTGTATGACTAATATTTAACGCCTAATATTATCAACCCAAATATATAGAAAAATCACATATTATTAAACCCTAAGAATTAATATTTTAAACTCAAAATCCTAGGAAGTTAATAAACACTAATAATTAATAATTTAAACTCAAGAGGTTAATAAACCAAAGGGATTATAAATATTATAAACAAAAAAAACTAATAAAACCAAGGGTTTAATATTATAAACTAAAATAATTGGTGAACCCAAGGGATAAATTTAAAAAAAATCAAGATATTAATAAACCCAAGAGATTATTAATATTATAAACCAAAAAAATTAATAAACACAAGGGTTTAATATTATAAGCTAAAGGAATTGGCAAACCCAAGAGATAAATATTAAAATTATAAACCAAGTAATTAATAAACTTTAAGAATTAATATTTTAAACTCAAGATATTAATAAAGCATAAGAATTCATATTTTAAACTCAAGAGATTAATAAACCCAAGGAGTTATTAATATTATAAACCAAAAGAACTAATAAAACCAGGGGTTTAATATTACAAACCAAAGGAATTGGTGAACCCAAGGGATAAACATTAAATACCTAGGGATAAATAAGGCCCAGGTCTCAATATTAAGAACATAAGAGATTAATAAATCCTAAGAATAATTATTTTAAACACAAAAACATAAAAAATTAATAAACTCTAAGGATTAATATTTTTAACTCAAGAGATCTTAAAACCAAAGGGATTGTTAATATTATAAACCAAAATAACTAATAAACCCAAGGGTTATATATTTCAAAGCAAAGGAATTATTGAACCCAAAGGATAAATATTAAAAACATCAGGGTTCAATGTTAAAAACAAAAGAGATTAAAAAAGCCTACAAATTAATATCTTAAACAGAAAGGATTGATAAAATCAAATGATTATTAATATTATAGACCTAAGGGAATAATATTAAAGCTAAGAGATTAATATTATAAACCTCAAGCATATAAAAACCTTTTGATAAATACTATAAACCATAAAATAAAGATGGTTGAGCATGCTTGATTTAAACATTGAGACAATTTTTGTCACAATGTGACGTTGGATGAAAAATGACGATGGTTGCCCATGGTTGATTTTCATATTGAGACAATCTTTGTCACAATGTGACATTTGACCATGGAAGACCTGGATCAAATACGAATAATGATGATTAACAATGGTCTCCCATGGCTGGTTTTCATATTCACACAATGTTTTTCATAATATGACATTGGACCATGCATTAGTATTAAAGTGTATGACTAATATTTAACGCCTAATATTACCAACCCAAATATTTAGAAAACTCATAAAGATTATTAAACCTTAAGAATTAACATTTTAAACTCAAAAGCCTAAGAAGTTAATAAACCCTAATAACTATCAATTTAAACTCAAGAGTTTAATAAACCAAAGAGACTATAAATATTATAAACAAAAAAAATTAATAAACCCAAGGGTTTAATATTATCAACTAAAGGAATTGGTGAAACCAAGGGATAAATATTAACAACTTAATGGATCAATAAGGCCAAGGTTTTAATATTTAAAAAAACAAGAGATTAATAAACCCTAACAATTAATATTTTAAACACAAAAATCTGAAAAATTAATATACCATAATCTAATCAATATCTTAAACTCAAGAGATTAATAAACCCAAGGAATTATTAATATTATAAACCAAAAGAACTAATAAACCAAAGGGTTTAATATTATAAACTAAAGGAATTGGTGAACCCAAGGGATAAATATTAAAAACCCAAGGGATCAATAAGGCCAAGGGTTTAATATTAAAAACAAAAGAGATTAATAAACCCTAAGAATTAATATTTTAAACATAAAAACCTAAAAAATTAATATACCATAATCTAATAAATATTTTAAACTCAAGAGATTAATAAACCCAAGGGATTATTAATATTATAAATAAAAAAACTAATAAACACAAGGGCTTAATATTATAAGCTAAAGGAACTGGTGAACTCAAGGGATAAATATTAATATTATAAACCAAGAAATTAATAAACCCTAAGAAATAATATTTTAAACTCAAGAGATTAATAAAGCATAAGAATAAATATTTTAAACTCAAGAGATTAATACACCCAAGGAGTTATTAATATTATAAACCAAAAGAACTAATAAAACGAAGAGTTTAATATTACAAACCAAATGAATTGGTGAACCCAAGGGATAAATATTAAATACTTAAGGGATAAATCAGGCCAAGGTATCAATATTAATAACACAAGAGATTAATAAACCCTATGAATTAATATTTTAAACAAAAAACCTAAAAATTTAATAAACTCCGAGGATTAATATTTTTAACTCAAAAGATCTTAAAACCAAAGGGATATTCATATTATAAACGAAAATAACTAATAAACCCAAGGGTTTTATATTTTAAACCAAAGGAATTAGTGAATCCAATGGATAAATATTAAGAACCTAAGGTATAAATAAGTGGAAGGGATCAATATTAAAAAAAAAAAAGAGATTAACAAAGCCTACAATTTAATATCGTAAACAGAAAGGATTAATAAAATCACATGATTATTAATACTATAAACCCAAGGTAATGATATTAAGGCTAAGAGATTAATATTATAAACTTCAAGTATATAAAAACATTTAGATAAATACCATAAACTGTAAAATATACATGGTTGAGCATGCTTGATTTAAACATTGATTGCATTGTTGTCACAATGCGACGTTGGACGGAGCATGACGATGGTCGGCCATGGTTGATTTTCATACTAAGACTATCTTTGTCACCATGTGACATTTGACCATGGAAGACCTTAATCAAATACAAATAACGATGATTAAAAATGGTCTCCCATGGTTGGTTTTCATATTCACACAATTTTTTTCATAATATGACATTGGACCATGCATTAATATTAAAGTGTATGACTAATATTTAACGCCTAATATTACCAACCCAAATATTTAGAAAACTCAAAGATTATTAAACCCTAAGAATTAATATTTTAAACTCAAAGGCCTAAGAAATTAATAAACCCTAATAATTAATTGTTTAAACTCAAGAGGTTAATAAACCAAAGGGATTATAAATATTATTAACCAAAAAAACTAATAAACCCATGGGTTTAATATTAGAAACTAAAAGAATTGGTAGACCCAAGGGATAAATATTAAAAACTTAAGGGATCAATAAAACCAGGGGTTTAATATTAAAAACACAAGAGATTAATAAACCCTAGAAGAATTAATATTTTAAACACAAAAACCTAAAAAATTAATATACCATAATCGAATCAATATTTTAAAGTGAAGAGATTAATAAACCCAAGGAATTGTTGATATCATCAACCAAAAGAACTAATAAACCGAAGGGTTTAATATTTTAAACTAAAGGAATTGGTGAACCCAAGGGATGAATATTAAAAACCTAAAGATCAATAAGGCCAAGCTTTTAATATTAAAAACAAAAGAGATTAATAAACCCTAAGAATTAATATTTTAAACATAAAAACCTAAAATATTAATATACCATAGTCTAATTAATATTTTAAACTTAAGAGATTAATAAACCCAAGGGATTATTAATATTATAAACCAAAAAAACTAATAGACCCAAGTGTTTAATATTATAAGCTAAATGGATCAATATTAAGAACACAAGAGATCAATAAACCCTAAGAATTAATATTTTAAACACAAAAAACCTAAAAAATAAATAAACCCTAAGAATTCATATTTTTAACTCAAAATATTTTAAAACCAAAGGGATTATTAATATTATAAATCAAAATAACTAATAAACCCAGGGGTTTTACATTTCAAACCCAAGGAATTGGTGAGCCCATGGGATAAATATAAAAATCTCAGGGATCAATAAGGTGAAAGGATCAACATTAAAAACAAAAGAGATTAACAAAGCCTAGAAATTAATATCTTAAATAGAAAGGATTGATTAACTCACATGATTATCAATATTATACACTCAAGGGAATAATGTTAAAGCTAAGAAATTAATATTATAAACCTCAAGTATATAAAAACCTTTAGATAAATACTATAAACCATAAAATAAACATGGTTAAGCATGCCTGACTTAAACATTGAGACAATTGTTGTCACAATGTGACATTGGACGAAGAATGACGATGGTTGGCCATGATTGATTTTCATATTGAGACAATCTTTGTCACAATGTGACATTCGACCATGGAACGCCTTGATCAAATGCCACTAACGTTGATTAACAATGGTCTCCCATGGTTGGTTTTCATATGACATTGGACCATGCATTAATATTAAAGTCTACAACTAATATTTAATGCCTAATATTATCAACCCAAAGATTTAGAAAACTCAAAGATTAATGAAAACTAAGAATTAATATTTTAAAACTCAAAAGCCTAAGAAATTAATAAACCCTAATAATTAATAATTTAAACTCAAGAGATTAATAAACCAAAGGGATTATAAATATTATAAACAAGAAAAACTAATAAACCCAAGGGTTTAATATTACAAATTGAAGGAATTGGTGAACCCAATGGATATATATTAAAAACCTAAGGAATCAATAAGGGCAAGGGTTTAATATTAAAAAAACAAGAGATTAATAAACCTTAAGAATTAATATTTTAAACACAAAAACCTAAAAATTTAATATACCATAATCTAATTAATATTTTAAAATGAAGAGATTAATCAACCAAAGAGATTATTAATATTATAAACCAAAAGAACTAATAAACCAAAGGGTTTCTATGATAGATTATGGCTCCACATTTTGGCAATGGTAGACCACATTCAGTCATATTATCAACCAAAAGTACTAACATTATAAATCCTTGGGATTACTATTAAAAACCCAATATATTAATAATCCCAATGGTTTATTAAACCCTAAAATTATAAACCCAATGAAATAATATTAAACCTTAGAGTTAGTATTATAAACCAAAGTATTATGAACTCTAGGATTAATATGATAAACCAAATTATTGTAAACCATAAGATTAATATTATAAACACAATGGATTAACATTATAAATCCAAAATATTAACAAACCCAAGGGTTTATTAAACCCTAACATTATAAACCCAAGGGAATAATATTAAACCCTATGTTTAGTATTATAAACTGTGGGATTTGAATATTATAAACCCATGGGATTAATATTATAAATCCTTGATATTAATATTATAAACCCAAACTATTAATTAACCCAAGGGTTTATTGATATTAGAAACTCAAGGGATTAAGGGATTATTAATATTATAAACCAAAAAAACTAATAGACCCAAGTGTTTAATATTATAAGATAAAAGGATCAATATTAAGAACACAAGAGATTAATAAACCCTAAGAATTAATATTTTTAACTCAAGAGATTTTAAAACCAAAGAAATTATTATTATTATAAATCAAAATAACTAATAAACCCAAGGGTTTTACATTTCAAACCCAAGGAATAATATAAAACCTTAGGGTTAGTATTATAAAGAATAGTCATGATTAAATATGGTTAAGTAATGTCGTTTATTCCGATAATGAGTAACAATGATTAACTATGTTGGAAAGGTTTGACCATGTATGAACATGGCTGAGTTTTTTTACCATGTTTTATTAGAATGATTACAATGGTTGACCAAGGATGATCATAGGTTACTATGGTTGACCAAGGATGGCCATCAGTTACTATGGTTGAGCAAGGTTGAAAATAGACTACTATGGTTGACCATGTTTGACTATAGGCTACTATGGTTAAATACAACTATATTTTTAATTTCAATGTTTAATATAAATAAAACCTCACTATAAGTTAAATTTAAATCAAGAGCATTACAGATTAAATTTAAATCAAGAGCGTTACAACAACTCTGGCCACCACAAAAGTAATGCATACCTTAGGTTATGGGACACGTTTTAGTTAACAACAGCCAAGTTTCAATGTATTTTTAATTTGAATTTGATATTTATCCTTATTTTTCTCTAATCCTCATACGCGGTGATACATAAAAGGCACAGTGAAATTTTAATCATGATTTGGTAAAAAATTATTTTAATCAAGGGTTAAACCTATGATTTAGATATGCAAGAAATTTATGATTTTTATTTTCATTCATTGATATAGTGGCAACCACAAAAATATACTGGCATCTTTCTAAGATCAAAAAAATTAATTAGCAAAATCATTAAAGTGGCGAATTCCAACAAGAGGACGCCTATGGGCGTAATAAAATGATAAAATATAACTCTTATATATATCATTTTTTTCTCAAATAATAAAAATACATTTCATCAAAGGTTGTAGTGGCTGTTGAGCTGACAATAATGTCCATTTCTTTTGTGATCCCATCGACCATATTTCTTTCAATTCCTAGATTTTGTTTCCTCATGTCTCCTACCAGTCTTTTAGACATGAATTCTTGGAATTCATTGCCATGAATTTCAGGCAACACATTGAATAGCTCAGTGTTCAGAACTTAATTTTCACAAATCATTAAACGTGAACTCAGCGTCACATAAGTCTACATTATCAATCTTGTCAAAATAGATAGCTCTACAGCACAAATAGATTAGGAAACCAGTAATCTCACTTATGCTGAACAGAATACTTGTCTTACATTATTATTCAATATTTTTAACGCAGAAGTGGAATCATTAGCCCTGATTATCAAAAACAACTTTGCCATGTCTGGTCGCATCCTTAATATTTTTTCTACCAACACTACACATATAAAGAAAAAACAGTGAGCACGTAGTGAGTAGCCTTAAATTCTAGTAAGTATATAAATGAGAACAAGTAACAACTTGAGGAAGGCGTCGCATACCTTTTTCCAGAAAACCAGTGGCACCCGTGATGAGCAAGTTCTTCTCCCTCAAAAAATCTACAATTCCAAGACCTTTGCATGGAGTTGCAACAGTACTCTCCATAAAATTATTCCCAGTAATTTTTGCATCCCATAATACTCTTCCTTTGTTCACTGAGAATAAAGTGCCTTTTGACATACATGCTTCATGTTTTCCGCTCGTCAATGCTAACCCATATGAGTCTGTCTCTCGGCAGAAAAATCGATTAGGTTTTCTTGATTTATCACCTCCCGATGACAACAGGACAAACAAGACAACAGGACATTCTTCTTGATTGGGAAGAGCAATTCTGATTTGTTATTCAAATAAGTAAGAGACAAAAAATCTAAAATGAGCCTGGGATGCAGAAACGTTGGTGATAGATCCATGACAGCCATATTGAACTTTGACAAATTGAATTTTACAGATCCATGACAGCCATGTTGTTTTCCTTGGACATATATAGATTTATTCGACAACAAATGCTGGGGGAGGGCCTCACGTAAGCCACTCACGGTGGGTTGGTGAACATAAATCGCCCACATAACAACAAACAAATCTGACTTTGCAGGATATATTTTGTTTCCCTTTGACCTAACATGGTGAACATATCTCACCTTCGTAACAACTAAGAACTCTCACTTTCCAGGATATCTTTAACTATGGATTTACTATAAGACATTGTAGGAATTCAAATCACTATGATGCAAAAATATTATTTATGTTATATATTTCACATCTTTTTATATATACAATTATTATTATTTTTAATATTGTAATCTTTATAAAATATTATTTTAATATGGTAATGTTTATAGAATATTTGAGAATACTGGTAGAATATTTTAATAGTGAGGATAAACTTGTTAATATTATTATTTTTAATATATATATATTTTTTATATAATATTTACAAAATATTTTAAATAGTAGTGAAGATAAACTTTTTAGTAATATTATTTATATTATATAAATTTGGAGTTGGCTTTTTGGACTTTCTAGTTGATTTGTGCCACAAAATTTGTGGTCCACAAGGAAATTGTAAGGATGAAAAATTATCTTAAATTTTGAAAACATTGGTGAATATCTCTAATATGCAAACTATAAAATGTTTATTGATGTATTTGTAAAATTATTCAAATTTATAGTGATTTTATGTATACTCTCTATATACTATTAGCGATTTTTAGGGTAAAATAATTTTATATTGTGAAATTTGGGCCAATAACTTTTGTAAAAAATGGAAATTGGCAAACATTTTTTTGGAAAAATCATGGAAAATTAGCCCACCTACTAATATTAGCCCCTAAAATTTTCCACGATGGTCAAATCTTGATTTGTGTTGTTTAAACTGGTTTTTTGGCTCCATATATGAACTCAACACTCTTAAAAACACCTATGGGGCTTAGATTGTGAAGATTCCACCCATCAAACTTGTGATTTCAACGAATTGTTGCCAGATTTTAGAAAATTAAATCAGAAAATAAATTCTAAAACTTTTAGAAAAGTCTTAGTTATAGAGAACTAGTATACATTTCACATCTATATATATAAAATACAAAAGTATTCTTAAGTATTTGTATTTTTATTTGTATTATAACTTTAATCTAATGTTTATGGATTATTCATACAATATTTTTCTTGATAGTGACATTAAAGAGTTTAGATATATATCAAGAGTAAATATAACATTTTCCTTTGTAAAATTTATTAAAAAATGTTTTAAATTAAATTAAAATATTTTTTATATAAAATACTTTAATGGAGAAATGAGTAATGTTTTTTGGACATGTAGTATTCATGAGCCATGGCATAACAAATTGAACTTTATTATTTTTATTGCTTTTATTTTTTTGTTATTAATTAAATCAACATTTAAATTTTTACACTAATTTACTAACACTAAAGTAATTACAACATTTTTCTATTAGATTTAACTAAACAAAATATTATTTTTTAACTAAGCTAACATGTACATGTTTACAAACCTTTTTTTCTCTAGTCCATTAGAGTAGATACATTCTAATGTTTAACATTTTGACTAAGTCAAAATAAACCAAAATTTAATAAAATTAAAAAAATAATCCATGATTTATCCCATGGTATTCTCAACCCATGGTTTTTTCCCATAGTATTCTTCTTTAATGTGGGCAATTTAAAGGATAATAATTAATCCAACTTATATCCTTCTTGTAACATATCCTTTTCCAACAATATAAGTTAGACTAAACCATTTTGGCATAGTCTAACTTATAGAATAAATAACCCCTTTTACCGGAATTCACCAAAATTTGGAAATACAAATTCAATACTTTTTTGTTGTTTAAAATATATTTTTGAATCCATAAATGGATTTAACACCCTGAAAAACCCATGGGGCACTCAAATTATGCATGTTAAGCAATTCAAATTCAAGTTTTTAAAAATATATGTGTAGGAATTTACAGGGTAAGTTCCTTAGATCAAATGCCAAAGGTCACCACTCATAAACATATCAAAAATCAATACACCTGTATTTTATGTGGTTAAAACCATCGAAGAGGGAAACATTCCATGACCTGAGCCAACGCAGCCACTTCAAAAAATTTATTAATATAAAAAATAAAATTGACATAAGCTTCTCTCATAAACGGTTGCTGAACAAATGACCCTCCATGCTCTTTAAATAGTTATCATGGACCAATCAGGTGTTAAGCCATGAATCAAGTGTCAGTTATACTGAGGAGAGAGCGAATCGTCGGATCACTACATATCGTGACCGTCGGATTATAAGTTACAAATGTACATAGAAAATAAACACACTTTACCTAACTCTATGCTAGACCAAGTTATACTTAACTATTTCCTATGTGTCGGAATATCCTAACACCCCCCCTTAAGAACAAGTTGGGATAGGATTGATGGATTTACAAATATAACGCAAAAGGAGACTATTTCCTATATGTCAAAATATCCTAACATCCCCCATTAACAACTTGGGATTGGATTGAAGGATTTACAAAGGTGACACAATAGGAGAAGGATGGAGGCATTAGAGCTTATCCCCCCTTAATGATAACTTTCCTGGACTCCAAGCATAGATCGAATTTTGGTAAACTTTGCTTCTATCACAGCCTTTGTAAAGATATTGACAACTTGATCATTGGTTGAACAATACTGCACTTCAAAAACACGACCATGAATGAGCTTTCTGATGAAGTGTATGTGGAGCTCAATGTGTTTCATTTGCTAATTTTGAAATCGATCTTTTCATAGCTCAATGGCACTCTGATTATCACAACAAAGTGTATTTGTATGATTCCAATGAAGACCAAATTCGGTCAGGATCTAACGGAGCCAAAAAGCTTCCTTGTTGGCTTCAACTACACCACGATACTCTGCTTCCACCGAAGAAAGAGAGATGGCACTTTTTTTCTTACAAGACCATGTAATAGGTCCTGAACCAAGGGTGAATACATAACCTATAGTAGAATTTCAATCATCAAGGTCATCAGCCCAATCAGAATCAGTGAAACCAATCAACAAGCGACATGCTCCTGCACTGTAATGAATCCAGAACTAAACTATACCTCGAATATATCAAAGCATTATTTTAGATACCTTCCAATGAATTTCATGAGGTTGGTGGATAAACCAAGCAACAAGAACAACGACAAAGTAAATCGCTTTTACCAAGAATTTGACAATATAAGATAGCATCAACTTCAGGGGTAGAAAAAGTGACTGAAAGGTTGAATCCAGACTGAAAGGGAGAAGGGGTTGGCTTACAGTCTTCCATGTGAAAGTGGCATAGAATATCATAGGCATACTTGGACTGAGAAAGGGTAATACCTTATTTGGATTGCACGACTTGAAGGCCAAGGAAATGATGGAAGTGTCCTAAGTCTTTCATTTCAAACTTCTTTTTGAGGCTAGACTTCACATGGTTTATATGGTTGGTATCACTACCGGTAAGGATTATATCATCAAAATAAAGAACAAGGATGATGAAGGACTTACCCACTTTCTTGGTGTAGACTGTGTTGTCAGAATGACACCTAGAAACACCATTATATAAGAGAAAGCTATCCATTTTGGCATACCAAGCCTGAGGAGTTGGTTTGAGACCTGGTGTGCTATAACAACAACCCCCATTTATTTTCACTAAATGGGGACCCTTTAAAAAATAAATAGGAAATTTATTTGTTTGATTTTATCTTAGGCTAAGTCTTAAAAACTTTAGGAAATAAAGTTCTTTCCCTTTCTGCTTTCATTCCTTAGCACGCATCACTAATCACATAGCTTACGAGCTTAACAACTTGAAACATATTAAGTCTTGCGAGCTGCGATATGTGCTAAACCTTTTCAAAGTCATATAAAATTACCATTGCAAAAGCTTTAAACAACTCTTTAAAATAAAATCTCATCGTGCCTTTTCAAATGATCAACTAATAACAATTCGGTAAGAGTTGCGATGAAATGGACCCGATGAATCAATCAAGAAACAAACATAAAAATTCAAGTGTCCAATAAAGCGCATAGGCATGATTCCTTAAGCGCACTTCACATTTTACAACAAATAACTAAATGCAAATTTCATTACTGTATAGAAATTGCGATGTGTGGTTTGCGCAGATCGCATTTCGCAAAATTTATCTGTGACATAACTAATAGAAATAGTTTCGAGTTGCGATATGCGATAATTGATAGTTATTTCTCAAGTGATGTGAAATGATTCATATCTAATCAATCAGATATAAGATCTAACGTCTTAAATTGATCGATATACATTTCATGTGAAGGTGTGTAAGGGATTTGATTAAAAGAATTATTGGCGATTAACGACATTTAATGGGAGTAAGGTTTGAAACATTCATATCTACTTCGAGCATGTTTTGAATGATTGAACATTATATTTATTGATTATATCACTTTAATTCTACCTATCTCTCTATTCTCTCTATTTTCAAAAAAATTCTCTGTTTGCTTGAATTCAGGGAACCACTTAATGGAGCAAGGATAACAGAGATGAGCAAGAGAGGCAAGGAGATTGCCCAAGCATCATCTACTAAAGACTAGATATGTCTCCCCTATCCTCAGATACCACTTGCAACAAGGATTGTGGAAGTTCCTCATGGGAGGCAATGTATCAGTTATTTGAGAATGAAAATCCAAGGGTAATAATCAAAGTTGCTACAGTAGGCCCGTCAGTTCCTTCGGACCCGACCTATTTCGACGTTGCATGCTCATTCACCCATAAAATAGTAGCAAGGCAAAATATTCTCCCCTATACAAATATGGTTAAGTGGGTAATTGACCACTTGAACATAGAATATAGGACATTTAAGGATTCAAAGGGCTAGAATATCAGTTCATTTAGGGTAGAATATTTGAGGACAATGTACCACTTACCTATCCTGCAACAGAAATATGACAAAGCTTTTGTTCAAAGCTTTAGAACAAAAAATCCAGACCTGATGAAAGTTATAAAAGAATGGAAGGATGACGAAGGCAAGCTTAAACAATACAAACACAGAATGTGCCAAATAGCACAAATTCCTTCCCCTTATTGCTATGCTACCAGTATGTTGTGTAGATTATTTGCAAAGACTGATACTACTAGGTTTTCTGTATATTGGGTTCCATTAATTAACGCAATCGTCAATTATTTAATTCTGAATTGGGAAAATATCCTATCCGATAATTTAGCCAGAAGTATCATGGAGTATAGGAGTAAAAGAAGTGTTTCCTCTAGGGAAATACCCCCCTTTTACATGAGTGCCTATGTGATGGATGAAATTTGCTTTTCTTCGATTTTTCCTACCATGGCATGGAAATAGACAACCCAAGCCCCTACTCCAATCGAAATTTACCACAGATCCCTTTGGGAATCATATTTTCATCTAAATTTTTACAAAATTTTCCATGGAGTCATACTACCTATGCACCAAATTATGTTTAATGAGAAAGCCCCTAATTTCCAAAGAGGCTAGTACAGACATTTTTCTCGTTTCTAGATGATTTTCTAAAGAAAGTTTCGCCTATGTGATATTTTTGGGGAGTTATGCTTCTCCCCACGTCCTGTCATATTATGTTCTTGACAAGCTACTTGCTAGAGAGATTACTTACCATATTGTGGTAAATGGTATTTCAAAACATGTTAAAGATGCAAAGAAGGCCATTTGGCCTAATTTACCTTTAAGGTGCGGTACTTTTTCGCTTTTTGATATTGGTCATGCCTACAAGGAAGTTTCAAATGTTAATTTGTTGAATTTGGATGTAATGCCAAAGTGGCCATTTGACCCCAATGATGTGATTAAAAATTACATCACAGAGCTCAGAGTGAGGCCTTCTCTGAAAGAGATAGATAGATTTGATGATTTCTTTCAAGGTATTGAAAAGGTTTTAGATGTACTAAGTTTGCATCCATTCAACTCAATCAAGATAACTTGGAAGCCTTCCAAGCATATAGAAATAAGAGACTGGAAATTATTCCTCTAGATTGATTGACTATTGAATATGTCAACAGAACAACTCCAAGTATTAGCTTCGATTGAAGCTAAAGACATGTCTGAAGATGAGTCAGGGCAATTAGAACATCAATCTTAGAATTCAGATCATTCTGATAATGAATCCGAAAATAGAAACGAGAGCCAAGAAAAGTTAATTAATCAAGTAACAAAAGAGATTGACATGCAAGAGAAAGGAGGAATTAATGGAACTAAATCGTCTTCCCAAGAATTTTAGCATAGTCAAGATACACCTGATCTGTCAGAAAACTCTCAGCCAAAGGATTTAAAGAGTGAATGGGATAAGTTTTCTAAGGCACTCAAAATGCCTCAAACAAATCCCAATACTAATCAATATACCAGTTTTCAAACACCAGAAAATTCTCAAAAATTAGTGGAAACTGTTAGTCCACTACAACAAGTTCCTGAAACTCGTGATCGAGAGATCATTGCAGCCTACCCTACAATGAAGATAGTTGTACAAATTGAGGAAATCCCTTCACTGGATGTCTTCTACAGTCCTAGTCATAAGGTTATAGTCAAGAGAAGTAAAAGGAGAAGAATTGATGATACAGTCTCCAATCTTACAAATGAATTTGTTGGCGTTTTATGGAAGGATCCTCTAATTGATCCTACTGAACATTTAACCAAACTATCATAGTTTTCATGGGCATATGCTACTGCCAAAATTTATAAGGTCATTGAATTTCAAATGTTATTGAAGCAAAGACAAGACAAAATGAAAGATTTAAAACGCCTGTTAGAGCGAGGAAAGTCTGACTCCAGTGAGAAAATGGAATTGAAAATGTCCCAGTTTCAAAAATATTTTGAATGATTAAATTTGTAGCATCAGGTGCAACTTACAGAAAAGAAAAAACAATTGGAAGCAACAATAAACAAATTACAAAGAAAACCACAACTAGAGAAATTCATAACGAAAGCATTGGATGTGAATGCTAAACTAAAGCAAAAACAAGAAGTATTTTGCCAACAAGATTATATTACTAGCTCTTATTATGATTCAAGTGAAATCTTGATCAAGCAAGTGGCTATCCAGAAACTTGAGTGTGATAAAATCGAGAAGAAAATAAATGAACACATTCAATGGCAAGCATCAGACTCAGGAAAGGAAGTTGATCTACCCCAGGTAGATAAAATTCACAAGGAAATCTTATTTAAAGGTTGGGAAGCACAGATAAGGCAAGCAAACAAAGCAGCGACAAAAGCATCAAATTTAACAAAGGAAATTACTGAAACTGTATGTGAACAGCTTTTGAAAGAAGAGCTTATCAAAGAGTCCACATCTGAATTTCTTTCAGAAATCAAGTAGTTGGAAACACATTGGAAACAAAGGATGGAAATGCAATAAAAAATGATTAAAAAAGTAAATAAGTTTGATCAAGAAAATTATTGGAATTTTCTAATCAAACCTTATCATTAGTATCAAATCCTTCAGTCTTTAACTGATTTAACAAAAATATCACATCCAACACTCTCAAATGCAGTATTCAAGGGACAGGTCAGATCGAGAATTTTGCAGCCAGCTCAGCTCAAACCCATGCTAGATATTTGTCAACTTCGGAATCAAATCTAAATGAAAGATTAGAATTCATAGTTATATTGTTACTTTATTTTCCTATATTTTAGTTAAAGTTTGTCTTACGAGGATGGTTGTTTAAAACCTCCTCTATTTTTATGTAATAATGTATTTTTAAACATAGTTATTTTAATATTTAAACCCCTCTCATGCACTTAGAGAAGGGTCCAAAAATTTGTCAAAAACATTTCCAAAGAATGCACTTTTGTAAGTTTGTAAAAGCTTTGATGGATTAATCGAACACAGTCTATTACTTTTGACATTTGAAGTTGTTTAACTGATGTTACACTATTGTACTCTTTAAATTGCTTGAAAGTGAAGAGGAGAAAAAAATATACTGTCAGTTTATATGAGTAGGACTTCTTACATATGTTACTTCTATTCACTTGTATTAAGCTTTTCTTTCTAGATTGACAGTTATCTTTTTACTTGCATTATATATTTGAAACGACATCATAAATGAATGTTAAATGCACTTCTGTACTAATTTTTGTCTATGATTTGTTATCTGATATATAGTCACACAAATGAATGTGATATACTTTTCATAATTATTTTAATCAAACTATTTTTTTAAAAAGACTCATCTTTACATAATTTTCATCTCTTTCAACTGTTAAATAATATTCATTACTAATAGTTGGAGGATATCTCTTTAGATTGCATAAAAGAAGAAACATCCCGTGTATATAGTAGAATAGATAAGTGCTAGATAATTGCATGTGATAGATTAAAATCATTTCCCATTGTATGTTATATTAACAAAACACACCCCAAATCATACTTTTCTGCAAACTAGTTTGTTCATCCCCAGTCAGAGCCACCACACCAAGTGGAAAAGGACTTGCTCTAAGGTCTGGAATCGGTGGTTTTCCCCCATGTTGTGGCTACGAAATTCTGAGGCCTCAACATTTTGGCACTAGAAGGGGGGGAATTGTTAATGACAAGAAGATCTAATCAATCTAAAAGTCATTTTAAGAGTCTCTCTCCCTCTAGATCTCCTTCAAATTCTAGAAAATTACTAGATCTAAATCTTTAAAATCTGAAGTTGAACATCCTTCTCCTAAGTCTCCTAGTGATACTCAACCTATATTGTCTCCCAATTTTCATCGAAATTCCCCTGAAGTTCAGTATTTGATAGAAAATTTAGAGAGAGTATCCATTTCTGTTGAAAAGCATGAATCTTATCAATCATCTGAGATTAGTATTTCATCTTTTTTACAACCTAGAATAATATTAACATGATTAGAAACTCAAAAGACAGGGATCCTTCCTTTTGAATTTCCCATCGATACTTCTCAAAGGAGAATAAATAAGACTGAATCAGATGCAATCACCAGTGAGATATTATCCAATAATCCACCCCATTCACCTCCATTACCTCCACTCACTTCCACAATTTCCATTCCAACAATCAGTGTTACTTTAACTAGTTCTAGTACTCAGACTACTATCCCTTCAACTAGTTCTAACACCCAATCTGCCTCTTCTTCAACTCAAACTCAATCCATCACATCCACCCAAGGACCAATGGTAGGCCAAGTGCCTCCAAGAAATGTACAACCATGGAAAATTCCAGGGGTTGTACAAATTCCTTCTCCTCTTCATCCTCTACCAAAATACCCTGAAAGATGGTTACCTAAATTTAATCCTGATGATGCTCTTCTAGTTGAAGAAAAAATTAATAATTACATGTCAACCATTAATTTAAAAGAGGTAGTTGAAGAATATTGTGTTGTAATATTATTTCCATATAGTCTCACAGGATATGTAGGAGCCTAGTATTTTTCATTACCTGCCCGCTCTATAACGAGCTAGAATATGTTCGAAGAACAATTTTTAGCTAAGTTTTGAGATAAAAAATCCACTACATCTCTCATGAATGATTTATCAAATCTAAAGGCTAAAAAAATGGAGAATATAATAGATTTTAAGTCAAGATTTAATAAATTTCTGAATAAAATTCCTGCTACAGTAGTTCCTGGTGCAGAAGTTCAAATTGAGTGGTATATTTTGTCTCTCCCATCCCCAATATTATCATAGGAGGGGATCTCAACTTCGTTTGGGGGTCTCGGAATCTTGGGAGCCTCTTCCCGAGCCGATCCTTTGACCGACTTCTTTCTTTACAAGGATTGCCTCCCCTCTCACTTGGTAGACGCCTCTTTACTTAAGTCCCACCCCTACCTCGAGGAATAGAAGAGTGGGGGAGGATCGGGGTGGGGAAGAAATCAGATCTCTTTCTCCTAAGCGAAGACTTGGTGGATAAGTTGTCTATATTCAGCATTGGGTGGGGGAGGGGGGATTGTCTCGATCATCTCCCTATCCTCAAGGGGAGGCAGCCTCAAAACCTGTGCCCCTTTGGGTTAAACTCATATTGGTTAAATGATGATTCCTCTCCATCGCCTTATTTCATGCTACATGGAGAAGGGATGGGCTTGAAAATGGAGAAGGGCCGAGCTAAAAGATTCGTATGTTCATGAACAATCTTAAAAGATTGAAGGTTGAAACTAAGGAGTGGATTACCCAAAAAATCCTTGAAGGAAGAGGAAGAGATGAGGTCCATTAATGTTGAACTAGACCTATTGAAGAAGGTCCTAAAGGAGAAGGCTATGCTACTCACCAATCTAGAAATAGAATATGAACCGGAAGCCGCAAGAAGGAAACTTCTCCAGCCTAAAAGAGGAAAGTCCGGCACTTAAAAAGTAGAGCTATTTGCTCCAAGTAGGGACGAAAACACAAGTTTCTTTCAAAATTACACTAAGGGAAGGAAAAACCTAAATAAAATTTTGGAAATTCCAAAAGCTAATGGGGAAATGGCACAAATTCTTCGAAGATCTAGCCTCCCTTGGATTGGCCCATTTCAAAGCCCTTTTCAAAGCCTCAAAGAAGCTACAATTGCAAGAAGTCTTTCGGTAGCACAATTCTTTCCCCCACTTCATTGATGAGGAAGGAAATGATAGCTTCATGGCCTCGGTCTCAAAAGAAGAAGTGAAGCTATTCGAAGTCAGTGAGAAAGAAAAAGGTCCTGGGCCGAATGGTTGGACTATTGAATCTTTTCGTTTTTGATTCGCTTGGAGATGAATTGGTCATAGTTGGCTGAAGAGTCTAGGGTTTCGTAATCGTCTATCAACCCTTCAACGCTACTTTCCTTGCCCTTATTCCTAAGTCGATCACCCTTCTTCCTTTAATGATTTCCATCCTATTTCGTTGTGCACTTGCTTATATAAGATTATTGCTAAAATCATTTCTCCAAGTTGAAACCGTTCTCTCAAAGAACATTTCTCGTCGAATGCTTTGGTTTCTTGATGGTAGGAAGATCCATGAAGCAAGGTTGCCCAAGAAGCTCTTCTCACAAACTTCAAAGAGCCGGAAAAAAGGAGCTATTGTTAAAATTCGATCTCTCAAAGGCTTATGATAGGATCGCTTGATGTACCTTAGGCTCCTTCTAACGTACCTTGGCTTCGCATTTGAGTTCATAAGATGGGTTATGTGGGGTGTGTCCCTTCTACATTGATTGTAGTTCTCATCAACAAGCGCAAAGATTCGATTTTTTCAATTCGCAAAGAGGCTTGTGTCAAGGGTGCCCCCTCTCTTCTCCCCTTTTTGTTTTACCGGCAGCCGAGGGCATCAATTTAATGGATTCAAGAGGCCAAGAGACAAGGGAGCTCAAGGGGATCAAAGTAGTGCTCAACCCGTGGGTAACACATCTTCTTTTTCGATGACATCCTTATTTTCAAGACCCGAGCTTGAAGACTATCGTTGTTTAAAGAGGATCATAGATATTTTTTTGAAAGCCACCGGGTTGAGCATTAATGAACAAAAAAATCTTTCCATAACCACGCAGGCTCTCAAGGGGGGAAGTGGACAAGAGTTAAATAAGTCCTTCTCTTTGAATCCAAACCCTTACAGACTTGTTTAAGTATTCTGGCTTCTTCCAAAACCAAATAATTATCGGATTCAGATTGGTCTTGGCTTCGAAAAAAATTGAAAATAGGATAAAACACTAGAGATTTAAATGGCTATCGAGGGTAGGTGACTAGTCTTAATCAAAGTGGTGGTGATGGCAATTTCGGTTTATTGGGCTAGCTCTATTTGGGTGCCAAAAAGTATTCGAGGGAAGATCAACCAAATATGTAGTGCATTCTTATCGACTTCGGCTCAAAATCGAACATGTAATCAAGGTCGGGGAAAATAGCCAGACTAAAATGTTGAGGTGGATGGGGTATAAAGGATCCATTTTTCTAGGTCTCTAGATGCTAAATTAGCATGGAGACTTATTACTTCTGAGAATCTCGACTTTGTAACTGTGAGGGAAATATATAGACCCAATGCCAACTTTGGTCCGGGCGAGATTGCCTCAAAAATCGTCTAAGAACTCATCTGCGTGGTGTGGAAGGCTTTAGTGGCAAATTTTCGTAAAAATCATTGAACAAGGTTTGGCCCTGAAAGTTGAGATGGGAGTTTGGTTAGACTAGGTAGAGATCCTTGGGTGGGTCAGTCGGGATCTTTGAGCCGTCGAGAGACCCGATCGAGCATCTCAACAATAGGGGTTGCTTTTCCTTAATCAAGTTAAGCCGACGCTCGAAAGCTCCACGATTTGGAGACAAGAATGGTCTCGGGAATGCTCTCCACCCTCGGAAGGAAGATGGCACGGAATGGGAAATTTTTGAGCTGGCTTACTAAACTCACACATTTGAATTACCGATAAGACGATGCGCCCCGAGGTGGGTGCATTCTCGACTAGTATCTACACTCAAAAATTGGGGTATGATTACCGATGGCCCGTACGGTGGAGGAACCTTGTTGGTGGTCCAAACCTTTTGTGGAAGCTAAATGACCAGCAAATACTAGATTTTTTTCTCGTGTATCTCTAAGAAGAAATTCCCCACATGGGAATTCCTTCGAAAAGAGGAAAAATCGGTCCCGGGTGGTGCATTTTGTGTAAAAACAATGAGGAATCTACGCATTTTTTTTTCTTTTTCCCTTTACGACCGCCTCTGGAACAAAATGTTGAGGCTAACAAATATCCCCCGTAGAAGTGGAAGGTTAGGTGCTCGAAGCCTAGTAACCCGGTGGGTGGCAAGAAGCCCCAAATGACAAAGTCTAAAATCTACCACTCTTGGCTGTTCGGGGGAACCCGGATCACTAGGAATCACTTGATTTTGAAATATAATCCCTTCCCTATTGGAAAATTGTAGCCGAAGGGGTAGCCATTTTCGAAAAAAATATCCCAATCCCATCCAACACTCAAAACCAGACCTATTTAGAGGGAGTGTGATCACTTCGGGTCTATACCTTGGGCATATTTTGATGGGGCCTTAGATTTAAACAAAGAGATGCGTAGCCGGCCCTGTGATCTTTTTTATCCTTCCCTGGGAAACTCCTAAGAGCTTCCATTGGCCTTGGCTTAGGAACAAAAATTTTGCTGAACTTAAAGCCTTTCATCTCTTTCTTTTTTGGTTGTCCTTCGTAATGTGTGAGAGGCTCATATTTTTATGATTCTTTGAATACAAGAAAGTGCATCAATGGAACACAACAATGAAGAAACTATGTTTTAATTCCTTTTCTTAATGAGATTATTCGTCTTAAAAGCTTTTTCACCGAGCCGTATATTTGCTATATTTATAGGGGAAAGAACTCGAGGTAGATCACCTCTCTAAAGATGGTAATCGGTCAAAATGCGCATGGACAATAGAAGAGGTTATGGGATGGGTGGCAAGGCCAATTGCTCCCGCTTTTGCATAATGTTCGAGAAGACTCTCGCTTCTTTTTATTTTCTTTCTTTTTCCGCATATCGCTACTTATACTTTCTCCATTAGACTTTATACCAAACTTTTTTGATAGGACTCGGCATATTTTTCCTTTCTAAGGAGGCCCGGGCTCATGTCCATTTTTTAACTTTCTTATGTTCCCTAACTGGCCGTGAAGTGCTTACTACCTGGCATTGCTTTAAATTGAAAATGTATGATGATACCGTTCTTTTTCTTCATTCTCTCGTTTCGGTTGTTTCTCTTTTATGGGAGCTAGAGAAGGAAAGACAGAAATTCTCTAGAGGCCATTTCTTCCCAACATTATTTTGGTGAATGCCCGGAAAGTATTTACAAACAAATAACTTTGTTTTCTCTCGCCCACAAAGCGAGAAACAGAAATTATATGCATATGATATGTAACCTTTCTATGATAATATATGGTTCGATTTTTTCTGCGAAATAAAATAAAATTTAAAAAAAAAAAAAAAAAAATCCAACTCCAGCAGGAAAATGGAATTGAAAATGTTTCAGTTTCAAAATTATTTTGAAAGATTAACTTTGCAGCATCAAGTGCAACTTACATAAAATGAAACGCAACTAGAAGCAGCAATGAATAAATTAAAAAGCCAGCCACAAGTAGAGAAATTCAAAAGAGAAGCATTGGAAGTGAATACTAAGCTAAAGCAGCAACAAGAATTATTTTTCCAACAAGCTTCAATCACTAGCTCTTATTATGATTCAAGTGAAATCCTGATCCTGCAAGTGGCTATCAAGAAACTTGAGTGCGAGAAAATTAAGAAGAAAATTAATGAATTCATTCAATGGAAATCATCAGACTCACGAAAGGAAGCTAACCTACCCCAGGTAGATAAATTTCACAAGGAAATTTTATTTAAATACTGGGAAGCACAGCTAAAACAAGCATACAAAGCAACAGCAAAAGCATCAAGGTTAACAAAGGAAATTACTGAATCTGTTTGTGAACAACTTTTGAAATTTGACCTTATCAAAGAGTACACATCTAAAGTGCTCTTAGAAATCAAGCCATTAGAAGCACAGTGGAAACAAAAGACAGAAATGAAGGAAGAAATGATTAAAAAAGTAAATGAGTTTGATCAAGAAAATTATTGGAATTTTCTTATCAAACCTTATCATCAGTACCAAACCCTACAGTCATTAACTGATTCAACAAAAAGGTCGCAACCAACACTTTCAAATGTAGTATTTAAGGGCCAGTTCAGATTGAGAATTTCATAGCCAGCTCAACTTAAACCCATGCTAGCGGGATCAAATCCAAAAGGAGGCTCAGAACTCATAGTTATGTTGTTACTTTATTTTTCTAGATTGTAGTTGAAGTTTTCTCTTTACGAGGATGGTTGTTTGAAACCTCCTCTATTTTTTTGTAATAATCTATTTTTAAACATATTTTAGTTTTGTATTTAAACCCTTCTCATGCATTTAGAGAATGGTCCGGAAATTTGTTAAAAACATTTGCAAAGAATGCACTTCTGTACAGTTGTAAATGCTTTGATGCATTAATGGAATAGAATCTGTTATCTTTTAACATTTGAAGCTATTTAACTGATGTTGCACTATTATACTCTTTGAATTGCTTGAAAGTGAAGAGGAGCAAAAAATCAGTTTTCATTTTATATGAGTAGGACTTCGTATATATGGTACTTCTATTCATTTATATTAATTTTTACTTTCTAGATTGATAGTTATCTTTTTACTTGCATTATATATTTGAACTATTATCATAAATGAATGTTAAATGCACTTTTGTACTAATATTTTTCTATGATTTCTTATCTGATATATAATCACACATATGAATGTGATACACTTTTCGCAATTATTTTAATCAAAATATTTTGTTAAAAAGAATCATCATTACATAATTTTCATCTCTTTCAACTACTAAATTAATCTTCATTACTAATAGTTGGAAGTTATCTTTTAATATCACATAAAGGAAGAAACACCAAGGGTATATAATAAAATAGATAAAGTGTTAGATAAATGCATGTGATAGATTAAAATCATTTCCCATTGCACGTTATATAAACAAAACACACCCCAAAATCATCCTTATTGGGAAAATGGCCCCTTCATCCCCAGTCGGAGCCACCACACCAAATGGAAAAGGACTTGATCTAAGGTCTGGACTGGGTGGTTTTCCCCCATGTTGTGGAAATGGAATTTTGAGGCTTCAACACCTTCCAAAGAAATTTTATATCGGAGACCTGATGTTGAAGAATAATCCTTCAACATAAGTTGTCTTCTTCTGCTATCCCCATCCGAGGAATGACCAACGATAGGTCCCAAATTTTTTTCTACGTGTTTCTTCCACATAAATTCTACCTTTTCCCGTTGTTGATAAAAAAAAAAATTCATTGAATTTATTGCATGTTGGATGAACAACCACAACCAAACGAGGAAGTTTTTCATGTAAATGGTTTTCAATAATAGCACGTGCATAATGCCAAATAACATTGTTTTTAAAAGTATTTGTTATAATCTCATAGCCTACATCTCCCTCACCAACTGTGACCAAGAAATGTGATTGGAATTTATGTTCTTATGTCAAACCACAAAACCCCACCAGTGTATCGCTTTTTGCTAAGACCTAACATATGTTTTCACAATTGTTTCATCTTCAACAAGGCATACAAGAATTGGTCCATATATACCATGTTTGGCTTTATAAGAAGCATAAATTTTTCTGACTACCTCAAAAGTGTGCTCATGCTCCCCTGGGATATATGTCAATGACTTTCTAACTTGCCTTAAAGTTGGAGATATTGAAGGACAATCCAAATTCAAGCTAATAAAGTTATCTAATCTAGGACCTCCCCATTACTTGATCATATCATAAAGGGATTTTGTGGATGTACTATACCTTCTCCCTACTTTTGCATGCATCAAGTTATCAAATATATCCTTGAAAAATTGGTCCAGGTGGATATTGGTGGCCACCGACCTATTCCATTTGGACCCGCACCATGGATTCTTTCAGTATTTCACTTTCAGCACAACTTACTATTTTTCACAGGTTTTCGAGTACTGAACTTCCGGAGCCATTTTGGGCCCTGATGATCTAGGTGGATATTGGTGGCCACCAACCTATTCCATTTGAACCCCCACCATCAGTTCTTTAATTTTTCCAGTTTCAACACAACTTACTATTTTTAGCAGTTTTTTGGGTCTTGAACTTTTGGAGCCATTTTGAGGCCCCAAACGACATTTTTTTGGGAATACTGGGAGCAACATGGGCCCATTGGCTTATGTTTCTCCCTCAAAAGTTATATTCCTCGGATAGATCTTTCTAACAAGGCATTTAGTGTGTCAAACAAAGATCGTATGCCAAAGTTACGTCCTCGGGACGATTGATGTGCCAATTTACCCAAACGGGGCCCATAGTTTTGGCGCTTCATCTCCTAGGGTTAGGTTTTTGGATTTTTAGGGTTTTCCATTGTTTCTCAACAATAAATAGGCCTTATATCCTCATTTTAACATATTTTAGAGGCCTGTAGCCACCACATCTCTTCTCAGAGATAAGCTATCAGTGCCCTAGCTAGTTTATTTCCATTTTGTTTGTAAGAAAATTACAGTTCTTTGATATTAATGAAATGAATTATTATTTCCATTGCATCTCTATTTTTATGTTTATTTATTTGTATTATGACATTCCTGCATAAATCCAGATCACAAATTCCCAAACTGAATCTTTACCTTGTAATTTTCCTTGCTTATGTGCCTCACACACATCCTTACAAAACCTAAAGACATCCTTCCTTTTTGCCAATTTAAACAACTTTTCCTTTATAGATATAATTTTAATAGAGAGTGTAGCAACCTTTTTCCTCTCCCACCAAAGAGATTTCATTTTCGATCTATGGTTAGCATTTGTAACCCTTGCAGCATTCTTCAATTCATTTTGATTCAAATAGTCCATTCTTCTATCATTTCCTGTATCTCGCTCACTTATTTTATTGGTGCACCTTGATTCACAATATAATTGCATCCTGAAGTCATTACATTATGGAACAAACTTACCAAATCTACATGTTAATGAATCAAATGGGATCCATGTTTTAGAACCCCTCTAGTAATGAATATGCCTATATGTACCATCAATACGCCATTCAATACCGTCATAACATAGCATTATCTTGGTATGCTTCTCCATTAGGACCTTTGTTTCCAATCTCTCCCCATTTCCATCAATATAAGGATACCAATACCCCAACATTGTAGTAAAAAGGGAAGTAATTGAGCTGTAATAAGATGAAAACACAAAAAAAACAAAAAAATAAGAAGTAAGATAAATAAATTAATATACAAATTCATATTCAAGTTTAATATAAACTATTAATTAACCACTAATTAACACACCTGAAGTAGAAGGATTTGCGCTTGTATAACCCCTATGTAATGTTGATGGTGATGATGGCACCAAGAACCTAGTCAAACTTTGTTGGGACTTATCATTGGTAGTCTTCTTAGGTCTCCCAACCATGCCACTCCTCAACCCAATCTTCTGATGTGAAGCCTCATTTATAGTAGTAGTAGTTTGATTCTTTGATTTCATGTGTTCATTTAGAGAACTGAAAGTATTACCACTTGCCGGTACTAAAGAAAACCATTTATTTCATCGTGTACATTCGACTCTCACTTTTTTCATGTCCTTATAGTCTACAAGTGTTTCTTCCACCACCTTGAACAAATTAGGCTCTCGTGTCTTGTTGAAATCATCTAGAAGTTTGATTTCTTGATCAATATGAAATCTATCTCCAACCACCGTTGTTTTTTGTACTTTGTTACATGAAGGAATTTCACTATCACTTGGCATTGAAAGGTGTTTCTAATGGGACCTTGTTTTCATATGATGGTTTTTGAAGTTGCACATTGTTCGCACTACCAAGGATACATCAGCTGTTCCATAATAAATTCCAAAAATTTCACAATGGATCTTTATTTTAGATTCTCCCTTTTCTGAATATACTTTTAGAGTAAGTTTCTCATTGACAAACTCTTCCATTAAACTTTTCAATTTTTTTTCCCAAGATGCCAATACACTAGGATCAACAATTGTGGCTTGTTCAAATGAAAAAGACATATTTTCAACTCTTGGTTGTTTATGCATAGGTCCCTCCACATTCTCTTCAATGTTTTCAAATATTGGTATTCTTTCCACTACATTTGAACCCTTTGTTTCCACATCAAATGTGCCTAGTTTCCTCTTGATGCCTAAAATTGTTGTATAAACTTTCCATTTCTTCTCTTGATTTGGACTTAAATTTAATCCATCCTGGATAAAATAAAAAGGCTATCCAACAATTTCATCATCCACAACTTCATCATGGATTTCAGAAAATGTACAACCTTCTCGACACCTGACCATGCTAATGACGTATTTCTCTTCATCATTAGCAATTTTATAAGGAAACTCCATATGTTTTTTCACATAAATAAATGGAAATGTTAGTAAAATTCCACTAACATATTGGTTTATTATTAAAAAAAGAGAAAGGAAGAATGGTATGCACTTTCAATTCAAAGCTCCAAAAACATGAAGAACTCCTACTATTGTGATGAAACACCTTGATTCAAAATGTACTATCGATGGATTCCTCAAATGGAACTAAAACCATAAATAAAATAGAGTACTAAAACATATTTTAGAGTTTATTTATTGATTCAAACATTGACAAACTTATAAGCAAGATTAGGCCCTAGATCTGCCTCAATTTTGGCCTTATTTACATCATTTTTTTTCCTGAAGAGGTCAAAACCAAACCCTCATATTTTTTATTGTTCGTTTGTATGAAATGCAATTTATTCATTTTATTGTTCAATAATATCAAGGAATTTTGAGAGATAAAGACATTTTTTATGTTTTTGGAGCTACCAATGGATAAGGACAGTACTTGATCTCTCATTTAAACGATAGTGTGTGTGTGTGAATGGAAGGATTTCCATTATTTTTCAACTATGTCTTGCACTTAGATTGTTGATATTTAATTGAAGTGACAGTGTATGTGTGAATGGAAGGATTTACTAATTTACATTGTTTTTCAATAATGTCTTGTACTTAGATTGATGCCAGTCCCATGAGACCCATCACTTTAATAGGTGTCAAATTTAATGTCATGGATATGCCTTATAGAAAATCTCCAAGTCCTAAATTTTTCACCACAAATTTGGTTCACCATAAAAAATGAGGTCTAGGCATTAAAAGAAAAGTTACATCAAATTTGAGGTGCCTTTCCAACCATAAATGTTACCTTCATCACTCTAATTTGAAAAGAGAACAAAGCACTCAATCCCTCCAAATTACAAGATATATATCTCTGCTATGTTATTTACTAAATGAGATGAGAGGGTTGCACTAGTTGTTGTTGTAATACACTGATTGCAGCCTATAGAGCTAGTCACCTCTTAAGGTTTCCATCTCACATCGGTACTATATCTAACAATGGTGGGTTTTTTCAATCAAGGGCTCTATACCTTGGCTCATTGAGGTTTTTTACTTTTCAACTTCCACTAGATCTACTCCCTTCAACCACCAAAAAATTATGACGTGCATATTTTTTCACTAGTGTGGCTGATTACAATCAAACTACAAGATGAAAAATTTTGGCCCCATTTCAACATTGGGCTCATAATAGTGATTTTGTGCAGTATTTTAGGTATTATGCCTTCAAGAGGTTGCCCATCCATACATATCAAAGCCTTATCTTGGGAGGAAATTTTTTCCTTTTTTAGGAACTAGATTGAAGTCTGCCATCAGAGGCCAAATTTTTATGCCATTTCTGAATTGGTATCGTAATAGTGATTTTGAAAAGTATTGAGGAAGTTATGACTATTTTAAGTTATTATTTTATTCACAAACGATACTAGGTTGATATATCATTGAAATTTTAATATTTATAATGTAACTGTTGTTATCATAATATAATAGCCTAATTGTACCTACAAATAAGTTCTCGATTAGAAAGAAACACTAGATTTGTATTGTTTTGCAACTGGCATGGAAATACATACTCTAAAATATTCTCTCTAAAAAAATTGCACCAAGAACAAGAGGAGACAATTTTCAGATTTTTTTCATACTCTATAATACCTTTCAACTATAGCCTAAAGAACATGAGTTTTATGTTAATATGACTTCCAAGACAGTACTTGGTTATATCAGAAAATTGAGAGAAGGATTACAAATTGGTGCACTAGGTGGTTGTTCATAGTAGAAAGGCTTAGTTTTGTTAAATCAATATTGGAAACAATCCCTATTTACCAGCATTCATTAGCCTACATTCTTGTGGAGATGTTGGAAAATATTAGAATGAAATGCTTCCATTTCTCATGTAGAAGTAAAAAGGAAAGAGTTAAAATTGTCTTAGTATAGTGGAAAATAATAGTTAAACCCAAGGGTGTTGGTGGGTGGGGTTTGTAAGATATCTAGCAATTGGAAAGGCGCTAGCAGTGAAAACTTACCAGAGGCTTATTTCTGAGGGGGGACTATGGTACATTTTTATACAACATAAAACTTGGATCTATAATGAACGATATTACCAATAAGTTCTATTTCTAATGTTTCTCCAGTTTTGAAAGCACCTTTTTTTAACTTTTATCATTTCCCTTGGTGGATAAATTCGATGGCCTAGAGAAAACGAATGGAAAAGAGTTGGATTAAGAATAGACCCTTGGGTGGGCTATGGAAAACATCAAACTCGACAACGGATGGTTCAAAATATACTTTAATACCAAATATTTACTCTTCACTGTTGAGAATGCAGGGCCATTAACCACTAATATTTTGGAGCAAGGTTGGAAGAAAAATGAGCATGTAAATATGGTGGGACCAGTTTTTGTTTCATGGAATCTATACACTTAGCAGCTGATTTTATCCTTTGTTATACTAAGGGATAGATATGATTCCTTTAAATGGTCAAAAAATAGTGCTACCGGTTATTTCACTACCAAGCCAAGTTATAGAGAAAATTTTGGTGATGAAATTAGTGAGAAATGTCTAGTGGTGAAGGTCCACTTGGAAGGTGAAAGATCGGATGAAAATACATGTTTACATGTGGCCTGCTTTAACCAGCAAAGTGTTTCTGGGAGGTACTGCGGCAATGGGCATGGCAAGGTCGTAGCCTCTTTTCACTTTGCAAGTGTAATAAAGAAGTTATTTATCTCCTACTCATACACTATCCATATATAAGGAGGTGTGGAGATACTGTGCCAAGAAAAAATTTAATCAATTGTATTTGGTTATGTTAGTGTCCAATATTCAGTGATCAAAATGTACTCTTTCAAATTTTTTTAGTAGTTGTCCTAGGTCAAAATTTTACATTTCCAAGTCAGTTTTCAAATAAAATGTTAATCGATGGATATTTCTAGGTTTTTAAAAAGCTACTCCCTCCAGTTTATTCATGGTCATTGTCATTTCATGATTCATGTCCTTCATTATCATCTAGGGTCTTAGGTCGAGTCACCATGCTTTCACCTAGGTCAATGTCTAGGTGTGTTTCATTTCACCACCATAAATGTCCAAATTCTGTCATAAAAAAAAGGCAAAAGAAGGGTCATTCATTTCCATCATACAAGTTATCTTTAAAAAGGAGTTAGCTTAGGTAGGAAAATAAAAAAGAGACAATTTATCTTCTTTCAAAAGTTTGTTACATTGTAAAAATATTCAAAAAATAAAAGTGTTCCTCAAAAGGTCATGTTTTCACTAAATGTCAAAAAGGTTGGTTTTATTGATGTTATGAAAGGTAAAAAGCGATTTATTTCACTCATTTTATCTTCTCTTGCTCGATAAAGTGAATCTCTCACCTTCAGAATATCCTACCATTTCCAAAGGTGGAATAAAATTCGAAAAAATTGCAAGAAAATCCATTCAGCTACACTTCTGGAGGTAGTGCGACATTTCTAAGGGAGCGGTGTGACGTTTATAAGGCAGTGCGACGTTTCAAGGTATTAGCGCTATGTTTCTAGGGTAGCGCTACGTTTTTTAAAAGAGTGCTACGATTTTATATTTTAGCCTCTAAATCATCTACTTAAGCTTCAAAACCACTGTGCAAACCTTTTGTGGCCTCCAAAATCAGTAAGTGGCCACCTTAACTACCTTCCTTAAGTCAATTCGTGATTGTATGAGTGTTTTATATCCTTAGGGTTTTGCTATGTTCTACTATTTCTCTTTTCTTGATTGGTTTTAGCCATCGGAAACCATTTTTCCCACCATCAAAACATTCAATTATTCTTCACAAACCCTACAACAACACCTCATATTACTCACAGTTCCCTTTACCCTTTTTTTCATCAAAACACTAATTCCCCTTTACATTTTCACAAAAAAATTGGAAAATCTCTGTGTTTTCCTATTTTGATTGACCTTCCCATACCTATTTCAAGAAATTTCACCTGTATACTCAAGATAATACATCACCCCACTTCCTAAATTTTATGGGGAATTTTCCTCAACCTCCTTATACCTCATCAAAACCCCTAAACCTACCTTATCCATATCCCCTGTTTTCCCAAATTCATCATCCCTACGTACTCATTTCGTCTAGGAGGGATATATCCATTTCACAATTATTATGGAGACTGAAAAGAAATCTCACAATGGAGGCCACCATTATATATTTGAGCCATCCACATTGCAAGAACTTAATGCCTCCCCATATGCCAAGATATGTTTTGAAAACACTAGATGTCTAAGATTTTATGTGAATATCATGGAGGTAGGATGTCATGCCCCATTGAATACCCTTTTTGCCACTAACTTCCGTAGAGACAGAGCCACCATGGCAGGCATTGAATTCACTCTATCAGCATAGGTCATCACTTTAGCAATGGGGATTCCAAATGAAGGAGAATTCTAGTTCAAGGGCATGGAATTGGACCTTGAAAACTACCCAATTTTCCTAAAACATTATTTCAGAGATGAAATTGAACATGTTTTCCCTTTCAGGCATCTACTTGATAAGTATGCCCCATTAATGAAGCTAATCATGAAATATTTTACATGCGAGGGAATATTTTCAAGACTGTACCAATACCATGCTAGGTTACTAACGCACTTCACAGCTACTAAATCGCTCAATTTGTCAAACTATCTACTCAGGAGTTTGTTCAAGATGGCAGAAAAAGTACAGAGAAAAGGTAGAAATCCTCACCCTAGTCTATTTCACCATGCTTTGGTTAATTTGATTGTTTTGCACCAGATCTCAACAAACAATATGACATGTTCATAGAGAAAGTAGCATCAGCTCTTGATACTAGTCCACCTATTGTTCATACCACGCAATGAATACCACCAAAGGAGGTTGGCCCTTCAAGCAAGTAGGCTCAAATTTCAAAAGAACTTAAGGTTAATATTACTCAAGGATACGAGAAGGGAAAGATAATGGTTTTTTTCTCCTAATACCATCAGATGTGTATTAGCATTTCAAACTACACTTGATCAAAGACAAACAGTGGATAAACCACCTAGCCATACTGGTGAGTCACCATTGAAGCACCATTATGAATAAGAACCCTTAGAAGTTGACATGGTAGAGCAGGTGAAGGATAAGTCAGTTGAGGAAATCATAGAGGAGAAATATAAAGAAATAGCGGAGTTGAGGGAGGTGTTCTCAATTGAAAATTCTCCGATCACATTCCTACAGCAAGAGAATCTCCAATTAAAAGTGAAATTACTCCTCAAAGACAAGCCAAAGGTACATGTTGATTCAGATAAATGCAAGGGAAAAGAAATATTAGATGATGATTAGCTGGAGGATGTAGAAGTTTGAACAAAAAGAAGAATACCAAGGACAAGAGGCCTCAAGAGGGCACTTCAGAAAGAAAGAGAATCAACCCCTAAATTAGGCTGGCATACTTTTGATAAACTAATTCTTGATGAAATAAATCAAGATAAAGAGTATTGGCTTGACAAGTTCAATGGACACCTTAAGAAGCTTATGAAGAAAGCTAAAAAAAACAATAAGCTCCATAGACATATGGCCAATCACTATTGTGCCAGAAACAAAATTTCCCAAATCAAGCTCAAACAAATGAAGAAAAATATTAAAGAAGCTCAAATGAAGCTCAAGGAGAAGGAAAAATTATACCTCCTTGCTAAGGTATCCATGGATGTTTAGCCTATCCTTCATAGGTGTCATAGAACAAATTTTGGTCAATTTTGAGAACTTTTGGTATTTTTTCTGATTTTTATAAAATTCTGGAAATTTTTTCTCCTCAGAAGCATTGCGCCGAGGCATGATACCTTCTCTCAGGTCTTCAAAATAAATATTTTTCTATATGGATGGTTTCATCTTGACTATTACATGACATATATGTACTTGGTTTTCCATGAAACTCTCTAGTTTTGAAGAAAAACTCAAAAAACTACCTCATTTCTATGCTTCTGCCATTTTTTCTGACCAGGCACGACACTTCTAGAGTGAGGTTGGGAAAAATCACTTTTGGAGATATTATTGTGGGTATTTTCTAAAAATTAAAGGTGAATTGGAAAATATACTGACGCGGCTACCCAAAACAACTTTCATATTTGCAATTGGATGCTCCTAAGTGCGTAAAAATCACCCTTTAATTAGTGTGATGCTTCTGCCAGACAGGTGTGACGTTTCTACTACAGGCACGACATTTCTGCGTCGAATTCCTTTCAAAATGTTTTCATGCCAGGAAAACTCCAAAAATTCGATGCTATTTGTCCCATGAGGTTTCATTTGATGTGTTTAAGTTTTTTTTGCATCTATGATGAGGAAACATGTAATTTAATGGAGGAGACACACACTCCTAATCTTTAGCTAAATTTGAGGGATTAGTTTCTAACTTCCATAGATTCTAGGAAGTGACTCATCTGATGTAATTATGATGCTTTTTGGATAGGATTTCGACCCTATGAGGTTTCATGAACTCTATTTTCTATAATTAGTCCACCTCAAGTCTTTTGAGAGGTTGGATAGTTGTTATTTGCAGTGAAGCTATTGTACAAGTTTTTGCTAATGAAATCAAAGACAATGTTGCAGACATAGTGTTGAGACTCCAATGGTATAAAATAACCATGTTGAATGTTATGTTATTCATATTTCATCTATATGCTTCTTTATGATAAGTGTTATCAGTTTATTGACAGAAATCATGCTTTCCATGCTCTGTTTTTTATAAGATTTACATGAAATTGTCGATGCTCTTCTGATGAATGAATTTATTTTAATGCGCATTCTGATTCCATCTCAGTTCACTCTATACGCACTGAAAAATTAAGCATTATTCTTAGCTTACCTATCTAGAATCACCCTTACCTCTGCAACTAAACCTTTGAATTTAGACCAAAACCCTAGACCTAGTTTCCTAATAGTCATTCTTATCCAGCAAAACTCCAAACAAACAAAAACCCTAAATCTACTCAGCATCATAACTAGCCAAAAAAATTATATAAATTCATATTTTTGGCTGCTAAGTGACATTGAGAGATCCCTCTCTAGTCCTGGTAGGGCTAGCTACCTGGCCTAAAGGTTGGTTTGTGGTTACCTTGCTTCAACTCCATTCGCATCCTTGGGAAGCAAGGGGGACTGATAACATTTTTGGCGCCATTGCCAGGGAGTGATTGCAAAACTTTCCCTGGGAAATTTTCTTTAGTTCACTGAAGGTTATACTTGTGGGCAACAAGTTCTAACATTCGAAGAAGGCTGAGTCTGTAAATTCAAGCCAAAGTGCCAGTTTTCAAGAACAATTTTCTCCCAAAAGATACACTCGGTCAAATCCAGACCCAAATCCCTCACCAATTTTCAATGACCCTAAGAGTATTTTAAGAAAGCATAACACTAAGTATCAAAAAATTGGAAAGGATATTCCTCCACTTGTGAAATCAAATTTCTTGCCTACGAGATTTTCTTCAGAAGATTTGTCCTATAATTTTGAAGTTGAAACATATTTGTTTAGTTCTAAGTCTAAATATTTTATTTCAGAAATTGTCTTTGATCCTATTAATTTTTAAACCTTTTTACCATTTTCTGAGTCTTCTTATTCTGAGGTTGATAGTGAATTCTGGTCTTATTTCTACAAACTTAAAGGTTTGGTGGATAAATTTCAAGTATCTTGAGATAGATCTTATTTACAATACCAGCAGTAGGCTTTTGCTTCACCAACTATTATTACACCTTCTCACACAGCTACATCATCGTCTATTCCATTCATTCCATCATTACCTCTATAATTTTTCACTCCATCAACACCTTTACAACCCCCTCCATTAATCATAGTCAGATTCGCTCCATTGATCTTACCCCAACAACTCACTATACTACCTCTAGATTATGGTCAAAGCTTTCCCTTTTTTTATGGAACATCAGAGGTTACTGCTTATCAACACAATTTCAAAGTGGTTGATTTAATAAATCTTGAAGAGATCGACAATAATGATGCGAAGATGTGCATCATAGCATAGATTTTCTCAGGAGATGTTAAAAAATGGTTTCGCTCTCTCTCAGCTAGTTTAGTAGCTAATTCATAGCAGTTGATTGACTTGTTTATGAAAAATGGGAGGAGAAGAAGAATCCATTGCAAATTTTGGCTGAATATAATGCCTTAAAGGAATAATAATGAGTTTGTACAAGACTTTACAGCTAGATTCAATAAGATTTATGACTATATTCCTAAAAATATCAAGCCTCCTTCAAGCCTTGATTTACTTCAATACCCTAATGGTTTCGATCCCGATATGGCTTACCATATGAGGGAAAGAAATCCATCAACTCTTGAAGAAATGCAGAGAAATGCCGTGAGTGTAGAAGCTAATTTGATTTTCAAAAATTAAGACAGAGAAAAGGGTCACTATCAAGAGAAACATCTACTTCATCCAAGGGAAATCTCGACACCTTGATCAAAAAAATGGAGAATATGATGGAAAAAATGTCCATCGCTGATAGACAAGCTGAACCCTCCTTTAGAAATCCCAATTTCATGGGTCAAAATCAGCAGCCTCAATACATGATCAAGCAAAGGGAACAAAGGGGTAATGATCCACAAAGTCAGCAGCAAATTCACACTCCATTTAAACATAAATACATAGAAGGTCCTGATGCAGATGATGAAGAATAGATTTATGGTAAGAATCGTTTATTTGAGGAAAATCAACAACATTTTTTCCTCACTGAAGAAGATCATTTTTCTACAGGAATTCATGCACCGAACGATCAGAAATATGTCTTGCCAAATGATGATATGCTATCAGTATGAACAGAAGATTACTAGAGGGGATATCATAATTCTCTTACTCAAGTAGAAAGGAATTATGGTTTAAGGAATAGGAATGTTCCTATAACCTCCTATCAGAAAAAACAGAATTATAAAACCAATACTCATCATAAAGAGACGACTACTTCAAATAAAATCAAAGACACGGGACTTGTTGTTCCTAGTCCTCCAAAAGGTAATGAAGCTTCTACCAGTAGTCAGAATAAATATAAACAAGTCCAAGATGGAGGACAGAAGAGGGAGATCCCACACAAATATCATCTAGAGAAGAAAGATGCATCATCCAAAGAGTTAGAAAAACATTTTTCCCTTTTTAGTCTTGGAAATGAAATCTCTAAGTTGAAAGTCTCCATTCCTTTAACTGAAATAGTCAAGAATGACCAGTATAAGTTTCAAGTAGCCAAGTTTCTTAGGGTAGATCAGATGTCTGATATGGTTAATGTAAGTGATGATCACCCAGAACTTTTATTTGGTCCTGTTGTTGATGGTGATTTAGAAGATATTGAGGTCACTCCATTCTATATTAGCCTCAAAATCCATGATTTTATCCTTCATAATGTCATGCATGATTTTGGAGTGTCTCATAACCTTATGCCCAAATCCATCATGGACAGATTAGGCCTATATATCACAAGACCTTACCATGACCTTTATTCATATTATTCGGGTAGAGTGAAATGTCTTGGCCTCATTAAAGATCTAGTGGTGTCCTCAGAGAAAATCCCATCCAATAATGTACTCATGGATGTTTTTGTGGTTGATATTCCTCCTAGATATGGAATTTTTCTCTCCCGGTCATGGGGAGTGAAACTTAGAGGTACCTTACAACTCGACTTTTCATATGCTACAATAATGGTATTTGGTCTACTCAAACAACTATACCAGGAAAGTAAAATGAACTACATGATTGGTGGCAAAGAAAAGCCTCATAATCACCCCATACATGTTGGTAACACAAATTTAGAGTCTTTTATCTTATTTAATGATCATTTTTCAACATCTTCAAAATTTTTGATTGAATAAAAGAAAGAAATTTCTGATTTTTCAAATTCTATTTTAGAAATTTTAAATGCAGAAAATTGAGAAAATATGCCAAGTGGTTTGGAACCAAGCGGATCAGTCCAAAAAATAGATGAAACAATGAAAGACATGGAACTTTTTGGTACAATAGACCTTTCTCAATCAACAAGTAAATTTCAGTCATCTGAGTTGCAGCGTCTTGATGAAGAAAGTTGTTTGTGGACCATGGACTTAGATGGAGCCTTGGGTAAGGAAGGGGTTGACATTATACTATGGATTCATAACCCTATAAATTAGTCTCTTAACATTCCTCCTAATGTTCTAATGTCCTCTTAAAAGTTAGCATTTGATTGTTCGAACAATGAAGCAGAGTATGAGGCTTTGATATTCGACTTGAAAATTCTCAAGAAGTTAGGTGCCAAGAAAATTTTTGTGTATGGTGACTCTGAATTGGTAATAAAAAAAGTCAAAGGGGAATACTAGGCCAAGCATCCTAGGATGCGAGCTTAACGAAATGAAGTATTATATATCCGCAAGACCTTTATCAAGTATGCTTTGTCATTAATCTCAAGGGACAAAAATGTTATTGCGAATTATCTTGCCACTTCGACCAACATGTTTAAAATTCCATTGTATCCCAATAAGAAGTATGAGATAAATGTCAAACATCACCCTGCTATTCTAGATAATGTTCAGTATTTTCAGGTCTTTCAAGATGACAAACATATTAGCAACTTCTTGCAAACGGAAGAGGAATTTGTGAATTTACAAATGGATGACCAATTTTCTGAAAATGACCAAGCATTTCATGCAGTAGAAATGAAAGTACTTCAGCTGAAAGACAACTCCACTCCTAGAGGTATTGTTCCTTTGGAGGAGCTTTTTTACAAAGATGATGTTGCACACAAACCGACCATGCTACCAACATAAGTAGGAGGGGAAGATCTTAATCTTGGAACTCCTGAAAAGCCCAAGATGGTCAAGATTTCAAAATCCTTCAGCCCGGAGATGAAAGTTAAATATGAAGCACTCATATATTACTTTACTAATGTTTTTTCATGGGAGTATTCTAATCTAAAAATGTATTATAAGATTATAATTCAGCATACTATTCCTTTGAAACCGGATCAAAAGCCTTTTCATCAGAAATTGAGGAGAATGAATCCCGAGCTGCTTCCCTCCATTCAAAAAGAGGTAAAAATGTTATTTATTGTTGTTATTATAGATCCACTTCGCTTCTCAAATTAGATGCCTAACTTAGTGCGAGTAAGAAATAAGACCGGAGAAATCCACTTGTGTATAGATTTTAGAAATTTGAATAAAGTGTCACTGAAATACAATTACCCACTGCCAAAAATGGATCATATTTTGCAAAGGGTAGTTGGATATTCGAGACTTTCATTGTTGGACAGATACTCTAGGTATAATTATACTTTATTCCATCCAGATGATCAGGAAAAGACAGCCTTTACAACACCATGGAGTACCTTCATGTATGCCAAAACTCCCTTTGGATTGAAAAATGCAGGATCGACTTTCCAGCGAGCAATGGAAATTTCCTTCGCCAATGAAAAGGATGTCTTCTTGGTCATCTATATCGATGATATCATTTTTTCTCCAAGACAGATAAGCAACACTTGCAACACTTGAAAACATTTTTTCAGAGATGTAGGAAATTTTCCATATCGTTGAATCCTAAAAAGAATGTGTTTGCTATGGAGGAAGGAATATTGTTGGGCCACATCATTTCAAAAGACAACTTTCGAATAGATCCTTCAATAATTGAAGCGATTCAGATCTTGTAATATCCTAGAATAAAGAAGGAGATTTAATTATTCAATGGTAAATTCAATTTTCTGAGAAGGTTTGTTCCCAATCTTGCTGAACACATATGGAAAATTACTGACATGTTGAAGAAATATAGTGAAGTAAAATGGTCTGAGGATGCAAAGAAGTCTTTCAATCAAGTTAATTTTCTTTATCTCACACTCGTATTCTTATTATTCCATATTACACACTTGATTTCATCATTTTTCCCTTTTCTTAGGAGCATACTCTAACTGTTGTCCTCATGCAAAAGAAAAATCAGAAAGTAGAACATCCCATGTCTTTCTTTAGTAGAACCATTAGAGATGTAGCCTTGAAGTATAATATCACTTAAAATCAAGCCTTGGCATTATGTAAAGAAATGAAGGACTCTCGAGTCCATATTCGGCATTCTCATGTGATTTCATATGTTCCAAATGTTGTTGTCAAATATGTGATTACACAAAATGATCCTAAAGGTTGGTGTGGCAAATGGATTGTTGTTATTTTGGAGTATGACTTGGATATTAAGTCTACAAAACTGATCAAGGGGTAAGTCTTGGAAAAAATTGTGCATACTCCAATCTCTATGCTTTGGACATTAAATTTATTGTTGCATTATCTGAGGATAAAGAGGTTGATTCATTACCTCAGGTATCTAAAATCTTTATTTCATTGCCATGGTACGCTGATATTTTTCATGTTTTTCAACATCTGAATCCTCCTCCTGGTTTCCCTAGTATTAAAGCTAGATATTTGAAGTTGGGGACTCTTAAGTATTGCATCTTTAACAATGCTTTGTATTGGAAATATTTGGGTGGAGTGTTGTTTAATTTATTAGTAGAAGGAGAAGTTGAAAAGGTGAAGAATGACTTTCATAAAGGTGACTATGGTGGTCATCTTTTCTAGAAGACTACAACAAATAAAACTTTGAGGGTTGGATTCTATTGGCCAAGCTTATTTTCATATGTTTATAAGACTATCATGAGCTGTCATGAATTTCAAAATTTTCAAGGAAAAAGAAAGATTTTTTTGTTGCCCTCAAAACCCATTGCAGTCCATGCACCTTTCTAGTAGTGGGGTATTGATTTCATTGGTGAGATCCACCCTCCTTCATCAACTTAGCATAAATGGATTCTCACTACCACTGATTACTTCACAAAGTGGATTGAATCCATTTTGACGAGGCAAGCTATAGATACTATCATTATTTAGTTTTTGGAAAGTAATATCTTGTCTTGTTTTGGTTATCCACAAAAGATTATTACTGACAATGCAATTGCCTTTAAGTATAATAAAATGATTGACCTTTGTGATAAATATCACATAATACTTGGTCATTCTACAACATATTATCCTCAAGGAAACGAGTTTTTTGAATCGTCAAACAAATCATTGGTGAATATAATTAAGAATTTTTTGTAAGAGAACAACAGAAATTGGCACAAGAAGCTCATAAATTCTCTATGGGCGGATAGAGTTAGAACTAAGAGAATGATTAATATGTCGCCTTTTCAGCTTGTGTATGGTGTTGACACAGTGTTTCCCACTTCTTTAGTTGTACCAGTGATGAAAATTCTGTAATAGATAGACAATGAATCAAATGATATCCAACGAAGAATCAGTCAAATGATTTATATACAGCAAAAAAGAGAAGAAGTTTCAATCATACTTCAAAACTTTAAGAGAAAATCAAGAAAGTGTATGACAAGAAGACAAAAACTGATGATTTCAAAGAAGGATATGTTTTCCTTCGGTGAGATGCCTGGAATGAAGACAAAGATAAGCATGATATGTTTGATAATATATGGAAAGTTCCATACAAGATCACATCATTCAGAGGTATTAATGCATTCTTGTTAGAAGATCTTGATGGGAAAGAAACCTTGGGAGGACCGGTGAATGGTAGGTTCCTCAACCACTACCTTATCTAATTTTGAAGAAAAAGGTTCACTTTCATTGTAAATATCACTTTTTATTTGTTTTCAAGAATAAGAAGCTCTTGCAAAATTTTGAAGCCCAAGGAGAAGGCCATGATACTTCTATGATGAGCTGATGTTTTACTTTCAAAAAATTTCAAAAAGTTCAATTTAGTTTTTGAGTCAATTTTTATGTTTTTATAAGTTGTTTCAGTTTCTAGTTTTGACTCCATCGCCAAATGGAAAAGGCTACCTAATCTACGGTGTTCTTGACACCTCCTGAAGGAGATGTCTTCCCCAGTTTGAGCCAATGTTAGTGTCCAATATTCAGTGATCAAAATTTACTCTTTCATATTTGTTTAGTAGTGGTACTAGGTCAAAATTTTACATTTCCAAGTCAGTCTTCATATAAAATTTTGATCACTAGATATGTCTAGGTTTTTAAAAATATACTCCCTCAAGTTTATTCATGTTCATTTTCATTTCATGAGTCATGTCCTTAATTATCATCTAGGGTCTTAGGTCAAGTCACCATGCTTTCACCTAGGTCAGTGTCTAGGCGTCTTTCATTTCGCCACCATAAATGTCCAAATTCTGTCATTAAAAATTAAAAAAAGGCAAAAGAAGGGTCATTCATTTCCATCATAAAATTTATCTTTAAAAGACATTTAGCCTAGTTAGGAAAATAAAAAAGAGACAATTTGTCTTCTTTCAAAATTTTGTTACATTTTCAAAACATTCAAAAAAGAAAATAGTTCCTCAAAAAGGTCAAGTTTTCACTGAATGAAAAAAAGGGTATTTTTTATTGATGTTATAAAAGGGAAAAAGTGATTTATTTCACTCATTTTATCTTCTCTTACTCAAAAAATTGCATCTCTCACCTTCAGAATACCTTGCCATTTCGAAAGGTGGAAGAAAGCTTGAAACAATTACAAGAAAATCCATTCTGCTATGCTTTTGGAGGCAACGCGACATTTTTTAGGGAGCAACATGACATTTCTGGGGCAGTGCGACGTTTCTAGGTATTGGCGCTACGTATCTGCAAAGAGTGCTACATCTTTATATTTTAGCTTCTAAATCAGTTACTCAAGCTTCAAAACCAGTGTGCAAACCTTCTATGGCCTCCAAATCAGTAAGTGGCCACCGCAACTGCCTTCTTCAAGTCAATTTATGATTATATGAGTGTTTTCTATCCTTAGGGTTTTTCTCTCCTATGTTCTAGGGTTTCTCTTTTCTTGATCGGTTTTATCCATTGGAAACCCTTTTTCCCACCATCATAACCTTCACTTATTCTTCACAAACCCTACCACAGCACCTCATATTACTCATAGTTCCCTTTACCCTTGTTTTCATAAAAACACTACGTCCCCATTACATTTTCATAAGAAAACTGGAAAATCTTTGTGTTTTCATATTTTTATTCATCGTCCCACACCTATTTCAAGAAATTCCACCTGTATACTCAAGATAATACATCACCCCACTTCCTCTATTTTTTAGGTAATTTTACTCAACCTCCTTATACCTCATCACAGCCCCTAAACCTACCCTATCCATATCCCCTGTTTTCTGAAATTCATCATCCCTACCCACTCATTTCATCTAGGAGGGATTTATCATGTTCAAAACTACTATGGAGACTGAAAATAAGGCTCCAAATAGAGGCCACCATTCTATATTTTATCCATCTACATTGAAAGAACTTAATGCCTCTCCATATGCCAAGAGATGTTTTGAAAACACTGGATGTCTAAGATTTTGTGAGAAGATCATGGAGGTAGGATGTCATGCCCCATTGACTACCCCTTTTTCCACTAACTTCAGCAGAGACAAAGCCACCATAGTGGGCATTGAATTCAATCTATCAACAGAGGTCATCACTTCAGCAACATGGATTCCAAATGACGGAGAAGTCTGGTTCAAGGGCATGGAATTGGACCTTGAAAACTACCCAATTTTCCTAAAACATCATTGCAGAGATGACCCTAAACATTCTTTCCCTTTCATGCATGTACTTGATAAGTATGCCCCATTAATGAAGTTGATCATGAAATATTTTACATGCGAGGGAAGATTTTCAAGACTATACCAATACCATGTCAGTTTACTAATGCACTTCACAACTACTAAATCACTCAATTTGTCAAACTATATATTCAGGAGTTTGGTCTAGATGGCAGAAAAATTACAAAGAAAAGGTAGAAATCCTCATCCTAGTCTATTTCACCATGGTTAAGTTGATTGTTTTTCACCAAATATCAACAAACAATATGACTTGGGAAGTTTTTATGAAGAAAGTAGCATCAACTCCTGCTACTAGTCCACCTATTGTTCATACCACAACATCAGTACAACCAAAGGAAGTTGGCTCTTCAAGCAGGCAAGCTCAGATTTCAAAAGCACCCAAGGTTGAGATTACTAAAACCTATGAGAAAGGAAATAGAATGATTTTTTCTCCTAAGACCATGAGAGGTGTATTGGCATCTGAAACTACAATTGAGAAAAGACAAACAGTGGATCAACCACCTAGCCATGCTGGTGAGTCACCATTGCAACACCATGATGAACAAGCACCCTTATAATTTGACATGACAGAGAAGATGAAGGATAAGTCAGTTGAGGAAATCATAAAGGATAAATATGAAGAAATAGTAGAGTTGAGGGAGGTTTTCTCAATTGCAAATTCTCAGATCACATTCCTACAAAAAGAGAATCTTAAGTTAAAAGTGAAATTACTCCTCCAAGACAAGTCAAAGGTACATGTTGATGTAGATAAATGCAAGAGAAAATAAATATTATATGGTGATCAAATAGAGGATGTATAAGTTGGAACAAAAGGAAGAAGACCAAGGACAAGAGGCCTTAAGAGGGCGCTTCAGAAGGAAAGATATTCAACCCCTAAATAAGGTTGGCAGACTTTTGATGAACTATTTTTTTATGAAATCAATCAAGATAGAGAGTATTGGCTTGACAGGTTCAATGGACACCTTGAGAAGCTTCTGAAGAAATTTTAAAAGAAAAATAAACTCCAGAGATATATGGCTAATTGTTATTGCACCAGAAACAAAATTTCCCAAATCAGGCTCAAACAAGTGAAGAAAAGGCTTAAAGAAGCTCAAATGAAGCTCAAGGAGAAGTAAAATATAGACCTCCTTGATGAGGCATCCATGGTTGTTTAGAATACCCTTCAAAGATGTCACAAAACAAATTTTGTTCAATTTTTATCACTTTCGGTATTTTTTTAGATTTTTATAAAATTCTAGAAATTATGTTTCCTTAGAAGCGTCACACCAAGGCACGATACTTTCTCTCAGGGCTTCCAAATCAATATTTTTTTATATGGATGGTTTCATTTTGACTAATACATGCCATATATAGACTTTATTTTCCACGAAAATCTCTGTTTTTGAAGAAAAATGCAAAAAACTACATAATTTCTATGCTTTTGCAAGTGTTTATGACCAGGCATGACGCTTCTAGAGTGAGGTTGGGAAAAATCACTTTTGAAGGTCTTCCTGTGGGTTTTTTTCTAAAAATTAAAGGTGCATTGGAAACTATACTCACAGGGATACTCAACACAACTTTCATATTTTCATTTGGATGCTCCTAAGTGGGTCAAAATCACCCTTGAACATGTGTGACTCTTTTTCCAGACAAGCGCGACGTTTCTTCTACAGGCGTGATGTTTCTGCATATGATTCCTTTCAGATAGTTGTCATGCTAGGAAAACACCACAAATTCGATGCTAGTTGTCCCATGAGGTGTCATTTTATGTGATTGAATTTTTTTTGTCCTCTATGATGAGGAAACATGTAATTTAATGGCGGAGACACACACTCCTAGTCTTTAGCTAAATTTCAGGGATTAATTTCTAACTTTCCTAGATTCTAGGAAGTTACTCATCTTATGTTATTATGATGCTTTTTGTATAGGATTTCAACCCTATGAGGTTTCATGAACTCTATTTTCTATAATTAGTCCACCTCAATTCTTTTGAGAGTTTGGATAGTTGTTATTTGCAGTGGAGCTATTGTACAAACTTTTGCTAATGAAATCAAAGACAATGTTGCAGACATAGTGTTGAGACTACAGTGGTATGCCTTTGAGCATTTTTTTTTCTATGTAAACTCATCATGTTGAATGTTATGTTATTCATATTTCATATATATGCTTATTTATGCTAATTCTTATCATTTTATTAATAGAAATCATGCTTTCCATGCTATGTTGTTTATAAGATTTACATGAAATTGTCTATGCTCTTCTGATGAATGAATTCAGTTTAATGTTCTTTCTGATTCCCTCTAATTTCACCATATACACAATGAAAAATCAAGCATTCTTCTTATCTTACCTACCTAGCCTCACCCTTACCTCTAAAACTAAACCTTTGAATTCATACCAAAACCGTAGACCTAGTTTCCTAACTGTCATTCTTATCCAACAAAACTCCAATCAAACAAACACCATAAATCTACTAAACATCATAACTGGCCTAAAAAATTATATACAATCATCCTTTTGGATGCTAAGTGACATTGAGAGAGCCCTCTCTGGTCTTGGTAGGGCTAGCTACCTAGCCTAAAGGTTGGTTTGTGGTTACCTTCCTTCAGCTCCATTGTCAGCCTTGGAAAGTAGGGGGGAGCGATAACAGGTTCACTAGTAGCAAAGCTTTGAAGAATTTTAACATGGTTCCCTTGTTTGTCTCCTGGGCCATTTGGATTGCCAGGAACATTTTCTATTTGAAGGAAAGGAAGCTCCGCCTTCTCAGGTAAAGCACCAAATCATGTTTGCTTATGATGGCATCAAGCGTACTCATTTGGTTTGCATCTTCTTCTAGAAACATACAAATTCTTGCAAAGTCTTTCCAACTTTTCACATCTCAATGGAAATTCTCATTGGGTTATACGAAGGGATTTCAACCTGATTTCTTCCTTAAACTAAAATAAAAAGAGAAATTTGCAAACATGATCAAGATAATGAAGCATTCAACACCTTTATCGGTGATCTTAGACCGATTGATGTGGAAGCCCTCAATGGGCTCCATGTCTATAACAATAAATGTGGGGGATCACAGGTTTGGGAGATTGCATCATTTTGTGTTTATAACTTTGTAAGAAATTTCAGAAGAATTCACGATGGGGAACTTAAGATTAAAGATCCTTAGTGACTACATGATTATTTATTTTCTTATTTTCATTTGCAAAAGTCTATGTTCCTTTCTGCCTTGGCTCTTTATATCACATTCTCTTTCTTGTTCATCTAGTTTAAAATACTGTGTGACAAGGTATGTTGTTATTATAACTTCAGTATTTTAAGAGAAGTATTAATTATTATTATATTTGTATGTTTAAAATTTATCAGTCACTAGAGACTACCATGTGGAGAACTATTCTAATGAAAAAACCATTATTTGTGCTTAATTTATATAATTTTATTAAGATGCTCATCGGTAGGGTTCACATTTTTGCTAATTGATTCTTGTAACCGCAGAAATTTCCTATGGGTGGTGCTTGAATCCATAATAATCTATGAATCTTCTACATATTACCCTTCTAAAATTTCAATAAGTTATGATATTTTATACATTTGACAGGCTATGTCCCCCAAAAATGTCCTTTGGGTGGTGCTTGAATCCATAATAATCTATGAATCTTCTACATATTCCCCTTCTAAAATTTTAGATAAGATCTGGTATTTTATACAGTTGACAGGGTCCATTCCTCAAAACTATGTGATTCTCATATTGTGCAGGTCATCCTTTATGGTATTTCATAAGGTGAATAATATATGAAATTGTGAAAGATTCATATCCAATATTATGGCTTGACAGGGGCTAGGGTGTTGCCGTAAAATCTCTCGCAGTCCTTGCCAAATGTGTTTCCTATTGGTGTTTCTACAAGAATGAAATGTTGAGTTTTATATGCACAAATGAGCATTAAACTAGTTACAGGTAGTGCAAAGGTTGTGCAACTAATTCAGGACATGTTTTATACTTTAAGTGATTTGAATTTCTAAACAGGAGATAATTTTAAAGAACAAAACAATGTATTTTTATAATACGATCTCTGGAACTAATTGGCACCATAGTTATCGAAAATTTTGGTCCTGTTCTACGTGGTTCATGACAAAATGGGCCCAAATCAGGCTAGAAGTGAGTTATGTCCCACATTGATCACTTACAACTGTGGTGTAGGAGTTAGTTTAGAGGGATTACTACTGGTTTGAAATTGTTGGTTGGTTGCTTTTGATGGATTTGTCATCAACAAACTTAGAGGAAATTTGAGAGCAAAATTTTTTTTCCCATAAGAAGGTATGTCAATAATATTTCAAACCCCTTCTTTTCTTATTATTACTGCATGAAAATGAAAAATATAATGCATTTTATTGGAATCATTTTATCAGCAACAAATGTGAATTTTGACACTATTGCATTTATTTTTCTTTCACATGGTGGAGGGGTATTGTGTCTTTTGAGGCATGTTTTGTTGTTGAGTTTACATATTTTGAGGCAAGGGTGCACATGTGGCAAACATTCAACTTATGCTGCAGCTATCTAGATATTTTCATGGATATTTCTCCATTGTAAGGTTCCATTGGGGTATCTTGAATCTTCACATTTTTCACAGCGAGAGTTAATATTTGGAGGCATTTCTCACCACTACTTCATATCACATCAATGAGGTGTTTTTACATATGTTGAGGCATGACTCATCATTTTTTAAGCTTTGGAATAATTTGTAAGACATTAACGAGGTTTCTAGAGAATTCCATTATAAATATTGAATGTGTCTCCTGGAAACACTTGCACATTGATGTCCAAGTTAGTAGATGAAATGGTTGGATGGTAGATTTTTCACTCTCTACACCTAGGTTCAATATCCATATAGACCTTTGGCCTATTTTGATGAAGCTAGAAGGGTAGACGCCTTCCAAAAGTGTGTCTTTGATAATACGATCTTTGGAACTACTGACACCATAGTTATCAGAACTTTTGGTCCTGTTCTGCGCATTCACGAAAAAATGGGCCCAAATTAGGCTGGAGGCCAGTTCTATCCCACATTGATCAGTTAGAACTATTGTGTAGGAGATAGTTCAGAGGGCTTACCACTGATTCAACATTGTTGGTGGATTTGGCATCTGCATTAGTGGTCTACATGTCATGTACAATCTTGGAGGATATTTGAGACCAAATTTTTTTGCCCATAAGAAGGCATGTCAATAATATTTGAAACCCCTATTATTCTTATTGTTAGTGCATGAAAATGAAAATATAATGGATTTTATCATAATCATTTATCAGCAGCAATGTGAATTTTGACAGCTTGGGTTTATTGTTCTTTCGCATGGTGGAGGGGTATTTGTGTCTTTTGAGGCATGTTTTGTTGTTGAGTTTAGATATTTGGAGGCAAGGATGAACATTTGGAAAACATTCACCTTATGGTGCATCTATCTACATATTTTCATGGATATTTCTCCATTGCAAGGTTCCATTGGGGTATATTGAATCTTCACATTTTTCACAGTGAAAGTTAATATTTGGAGTCATTTCTAACCACTTCTTCATCTCACATCAATGAGGTGTTTTTACATATGTTGAGGCATGACTCATAATTTTGTGGGCTTTGGCATTATTTTTAAGGAATTAAAGAGGTTTCTATAGAATGCCATTATAAAGATTGAATGTGTCTCCTAGAAACACTCTCACATTGATGTCCAAGTTAGTAGATGAAATGGTTGGACGGTAGATTTTCCACTCTCTACACATAGGTTCAATCCCTATCTAGAAATTTGGCCTATTGTGATGAAGGTATAAGGGTAGATGCCTACCAATAGTGCCCCTCTGATAATACGATCTCTGGAACTCACTGACACCATAGCTATCATAACTTTTGGTCATGCTCTGCATGGTTCATGACAAAATGGGCCCAAAGCAGGCTAGAGGCTAGTTTTCTCCCACATTGATCAGTTACAACTATGGTGTAGGAGTTAGTTCATCTGATTTGGCATTGTTGGTGGGCTTATTTTGGTGGATTTAGCATCTACATTAGTGGTCTACATGTCATCTACAAGCTTGTAGGAGATTTGAGACCAAATTTATTTTCCCATAAGAAGGTATTTCAAGAATATTTCAAACCCCTATTATTCTTATTTTTAATGCATGAAAATGCAAAATATAATGGATTTTTTTCTGAAGCATTTTATCAGCATCAAATGTGAAGTTTTACAACTTGGTTTAATTGTTCTTTCACATGGTGGAGGGGTATTTTTGTCTTTGGAGGCATATTTTGTTGTTGAGTTTACATATTTGGAGGCAAGTGTGCACATGTGGAAAAAATTCACCTTATGGTGCAGCTTTCTACATATTTTCATGGATATTTATCCATTGCAAGGTTCTATTGGGGTATCTTGAATCTTCACATTTTTCACAGTGAAAGTTAATATTTGGAGTCATTTATCAACATTGCTTCATCTCACATTAATGAGGTGTTTTTACATATGTTGAGGCATGACTCATCATTTTATGGGCTTTGGCATAATTTGTAAGGCATTAAAGAGGTTTCTAGAGAATTCCATTATAAAGATTGAATTTGTCTCCTGGAAACACTCTCACATTGATGTCCAAGTTAGTAGATGAAATGGTTGGATGGTATATTTTTCACTCTCTACACCTAGGTTCAATCCCCATCTAGACCTTTGGCCTATTGTGATGAAGCTAGAAGGGTAGACGCTTTCCAAAAGTGCCCCTCTGATAATACGATCTCTAGAACTCACTGACACCATATTTATCAGAACTGTTGGTCTTGTTCTATGTGGTTCATGACAAAATGGGCCCAAATCAGGCTGGAAGCCAGTTTTGTCCCACATTGATCATCTAGAAATGTGGTGTATGAGTTAGTTTGGAGGGCTTACCACTGATTCGACATTGTTGGTGGGATGTTTTGGGTGGATTTTGCATCTACATTAGTGGTCTACATGTCATCTGCAACCTTGGAGGAGATTTGAGACCAAATTATTTTTCCCATAAGAAGATATGTCAAGAATATTTTAAAAACCTGTTATTCTTATTGTTATTGCATGAAAATTCAAAATATAATAGATTTTGTCAAAAGAATTTTATAGCATAATTTTATTGGAAGCAAGTAAACTGTTACAAGTTGGATAGCAAGATCGATAAAGCAAGAAATAATTTTTAAGTATTCCTACCTTCAGCAAACAGCAGAAGTATTTAGTTCTCAATCCATGGAAGTCTATTAGCTCGAGGAGTGAACTCCGTCGTAGGCCCTCTCAGATCTGTCTCACAATCTAATTCCCTCTCTAGATCGACCCTCTCATATCTGAAGACAAATGGTCTTCCCCTCTCTCACAACGTCTGTCAAATTCTCTTGCTCAGTCGAATTCTCTTTCCCTATATCACAACATATTTCTAATTCTATTGCTCAGTCGAACGCTCTTGCTCAAATGCGATGTCGGTATACTCTCTTGCTCAGTCAATCCCTTTCTTGAATGCTCAATTGATCTGATCGAATGCTCAGCAGATCTCTTGCTAATTCGATCTCTTCCTTGAATGCTCAGTCAATCTGCTCGAATACTCAGTCGATCTCTTCCTCAGTCCATCTCTTGAATGCTCAAATGTAAAGGCGAATGATCCTCATAGATTTGTAGGTCGAATAGAAAATTCTCACAGATCCCATAGGTCAAATATAGAATGATCCTCACAGATACATAGTTCAAATAGATCATAGATCAAGGTGGAATATTGAATGATCCAAGTCGAATAGCTCATATATACCTAGGTCGAGTATCCTCGCACTCTCCAGGTCGAATAGCTCACAGATCAAGGTCGAATAGTGAATGATCTAGGTAGGTTGAATATCCTCGGCACTCTCTAGGTCAAATAGTGAATGATCCAGGTAGGTAAAATATCCTTGGCGGTCTCTAGGTCAAATAGCTCTCCTCGGTGCTCATAGATTAGGTGCAGGTCAGTTGAATATCGTCGGCGGTCTCCTCATTGAATAGCTCACAGATCATTCGAATATCCTTCATGCTCTTTGGCCTTCCCTAACCCCGCTCCTCTACGCTCTTTGGCCTTCCCTAACCCTTCTTGGCCCAAAAAGATTTGAAAAAAATACCTTAAATTATTTATATTTCTTATATAATAAATAAAAACCCACTCACCCCTAGTTATATAACCAATATAATATTTTTTTTATTTTCTAATTGTTTTTACCCCAATATGAACGCACATGATATAATATTTCTTTATGAGTGACACCCATGTGACTAGGCCTTCCTTAGAACTAACATGCAAAAACTATTTATAATGAATTATCAATTATGTGATTGATCACTGTATGTGAATTAAATCAGATTTAATTCACTAGACCTATCACTAGCTCATCTCTCAATTATAACTAGTTAAACATATTTTAACTCAAATAAGAGATTTAATTAATTACAACTCAAAATAAACTGCAATTGGACCCCCTAAAACTTAGGGACAGGTCTACATGCCTCCATTTTGACACCCAACTCGAATTGGTTGAGCTAACTAAGTCTTCCTAATTCATTTAACTCATACAAGTTGTCATGTGATGTGGAATTACAATTTACTTCTAATTTAATTAAGGGAAAATTAAATTAGAAGCCTTTCACATTGCCAATTTCAAAACTCCCTCTCAACAAGAAAGGGATTGTCTTCTACCCCAATCTTGCTTCTGTGGAACTCAAATTTTCTTCTTAACAATGCCTTCATCAAGATGCCTGCATCCTACTCCTTTGTGGGAATTTACTCTAATGACATAAACTTCCTTCACGCACAATCGCTGAGATGGTGATATCGGATATATATATGCTTGGAACTATCATGAAAAACTAGATTAACTGAGAGTTTGATGCAATTAATTTTATCCCAATAAATCATCATCGGATCCATATGTTGAGCAAACAAACCAACAAGTATCTTCCTCATCCAGATGGCCTCACATGTTGACTAACTGACCGCCATATACTTTTCCTTTGTTGAACTAAGTGCAACTGATCTATGTTTCTTGTTGTACCAGGAAACTGCTACTGATCCTATGCTGAAGATGCCCCCTGATGTGCTATTTCTGTCTGATGGAATCCCTCCCCAATATGCATATATGAAGCCTTGAATCTTCACTCCCTATGTCAGTTACATCATAATCCAAACTTTGTAGTGCCTCTGAGGTATCTCAACACATGCTTTCCTACCTTTCAAAAGAGCTTGGCAGGCTTAACCATAGCTTGACTAAGTTGGTTACCTGCATAACATATGTCTATTCATGTGTTCACCAAATACATGATTGAACCCACAAGCTTCCTGTAAACATTAGCATCTACTACTTCACGTGAAGGAGCATCCTCCTTCCTCTAGTTTCCTACTAGAGGAGTCTCCATGGGTTTTTTTCCCTCCATGTGTAACTTCCTTAGAATCTTGTTGGAATTCTTGTCCTAAGATACAAATAGATCCCCATCTCTTTGCCAAATTTCCAATCCCAAGAAATAGTGCAAGAGCCCCATGTCCTTCATCTCAAATTCTCTTGCAAGATCCTCTTTGCAAGACTTGATGAGCTTCTCATCACCTATCAGTATCAAATCATTGACATAAAGTACAATGATCAAAATCTTACCTTCTACGACAATATGTTAAAGGTTCACATCTTCTTCACTCTTGGTGAATCCTAACCCGGTGAAATAGCTATCGATATTGGTGTACCAAGCACAAGGTGCTTGCTTCAACCCATATAATGATCTCTTGAATCTGCATGCATGTGACTCTCTCTCGAAGGTCTCCAAACCTTTTGGCTACTTAGTGTACACCTCTTCCTCAATCACCCCATTAAGGAATCTTTTTTTACATCCATTTGATGTATCTACCATCCCATCTATGCTAAGAGTGAAAGGATGGATCTGATCGATGAGTACCTTGCAGCTGGTGTAAAGATATCATCATAATCTATCCCCTCCACTTGAGAGAACCCTCTGGCCACAAACCTGACCTTGTGCTTCTACACAGTCCCATCTACTTCATGCTTCAGCTTGTAGATCCACATGGATCCTACAACTGAATTCCCTTATGGTCTTGGGACAACTTCCCATGCACTATTTTTGATAATGGAGTCATATTCCTCAACCATGGCACCAACCCAAATTGGTTTTTTCATTACTTCCTTAAAAGAGAATCATTCTATCTCTACACCTTCGCTCATAAGAACCATGTATATAGTGTATTTCTCTAGCAACCTTCTTTTCCTGCGTTGTGATGTGGGTCCTCCCACATTCTTTGTAGCATCGAGCAACTACCTGCCATCCTCTCTAGTGTGCTTCCTTCCGTCTCGGGATGTCTCTGCATGACTAGGTGTTTCCACTCTTTGCACCTCTTCTTGTGGCTACTCCACATCTTGATGTTCTTATTTTGGAGCATGGAGCTCCTCAAATTCATGCAACTGAAGCTCCCTCTCAAAGTAAATTCACATGGCATTCTCTTCATTGAATTTCACATCTCTTCTAACCACTCTCATCCTGTGTTCTAGAAAGTACACCCAATAGTTGTGAGGTGTATTAGTGTACCCCACAAATATCCCCAACTCAATTCTTGGCTCTAGCTTCTTCCTGGCATCTTTGGTCACATGGAAATAAATTAATGAACCAAAAATTTTGAAATGTGACACAACTAGTCTGTTACCTGGAAAAAAAAAATCCTCTATTTTACTCATCCCATGTATTGATGAGGACTTCTGTTCTAAAAAAATATTGTTGTATTGCATGCTTCCAGCCATGGATTCAACGATAGGCATTGATCATGCAACATAGTTTGTGGTGCTCCCTCAATAGTTATGTTCTTCCTTTCTGCAACCCCATTCTGCTGTGGCTTATGAGCTATTATCATTTCACTTTGAAATCCTTCTAAAGTAAAAAATTTCTTGAATTCATTAGAGAAATATTCTCCACCATTATCGCTCCTCATAGCCTTCACCTTCTTTCTTGTATCTTTCTAGACAAGTGCCTTGAACTCACAAAACTTGGAGAACATATGATCTTTCTTTTGCATGAAGAAAATCCAACACTTGCATGAAAATCATCTACAAAAATCACATTATACCTGTGTTTTGTTGTGGAAGTTATTAAGAATGGTCCACACATGTCTGAGTGAACTCTCTCAAGGATCGCCTTTGCTTGGATTTCCTTATCATGAACGGTGGCTTTGGTATACTTCCCCAACGTACACCCTTTGCATGTATCTCACTAAGCAAGTGCACCCTTTGGAAGTCCTGTAGAAATATGTTGCATGATCTTCAAAGCGCCATGGTGTAGATGGCCCAACCTCCTATGCCATAACTCACCAATATCTCGGCTCTCCACCTTCTCTACTTTCGTGCTCAAGGCAACACAGTATTCTACATCCAACTTTTATAGTTTCTTTATTCGAACCATAATATTCTTCACTTGCCCCATGGCTTTGTGACAAAGGAACACCTTTCCTTCACTGAATATCATATCATAGCCACGGTCTTCCAACATAGCAACATAAACTAAATTATTCTTTAAACTGGGAACATATATGCCATCTTTTAATGTGAGAGGAGTACCTAAATCTCTCTTCAAGGTAATTGTACCTATGCTTGTAGCGTAATACCTCTCGTCATCTCCCATCTAGATGTGCATCTAGAGATCCTTCTCCAATTTACTGAAGAATTATTTGTTTTTGGTCATATGGAATGAAGCTACACTATCTAAGTACCACACATAACCCATCACCGATGACACCATGCATGCGATGAGGGTGAAATCCAACTCGAACTGTGAAGAATCTGCTTCACTTGCCGCTCCTCTTGAGGACTTCTTGTTGGTCTTCTTGTTCGGACACTTTGTAGCATATTGTCCAAGCTCATGACAATGAAAACATTTTACCTTTTATAAGTCTCTATTATTTCCCACCTGAATCGAATCCAATTTGGAATGGGGTGCCTTCCCTTTCCCTTTCTTTACCTTTCCATCCAAGGCACAATTATCCTCATCATCAATATTTGATGAGGATCTATCTCTGGTATTCTAGCAAATCTCTTCTTGTACCAAGTCAAACCACAATCACTCCCACTCGGGTAGCTTCTCACTCCCATTCACTGAGTCCTGATAGTTATGCCATCTCTTTGGAAGGCCTAGAAGTGATAGGCTCACCAAATAATCTTGGGAAATTGTCACCCCAACACTTCCAAGCTCATCTCGACATTGAGTGAACTTCATCAAGTATTTTGGAATCGTGTCGTCCTTCTCCATCTTGATCTTTTTTATCTTTCTAAAACAAATCTGTTAAGGCCTTCCGTATAGCATATGTATTTTCCTTTCAATGAAGGTTTGAGACAATATTATCTCGAACTCTTCTAACAGAATCCTTCTCGCATTTGCTACATTCTTCTTCCATGCAACAATAAGTTGAGAATCTTCTACTACGGGCTGGGGAATATCATTGTCTATGAATTCCTTCATCCTGTTGACCTCCAGCGTTACCTCCATCTTATCCTTCCATGATATGTAATTTGAATTACCCTCGAGGGAATATTTGAGTCTCAATCCATAGAAAGACATATTGATTTATTATTAGTCCTGAAGAATGAATCTGCAAATTTGATTCACCTGTTCAAAAAAAAATCTGGTTCTTCTCTTCTATAGTGATTCCTGGTCCGATATCATGTAGAAATATCTAAATAGATTCAACTGATCTTGTAATTTACTAAAACAAAATAATGAATCAATTATAAAAATTGAGGAAACCAATTACGTTTGCACAATCACATGAATAAGAAAAGAAATAATTTTCAATCGCACAACACAAAGATGTATCTGGGGAAAGCCTCAGCTAAAAACCCCATTATCTGTATATTTCATTAAGTCGAGAACATGAAACAATACAATGTTATTTCTCTTCCTTAGAAACTTATGCACTATCTTTGATTGTCTTACTCTGATCCTGGCAAATTTGGTACAATACTTAACCAATTCCCTGCGCTTGATTGACCAGCCTTGCTCACACATTGATGGGCTAATTGAGCCCCTATTAATTGGTAAATTCCCATCAATTGATTGCACAATACTTCTATGGCATCCTGATGACCTCATGCATGACCTAAATAATTTTCTAATTATATAGCTGATAGTTATCTTCCCTTTAACTCAAATCTCAACTAGGTCTTCTCTAGAACTGACATGTAACAACTATTTATAGTAAATTATCAGTTATCTGATTGGTCACTGCAATTAAACCAGATTTAATTCACTAGACCTGTCACTAACTCATCTCTCATTTAGAACTAGTTAAAAAAAAATTAACTCAAATAATTGAGTTAACTAATTACAACTCAAAATAAAGTGCAACTGGACCCCCTCAAACTTAGGGAGAACTCTACATGCCTCCAGTTTGACCCCCAACTCGAATTGACTAAGCTAACTAAGTATTCTTGACTCAATTAACTCATACAAGTTGTCATGTGATGTGGAATTACAATTTACTTATAATTTAATTAAGGGAAAATTAAATTAGAAGCCTTTCATGTTGCCAATTTCAACATGGCCATTATTTCAAACAGTCGTTCATAGGCTCAATAGGGATACCCTTTAACCAAATTTATATGTTTTTATCCCATCTGGTAAGAATTTAAATATAATTTGATATCCTTTTATTTCTTCTTACTCCTTGGAAATTAGCTAAAAGTCACTGCTCTAGTTTAGTGACTAGTCAATGACAATTCCACTCACAAAAATTTAGAAAACTGAACAAGTTGGCTCGTAAGGATATCTCTTATCTTTCAGTCTTCCGACCCAAATCCACTACCATAGCTTGGTGACCATTTATGGTAATGTCACTTTATAAGATTTTACGATCATGGTAGGCTAGCTCACTATGAGACCTCCTATCCTTCAACTAACTCTTTATATTAGCATTAAGCTTTGTTAATTGTTAATCTTATAGGATATCAACTAATAGACGAAGAAACAAATAACAAAGTTACTGATCAAACGAAAACTATTACCTCAAAACGAGAACTCTAGCCAAAAAATTCCCAAAAAAACATGAAAAACAACCCGAAAACAAAAAGTGTTGATATTGAATCACCACTTCTTCTTCTTTTCAAGGTAAATTTTCAACATTTTTTAAAAATGGCAGTAAAATCCAATAAAAACCATTTTTTTTGTGCAAAAAAACACCCTAAAAATGAAGTGTTGATGCTAGAATAATGTCTTTTTTTTCGGGGTAAATTTTCAACATTTTTTAGCAATGGTGTTAAAGATAAAATATCATGACTTTGAAAAACCTTAAAACTCCAACAATTTTTAGGCATGCATTAAAGATAATATATTGTCTATGAAAAACCTTAAAATTCCAACAATTTTAGCCATGACGTTAATGATAAAACACTTATAATTGTTTTTAACCATATCATTAAAGATAAAATATCGTGGCTTAGAAAAGCCTTAAAATTTAGACAAATTTTCAACCATGGAATTAAAACCAAATATCACGGCTACAAAAAACCTTAAGTTTCAATATATTTTAAGCATGGCATTATGGAAAAATTACATGACTAAAAAAACTTTAAAAATGAACACCTGAATGAAAGAGTCATTATATCAAAAGTAAATTATTTTTTAAATGTTAAAAGTATAGCTATTTCAAAATGTTATCCTAAGACAAGTTGACAAATTACAACGAAAAAATAAAAATCAACCATCAACATGCAATGTAGGAAAACTCAGCGTATTGCAATGAAATCATAAAAATCAACCATGAAATTGATACACTTTGGGAGCAGACTTGATCCATTATAATGAAAATTTTAAAATCAACTATCAAAATGACACATAATGGGGTCAAGTTGCTAGTCGAGGATCAACATGGACCCCGCAAAAAATTTAAAAATTTAACACAAAAAAAACAAATAAATAAAAGAAAATTGGAAAGTATTAAAATATATATATATATATATTAAAAAGACATTTAAAAAAAATAAAAATTAAAATAAAATTAAACAAAAACAGTTATAACAAATAAAAGTTAAAAACATAAAAATCTTTTAAAAATTAAAAATTAAAAACTATAGAAAATTTAAAATTTAAAAAAAAAAAATAATAATAATAATAATAATAATTAATTTTTGTTAATTATTTAAATTTTAAGAAAAAAATGGCAACCCTCGCCCCCGCCTAGAGCCCTGAGGACCATCGTAGGGCCAGTGAATCGGACCTGGACCGGCCTTGCAATGATCCTCAGGCCCCCGCCTGGTCGGGGGGTCTGCCATTTTTTTAATTTAATTAATTTTTTAAATAAATTAACTTTATCTTGATTATTTTAATAGTTTTTTAATTATTTTTTCATTTTAATTTTATATATATATATATATATATATATATATATATATATATATAATTTTTTTATTTTTTTAGTTTTTAATTTAATTTAATTTTTTTAATATTTTTTAATGTTATTTATATTGTTTTTTTAAATATTTTTTTAATTCATTTTTAATGTGGTTTTTTTCTTTTTTCTTTATTTAATTATTTTTCTTCAGTTTATTTCTTTTCTAAGGAGTTTTTTTTTCAATGTTATATATATATATATATATATATATATATATATATATATATATATATATATATATATATATATATATATATATATATATATATATATATATCTCGTGTGTGTGTGTGTATAAGATTAGTTTCTTTAATTTATTTTTATTTTTAAACTATGTGTTTTATTTATTTTTTACAATTTTTTTGTTATTTTTACTTAAAATTGGAGTTGTCTACCGACGTAGTGAAATAGCCCAGACAGCAGAAAATTGTCGGAATCCGGTAAACTAAAATTCAAAAAATCAGGTAGATGGAGTGTTTGGAATCCATTTTTGATAGTGAAAATGGATTCAGCACTATCAAAAACCCATAGGACACTCAAAATACTAAATTTTAACAACTGTAAACAAGATTCTGGGCAAATCTTGGCCGGATTTTTTGAAAATCATTGCCAGATTCTGGGCCATTTCACTGTCTCTTTAGACTACGTGCTTAAAATTTTATCTGAATCATTTTTTGTAGAAATAAAAAAACTTCAAATGTCATCATCTTTGACTATAACATTCATAAAACTTTCATAGAATTTGTTATTTTTCCAATTTTTTTAATTCAAATTTTTCATAAAAATATTTTATTTAACATTTCATTTTTAGCGAAAAGGTCATGAAATATGTATTTTTTTAATTATATCTATATGCAAAATGTGTATTGTTTGTGGAGTGTTTAAAATTATTATTTTCTAGTGATGATTATTTTATGTGTATTGAAGTATTAATTAACGATATATAAATTTATAAAAAAACTTAACCTCAAACTATTAATGTTCTTTTTTTTAACTTTGCAAAAAAATTAAAAAATTCATTATAAAAAAGCATTGCTAAGAAAAACAAAAACAAAAAACATGTTTGGAAAACTCTTAAAAAAAAAAACATCTTAGAATGAAAATCAAGAAGAGGAATAAGATAACATGAAAAATAGTTAAATAATCAATATTTAAAAGAACATGTGTATACTCAAGACATCAGTAAAGTTTAAAAAATATTCCATAAAAAAATGTTGATGCTGTTCAAAATCCGCATGAAAATAACGAACTTTTTAAAAAAAATATCCACACTTAATACATTAGAAAATTTAAACTTTAAAAAATAAGCCCTCTAAAAAAAAGGGGTTGATGTTGCATCAACACTTTTCAAAATTAGCATGAAAATCGCAAACATTTTTAAAAAAATGTTCATGCTTGATACATAAGAAAATTTGAAGTGTCAAAAATATGCGCCAAAACAAATGTGTATTATGAATCAACATTTTTTAAATTGGACGATTTTTTTGCTACCTCAAAAAAACGGGTAATCAGTAAAGTTCTTGTTTGATCGGTAACTACGTTAAATTTTAAGAACTCATCAAGAGTAGGGATCGTGTAATAAGTTAAAAATTACTAATATTCCATCGATTAATCTCATTTTCCCAAAACTAATTACTTTAAAAGTAAATTATCCTAGAAAAATAATTTGTTTATTGAATTAAAGACTAACTTTCATGAGTGATGATAGAAGAATTCATATAAATCTTCAGCACAGTTCATAATTTTTGTTTCAAAATTAGAGACAGGTTGATTAGAGAGTTTAAGTATTAGCATATGAGTAACATCTTTGTAGAAAAAAAAAATCCTTTAAAATAAGGTTCCAGTCTTATACATAGAAATTCTGCTCCATTTAATGATTATGCTAGAAACTGTAATATTTCTCTTCGGGAATATTTCTAAAACACAATAAACTCTAACCAGAGATGGACTGGGAGGGCATTTACCAGATGTTTCACCTCTAAAAAGAGGATGAGATCTAGAGGCTATCTGGCCCTTTCCAGGCTCTGTCTGAGAGTGGGGGGAAAACACAAGTGGTGTAGAGATCTAAATGCAAAGGGAACAGATTGAAAACATAAAATAACATGCACAGATATTCAAGAAATAAGAGAACGTTGAGCCATTTTATTAATCTGATAAATAAAGAGGAGTACAATAAATGATTAGGAATCTAAACTTGCACAAGGCCAGTTAATATATTTTATACATGGAATGACTGTGTTACAGATTTGCGTTGCATGGGACGGCTATGTCTTAGATTTTCGTTCCCGCTAATGAAACACGACTATGTCATTACTCAGACATATCTCCTTGCAGATCAGTGTTCTCCTTCAATTGATCACGCCTCCACTATTTAGGATCTACAATAATACGATCACCTGCCGATCCAGAAATTCTCCCCCCCCCCCCCCCAAATAGATGTGCTACTTAATCTTTTGTCCACGATCCTTCAGGATATAATCGGAGCTCCCCAGATACGGGCTGCATCCTTCTACGCAGCTAATAAACGCACTGATTCCCCACGGGTGTTGTGCAGTTAATACACGTTGCTCCTCCACAATTATAGTGGATCAATCTTCCTATAAAGACACTAACGGAACTACCTCACCCGAGCAGGCACTCGAAGTCCCCTGGGGCTGAGGGCGAGATCTCCGAACGGAGACACTCAATGCGCTAAACAGCGCTGCAGACAGGCTAAACAACTAGCGTGCTCCAAGTCGCAATGACCAGATTCAAATGCATAAATTCTCCATGATCCCCTCAATGAGGAAATTATCTCCTTAATATAGCGTTTGGCCGCTCTTGAATCCTATAGTCACCTCAACCCATGATACCACGGTAATCTTCCTTGCTGCGTGCGCCTCCCCTCATGATACCATCGTATTACCTCTTGCTGCGTACCCAATTCGGTTCCCCTTCGTAATTACCACATGTGTCTTATTTAGAGTGAGTTATGGCCCCTTTTACTCACATTTTATTCATAATCTAACTACGTTTATTCCTAAGCTAACCACTTAAGGAAAAATTGACAAAAATTGAATATTCCAATTAGTCATTGCTAATTGGGAATATTACAGTCTCCCCCCACAGAGTGTTGCTTGTCCCCAAGCAACTGAAGTGATGGATGCTGCAAGATTTTCTCATTCTCCCAAGTCGCATCCTCATCCGGCAAATTTTTCCACCTCACCAAGAACTCCCAGATTGTTCTGTTTCGTAGTTGCCTTTCCCTGGTATCAATAATTGCCTCGGGCTGTAATACCAAATTCCCTTCATCATCTATAGGTGGCAGCTCCTTTGTTACTGTCACCTACTGCCCCAATGCTTTCTTTAGACATAATACATGGAAAATATTATGAATCTTGCTGCCTTGGGGCAGCTCCAATTCATACGCAACCTGTCCAACTCTGCGTATCACCCTGTATGGTCCATAAAAATGAGGCTTGAGCTTCTCAACTCCCTTCTGTTTCAGTGATGACTGTCGGTATGGATGTAAACATAGGTATACCAAGTCTCCTACCTCAAAATTTCTTACAATTCGACCCTTATCGACATACCGCTTCTGCTGGTTCTGAGTTGTAGCCATGTTATCCTTGAGAGCACGGAGAATGTATTGACTCTCCTGGATCCAATCTTTGGCTCTCGGAGCCTTGCTAGCACCCAACATCATATCAAAAAAATATAAAGAATGGTACCCATACAAAGCATAGAATGGTGGCATACCGATGGACATATGATATGTGTTATTGTAACAATACTCCCCCAGATGCAACCACTTCAGCCATGCTTTCTGCTACCCACTAACATAGTTACGCAAGTAGCCCTCCAGCCACTTGTTAACTATTTTAGTTTTCCCATCTGTTTGTGGGTGATAGCTAGTGTCTGGTGTCAACTCCGTCCCTACCAGCTGAAAGAGCTCCTGCCAGAATTCGCCCATAAAGCGACTATCCCTGTCACTAATGATGATCTTGGGAAAACCATGCAACCTGAAAATCTCTTTAAAGAACATCTCTACCACCTGTGCTATTGTGTAGTGTGCGGATATGGCGAAAAAGTGTGCGTACTTTGTCAGCCAATCAACAATGATGTATATGCAGTCCTTGCCCTGCACCGTGGGCAACCCTGTGATGAAATCCATCGAAATGCTCTCCCATTTCCCCTCCGGAATGGGAAGAGGTTGCAACAAGCCTGCAGGATGGTTCATCTCCCCCTTTTTTCTCTGGCAAACTTCACACTCCCTGATATGCCGGAGCACGTCCTCCTTGAGGCCTTTCCATGAGAACCTCTCTCGGATGGCCTAGTAGGTTTTTTTAAACCCCTGATGTCCGGATAATGGTGATTCATGAGATGCCTGAAGTATCTTCTCCTTGAGCCGGGAGCCCTCCGTCAAGAAGATCCTATCTCTGTAGTAGATGATTTCATCCATCACCCGATATCTGTTATCTATCACCTGACCATCCAGAACTTCACAGGAAAATCCATCCTTGGAGTACTCCAACAAGAGTCGAGCCCTCCAATCTGTATCCAAGCTCATCAGAGACAACGTAGTTGGTCTACGCGAAAGTGCATCAGCTACCACGTTATTCTTCCCTTTGACATATTCAATGTAAAAGTCATAAGGTTGGATCTTGTTTATCCACTTCTTCTGCCTCTCCTGTAGTTGTTTCTGCTCCAAAAAGAACCTAAGGCTATTGTGATTAGTCCTTACTCGAAACCTATTGCCCACTAAGTACTGCCAGAATTGGCCAATGCATGCATAATGGCCAACATCTCCTTGTCGTATATAGGATACAACCGCTCATGAGGAAGGAGCGTTCTGCTCTTGAAGGCTATAGGGTGGCCTTCTTGCATCAAGACTGCGTCGATCCCCTCTCTTGACGCATCACACTCCAAAACAAAAGGCTACATAAAATCTGGCAATGCAAGCACTGGATAGCTGCTCATAACCTCCTTGAGCCTATAAAAAGCCCACTGTGATGTATCCGACCAACTAAATGCCCCCTTCTTTGTCAGATCTATAAGGGGTATCCCAAGCTGAGAGAAATTCCTGACGAAATTCATATAATAGGTGTAGATGCCAATAAATCCTCGAAGCTCCATCATGTTTCTTAGCTCTGGCCAGTCTATGATGGCCCTAATATTCTCCTCATGTACCCTTACTCTGTCCACTCCTATGATGTGTCCCAAATACAACATCTCTATCATCCCAAACTCACACTTGGAGAGCTTAGCATAGAACTGTTTCTCCTCCAAGATATGTAATATTGAATCTATATGTTGGAGATGCTCCTCCCAAGTCCTTCTATATATCAATATATCATCGAAAAATACCAACACAAACTTCCTCAGATGACTGCGGAAGATATGGTTCATGCATGACTGGAAAATAGTTGGGGCGTTAGTTAGCCCAAAAGGCATGACCAAAAATTTAAAGTGGCCGTAATGGCACCTGAAGGCGATCTTGGGAATGTATTGTTCCCTCATGCGAACCTGGTGGTACCCGGATCTCAAATCGATCTTTGAGAAGAACTGGGTTCCTCTTAGCTCATCCATCATCTCGTCAACCCACGGTATGGGGTACCTATTCTTCAAGGTATTCTTATTTAGCGCCCTATAATCAATGCACATTCTCAATGTGCCATCCTTTTTCTTCACCAACACCACCGAAGAAGAAAAAGGACTGGTCCTAGGCCAAATATGTCCAAGAGCCAACAACTCGTGGATGGCCTGCACAATCTCATCCCGATAGGCCTTGGGGTGCCTATAGGGTGTGGTAATAACGGCCTGGACGCCCTGTTCTAACTCAATAGTGTGTTCAAACCCCCGATCTGGTGGTTGTCTCAGCAGTATCTCTCCAAATACCATCTCATACTTGTCAAGGATGGCCTGTATATCTGGATGAAATTTCTACCTGGTAGCCCCTGCCACTGATGCCCGCAACTCAATTGCCCACTCTATGTCTCCCTTCCCGAAGTCTGCCTCCATCCGGTGAGCTGAAACAGTCTGAGGTGGGTAAGTGTGCATCCCACGTATCTTCTCATGCTTCCCAGTCTTCTTGTCATCCCACTCCATCTCCAAGGCCTCCCAATCTGTGGTGACTTTCCCCAAAGTAATCAACCATTGTACACCCAATACCACATTGGTGTTTGGTATGTTAACCACAAAAAAGTGATCGGTCACTGTGTAGGTTCCCATCGTTACAGCCAGCGCTGGAACATACTTGGCACACTGCATCGTCTGATCCCCTGGGACCAATACTGAAAATCCATCGAAACTCTCTGTCGATATGCCTCTCCTCTCAATCATTTGTGCATCGATGAAGTTGTGGGTTGCCCCACTATCTACTAGGATTGAAACTCGCTGCCCACGTACTGTCCCTCAGACTCGTAGTGTCAGATACTTGGGTACTCCTCGTAATGCTACAAGGGTCCCCCCTGTGGGTGCAAAGGTTGTACCTCCTGCCCCTGAAGGTGGGGGTGGAAAATGATCTTGCTCCGTCTGACTGTCTCCTGCCTCCCCATCCTCATACTCATCCTCTTCCCCGTTATTCTTGGAGAAGACCTCAATAAAATGTGCTTTTCCAGCAACACATCTGTGTCCTGGTGCCCATGGATCCTGACGGGTAAAGCACAACCTCTTCTTCTTCAACTCCCTCCGGGCATCATCATCGAGTTGTACCCTCCCCTGATCCCCTTTTGGAGGTGGAATCCTTACATCCTTCCCCTTTGGCTGGAAAGCCGGTTTCTGGGGGTAAGATGTCTTGGTCCAAGGTAAGGCATCCTGCAAATCCCTAGTCCTGCCAATGGCATCCTGGAGTGTGGTTGGTTTAGTGGATCTGACTAGTCCTTGCAGTGGCTCTATTAACCCTTCCACAAACGTATAGATCATCCATGCTGCGGATAGATCTGGCACCATTACTGAAATCCTTAGGAAATCTGCAATATACTTCTCAGGACTCCCGGTCTATTTGAGCCTTGTTAGTTCAACAAAGTGCTCCTCTGGTTCCTTTCGGTCGAACCTCTCAATCAGTCTCTAAGTGAACTCGGCATAGGTAGTCACGGAGGAATGCCCAAGCATCACTCTTCCATGGAACCACCAATCCTGAGCCTCACCCTCCAAATGTAGTGTGGCCACCTTGATGGCCTCTGTTTCTGCCATCTGGTTGAGCTGGAAATATACATCCATCTTCTCCACCCAAGACTTTGCCGAACTATTTGATGAACCACCAAACGTAGGAAAATGGAATTGGCTTGTTTTACGCTGGGTATATCCATCATGATAATGTTTTTTCCCTTTATGATGGTCGCGGGGTTTGCTGTCATGCTTGATCTGAACAAAGTCTTTAAATAAAATGGCATCCCTGAACTCTTGCCCAGCTGCCTGGTATTCAACAAAATAATCACTTATACGGTCTGGTTCTTCTTGTGCTCCTGACCCCGTATATGTACTCAAAAAAGTAGGCATAGTAGCATGAACGGGGGCATGTGATGCTGGGTGTGGAGCAGCAACCTTCTCCTGCAAATGGTGGGATGTGTCCGACCCCTCATCAACATGGAAACCCTTTGGGATTTCATGTTGTCTAGCTTCCACAGCCATGAATCTTTGGCCCATTACTTCTATCTGCTTTGCCAGATCCTATACTAATTTGAGGAGTGCTTCCCCAAACTGTTTTTCATCGCTATCATCCGCCATTGACCCTATCTTCTCTGCTTCTACCGCAAGCTCCTCCTGTTTTGTGTCAATTACCCGAACGCAGTCTCCTTCTCTGTAGGTGTTCTTCAACCTGCACTCAATATCTCTGTACTTCCTACATCTGTGACAGATGTAGGGTTTTTCTTCCGATGACATAGACTACTAGCTCCACAGGCTAAGCCAGATCTATTGCTCTGATACCACTGTAATATTCCTCTTCGGGAATATTTCTAAAATACAGTAAACTCTAACCAAAGATGGACTGGGAGGGCATTTACCAAATGTTTCACCTCTGAAAAGAGGATGAGATCTGGAGGCTATCTGGCCCTTTCTAGGCTCTGTCTGAGAGTGTGGGAAAAACACAACAAGTGGTATAGAGATCTAAATGCAAAGGGAACAGATTGTAGACATACAATAACATGCACAGATATTCAAGAAATAAGAGAATGTTGAACCATTTTATTAATCTGATAAATACAGAGGAGTACAATAAATGATCAGGAATCTAACCTTGCACAAGGCCAGTTAAGATCTTTTCTGCATGGAATTACTGCGTTACAGATCTGCGTTGCATGGGACGGTTGTGTCTCAGATCTGTGTTCCTGCTAATGAAACACGGTTGTGTCGTTGCTCAGACATATCTCCTTGTGGATTGATGTTCTCCTTCAATTGATCACGCCTCCACTATTCGGGCTCTACAATAATATGATCACCCACCGATCCAGAAATTCTCCCCCCCCCCCCAATAGATGTGCTTCTTAGTCTTCTGTCTACGATCCTTCAGGATACAACCGGAGCTCCCCAAATACAGGCTACATCCTTCTATGCAGCTAATAAATGCACTGATTCCCCACGGGTGCTGTGCAGTTAATACGTGTTTCCCCTCCACAATTATAGTGGATCGATCTTCCTATAAAGACACTAACGGAACTACCTCACCCAAGCAGGCACTCAAAGTCCCCTGGGGCTGAGGGCGAGATCTCCAAACGGAGACACTCAATGCGCTAAACAGCGTTGCAGACAGGCTAAACAGCCAGCGTGCTCCAAGTCGCAATGACCAGATTCAAATGCATAAATTCTCCATGATCCCCTCAATGAGGAAATTATCTCCTTAATATAGCATTTGGCTGCTCTTGAATCCTACAGCCGCCTCAACCCATGATAACACGGTAATTTTCCTTGCTGCGTGTGCCTCCCCTCATGATACCATGGTATTACCTCTTATTGCGTGCCCAATTCTGCTCCCCTCCGTAATTACCACATGCGTCTTATTTAGAGTGAGTCGTGACCCCTTTTACTCACGTTTTATTCATAATATAACTACGTTTATTCCTAAGCTAACCACTTAAGGCAAAATTGACAAAAATTGAATATTCCAATTAGTCATTACTAATTCGGAACATTACAGAAACATTCTGGATAAAAAAAACTTAACCAAATCAGCTTTTATTAAACAAAAAACAAAAATCAATAGAAATTCAATTCAAATAATAAAAGGAAAAGACAAACTACAAAAGTAAAATCAAAGAAATGTTTATAGAACTCATCTCCCCCAAGGGAATCAGGAAAATTACCTCTTCAAAACTTGACCATTCACTAGAACAGACTCAAAATTCCCTTCCAATGTTTGCAACCAAAATGTGCTATGACCAATTTTTTCTCTAATAATAAATGGTCCCAGCCACAAATTTTGAAACTGAGTGTGTTCCACCTTCTCCTCTTGAATTTTATCATTCATTCACACTCATTCTCAAATTTTTAAGCATTTTCGTACAAGTGTCATCGTCACAAAGTGTATCCTTAGTGTCACACTTATCGTAACTTGTCCTAAATATGTCACTTGGAGGGAAATAATTCATTCATGTGTCATGCATTATCTATGTTGATTAATCAAATTATTCTAAGTGTGTGATCACAGTGAAATTTTTATCAACGTTCACACTAATCTCATCGATCCCACATAGCCATTTTCAGAAAAAATTCCCCACCAAGCAACCTAGCTTCATCCAGCCTCCCTAAGCTATGCACTGCATAGTCTTAGCCCTATAGTCGTGACCTTGTTGCTTGGCACTAGACAACACAAAGTTCCTACCTCACAGGACTGCTACACTGCACATTTTATGTGACCAAGCCTTGACCCTGACCTCTAGAATTGAGCAGTAATGACCCCCAACCCAACTTGAACTATGCATTTAGCAACCAAAATCATCAAGATCATTCCCTGAGACCTTGAAATGCAAAGCTATGTAGTAGCTCGAGCTCTTTGACTCCAAAAACTGTGTTATAATCACTCTTAGTGCCCATCCCTTCATCCTTTCCCATTAGCTCTGGAAAATGTGCAGTATTGTCCCTCAACCCAGCCTAAAATGTGTATTGCTTAGTCTCAAGGCTCAAGGATTCACCTTTCCTGCTTGAACTGCATAATTGTGCAGTCACTAAGCATCCCTACCTAGCCTGTCACTTGTTTCGGGCTCAGTTTATGTATCAAAATGCATCATCTTAGGGTACGGGTTTTTGAGTTGATTTCATCTCATCATGAGTGAATTGCAGGAATAGGTACTCTATCATGTCATGGAAAGATAATGAAGAATGATATGGAAGATGAAAACATGTTGAGGGACGCCTTTATAGTTGAGAGTTCAAGTTGATTGATCAAGAGAAATAAAAGTGACAACAATCTTTGATCTCCACCTAAGACATGAGATCATTGAAGATCCCCTATCACCAAACCATGTGGAGGTGAAAAGAAAACACTCAAGAGATAGCAACAATAGTGGATTGACATTGCCACATCATCAAGCAGTACATGTCAACAGTTTCATGTGGCGCCATGTCATGATTTTTCATATGGCATATAATTATTTTGGACCATGCAATTTGTCATTTGAAATGTATTGTAAAGTGGAAGTCCAATGGACAGACTCAAAATATGAAGAGTCATGTAAGTTGAAAAGTCATAGGAAGTCAAAAATCCATGAGGGTAGTCAAAGAGTCATAATGAAGATGAAGCATCACCTCTTGGTTATATATATACCCTCATTGTATGAGCAAAGTAATTTTCACCTTGGCTCCACCAGAAAAACATTAGAGAGATAAGCTAGTTCTTTTATGGAGAAAGGAGTGGCTCCAACGCTTCACTATTGAAGCTACTGATGTTCAATGTACATATGTGTCTTTGAAATTTTACTTAATAACAAAATCCTTCCAAGGCCAACAAGTTCTTCATTCATGGATTATGAATTTTGTAATACTATTCTGAAGATGTTTGGAATTCATGTTTTCTTTCACATGTGCTAAGGTAGTTGAACTATTTCATTTATTTTACTACTTATCTAATTGAGAATGTGTTGTAATGGTTGTTATTTTTGTCCCAACCAAGTGGACTATTCCGCAGGGTATTAGACATATCTTTCACAATTGTCGGTTGTAATGACTATCGCATCCCTTTTGGACTATTCCACTGGATGTTAGGCAGATCCTTTGGTTCATGTGTGTCTCTTCTTGAGTGGTACTATTAACTCTCTCTTAGAGGCTCACTTCTCTCTTCCCTCGTAATAGAAGAATCTTGACAAGCTTGCAATTATACATTCACCAAGCACACCCCCCTTGTTTTTCGAAGCCGCATGTTCACTCCTCTCTCTTTCTAATAGTTAGAGTCAAGGAAAATCTATAAGAATACATGGAAACAGGGCCTATATTTTGTATGGGGCTCCTACTCAAAACAATGTGAGGTATAATTGGGACTTCACATTTGGGAGACCCCTTGGTTGACGTATTTCCAACACCGTAAACAATGGCACTAGAAGGGCAGCCATATGACAAGTTGGGCCCATTGAGTCTACTTTGAATATCCTATCATAAATGGATCTTTCCCAAATCATAGTCCCAGGGTGTTTTTCTAACCTTCCTCCTGGAAAAATTGCAATCCTCGCAAAACTTGTTCATGCCTTGTCTCAGTTCAAGTTTAATGGTGAGGGTGGTATATTTTTATCCAAACACATAAATGATTTTCTTGGCTTTTGTAAAACTATCCAAATCAATGATGAAGTTTTTATGTGTCTTCCATTCACCCTCACTCTTGAAAGTCATGTTAATAATTCACGGCATACCTTACCATCTACCTCCATTCATTCTCTTCACCATTTTACTAAGGAGCTTCATCAAGTTTTTGATTATTATGATAAACAAGATGTTCATGAAAAAATCAATCAACTTGTAATGGAGTCTGATGAATCAATTGAGGATGTTGCTGATAGAATCCTTAATTTATCTTATGAGTTCCATGAAGAAGATATGGATCGAGATTTCTGTGATAAAAAGTCTGAACATCTGGTTTGGATTTTTTTGAACCGGTTTGAATCTAAACATCTTAATGTTTTCACCTTCCCAACTCTTGTGAATCATGGGACACCTCCAATTCAGAGGGGGAACCTATTGTTCCTTTTTTTACTTGTCCTCCTCCTTTTCCTGTCCGAATGTAGGTGCCTCCTTGTGGCGATTATAAAGCTGAGAAATATTCAAATCGAATTCCTAATACATCTTCTCATTCTTCTTTCGTTTCTCACCATTCAACTTCAATGGAGGGATTCCAAATTGGATCATGGAGCATATGATGAATACTTCCTCCATTCTACAAGATGATGTTGTTGTTCATAATTTTAGTCTCAAATCTTATTTGCATTTCTGTTATCCCTTATCATGACTCTTTGTACTATGATCCGTGTGGGAAATATGTTCCATCAACTAGTTTTCCGCACTCTCTTGATTTTCGCGTTACTGGTATTACGATCAGATACAAGGCAGTCACATTATATAGGTAGGGGATCAGGAAGGAGAATATGCTTTCAATATTTATTTTTTATTCCAAAATAATCCATGTGAAGGTGATGCACTCCCATTCTTGGATTATTTTCAATCTATTAATCTCGGTAGTGAATCAAACACAATCAGTTCTTTCAATCAATATTCAGTATTGGGAAACAACCATTCTAATTAATATGATTTTGTTGATGTATGAGATGAAAAATTCCCAAGTGTATCAACTGATCTTTTAGTTTCTCATGAAGATTTAATTTAGATCTAGAATCTAATTCGGTCAAAGAAGATGTGGTTATCGAAACTTCCTCTTCATATCACTATCCCTTATCCTCTACTATTTGTGAGGAATCCATTCATGATGGGGATACTCCATGTTCTTCAATCGATGAGTCAACCTCTCAATTGGAACAAATTGGTGAAATAATCCATTATGCAAAAGAAAATAATGAAATCATTGAGTACTCTTCGCAACCCTCATCATCTCTTGTTTTGCATGAAGATAAATCTTCAAATCAGCTTGCTCATGAAATTTCCCTAATTCATTCATCTTTGCATTTGTGATCAGAAGAATCTTTTGACTTAATTAATATGGTTGTTGAAGATGTAAAATCTGAAAAAATTAGTGACGGATATGGCTTCCATACGGTGAGAAGTGGTCTTATTGAAAATAGTGGTAGTCGTTTTCCTCAAACCATGCATGATCTGCTCCAATCTTCAGTATGTGATTTTATAATCCTACAAAGTTCTGGGACTTGTAGGGAGTCGAGGCACTTCAACTTTTGTTGATGGTTATGTTAAGATCCTAAGACTCTGGTAAGACTCCTAAGCTAACCCATATATGGTTTCTATCGTACAATCCTTCTCTTTACATGTTTCACTCAATGAAAAGTTATTTTTTGAAAAATGCTTGGTATTTTGGGTGTGATGTTTCAAATTTTCAATATTTACTTATGACCGGATTCAAGAATATTTTTCAGTTCATTCATCTTCATGCAAATCTCTCGCATTAAACTCGGGTTTGGAATGTGTATCTCTCATAGATTCATAAAATTGTGAATTTTGTCATTCCAAGGACTATCTTTGACCAAAGGAATCATGCTTATCGAATTCATTTCTTAATATTCAACTCCTGGTTCTTCTTGTGAAATTTATATTGCAAATTTTCCCTTTTGTCGCATCGAAAATCCTTTTGAGTGATGATGAATGCACAAGTTATTGCACAAATTGAGTTCTTCTTTGTTCACCATGTCCTAACTGTTATTTTGTATTTGTTTTGTTGGCATCCATTTTAAATTATTTTGATAATTATGATTCATGCACAGTTTTTCACCAGTTACAGAAAAATGGTTTGTCACATTTGGCTTGCAAGGAAGTTGGTTTGATTGTTCATAGCATTCGTAGAAATGCTCAAAATTATTTATCTTAGTTTATTACAAGCTGAGAATCCAATGCCTTAATTAGCTCATCTGTTCATTATTCCATCCTTCATAATTTTCATTCGCTTTATCATTCTCCCACCAGTATATCCAATGACAGTTGTTTTACATCCTTGAATCTTCATCGTTCAACATATCACTATTCAAAATTTTGTCGAGCGATTAAGGCACTTTAGCCCTCACTGATTGTTATGTCAGGTGCTCATTGTCTCGACATGACTGTTGAATATTATCAAATCCATTTTCCCTCACAATATTCTCATCTTAATCCCGTGCCTCTAATTGAAAATTAATCTTTTCAAAGAATTTAAGGTTTTCAAGAGGATCATCATGAATTTTTCAATCCAATTGCTAAAGGGTTGGAACAGTCTTACCTGGAAAGGTCCATTACAAATAACAAGTTGAAATGTTTCCTCACACTTGCTAATCATTTCGGTGCATATGGAGACTCATCCGCGAGAAGCTTCTGAGGTTTGTATGATTATGCTTTCCATCAAAAAGTTAAGAATGTGAATTGGATGAAAGTAGTGGTTGTGGCACATATTTTCGCCCACATGTAATACCTTCGCTTTTTTGTGCAAATTATTCAAGCTCTCAACTTTTCTCTTGCACATTACTTTATATTTTTTTTAATTGTTCGTATCTTTGTGGATGCAGGTCGGGAACAACTACGGTGGTTTCATTAGAAATTTCATTATATGTGACCTCGACCTTCTAGTTATTAAGTTAGGAGTAGGATTAGTTGCATCCTAGTTTTCCCTCTCTTGCATTCATCCTGCGTTCATTCTACCCTTACTCTTCTAGTCTTTCTTGTTTTTTCTTACTTATGTCATTCATTATGTTTGGTTTATCTTCTTTTGTTTGTGCTTTGGTTTCACATTCGTTTTGTTTCATGTCTTTTCCTTTCATGTGTTTAATAAAACTTCGCATGAAGATACTCAGTTGGCCCGAAAGGAAATATGGAATAAGTTGAAAAGGGAAATCATGACAATGAACAATGCTTGGATCATTTGTTGCATCTTCTCTATTTTGGGTTTACACATCTTAAAGTAAATGATGTCTAAACAAAAAATACAATTCGCTCCAAATAGAAATCCTTTGGTTAAACTACGAAGCCTATATCATTATTAGGACCTTCATTCTGCACTCAACCTTATATTGAATGGTTTTTTGACCTATCAACTGAACTGAGTAGAGAAGGGAAAGGATAAAAACTCTAAAATGAGCATAAATTTTCAGTTACCTTTCAAATCCATTGAACAAGGAACAAGATCTTATTCTCTCAATAATTTGGAATCCCTCTTCCACCTCGGAAAAAATAATAAGTTCCAATGCAGAGTCCTATAAAAAATAAATAAATAAAGGGTGAAAGAAGAGAAAGGCCTTCTGTGCAGAGAGGTGAAGCAAGCAACTTTGTTAGGGTACTATCCAAGCCCGATGGCAGCGAAGCGATGCTTGTGTTCTCCTAAGGTGACTCTGTTTGGGTTGTGTTCAGGCTCTCTCACAACAGAGAACACCAAGGAATGTGTTAAAAATATCGTTATACTTACTATCCTTCTCCCCTATCGAATTAGTTGGGTCATGACTAGTCTTATATTGATGTGTTTTAATCTAATTAAAGGATAGAGGGGACTATATATTTAACCGGGATAAGTGGAAAAGACGGGTAATCTCTATGGAGAACCAATACTTCCTGAAGGACTGAGGCATTGAACTTAAGGATGAAACCCCAACAGAGAAGTTAGATTTCTATCAGTGTGTCGCCAAGTGTTGTCATTGAGACAACACCCTCCAAAATTAAGCCTATACTGAATTATGGAGCCTAAAATGGATCTTGCAATCAGTCATTCCATAGACACTTCTTCGTTAGCTAATGTTCTTGATATCCCTTCTTGGATTGGAAGTTTCAAAGTCACTTTCTCACACATGCTCAATTTGCAACAATTCCATGAGTGCATTCTTTCATGAAAGCTCGAATAAGCATAGCACGGTCCATAGAGACTATGCATGTGAAATGTCCAATTCATGTCAACAATTAGTGCACATTGAAAACAATAGTTTCTCAAATTCTAGCAGCATTTGTATTTCCATTTTGGTGAGTTTTGCAAACTGCCTCTCCCGCACACCTTTGTTTTTGCGAGTGTCGATTTCATGTTTCCGATTGTTGCTTCCTCTTGCTTTCATCTAATTAGTGTCACTTTCATGTTATATTTTCTCTGGCATGTGTTACTTTCACCTACATTCGCATATCACAAGTTTCTTTCACACTTTTATCTTTATATAGCAAGTTTTGTCTTCTCGCATGGGAATCGCTGCTTATCATGCAAAGTGCAATTTTAGTTTGTCTCAAGGGGAAGGATTTGTGGTGATGAGTTTCTCTTGTAATGTAGGCATGTTTCACACTAAGGAAAGTATGTATTCATGTATTCTAGATTATTTATGTTGTGTTTTAAAGTTTCTAAGTGTGTTATCATAGTAAATTCCTATCACTATTCTCATCGATCTCACTGATCCCACACTTAGCAAAATTCCGTAAAATTCCCTCAGTTCTCAAGCCTAACCCTTGATTCCCAGAAATGTGCTAACTTTCTCTCCATCCTAGAAAACACTATGCATTGTAAAATATCACTCCTCAAGCCTCTGGCATGAGATATTGAACTTCGCAACAGCACAATCCACGGGCCTTCTTTGCCTCCCATATCTGCTCAGTCTTCCAAAGCAATGAAAAACCCCACAATTGAGCTCATTGATCCCAGAAACTGCGCAGTTTGTCTCCCCAGTCCTTTCTAAACTAGGCATTGCATAGTATCATAGCTCAATATCCATCCCTAACTACCTAATCTATGCAATTGTGCAATCACTAAGCATCTCCCTTATTCTTCCGCTTGGTTTTGGCTCAGTCAATGGATCACCATGCAACATCTTAGACTAGGGGTTTATCAGAATAATGTCGTCTTGTCACGAGTGGATTGCATATGTATAAATTATACCACACTATGGAAATATGATGAAGGAAGAGATGGAGAAGGAGGACATGCTAGAAGATACCTACGAATTAGGAGATAAGATGATCATCAAACAAGAAGACAAAGGAACACTAGATTACAAGAGAGGATCAAAGATCAGGACCGCAGGAATAATCCATCAAATTTACAAACCGTTGGAGGTTAGATACGAAGAACAAAACATATCTAAAAAAAAGGAAGAAACAACGATAAGTACAGTTTATAACTGCCACATCATCGTGTCATCAGTTTCATGTGTCGTCACAAACATTGAAATTCTTTCCATGTGTTTTCTTGAGGTATTTTTCTCCCTTTGGAAAAATGTTGTCTTTTCACATGCTGTATATTTTATTGCATGTATAGGCTTGTTATGTTGGTTTTAAAAGGTTATCTCTTTTTAAATGGGTATTTATAACCATGTAAGTATATGTCTCACTCATTCTCAAAGTTTTAAGCATTGTCGCACAAGTGTCATCACGGTCGTCGCAAAGTGTATCCATAGTGTTGCACTTGTCGTAGATTGTTCTAAACCTATCACTCAGAAAGAAATACTTCGTTCATGTGTCATGGATTGTTGAGATTCAACAAGAAATTTTTGGCACCCATGATCCTAGTAAAAATTAAGCACCTACACTAGGGTGGGGCCCACAGACTATTTTTAGGTGCATGTCTATTTTTATTATCCCTTAATTTAGATGGACATTAAACTATAATATATTCTCAATGTGGAATTGAAATAGTTAAATGAAGTGGAAAAATCAGTTAGCTAAGTGAATTTCGAGTTAGAGGTTTGTTGGTGGGACATGCCGAGTAATTATAGTTGTAACAAATTGATTCTAGTTGTAACAGAGTTTGAAGTGCAATGATGCATGAGTTTGTGCAAGTTGTAAATAGTTTAACTCAGTTAAGTGAGTTAAACTCACTTGTGCTAGTTGTAACTGAAGATATACTAGTGAGAGATCTAGTGAATTAAATATTAATTAATTCACAATCATTGATCTCACATGCAACTGAGGATTTACTAATATTAGTTGCATGCATGTCAGATCCAGTGAAGACCCAGTTGAGTTCTAGGTGAAAGGGAAGTTGACTATCAGTTGTGACATTATCCGCTTGCACACATGCAAGTAAACACACATTGGATGTTCCCATGATACTTGTGTAGTCAAGGCAGGCATGATTGAATCAATTTAGGGATTGCGTAGTGAAGGGAGGCTATCTGGAGACAATAAATTGGCTAAGGGATTTGCAATTTTTTGTATGATAGTGTGAGAAAATTCGCTGATGTACTGAGGGATCTTGTGAGAAGATTTTTTTATGTAATTGTTTCATGATCCATGATATAATATACTGTAGGTTTTAACCCTGAACAGAAATTATCTACACACGAATCTTATAACAGAAAATAAACAATAGCGAGAGCATAAAACATAAAACAGATAAACATAGATATTTTCCCCTGGATCCCAAATCGAGACGACCAGCTTGATTTTTCATTATATTCCTTTTAGTGTTACAACACACATATATATACATGCTGAAGCATACATAAACCCCAATCCATAAACCCTGGATTAGAACATTACCGTAGTTCCCTTGACCGGATCTACAAAAATACCAGGGGCCGAAAACCATCGTACCCCAATACCATGTGCAAAACCATGGACGCGGACTACCCGTCGGAAATTAAGGACCAAAAATTTTCGCCGGGGCGCTGCCCCGGACCCTGACAGGGGGGGCTTTCGCCCCCCCTCTTACCCCCCCATGTGTGCTTAGTCGTGGAAAGAATATAACACATACCCAACATTCTCCCACTTGTTGTTTTCTTTCCACGGGGGGCCACAGGAGGGCTTAGTCATTGACCCAATTCTTCAACACCCATTGTTTCTCTACACAAAGAAAACTTCTGAGTGCTCACAGACTTTTTCAATGCATCTGCAACATTCTTCAAAGTGTCCACCTTTACCAGCAACACCCTTTTAGCCTCAATCATATCTCTAACAAAGTGATATTGAACATCAATGTGCTTTGTCTTTGCATGATAAGCAGGGTTCTTAGCCAAGAAAATTGCACTTTAGCTATCATAGTCTATCCTTATAGCTTGCTGTACCAACCCCATACTTGAACACAATCTCTGCAACCAAACTGCTTCCTTGCTTGCATGAGTGGTTGCTATGTATTCTGCCTCTGTAGTTGAAAGAGCCACTACAGACTGTCTTTTACTCATCCAACTGATTGTGCCTCCAAATAGGCTAAACACATACCCACTTGTAGATCTTCTTTGGTCCAGATCTCCAGCCCAGTCTGCATCAACAAAACCACGAATTTCCAACATTCTTTCCAATCCTGGTCTTCCCTGGTAGCACAAGCCATAATCACTAGTGCCACGTAAATATCTGAAAACCCGCTTCACTATTGTCCAATGCTCCTTCCCTGGGTTTGACATAAACCTGCTCAATACTCCCACTGCATGTGCAATTTCTGGTCTAGTACAGACCATTGCATACATCAGACTACCCACTGCACTTGCATATGGAACACGGGACATATCCTCCTCTTCTTCTTGTGTCTTGGGACACTGTTCAGCAGATAACTTTACACCTACAGGAATAGGAACATTCACCGGTTTACTATCCTGCATATTGAACCTCTGCAATATAGTCTCGACATACTTCCTCTGGTTTAACCAGAGCTTCCTCTTTGCCCGATCTCTCTTAATTTCCATGCCCAAAATATAGTTTACAGCACCCAGATCCTTCATGTCGAATTTGGAGAACAGTTGGGTCTTCAAATCTTGGATAATTTCTTTGTCATTTCCAATCAACAACATATCATCCACATACAAGACCAGATATATAACACGATCACCAATTAATTTAAAATAAACACGATGATCTTCCTTGCTTCTGGTGAAGCCAAGTCCCCGTATATAGGTATCAAATTTCTGATACCACATCCTTGGTGACTTTTTTAACCCATACAGAGACTTCTTCAACCTGCATACTAGTTCTTTCTTACCCTTCACCATAAAGCCTTCAGGTTGCTTCATGTAGATCTCCTCTTCTAGATCCCCGTGAAGAAAAGTTGTCTTCACATCCATCTGTTCTATCTCAAAATCAAATGCAGCAGCAACAGATAAAAGTAATCTAATCGAAGTAACCTTGGCAACAGGAGAAAAAATATCACCAAAATAAATTCCCGGCACCTAGGAATAACCTTTCGCTACCAACCGAGCTTTGTATTTCTCCACCTTGCCTTCTACATTCATCTTCTTCTTAAACACCCATTTGCTCCCAATGGGCTTCCTTCCAGCTGGCAACTCCACCAAATCCCATGCATCATTTTTGTGCAAGGATGCCATTTCATCAACCATGGCCTCCTTCCAGAGTTTTCCATCCTCTGAATCTACTGCCTCCCTGACAGTTCTGGGATCATCATCAGTTATAGTTAAGGCAAAACCTGAATAGAAAGCAGATGGACTATACCTTTCTGGTTGCCTTCTTTCCCGAATTGATCTTCTCAAAGCTGGGGTTTGTGGCTCTTCCTCTTCTGAATCTTCTTCTGTTGTAGAGTTTGATTCATCCTCCTTTAGCTCAAACTCTATCTTCTCAGGTTCCTTTGGTAGGACTTCATGTGTAACAACATCTTTCACCTCTCTAAACACCACATCTTGGTTGTACACAACCTTCCTTGTTCTGGGTTCCAAATCTTGTAACCCTTTAAACCATCCTTATACCCAATAAAGATACACCTTTCAGATTTATTATCCAACTTGGTCCTTTTCTCCTTTGGAACATGTACATATGCATCACATCCAAATACCCTTAGATGTGAAAGAGAGGGTTTCTTACTAGTCCATACCTCATGTGGAGTCTTATCCTCCAACACTGATGAAGGTGATCTGTTAACCAGATAGCATGTAGTCTCCACTGCCTCTGCCCAGAATTCTTGTCCTAACCCGGTACCACTAAGCATGCTTCTTGCCTTTTCCATCAGTGTTCTGTTCATTCTTTCTACAACTCCATTTTGCTGAGGTGTGTATGGAGTAGTCTTCTGCCGTGCTATACCACACTTCTTACAGAACTCTTCAAATTCTTTCTTGCAGAACTCCCCACCATTATCTGTCCTCAACGCCTTTATCTTCTTCTCTGTCTGGTTTTCCACCAGAGCCTTAAATTCTTTAAATTTGTCAAAGACTTCAGATTTCTTCCTTAAGAAATATATCCATGTATTCCTTGAGAAGTCATATATGAATGAAACATAGTACACAGATTTTCCCAGTGACGGAACTGACACAGGCCCAAACACATCACTGTGCACAAGTTCTAATCTCTTGTTCGCCCTCTTAGCACCAGAAGGAAAACTCACCCGATTCTGCTTCCCATATACAAAATGTTCACAGAAATCGAAATTCAGAGAGAAATTAGACATACCTTCTACCATACCATTTCTATGCAGTATCTAAAGGCCCTTCTCTCCAATATGTCCAAGCCTTTGATGCCATAGCATGGTCTTTTCTTCCTGCATACGCTAGGGTTTCGCTCCATCAGAACTGCTGAATCGTTACACCCATCAATAATCGTGCTACTCACAGCTGTAAAAGCCCAGTCTGAACTCCCCACATTAATACCAGTGCTCCCCGAACCATCTTGCAGGCATCTTTCTCGAACACTGTTTTTACACCTGCATCATCCATCTTGCTTACAGAAATCAGATTTCTGGCCAATGCAGGAATATGCAGAACACCAGGAAGTGTTCTAATCCTTCCACCTTGCAGCTTCAGCTTGACCTTTCCACGTCCAATGATTCTGGCCCTCCTATCATCCCCTAGGAAGACATCACCACCATCATATTTCTCATACTCGCAGAACCACTCCCTATGGGGAGTGAAGTGAAGGATGCACCTGAGTCAATCAACCATGACTCATGATCTACATGTGTATTTGAAGAAGAAGCCAAATACACATCCCCACCTTCATCTGAGGTGGTTTTTGCCTCTACAGAAGGAGCCTCATCAGATCCCTTTCCTTTCTCAGGAGCTTTAGATCTGCATTCCTTTTTGTAGTTTCCTTCCTTTCCGCATTTCCAGCACAACTTTACAAACTTTCCAAGAAATTTAGATCTCCCTCTAGATTTAGATCTCCCACTCGAAACCTTATTCTTGTTTCTGTTCTGGGACCTTCCTCGTACAGATAAGGCATCTCCATTCTGACCCTCCATATTTCTCCGTCTCATTTCCTTCGACAGCAAGGCTGAGACAATATCATCAAAGTTCAAGGTAGTTGTATTGCTACCTATTGCAATAACCAGACTGTCCCACGAGTCTGGTAGAGAGCACAACAAACTAATGCACTTATCTTCATCTGAGATTTTAATATCAACAGACGACAACTGACTTACCACAGTATTGAAGGTGTTCAGATGCTCTGTCACCGAGTCTCCATCCTTCATCCTCAGGTTATACAGCTTTTTCCGCAGGAACAACTTATTCACTAGAGACTTAGATTGATACAAAGTCCCTAGCTTGTCCCACAAGGCCTTCGCCGTAGCTTCCCCAGATACATTCAACAATACTGAATCTGAGACACACAACCGTATTGTGCTCTTAGCCTTCCAATCCAGTTTCTTCCAGTATTCATCTGACATTGCCGTTGGTTTAGTACCAGATCTACCGTGATCCAATGATCTTTATCCACCAGCAGATCCTCCATCTTGAGCTTCCACAACTCAAAACTCTAACCATTAAATTTCTCGATCTCTATCTTCCCGCCGCTCGCCATCTTCTTTCACAGCAAGAATCGATCCTACAGATCTCCCACTGAACAAGGTCTACCTCAGGCCCAAGCAAAAAACCCTCACCAGCAAAGGCGTCCCCTTGAAGCCGACATGTACTCGATACCAAATGTAGGTTTTAAACCTGAACAGAAATTATCTACACACGAATATTATAACAGAAAATAAACAATAGCGAGAGCATAAAACATAAAACAGATAAACACAAAGATTTTCCCCTGGATCCCAAATCGGGATGACCAGCTTGATTTTTCATTATATTCCTTTAGTGTTACAACACACATATATATACATGCCGAAGCATACATAAACCCCAATCCATAAACCCTGGATTAGAACATAACCGTAGTTCCCTTGACCGGATCTACAAAAATACCAGGGGCCGAAAACCATCGTACCCCAATACCATGTGCAAAACCATGCACAAAACCATGGACGCGGATCACTCACGGAATTGCTGACCAAAGTTTTAAGGGCGCCGCTCACCCCGATAAAGGGGGCTATCGCCCCCCCTCTTACCCCCCCCCCCCCCCCCCCCGCGTGCTTAGTCGTGGAAATAATATAACACATACCCAACATTCTCCCACTTATTGTTTTCTTTACACGGGGGGCCACAGGAGGGCTTAGTCATTGGCCCAATTCTTCAACACCCATTGTTTCTCTACACCAAGAGAACTTCTGAGTGCTCACAGACTTTGTCAATGCATCTACAACATTCTTCAAAGTGTCCACCTTTACCAGCAACACCCTTTTAGCCTCAACCATATCTCTAACAAAGTGATATTGAACATCAATGTGCTTTGTCTTTGCATGATAAGCAGGGTTCTTAGCCAAGAAAATTGCACTTTGGCTATCACAGTCTATCCTTATAGCTTGCTGTACCAACCCCATACTTGAACACAATCTCTGCAACTAAACTGCTTCCTTGCTTGCATGAGTGGCTGCTATGTATTCTGCCTCTGTAGTTGAAAGCGCCACTACATACTGTCTTTTACTCATCCAACTGACTGCACCTCCAAATAGGCTAAACACATACCCACTTGTAGATCTTCTTTGGTCCAGATCTCCAGCCCAGTCTGCATCAACAAAACCACTAATGTCCAACATTCTTTCCAATCCTGGTCTTCCCTGGTAGCACAAGCCATAATCACTAGTGCCACGTAAATATCTGAAAACCCGCTTCACTACTGTCCAATGCTCCTTCCCTGGGTTTGACATAAACCTGCTCAATACTCCCATACCTGTCCAATGCACGTGCTTAGTCGTGGAAAGAATATAACACATACCCAACAGATACAATAGAATATAGTGGGTTTTTTAGCTATAAGCTTTCCGTGGGAAATTATTTGTGTTGTGTGTGATTGATATTTCTTCATATTCATGTAATTGGCAATTGTGTTTTTAATTCCACAAATATTTGTAGAAGAGATTCACTATTTAACTTTATCACATTGTTAGATTAGGTGAATACAAGATATACATGCATATTGTATAATTTCTACATGGTATCAGAGCACATGAAATTGAAGAAGTGAAGCAGGAGCTGAGTTTATGACTGGATAGAATTCAAATTTGCAGAAAGACTTCCTTGGTGCTATAGCTAATTCAAGATTGAAATGGATTTCAATGACTTGACGTTAGAGTATGAAGTGAAGGGAAACTCGAACTACATTTTTGGAAGGACACGATGGAGGCATTACTCGAATACAATGGCTTGAAGGAATTCATTGAAAAATATATTCCTAATCCAGATGTTGCAGATACTACCAATCTTGATGCATGGAAAAAGTAAGTGAAAAAGGCGAGGAGGATCCTGTTGGAGGGAGTACGAGACCACATTGTCTCAAGCCTCCATGGGAAAGCCACACCATATACTCTGTGGAAGGCTTTGACGGATCTATTCCAAAGCAGTAGTGACCATAGGAAATTGGCGCTCAAATATAAACTCGGGAAGATCAAGATGGAAAAGGGTGACACCATTCCAAAGTATCTCACAAATTTTTTCCAATGTCGAGATGAACTGGGAAGTGTGGGAATAAGAGTCGTTGATGATGATTTTGTGAGTTTGGCTCTCCTAGGACTTCTTAAGAGTTGGCACAGTTATGAATACTCTATTAATGGATGGGAAAAATTTCCGAATTGGGAATGACTATGGTTGGATCTGGTGCAGGAGGAGTTCAGGCAGAACATGAGATATAGCTCTTCATAAAAGCATGATGATGAAGAGGATTGTGCTTTATATGCCAAGGTGAAGAAGGGGAAGGGGAATAAATTCCATTCTAAATCCGATTCTAAAGGCAAGAAGCAGGACATGTCCAAGGTGAAGTGTTTTCACTGTCACGAACATGGGCATTTTGCTACTAATTGTCCACAAAAGAAGAAGAACAAGAAGGTTGTTGGATTTGCATATGGTGAGGCCCTTGCCTCGCAATTTGAGCTTGACTTCTCCTTGATTTCATGCATGGTTTCAAGTGCATTAAGATCAATGTGGTATTTGGATAGTGGCACTTCCTTTCACATGACGGGAGATAAGGAACTTTTCAATGACTTGGAGGAGAAATAGCTTCAGATGCATATTGGGATGGGTGACGATGGATGGTACAGTGCCACTGGGATTGGTAACATTACCTTTCATAGGTAGTCACATAAACCATTTCAATTAAAATATGTAATGAATGTACCAGGTCTAAAGAAAAATTTGGTCTCATTCGCAATGTTGGAGGACAAAGGCTATGACGTTCTTTTTAGTGATGGAAAATCTTTCCTGCGACATAAAACAACAAGTCAAGCCAAGAGGATAGGGATTCAAGTTAAGAATCTCTACAAGCTGGAGGTATATGGCTACGTTGCCATGGTGGGCAAGGCGGAGAAAGTGGTGAGCCGATATGAGGGCGAATTATGGCACAGGCGATTGGGCCATATTCATCATGGAGCCTTAAAGTTCATGCAGAAAATATCTACTGGACTTCCAATGGGAACACTTACTTAGTTAGATCAGTGAAATGGTTGCACCATGGGGAAGTATGTAAAGTCCACCTTTCATGAGAAGGAGAACCGAGCTTCGTGGATCCTTAAGCGAGTTCACACAGACGTGTGTGGACCATTCTCGGTTGCTTCAATTGCAAAACATAAGTACTATGTAATATTTGTTGATCAATTTTCTCGTAAATTCTTGATATTCTTCATGTAGAAGAAAGATCAAACATTCTCTAAGTTTTGCGAGTTTAAGGCATTGGTGGAGAAAGAGTCGAGGAAGAAATTTAAGGCTCTTAGGAGCAATAATGGTGGAGAATACATCTCTAACGAATTCAATAAATTATGCAGCAAAGAAGGAATTTGAAAAGAACTCATAGCGTCTCATAACCCACAGCAGAATGGGGTCGCGAAGAGGAAGAAAAAAATGATCATGGGTGCAAAATAGGCAATGTTGTATGATCAGGGCCTACCAATGCATTTGTGGGTAGAAGCATGCAACACTGCGGTTTATGTGAAAAACCGTTGTCCCCATATAGTACTTGTCATGGGTACACCTAAAGAAGCTTTCACTGGTAATAAACCGGATGTTTCACACTTCAAGATTTTTGGCTCATCTGTTTATGTGCATGTGACCAAGGATGCCAGGAAGAAGCTAGAACCGACTGCTGAAGTTGGAATTTTTTGGGGTACACATAAACACCCCATAATTATCATGTGTGTTTTCCAAACAACAGAATGACTGTTGTGCGATGGGATATAAAATTTGATGGGGTGAAAGCCATGCAGTTGTCCCTTGAGAGGGAGATGGAATTTCATGCAGAGGAGGAATTGTTGCTTCCCAAAGATGAGTCTCAAGATGTGGATCAGCCACATGAGGAGGTTCATGGAGTGGCGGAAGCCACTCATGCAAAGCCATCCATCAGAAATGGCAAAAAGTGCACCACGAAAGCTGATAGGCTGAGACTTGTTGCTGTAGAGAATGTAGGAGCCCCTACTTCACAGCGAAGACAAAGACAGTCTCCTGACAAATTTATTGGATACATGGATCTTATGAGAAAATGTATTGTGACTGAACCATCTTCCATTCAGGAAGTCGTGCAGCATTCTACTTGGGTTGATGCAATGGTGGAGGAGTATAACTCCATTTTCAAAAACAATGCATGGTAAATTGTCCCAAGACCAGTTGACAAATGAGTGGTAGGTTCAAGATGGATCTACAAGGTAAAGAAAGTTGTTGATCGGAGTGTGGATAAATACAAGGCCAGATTTGTGTCCCATGGCTTCTTATAGATCAAGGGGATAAATTATGATGAGAATTTTGTGCCTGTTGCAAGGTACTCTTCCATAAGGACCATCCTTTCACTCTCGGCGCAGATGGGCTGGCGCATTCATTAGATGGATGTGAAAACTATGTTTCTCAATGGGATCATTGAGGAGGAGGTGTACATAGAGCAGCTTGAAGGTTTCAAGATATTCAATAGCGATTCGCATGTGTGCAGGCTCAAAAGAGAGTTGTATGGGCTAAAGCAAGCACCATGTTCTTGGTACGCTCAGATAGACAGTGATTTCACTGGACTGGGATTCACCAAAAGTGAAGCAGATGCAAACTTGTACCAGATTGTGGTTGAGGCTAAGCTAATGATCAGTGTTCTTTATGTTCATTATTTTATTTTGACTAGTGATGAGCAGTTGATACACTCATGCAAGGAGGATCATGCAAGGGAGTTTGAAATGAAGGATATGGGCCTCCTCCATTATTTCATTGGATTGGAAATATGGCAACGGGATGGTGAAATTTTTGTGTCTCAAGGAAAGTATGAAAAGGAGATATTGGATAAGTTTAACATGGAGAATTGTAAACCCATGGGTACTCCTCTTCCACAAAACTGGAGGAAATAGGATGCTACTTCTCGAGAGGTAGTGGATGCTACTGTCTATCGACAGTTAGTGGGTTCGCTAATGTATCTAATGAACACAAGACCGAACATTTTCTATATGGTTAACTAGTTGATTCAAGCTATGGTTAAGACTACCAATCTCTTTTGGAAGGCGGGGAAGCATGTCCTGGGATACCTGAGGGGCACATCAAAGTATGGCCTATGGTACAGAAGAACGGATGGAATGAAGTTGCATGGCTTCACGGATGTAGATTAGGTTGGAATTCCATTGGACAGAAAGAGCACATGGGGGGAATTTAGCATTGGATCTACAGATGTTTCTTGGTAAAACAGGAAGCAAATATTCGTGGCACTCAGTTCAACGGAAGCAGAATACATGGCAACAAGCCAAGCTGCATGTGAGGCTATCTGGATGAGAAAGATCTTGGTTGGTTTTTTTGGTTCGCAGATGGATCCGATAGTGATTCATTGTGATAATCATAGTTTCATTAAACTCTCGATTAATCATGTGTTTCATGATAGGTCCAAGCATATAGATATCTGGTACCATCATCTCAGAGGTTGTGTGCAGAGGATAATCATGTTGTTTTAGTACATTCCCATGAGATATCAGGATGCAAATATTCTGACGAAGGCGCTCACCAGGAGCGAATTCGAATACCATAGAGACAGGATCGGGGTGAAGGATAATCCCTTTCTTGTTGAGAGGGATTGTTGAGATTCAACAGGAAATTTTTGGCACCCATGATCCTAGTGAAAATTAAGCACCTACACTAGGGTGGGGCCCACAGGTTATTTTTAGTTGCATGTCTATTTTTATTTCCCTTAATTTAGATGGACATTAAAATGTAATATATTCTCAATGTGGACTTGAAATAGTTAACCGAAGTGGAAAAATCAGTTAGTTAAGTGAATTTCAAGTTAGAGGTTGGTTGGTGGGACATGCAGAGTAATTCTAGTTGTAATAGAGTGATTCTAGTTGTAACAGAGTTCGAAGTGTAGTGGTGCATGAGTTTGTGCAAGTTGTAAATAGTTTAACTCAGTTAAGTGAGTTAAACTCAATTTTGCTAGTTGTAACTGAAGATACACTAGTGAGAGATATGGTCAATTAAATATTAATTAATTCACAATCAGTGATCTCACATGAAACTGAGGATTTACTAATATTAGTTGCATGCATGTCAGATCTAGTGAAGACCCAGTTGAGTTCTAGGTGAAAGGGAAGTTGACTATCAGTTGTGACATTATCCGCTTGCACACATGCAAGTAAACACACATTAGATGTGCCCATGATACTTGCGCAGTCAAGGCAGGAAGGATTTCATTCAACAGGGATTGCGCAGTGAAGGAAGGTTGTCTGGAGACAATAAATTGGCTAAGGGATTTGCCAATTTTTGTATGACAGCGTGAGACAATTAGCTAATGTACTGAGGGCTCTTGTGAGAAGAGTTTTGTATGTAATTGTTTCATGATCCATGATATAATATATAATAGAATATATTAGGGTTTTAGTTGTAAGCTTTCCCCAGGAAATTATCTGTGTTGTGTGTGATTGATCTTTCTTCATGTTCATGTAATTGGCGATTTTGTTTTTAATTCCGAAAAGATTTGTAGAAGCGATTCAGCATTTAACTTTAGCACATGGTTAGATCAGGTGAATCCAAGATATACATTCATAATGTATAATTTCTACATGGATGATCTATGTTGATTTGTAAAATTATTCTGTGTGTGATCATAGTCAAATTTTTATCACCGTTCACAATAATCTTATCGATCCCACACAGCCATTTTCGGAAAAACTTCTTGACCAAGCGACCTAACTTCATCCAGCCTCCCTAAGTTTCACACTGTGTAGTATGAGTCCTCTAGTTGTGACCTCTATGAATGGAAGTGCGCAGTGCGAAGTTATTGCCTCCAAGGATTGCTACACTGCATAGTTTCTGTGACCAAGCCTTGACCCTGAACTCCAAAATTGTGTAGACATGACCCCCATACTGGCTTGAACTATGCACTTCAAAACCAAAAGCCTCAATCTCATTCCCTAAGCCATTGAACTGAATATATGTGTAGTATCCTATCCTTCCTTGACTCCCGGAACTGCGCAATAAGCTCTCCTAGTGGCCATCCCTTCAACATGTCCCACTGGCTCCAGAAACTACGTAGTCTTGTCCCTCAGCCTAGCCTGAACTGAACATTTCACAGTCTTAAGGCTCAAGCATTCCACTTTCCTACCTAAAATATGTAACTTTGTAGTCAGTGAGCCTTCCTTCCCAGCCTGTCACTTGTTATGAGCTTAGTTTATGGATCAAAATGCATCATCTTAGGCTAGGGGTTTTCGGATTTATGTCATCTCGTCATGAGTGAATTACAGGTACATGTAGATTATCATGTCATGTAAAGGCAATGAAGAAGGAGATGGAAGAGGAAAACATGTTGAGAGACACCTTTGTAGTTGAGCATGTAAGCTAATTAATCGAGAGAAAGCAAAGGGACACCAGTCTGTGATCACTACCCAAGACATGAGATCATTGAATATCTCCTATCATGAAACCATGTGGAGGTGAAAAAAAGACAGTCAAGACACAGCAACAGCCATGGCTTGACATTACCACATCATCAAGTAGTTCAAGTTAGCAATGTCATATCACGTCATATCATGAGTTTTCATATGTCACATCATTATTGTATACCATGAAATATGTCATTTGAAATGTATTTTAAAGTGGAAGTCCAGTGGACACATTCATATGAAGAGTCATGTAAGTTGAAAATTCATAGGAAGTCAAATAGTCATTAGGGTATTCAAAAATTCACAAGGAAGGTGAAGCATCACCTCTTGGTTATATAAACACCCTCATTGTATGATAAAAGGACTTTTCACCTTGGCTCCACTAGCAAAACATTAGAGATATAAGCTAGTTCTTTTGTGGAGAAAGGAGTGGCTCCACCGCTCCACTATTGGAACTAGTAATGTTCATTGTACATATGTGTCTTGGAAATTTTACTTAATAAAAGAAGCCTTCTAAGGCCAGCATGTTCTTCACCCATGGATTATGAATGTTTGTAAGACTCTTCTATGGATGTTTGTACTTCATGTTTTCTTTCACATGGGGTAAGGTAGTTGAACTATTTTGTTTATTTTAGTACTTATCTAATTGAGAATGTGTCGTAATGGTTGTTATTTTTGTCCCATCCTTGTGGGTTGATCTTTCTCAATTGTCCGTTGCAATGACCATCGCATCCCTTGTGTACTATTCCACTGGATGTTGGATAGATCCTTCAGTTCATATGTGTCTCTTCTTGGATGGTACTATTACCTCTCTCTCAGAGGCTCACTTCTCTCTCTCTCCCCCTACAGTGGAAGAACCTTGAGACACTTTCAATTGGACATTCACCAAGCGCACACCCCTTGATTTTCAAAGGATCATGTGCACTCCTCTCTCTTGCTAACAATTACAGTCAAGGAAAATCTATAAGAATACATGGCAACTAGGCCAATATTCCGAATGGGGCTCCTACTCCAAACAGTGTGAGTTCTAATTGGGAATTCACATCAATGAGACCCCTTGGTTGATGGATTTCTAGCACTGTCAACACATTGATAGGACCAATAATGACCAAGCCCCATTATTGAAAGGGGGCATCAAAAAACATCAGTTGTAAAGGACAGACAACTTTCTTAACTTTACCAACAACCTTATGATATATTTCACATTTTTGGGCCAAGGCATGGGAATGATTAAACAATGTTGGTCAATAATATTTAGTCCTTAACATTTTGTGTGTTATGGTGTCTCCACCAAAATGGCCTCCAACATACCCTGCATGTAATTATTTAAAAAAAAAATCAAAATATTCTTGTTCCAAACAGTGAAGCAAAACTCCATTAATTGTTTTCCAGAAAGGAATGTTATTAATCAACTAAAAAGGATTTGATTCTAGTCTTAATTCACTTATCTTCATCGCATCCAAATGTTGATGATTAGTACCATGCATATTAAAAAATTTATATCAGTATACCATGAGTCAAGATTATCTTGAACACATAAAATTTCATTCTGAATAAAAAATGATTTGTAGTTTGAACAAACATATTCATTAGAAGAATTAACATAATCAAAAAATAACTTACAAAGACCTTGTCCTTTAAAAATTTGGGCAATTTTTATCTCAAGGACATATTCCTAATGAGTTTTCATCCAATGGGCTCTCTTCCCACCAAACTCTTTCTAGAAAAACAAGTTTCTAACTGTTGTATAATAAGCGACAATTACTTTGGTTTTGGATTTCAGTAGGTATGTTCTAAATTGTTTTACAACCTTAAAGATAACAAAGGCTTGTTTATCTATAGTTGCATAATTCAATTTTACCCCTTTAAAAGTATATCTCATACACTAGATGGGGATTTCATCATTTTGATTGTTATTTTGGGTGAGAATAGTAACATAAGTATTCTTAGATGCAAAAGTATATAGAGTGAAGTCTTTAAAAAAATTGGGACTCATTAGAGCAGGTGATTCAGATATGGCTTGCCTAATTGTAAGGAAGGTTTATTTTTCGTATTCACCCCATTTTAAAACAGAGACCCTTTTAATCAAATTTTGAAGTGGTCTCACAATCTCAGAAAAACTACGAATCAAACTTATTACAAAATTTATCTTCCCCAAAAAGTATTGCATGGATTCGCTAGAGGTGGGATGAGATAAATTGGCAATAAATTGAGTTTGTCAGGGTCAATCATCATTACATTTTTTAAGACTACGAAATAAATCAACCTACACTTAGTAATGACAGATATGGACTTCATAGGATTAAGGGATATGCCAAATTTCCTGCATTGTTCAAATACATTTCTCATATGTGATAAGTGATCTGATATTTTATTAGAATACATGGTGACATCATCTAAATAAATGACAACTAACTCATTTATCATGCCATGAAAATCAATGTCCATTAGTCTCTAAAAGGTGGCCCCAACATTAATTATCCCAAAAGGAATTTTTATATATGGAAAAGTGCCCCATGGAGTTCTGAAGGTATTCTTAAGATAATCTACAAGAGAGACAATAACCTAGTTGTAACTTGAAAAACCATCCAATAAGGACAACATCTCAAAACCAGACACATTGTAAAATTTTCTCCATGGGTGGAACATGATAATTGTCTTTATCTGAGGATTTTTTAAGGTTGTAGAAGTTGACACAATGTCAAATATCCCCATTATTCTTTCTCATCGGGACTATATTAGCAAGCCACTAAATGTGATGGATAGAAAATATTATCCTAGCAGCTAGAAGTTTATTCAATTCCCTTTTAACAGAAGGTTCAAGGTTGGGATGCATTTTTCTAAGTTTCTATTAAAAAGGTTTTATTTGGGGTTTCATTAGAATCACATGTTTCATTATGTTAGGGTAAAAAAAAAATTAATTCATAGTATGTCCAAGCAAACACGTTTTTGTATCCCTTGAGCAGTGTGATAAAATATAATCTTCCCTTTTCAATACAATTAGCCCCTAAGTTTATGTTTTGTGGATTGGATTCAGTTCCTAGATTGATAGTTTCATACCACATAGAGGAGCTATTTGTTTTACAATTAACAACGCCTTTAACTTTATCATGAATATCATAAAACTTCTCTAATATAATAATATATTTTGGAGTAGATTTTACCATATTGAATGTATCTTCCACTAACTATTGTTCATGAATTTCTAAAAAAAATCAGAGATTTTCTTCGTGGGTGATCTCATCAATTTCCATGTCTTGAAACTTGTCTTCCATACATAGAAAGTCAATAATATTTTGTTCATCATAAAACACATGCCAATTAGTAAGTTGTAACATTGTCAGGAATAGATGGTTTGAAAAATCACTCAACAAAAAATGAATTAGGTTAAAGCTTTCAGCAGGTATTAATCTAGATGCAACATTTGCTAACAAATATGCTTCCTGATTACTAGATTTAGAAATTGAATTGATATTTAAATCTAGAAATTTAGACAACAAATTCCATACCAGTGTTTGATAATTATTTAAATGAACAGAAACATAACGAATGGAATGTCATACCTACTTAACTATGATTTCAGATACACCAAAAACAATCAACAATTTAACATCAAAATCAATTACCTTTTTGAGTCCTTGAATAAGAGCTTCATACTCTACAATATTATTTGTACAATCGAATTCTTATATGCATGCAATAAACATCTTATTACCTTTGGGATCAAGCAACAAGCATGCAACACCAACACCTTCTTTAGATATAGATCCATTAAAATATAAAGACCAAAATTCATCATTTGTACCATTTATCACAGTATTAACATTAATTAAAATGTTATCTAGTGCTACCAACTTGGTACAAGTTGTGAGTTCATATTGCTATTGTGAATTTGAAAAGGGAAAAATTTCAGCAGTAAAGTTTCCCAAAAATGTGTCAATGCCAAAATTTCCCAAAAGATAATCATTAAACAAGGTTGGTTCATTTGGATAATTCATGTTAGTAATAGTATGGTTCACATATTGATCCATATTGACCCTTATTTTGTTACGTTGGCCATTCCAAGGTAGTCATAAATGATGCCAATCTGTAGTAAATTGACCATTAAAGTGTTGTGACAATATACAATAACAATATCTATTATTTGGTGAACCCTTTGATCAGAACACAATATAATGAGCACATCAGTTAGTTCTCCCACAAATTTAACATTAGTATGATTAAGTTAAACAATTTTAATTTCATATGTATTAATATATGCATTAATTTTCTTACAAACAGAGTGGATTTTCTTACAAACATAGAGGGGCATGACATTGGAGGAAGCTCCATAGTCGACCATACATTTATGCACATTTTTGTTGTCAATTTTAAAAGTCAACAAAAAGGGGGGAACATTAGATATATTTCTTTGTGTGTGGAGATTATCTATGGAACACTTCTTGATATATACTCAGGCCTATTACATATTTATCAAAATTATCCATTTATCCATTAGGAGCAACGTTTTTTTACTTGTATTTTCATCCAAATCCTACTATTTTTTTTGTTGTATTGGAGGAAATTTCAGAAAATCATATATCGAAATATTGGCTTTCAACCTTTTAAGATCTTATATGGGATCATATTCCAAATCTGCAATAGGAAATTTTTTAGGTGTTTCTACATATTTCTTTGAATTCTTACTTTTGGTTGAGGTAGAAGGATTTTGATCATCATATGAGTTTTCTTTGCGGGTGTTATGAGGATGATGGTTTACAAAATCAGTTTCACAATCATCCTCAAATAATACCTATGTTAAATCTACAAATATTACCATGCTGGTACGAGATTGATTTTCATCATCATCTAAATATGTTGCCCAATCATCTTCAATTTCATTTAGTTCATTATTTTTTGCATCCGAAGACGATTCAATCCCTAAAATCAAAGCCTGGAGAATATTTCCCAATCCTTCAGCATATAATCCTTCAAAAGGAGGGATTGGTTTATTTTATAAAATGTAGAATGGATTCTTGAAAATGGGTTTAAAATATCCCCTTTTATAGGGTACTTCTCCTAAATTCTTTTTAATTTCAACAATTTCGTTGGAAATTTGTCAAGGACCTTTTGTATACTTTTGAGGTCCAGGGCTCCATGTTATTTTTTGGATGCACATTGATTAGGGGGTGGTTTAGGTTTCTTTCAAGAAGAAACTTCTGGTCACTTTCAACGTCAAGATTTTCCTTAGGACTTATCATAGCTTTATCAAAATAAATGGTTTCATCAAAGGCTTCTTGAAGAATTAATTTTTTGATAATTTTTTAACCACATGGAAATGGTAACAGGTAAGGCTTTGGCATAGTAGGCAACGATAAGGTTTTTTGCAAGCATGGATGAAACATGAATCTTAGTCTTTAAATCAAGGAATCTCTTATTAAAATATTTAATCCTCTCTTTTTTAGCATTAATCATTAGAAGAATCCTCACTGGAAGAAGAGGAGGATGAGCTAGGTGGTCAAGGTGGTGGAACGATGACTCTTAATCCTAGAGTAGGTTTTTCTTGTGTGGGTGATAAATTTTCACCAACTAATTATAAATCCTATTGATTAGGATCAACCTAACCAATCAATATATTATACAATCTATGATTGGGTGTGTTGGCAATTTGGGAATCTTCTTGCTAGGGAATGAGCACAAGGGGCTCGTTTGGTTGTAAATCAATGTGCAAGCTGACACATTGAGATAATTTGTCCTCAACAACTCCATCCCTTGCTAAATTTGATTGAACTCTTTTTAGTACCTTCTACAAATTTTGAATCATATTTTCAAACTAAGGTTTGACCATAGAAAGTGTAGGAGTGGATGAATCACTGGTATTGTGTGAAGCGAGAAGGTAGTGTGGAAATCAGCTCAAGATGAGACGTGGAAGGAACTTCAATGTCAGGAATATTCGAATAAATGCAAGTAAATATTGGGGAGTGATTGGTCGAGGATCTCATGTGGCTCCCTTTATCCATTTAGGTCTAATTAGGCCCTCCCTCTAGCATCATTTTTTAAAAGGAATAATTGACCATATGTCAACAATATGAAACAACACTATAGTTCTACTGCCAAGACTTCATTAGATTTTTCTTCACTAAATGTTTTGAGAAAAGGGATCTCAAATTGACCTCAAGATGTTATACTTTGAGGTTGTTGGGAAAAGTACCTCATCAAGGATTTACCCTTGAAGGTGTAGGGGAACAGTCCACAGACAACATATTTTTTCTATACAATCATTACCCTAACAACTAACATGGATATCTTAATCTGGTTTTCTGTAAGTTTCTTGGTATCAAGGTCAAATTTTGGGAGAAAAGTTTTAGTATTTTGGGTGAGCGTTGGTGACCCAATACCACAAATGCATCATGATAAAGCCACAGTCTAGCAAGATTATTTGTAGGGTTATTTTCCATGGGTGATGAAATTTAGAATGCATATGATACTTTTGATTCTGACGATGAATAATGTCTAGAGCATTCTTCGTCAAAATAATATTCATTGGAAGAAGAGGAGGATGAGCTAGGTGTTGAAGGTGGTGGACTGACTCCTCCTAATCCTAGAGTAGGTTGTTCTTGTGTGAGTGATAAATTATCACAAACTAATTCTAACTCATGTTTATTAAGATCAACCCAAATAATCAAGATATTATGCAATCTATGATTGGATGTGTTGGCAATTTGGGAATCTTCTTGTTGAGGAATGAGCACAAGTGCGTCGTCTGGTTGTAAATCAATGTGCGAGCCGACACATCGAGAAAATTTATCCTCAATAAATCTAGCCCTTGGTAACTTGGCTCGAACTCTTGTCATTACCTTATACAAATTTTGAATCATACTTTCAACCTAAGGTATAACTAGATAAGGTGTAGGAGTGAAGGGATCACTATTAGTGCGTGAAGCGAGAAGGTGGTGTGGAAATCAACTCAAGCTGAGACGTGGAAGAAACTTTAGTGTCAGGAAGATTCGAATAAATAAGAGTAATGATTAGGGATCAATTAGTCGAGGATCTCTTGTGGCTCCCTTTATCAATTTATGTCTAATTAGGCCCCCCTTCTAGCATCATTTTTTAACAGGAATAATTGACCACATGTCAAGAAGATGAAACAACCAAGTCTGAGGTTCTTTAAATCTAACCCAAGTCGTTTGGTATGGATTATTGGGTGATAAATATCCATCGAATAATTCTAAATCCTATTGATTATGATCATCCCAACCAATCAATATATTATGCAATCTATGATTGGTTGTGTTGGAATTTTAGGAATCTTCGTAGTGAGGAAAGAGCTCAAGGAGGTCGTTTGGTTCTAAATCAATGTGCGAGCCAACAAATTGAGACAAATTATACTCAACAACTCTATCCCTTGATAAATTGGCTTGAACTCTTGTTAGTACCTTCTAAAAAATTTGAATCATATTTTCCACCTAAGGTATGACCAAAGAAGGTGTAGGAGTGGAGGAATCAATGGTAGTGTACAAAGAGAGAAGGTGGTGTGGAAATCAGCTCAAGTTGAGACGTGGAAGAGATTTAGTGTCAGGAAGATTCAAATAAATGTGAGTAACGATTGGGGAATGATTGGTTGAGGATCTATTGTGGCTCCCTTTATCCATTTAGTTCTAATTAGGCCCTCCTTCTAGCATCATTTTTTAACAGGCATAATTGACCATATTTCAACAAGATGAAACAACCCTATAGTTCTACTACCAATACTTCATTAGTTTTTTCTTCACTAAATTTTTCAAGAAAATTAGTCTCAAATTGACCTCAAGATGTTATATTTTGAGGTTGTTGGGAAAAGTACCACATGGAAGCTTTACCATTGAAGGTGTAGCATAAGCATCTATAGACAACATATTCATGCTATACAGTCATTACCCTAACAACTAACATGAATTCCTTAATATGATTGTCTGCAAGTTTTTTGGTATTAGAGTCAAATTTTGGCATAAATTTTTTAGAATTTTTGGGCAAGGAGTATTGGTGACCCGGTACAAAAAATTCATATCGATCAAGCCACTATTGAGATTCAACAAGATAATGATCCTAGTGAAAATTAAGCACCTTCACTAGGTGGGGCCCGCAGGCTATTTTTAGGTGTATGTCTATTTTTAGAATGGTGAGCATTTTCTAAAATCAGCAGGATGTTGATTCTAGATGGTTGATAAAATTCTATCTTTATATGAGTTTATATTTTTAGAAGATGGGCGAAGTCTATTTATAGATCGCTAAACTAAAAATAGAATGCATGTCAATTATTATTAGCCCTTAATGATAATCAGACAATAAATAATAACTTATTCTATTGGAGCACTTGATTTCAGTTAACTGATGTGGCAAACCAATTATCTGAAGGAATTACGAGTTGCAAGGTTGGTTGGTTACTCATGCATGATGGACTTTGTTGTAACTGAGTGTGACACAGTTGTAACAAAGTTGGAAGAGTAGTTATGGGAGTTGTTATTTAGTTTAACTCAGTTAAGTGAGTTAAACTTAGTTGTGCTAGTTGTAACTAAAGATACACTAGTGAAAGATGAGTGAATTAATTATTTAATTAATTCAAAAGTAGTGTCTTACTTGCAACTAAAGAAATACAGCAATTAACTACTTGCATGTCAGATCCAGTGGAGAGATAGGTGAAAGGGTGTGTTTGACTATCATTTGCGACTATAGTGATGTATTCAATGCATCTACACACACATTGGAGTTTCCAATGAGGATTGCGCAGTCAAATCAAGGCAAGATCGAACTCATTCAGGGATCTTCTTCAGCAAGGATTTTGCAGTGGAGGCAGGCTGTCAGGAGGCAAGAAATTGGTGCATAGATATGAAAATGTTTGCATGACAGTGTGAGACGATTGTATATTGTACTGAGAGATCTATGAGTTGAGATTTGTATGAGATTGTTTCATGATTCCATGATATACATAATATATGATAGTTGGGGATTTTAGCTTTAATCTTTCCCGGTAAAACATCTTGTTATGTGCGATTGATTTTTCTTCATATGTTTACAATTGGCGATTTAATTTCCGCAAAGAATGGAGTAGAAGGATTTTGTATTTAACAGTGGATTTAATTGTTAGATCAGGGGAATCTATTAATATACATGTTATTGTATATAATTTATACATGGTATCATAGTAGTGTTAATCAACGATGATTGCAATACTGAAGCAGTGTTGAGTTGTGTTGGTGGAACAATTCGAATTTGCTGCAAGAATTTCTTGGTGCGACAGTTGAGTAAACATTGAAATGGCTTTCAATGGGTTGCAGTTGGATTCTGCACTTGAGGACAACTCGAACTACATAGCCTAGAAGGACAGTATGGATGTGGTGCTTGAAGATAATGGCTTGAAGGATTTCATCAATAGCGATGTTCCTAAGCCCACTTCGACGAATGTTGCATTACTTGACGCCTGGCAAAAGAAAGTAGTGAAGACAAGAAGAATTATGTTGGAAGGTGTGAAATACCATATTGTGTCAAGCCTTCACAAGAAAGCCACTCCATTTTCAATGTAGAAGGCTTTGATAGATATTTTCCAAAGCAGCAGTGACCATAAGAAGTTGGCATTGAAAGATAAACTTAGAAAAATCAAAATGGAGAAGGGTGACAGTATTCCAAAGTATCTCACGAAGTTTTTCCAATGTAGGGATGAGCCAGGGAGTGTGGGAATTACAGTTGTTGATGATGACTTTGTGAGCTTGGCTCTCCTTGGACTTCCGAAGAGTTGGCACAGTTATCAACACTCTGTTAATGAACGAGAGAAACTGTCGGATTGGGAGCGAATTTGGTCAGATCTAGTGCAGGAGGAGATAAGGTGGAGTACCAGGGATGGCTCTTCATCAAAACATGATGATGAAGAGGATTTTTCTTTGGCTGCCAAAGTGAGGAGAGGGAAGGGAAAGAAATCCCATTCAAAATCCGATGCTAAAGGCAAGAAGCTTGATTTGTCCAAGGTGAAGTGTTTTCACTGTCACGAACATGGGCATCTCGCCACTAACTGCCCACATAAAAAGAATAATAAGAAGGTTGTTGGAGCTGCAGCTGGTGAGGCCCTTGCCTCAAAATTTGAACTTGATTTCTCCTTGATCGCATGCTTGGTTTCAAGCACAATGGGATCGTTGTGGTATCTTGATAGTGGTGATTCCTTCCACATGATGGGAGATAAGGAGTTTTTCAGCAACTTGGAGGAGAAATATCTCCAAATGCATATAGAGATGGGCAACGATGGACGATACAGTGCGATTGGCATTGGTACCATTACCTTTGAGAGGGAGTCAGGTAAAATATTTATGTTGAAAGATGTTATGCATGTTCCAGGTCTAAAGAAGAACTTGGTCTCAGTCGCAATGTTGGAGGACAGAGGTTATGATGTTGTTTTCATCAATGGAAAACCCTTCCTGTGACATAAAAAAATGGGTCAAAACAAGAGGATAGGGATTCGAGTTAAGAATCTCTACAAGCTGGAGGTAGATGGCTGCGCTGCAATGGTGGGCAAAGAAGAAGAAGTGGTGAGTCAGGATGAGGGCGAATTATGGCACAGGATATTATGCCATCTTCACCATGGTGCCCTGAAGATTTTGCAGCAGATTTCTATTGGAATTCCCAAGGTTACACTTGCGCAGATAGATCAGTGCAAGGGATGTACTATGGGTAAGTTTGTGAAGACCACTTTTCATGAAAAGGAGAGTCGTGCTTTGATGATCCTGAATAATATTCACATAGACGTGTGTGGACCATTCTCGGTTGCTTCAACAGCAAAACACATGTATTATGTTATTTTTGTTAATGACTATTCTCATAGATGCTAGAGCTTCTTCATGTAGAAGAAGGATCAAACATTCTCAAAGTTCTGTGAGTTTAAATCACTGGTGGATAAAGAGTCGGGAAAGCAAGTGAAGGCTCTGCAGAGCGATAATGGTGATGAATATATCTCAAACAAATTCAAATACTTCTGTAGAAAAGAAGGAATTCAGAGAGAACTCATAGTGCCTCATAACCCACAGCATAATGGGGTCGCGGAGAGGAAGAACATAATGATCGTGGGTGTTGCACGAGCTATGCTGCATGATCAGGGCCTACCAATGCACTTGTGGGCAGAAGCATGCAACACTGCGGTTTATGTGCAAAATCGTTGTCCTCATAGAGTACTTGGCATGAGTACGCCTGAAGAAGCTTTTACTGGTAAGAAACCAGATGTTTCTCACTTTAAGATTTTTGGCTCATCTTCCTATCTTCATGTGACCAAGAATGCCAAGAAGAAGCTAGAGATGACTGCAAAATTTTGGATATTTTTGGGGTACACAGAAACACCCCATAATTATCGTGTGTATTTTCCAAACAGTCGGATGACTATGGTGCGATAGGATATAAAATTCAATGAGGAGAAATCCATGAAGTTGTCACTTGAGAGGGAGCTACACTTTCATGCAAAGGAGGAACTGCTTGTTCCCAAAGATGAGCCTCAAGATGTGGATTAACCACAGGAGGAGGATCATGGAGTGGAGGATTCCACTCACGCAGAGCCAAACATCAGAACTAGCAGAAGGCGTACCACAGAAGCTGAGAGGCTGAAGCTTGATGCGACACAGAATGTAGGAGTCCCTACTTCACAGTGCAGAGAAATATAGTCTCCTAACTGATATATTGGATACATCACTGTCATGAGAAAATTCATTGTGACAAAGCCATATTGCTTTCAGGAAGAAGTGCAGGAGCCCACATGGGTAGATGCAATGGTGGAGGAGTATGAATCCATTGTCTGAAATAGTGCTTGGGAAATTGTTCCAAGGCCGGTTGATAAATCAATGGTGGGTTCAAGATGGATCTACAAGGTAAATCAAGCTACTAATGGGAGTGTTGAGAAGTATAAGGCAAGATTTTTTCTCAGGGCTTCTCATAGATTGAGGGGATTGATTATGAAGAAAACTTTGCACCTGTCGCACTGTATTCTTCCATAAGGACCATCCTTGCTCTCTCAGCGCAGATGGGTTGGCACATTCATCAAATGGATGTGAAGACTGTGTTATTTAATGGGATCATTGAGGAATAAGTGTACATTGAGCAGCCTGAAGGATTTGAGATCTTCAGCAGCAAGTCGCATGTGTGCAGACTCAAAAGAGGGTTGTATGGGCTGAAGCAAGCACCTCGTGCTTGGTACACTCGGATTGAAAGCTATTTCACTGGACTTGACTTCACCAAGTGTGAGGCGGATGCAAACCTATACCAGATTGTGGTGGAGGGTAAGCTTTTAATCATTTTTATTTATGTTGATGATTTAATGCTGACTAGTGATGAGCAGTTGATACACTCATGCAAGGAGGACCTTGCAAAGGAGTTTGGGAAATATGGCAGCGAGAAGGTGAACTTTTTGTGTCTCGAGGCAAGAATGCAAGGGAGATACTCGGTAAGTTTCACATGGAGGACTGCAAACCCATGGATACTCCTCTTCCAAGAAATTGGAGGAAAGAGGATGCTACATTGGCAGAGGTAGTGGATGCTACTATCTATCGATAATTGGTGGGTTCGCTCATGTATTTAGTTAATACAAGACCGGACATATTCTATGCGGTGAACCAGCTTAGTCAAGCAATGGCTAAGCCTACCAAGATCTTTTGGAAGGCGGGCAAGTATGTCCTGAGATATCTTAGGGGCACATATGAGCATGGCTTATGGTACAGATAGACGGATGAGGTGAAGTTGCATGGATTCACATATGTAGATTGGGGAGGAAGCCCAATGGACAGAAAGAGCACATCAGGAGGGGTTTTTGTTATTGGATCTATATTTGTTTCTTAGTACATCAGGAAACATATATCTATGGCACTTAGTTCAGCAGAATCAGAATACATGGTAGCAAGTCAAGCTGCATGTGAGGCTATCTAGATGAGGAAGATCCTGGTTGGTTTATTCGGTTCTCATTTAGATCCTACAATGATTTATTGTGATAATCGGAGTTGCATTAAACTCTCAATTAATCATGTGTTTCATGATAGATCTAAGCATACAGATATTCGGTATCATCATATCAGAGATTGTGTGTAGCAGGAGATCATGTTGCTTTAGTACATTCCTACTGAAGATTAGGATGCAAATATTCTGAAGAAGGCACTCACCAGGAGAAAATTTGAATACCATAGAGATAGGATCGGGGTGAAGGATAATCCCTTTCTTGTTGAGAGGGAGTGTTGAGATTCAACAAGATAATGATCCTAGTGAAAATTAAGCACCTTCACTAGGTGGGGCCCGCAGACTATTTTTAGGTGTATGTCTATTTTTAGAATGGTGAACATAGTCTAAAATTAGCAGGATGTTGATTCTAGATGGTTGAGAAAATTATATCTTTATATGAGTTTTTATTTTTAGAAGATGGACGAAGTCTATTTATAGATCGCTAATCTAAAAACAGAATGCATGTAGATTATTATTACCCCTTAATGATAATCAGACAATAAATAATAACTTATTCTCTTGGAGCACTTGATTTCAGTTAATTGATGTGGAAAACCAGTTAGCTAAAGGGATTATGAGTTGCATGGTTGGTTGGTGACTCATGCATGATGGACTTCATTGTAACTAAGTGTGACACAGTTGTAATAGAGTTGGAAGAGTAGTTATGGGAGTTGTTATTTAGTTTAACTCAGTTAAGTGAGTTAAAATCAGTTGTGCTAGTTGTAACTAAAGATACACTAGTGAAAGATGAGTGAATTAATTATTTAATTAATTCACAGGTAGTGTCTTACTTGCAACTGAAGAAATATAGCAGTTAACTACTTGAATGTCAGATCCAGTGGAGACCTAGTGGAGAGATAGGTGAAAGGGTGTGTTTGACTATCATTTGTGACTATAGTGATTCATTCAATGCATATACACACACATTGGAGTTTCCAATGAGGATTGCACAGTCAAATCAAGGCAAGATCGAATTCATTCAGGGATATTCTTCAGCAGGGATTGTGTAGTGGAGGCAGGCTTTCAGGAGGCAAGAAATTGGTGCATAGATATGAAAATTTCTGCATGACAGTGTGAGATGATTGTATATTGTACTGAGAGCTCTATGAGCTAAGATTTGTATGAGATTGATTGATGATTCCATGATATACATAATATGTGATAGTTGGGGTTTTTAGCTTTAAGCTTTCCCAATAAAACATCTTGTTATGTGCGATTGATTTTTCTTCATATGTTTGCAATTGGCGATTTAATTTCCGCAAAGAATTGAGTAGAAGGATTCTGTATTTAACAGTGGATTTAATTGTTAGATCATGGGATTCCGGTAATATACATGTTATATAATTTCTACAACCACATTCTAGCAGGATTGTTTGCAACGTTATTTTCCATTGGTGATGAACTTTCGAAGGTATATGATACTTTCGATTCTGATGATGAAGAATGTTTGGAGCATTCTTCGTCAAAATAATCTTCACTAGAAGAAGAGGAGGATGAGCTAGGTGTTGAAGGTGGTGGGTTGACTCCTCCCAATCCTAGAGGAGGTTGTTCTTGTGTGGGTGATAAATGTTCACCAACTAATTCTAACTCTTGTTGATTACGATCAGGTTGACCAATCAATATATTATGAAATATATTATTTGGTGTGTTAGTAGTTTGGGAATCTTCTTACTGAATAATGAGCACAAGGGGGTCGTTTGGTTGTAAGTCAATGTGAAAGCTGACACATTGAGACAATTTATCCTCAACAACACTAGCCCTTGCTAAATTGGCTTGAACTCTTTTCAGTACCTTCTACAAATTTTGAATCAAAATTTCAACCTAAGGTATGACCAGAGAAAGTGTAGGACTAAAGGGATCGTTGGTAGTGCGCAAAGTGAGAAGGTGGTGTGGAAATAAGCTCAAGCTAAGACGTGAAAGAAACTCCATCTTCAAGAAGATTCGAATAAATGTGAGTAACAATTGGGGAGTGATTGGTAGAGGATATCTTGTGGCTCCCATTATCCATTTAGGTCTAATTAGTACCTCCTTCTAGCATCATTTTTTAACATGAATAATTGAAAATATGTCAATAAGACGAAACAACCCAGTATGAGGTTCTTTAAATCTAACCCAAGTCGTTTGGTATGGATGTCACTAACGGGTTCTTCCCTTAAGATTAAAAAAAAAAAGTGTTAAAATCTCTCCTCAGGGTCCTATATGAATATTTACACCTTATAAGAAAAAAACTATTATATACAGAAATACATATTATAAAATCATCGGAAGTAGCTATTAACTAGTGAGGAGTGATATTTAATGTAAGCTATAAAATAATTTAGGAAAAAGGTTAAATTCTAAGTGGGAAAATAGAATAATTCTAAAGCTGCAAAACAAAATCAATTTCAAATGTGAACAGAAAATAAGAGCCAAAAAATAGATCACAACAAACTTGCCGATTCTCTAAACAATCTAAAACAATAGTCTCATATTATTTTAATTAATTCACACTAAAAATCACAAAAGAAACAAATAAAAATTACTAATTACCTATCTTGGCCAAAAGCTAAAAATTATTAAATAACTGAGTTAACTTCCTCATTAATATAACGATCATTCATTAACTATGAACTAGAGACATTTAATTCATGAAAATGAAAGATTGTGACATTGCATCCAGAAATAGAATCAATCAAAATGTTAATTCTATTTACATCAAAGATGTATATTTGACAACTTTAACTTATGAAAGCCATTCCATAAACTATAACACACATATTATGAAAAATTAAACTAATTCCTATAAAAAACAACCACAAAAACTAATATAATCTATATTCAATGAAAGAGAATTAACAAAGGTAGGAAAGATGAATTAAAATTCAACCATTAATCTCTGATAAACAATTCAAGAATGTAACGGTAATATAACATTCAATAAAATTAGAAACACAGTCAAAGAGTTATCAGATGAATAATATATGAAAATGATGTATTTAAAAGAATTAACAACTATGATTTTGCATTAAATACATTCAACACAAAAATTACAGAAGTATGATTAAGCACAACATTTCATTCCCTCCATTTATGAAAGTTTCATCCTTTCCATCCCCCTTTATCTAGTCTTTCATACTTTATTTATACTTTATATAGTTATGATAATAGAAACCATACTTAATAACTAATGTCTAAAATAAAGGCAAACTTTCCCCAAAATTAGGTAGATATTGTTTATCCGATAAATTTGATCTCATAGATCGTATCAAAGTTTCTTAAAATTAAACAAATTTGAACAGAATGTAACAAAAGAGCTTGACACATCAAGACATACTAATTGCGTGGATTAGATTTGGCATAGTTTGAAACCATAACTTGGTTGCATATTTGTTATGGACTCCTGTAAAATATAAAACGAATTAAATTAATAACTTATATCTTCTAAAAGAGTGGCTATAGGATCTGTGATTCTCTAGTTATTATAAATTTAACGAACAAATATAATTAAATAAAATCAAACAGGTACTCATGCCTCTAAAAATATATCAAAACTTCAAACAAAATTAAAAGAAAATAAAATGAACATCAACTATTTAACAATGGAAAGATTTTGTAAATCTAAAGTAATAATAACATTGACTCCTAAGGGTTTAATGATCACTTTTTTTAAGCCAAATGGAGCTTTTTTTCAATTCTACAACTCGCTTCTCATGTATCTCAACCATGGATTGGTTTTGTATCTTCAGTCATTAGTTTTCAAGTCATAAATCAACTACAACATTATACTTTTCCATCCAAAAATAACTCTTCAAACATCTATCTTAATTATGTTCATGGTCCATCCAAAAATATCTCTTCAAACATCTATCTTAATTATGTTCATGTTAATAGCCATTTTGGGAAAAATCATGACCCGTGAAATCATCCTTAGACCTGGTCCTAATATCAGCAAACTAGTTGAAATTAGAACCACCCTCAAAATCCCCAACAAATTTGGACTTAAGATTTTCCTCTTCAAGTTTGGGTTCTTTTGCAATATCAATTTCAATAGGAACAACAGAAACCAAAACCTTTTTGGATTTATTCCTCTTAGATTGAGCTAAATTTCATTCCAATTTCCTACTTTTAGATTGATTTTATTCGCTTATATATATATATATATATATATATATATATACATATATTCAACAATTTGTGCACTTCAAATGAGCTTCACAATTGTTTACACAAGTGAGTCATTGGGTTAGTTTACTCGACTATATGTTCCACTTGTTAAATGTTGCAAACAACTCTAACTTGCTTACCAATTATCCTCGTATTTTTAAAATAATGCATCGTGTATTCTTGAGGCTTAAATAGTTAATATTACTTAACTAATGAGGTTTTCACAATGAACTCATCTAAGCAGGCTAATGGAGGATGCTTCTACATTTAAAGAGATTTGGAGTTCACTAAAGGATGATACATATTTATAATAAACTTTATAATGTTATTCAAGGCTTCTACATAGTATGAATCTCATTCATGTGTAACCCTATGAACAAATAATTGTTTCACAATTTACCAACACAAGCATGGAATTTTTTTGGCATTATCACAGATAAAAATGAGGAGAAAATATAGTTTCATTGAGGTTAGATTCAAAATAAGGCACGATATTCCACTTTCATAAGATCTTGAAAGTTTCATTAAGATAAGTCATATTTTTATGGCATAAATACCAAATGTTAACAAATCCATAGGTCCTAGATTCTGAACCTATGAATCTAATACCAAGTGTAGGGACCTTCCCTATAACGTTATTCACACACATGTATATTATTTTTTTTAATTATAACCCAACACAAGATAATAGCAACGAGTTATTAGATACAGGAAGCCATGCTTACATTTTTATCAACAATAAGTAGTGAATTTGAAGTTACTAAACTACAAGTAATATGCACATAAAAGTTTCCCTTTTTAAAAATAACCATACATTAAGTAACCACATCCAACATGGGAATCACATAATAATTAAAGACACGATATCAAATGTCTAAAATTTTACAATTATCCATCATATATTTAACTTTTACAATTAGATAATTATGTACAACAATAAGCATCTAGTAACTTTTCAAATGCAACAAATATATCATGCACCAAAGAAGATGGAATGTCAATCTTAGTTCATCGATTCTTGTTTTCCCTCAATGTTGTATATGTACACGTGTGGAGAATGTTTCCTCCTAGACGATCGCTTCTGATACACCAATTGACCTCCCAACCTACTCCTTGGGTACTCTTATTCCCCACATACCCTCGAATTGTGATGGGGCTATAAAGTAGAGGAAGAATGCTAACAAGAAGAGGAGAGCATCTTGGCTCAAGAGTTCCCTCTATAATGGCATCCACTTCACTAAACTCACTATAGAATCAATAATCACTATCACAATATCATTATGCAATTCATCCAATAGTAGGGAAAAAAATGATCCTCTCCCATACATTTCTCCATCTTTTATAGGAAGCTTCATAGGTGAGATTTGTCACTTCATGCAAAAACAAATTTTTTATTAATGTAAAAATTTGATTATTCACACATCCATTTGTCAACCTCTCATCAAGGCTCTACTAAATCATTTACTTAAATTCTTATTAAAAATAGAATTTCCCTCACCCCAACATGACTCTCTATTTCTTCTCCTAGTTGTATCTTGATCCCCCTTTTATACTCATTATTTTGTGTTCATTACTAAAGTCAATTGGTAGGTCTCATATTTGGTTCCTCAAATACACCCTGATTTATCTCAAGTTGAACCCTTGGATGAAAATCTTTATTTTGTGCTCTTGCCACAAGGAAGTTCTTTCAGGAAATCAAATTTCTCTAATTTTAAGTCATTGTTATTTAATTTCATACACTACCCTCTTTTCTTAATGAGGTTAAACTATCCTTGGATTAATGTTTCTAATTAAATTTATATGATTATATCCCCTTCCTATTTTACTTATCATAACACATATACTTCAGGGTCATATTTAAACACATTATCTACCTAACATTTTCCAAACATGAGAAGGATAGAATTACTCAATCGATCTAGTTTTTATAATTCTTCCTCTTCTCTCTTTATCCCAAGGTTTTCTCTTGATTTAGTTAATTAGATTCTAATACCTTTCTTACTACATGGTGTGAATTAGTGCTTATTATTGTATGATTAGCAACTCTTAATTATATTTCAGTTTTTTCTTCTTGATTCCAAGGGTTCAAAGTCAATCGTTCCATTTAAGAACTTCCCTTTGAAGTTCCAAGGGTGCCACATCACTTTCCCTTCAAGAATCCTCTGACTATGAGTGGAAAAATGGGTGCGATGACGAAGACTTTTGTCCTCTCTTATGTCGCCCTCTATAGTGAGATTAATGATGTTAGGGGATCAATGAATCCACCTTAATGCATGTCCCCTAGTAAATCCTCATGAGTGACCAATTCAGGGGTTCACCCCCATGACATTGTGATATTCAAGGCGAAGGTATCCCAATATCATCCATCCCAAGTCACGACGGGAGTGTTAGCAAGTGAAATCAGGGACATTGTCCCACCCATCCCATGAAATTCCATCTATCTATACAACCCCATCACCCATGTGTGAATCATCTTGCTAAGAAGTTGACCTATGCCTATAGCCACTAACATGTCATTAGTAACCATAACCAAAATATTAACTTGAACTTTAAATTTTTTAAGACAATAGCAATTCAATCAAACCAAAGGTCATTGATTCATCACATGCAAGTGCATCTAGATGTTCTCCTACCACACTCAATAATTATCAACAATATATCTTCATAATTTTAGTCATTGGTATAATTTTGTATGCTAAATCATTACCATGACAGAATCATCAACATAATCTCTAATTTTAAGCAAGAAGCTAATGTAAACAAGACAACATAATGAATCCATCACATGATTAGACATAGTCATCAAACAGGTCCATTGCAATGATTATCATCATAAGATCAAACTGGCATACAACAATTATTATTGCATCCACTAATAGTAAAATTCAAACAACCGGATCCTCAACCTAAGGTCCTGAAAGAATAATGTACAAACCCTAAGGTTATATCAAGGCTAATGTAATATCAGGTCTAGTCAACCAGAGCGTAGCACTACAAAAATAAATAAATGTCACTGAGGGGAATTAATTCTAAGGGCTTTCTAATAGAAAAGTTATCACCATGAAGAAATTCAACATGAGAACCAAGATAGAGGTCATCCCAAGAATATATAGAGAATCCACAACCTCTAATATTTATTAATTATGGTTATGTGGGATTTGTTACCCTAAAGGGAGAAGGTACATATTCAATATTTCATCCTAAGCCATCCAAAGGATTTAAAGTCTCATGCTCCTTGCGACTTGATATTCTTCAAATTGTGGGACTAGGCATACAATTCATTTGCGAAGAAGGTTATCAATAGTAGGGAAGAATCAATAAACATAACTAAAGGAAAGAATTTTTCATGGGTCAAATATGATTGATGACTATAATATCAGAGTTGATCAATCATGATGTTACATCCTTGATTTGGAAATTCATCACAAAGAAAGAGCTAAGACAACATGAATTTCATGGCATACGTGCAATCATGCCCAAGAAGGAACTTAAAGTCCATTGGAACTATCGCAAATATTGCATTGACTAAAAAAAAATATTTCCATCAAATTTAATGGGGAGACCAGGCATAATCCTCCCAATTCACATGGAACACCATCAAAGTATTTCAACTTTGTCACTAGTGAGATACGTACAATAGAACCTAAAAACTACATGTTATGCGGCATCTTCATCCATGGGGTGCTAACGAATGGCATGAATTTTTTTTTGAATGAATATCATAATCTAGACATGGATCTTGAAGGGTGTTGATGCAAGGGCATTGGAAACTAGCCAGCAATGTGAGAGAATTGTCCACATGTTGTGGCTAGAAGAGTTCGAAAATTTTCAAGGAATGTACCAGCCAAGGTGTCAATACCTTAGCTGTCAATTATACTTAGGGTAGATAGGATTAGTTAATAACTGAAGAAGCTGAATAGTTTCATTCATGTTAGTCTGTTTGATTTATGTTGATAGAATGTAATTATGGTTTATTTTATTTAAGAATAAAACAGTCCTCGAGAAGGAACCGAAGAGTCATGTAATAATCTATAAAAATGTAACCCCTGATACAGAGTAGAGGGGGGATTTGGTAGTGAAAGACTGAATTGAGAAGCATTGTTCTCTGTTGAATAAATTTTAGGCTCATTGGCTATCTGTGTGTTGGATGAATTGTAATTAACGTACTCAATCTCTGTGTAAAGGCGCATATTTCATGTATGTTGTTGAATCTACGCTTTCTGTGTATAACCTGAATGAGAGCCAATTCGGTGTTTATCTCTGTATTCCTTTGAATTCATATTCTCAGTGAATGAATTGACTGTGTCCGTTCTGCGTAGGAAGTTTGGGGAAGGTTGAATAGGGGCTCTGTTAGAAGAGCGAAACTATAGCCATACTCTGTTTATTTAAAGAATAGCGAAACTATGTCTAAAGCGTTAATCCTTGGTTGCTTAGAGCGCCTTGTCGTGATAGAAGTTCTGTTGGTGGAGCGATATAGTAGAGACCGAACCACAGTGTTAATGCGGGGAAGATGAAGTGAAGAAATGCACTAAAATGTTGTGAAATTCCGAACCGAACACCGTTCAAACCCAGATTATCAGCTGGGTGGTTTTGAAAACCCATACCACTTGTTTCGCACACCTTTTGGGGCTAGGAGTGGTTTCCAAAATAAAAACCAAATCTAGTTAGAAATTGCCACGTCGATGATGCAATACCAACCATTTCGCATTTTTTTGGGCTTTAAAGTTCTGTTCGCAAAAAAATGGGATTAACGTCTGATCCTGAGGGAGGAAGATCAAATGACAATCGCAATCAAAGTTGCAAGGTCGTTAATTGGGGTATGGTCGGCGCTTTTGCTTTGATAAATAGTTATTTTATAAGCGAGAGTTGAATATTTATGGTGGGGCCGAAAGAAATAAGGCGTTGATTGTGGTTTGAGTCGGAAGGTTGATGTGTTTCATTATATTATGTTTAAACCTTAGAGAGTTGTTTAAAAAGGCCGAACGTCAGGTTATTTACCTTTAATGAAATATTCCAAAAAGGGTTCAAGTTATAGTTAAACGCTTTCAAAGGGAGATATAGTTTCGAGTATTTTATTTAAAATACCAAAGGTCTTATTATTCAGGTGTTTGTATAAGATCTAACTAAGGTATTCATTAATCAATTTCCATGAAATTGATAAATGAATTTGAAAGAAGAAATTAAAGTAGACTCCCTTGGTGAATGAAATTATTGAGAGAAGATAACCAGCTCTCCTTAGTGCCTATATCCCAATTTTGATGTCAGGTGTCCAGGTGAAAATTAATGGATTTAGAATATCAAGGCTACATACTTCCACAATGTGCCACTAAAATTTGAATTGGTGCCCTTGTTCCCACCTTTTTCTATGGTGATTTTGATATATATTCCTCCCAGGTTATCTAGTGCATAATGGGTCACTAGAATTCGAAGTGGTTCCCTTGTGCCCGCCTTTTCCATGGTTATTTAGATTTGGTGGTGAGGTAGACAGGATGGGAGGACTAGTCACCTAAATGGTGCAAAACTAAAGAGGTCAAAGTAGATGGAGCCTCAATTTTAGAAGCAATTGTTTCATGCAAAAGAGAGGGTTGTTGCAAAGGTGAAAGATCTTGTGGGATCATCCAATTAGACAAATGAGCTATTAATCATCAGATTTGTACAATATTGAAACATAGGTGAACATAATGAGTCTATATATAAATAACATAAGGATTTATAGGTGTATGCACTTATTTTGGTCTTGTTTGACACTAGATGATTGTGTACTCATTCCCCCAACTTTACTAACATTGTCCCCTTACCATTGAATCTTATTCTTACATTTCCTACACTTCCTCTTATTTTTATTAAATGATTTTAGTTACTCTAGGACGACATTTGCTAGGTTTGGAAGGAGGAGATAAGATCAAGTTGACATTTAGTGAATTGAAAGCTATGAGGATTGGTATGGTTGGAATTAAATAACACCCAAGCTAGAATTCCTATTGAGAAGTTAGGGAGATTTAGCGTAGCCATGATATGAGCACCAACACTTCCAAATGATTATAAGTAGGTATTTCCTAGAACATTAGTTATTTTGTATCATGAAAATATACTATAAGATGCTCCTATCATAGGCAAAACCTCACCAAATGGTGGTGATCAAGATCAGTAGATAAAGGAACTTCTAGGAAAATATAAAACCGGTTTGTCAGATACATTAATTCATAACAAACGGATCAATTAATTTAAATAAATTAATCTCATAGCTCTTAGTGTCTCAAAAGTCAATTTATGTCAAAAAAATAAACTTACCTCAACTTCATATAATTAAATATCTAACAAAAAAATATTGTTATCACAAACCAAATATAATTAAATATCTAACAAAAAAATATTGTTATCACAAACCAAATATTAATCTAATATTGGTGTTCAAGATGAAAAAACAAAATTCTAAATTACTTTTTTAAGGATAATTTATTTTTTTGTTAAACATTGTTGGATATATGTTCTCAATGCTATCTCACATAAATGAAAAAAAAAGTCATAAATCATTGAATATCATTTTTTTAAGTTATTAATGTGTGTAAATGGCATTTTGATGTGAGATGTTATAAAAATGAAACTCATTGAAAGTAAATTGCTGAAAAAAAAATTAAAATTTGAATAAAAAAATTCACTTTTTCTTAAATTCTAATTTGTAAAATTTATAAACATGTAGACAACAAGAAGATCTATTTCAAAAAATATAATAGTCCCTTAATGGCCTTTGCTAGAAAAATAAGGGTTTTAATAAAATAGAGAGAAACGTTGGAACAATAATTATATCTCCCAAATATAAGATATAGTGCTAAATGTGTTAAAACAATAATGTTACCAAGATAAAAATGGGAAAAATAAAAACAAAATTTTATGAAATGGATCGTTATATATTTGTTCATATTTTCTAGTGCTATATGGGAAGAAAAATTTGAGCAATAACCTTTCCAACGCATTTTAAGTTTTGGTCTTGTGTAATGATTTGAATCTAAACCTTTCCAACTCATTTTAAGTTTTTGAATCTAAACCTTTCCAACTCATTTTAAGTTTTGGTCTTAATGTAATGATTTGGATCTTGAAACATTCAAAGTCTTTTTTAGGCACTAAATATGAATTTTTTTCCTTACTAAACATTGCAAACTTAATTCATAGCTAGTTTATATTATTCTACTCATTGTTATTTTAGCCTTCTAAAGGCCCAAAAATAATCTTATTAGATTTCATATAAAAATTATATCTTGCTTACCAAAATACCAAATTGGTGTCATATCAACTCTCATTCCTCAACTATTTACTGTATAATTTTTATTTATTTTTATCAACTATTTATTATATAATTTTTAGGGTGAGAGTCTTATTTTAAGACGAGTCGCAGTCAGCGGTAGTTCGTGCCGAGTTTGAAAATCTTACTATATTTAATTAAAAAATATTACTATATCAGCCAAAAAAAACTATATCTGCAAATTTGGTTAATACCTAAGTTTTCAAAATGTATTAGTCATTATTCAGTCAAACTCAGAGGATTTTGAAATTTTCCATGTTTCTGAAATTGGGAGTTAGTTATTGTTTTTCGAGTGATTCTTTTTGTTTATATATATTTGGGCACACAGAGCTCGTCAAAGGGAGGCGATATATTTATTTATACTCTGACTCGTGCGATATGGTGTGGTACTCCAGACATTGCTAGCCCAGAAATCTTTGATCCAAACTTTGGACCTGCAATCTACTGGTCATTCAACTCTGATCTATAGGGATTGTTTTATTAATGACATTATTTGGTCAATTTTTCAAAGTGTGCTATCCATATAAACCTTGATATTGACTGATTCTCTCAGTGCTAAACCTTGATATTGACTGATTCTCTCAGTGCTAAGTGAATTAGACACATATATAATTCTCACCATCTTGCCTCACATATTGTGAATCAAACACATATATAATTCTCACCATCTTGCCTACCATATTGCTACAACCAAAAAGAAAAAATTATGGTCTAATTGCCTAGATAATTAGGGAAGGAAACCTATAAACATTTCAAACAATTAGGCAATACAGTAGATTGGATGCATGTCCTACAAAAGAAAATTAAATGAACAATTAGGCAATACAGTAGATTGGATGCATGTCCTACAAAAGAAAATTAAATGAAAGAACACGCTTTAATATAACGTCAGTGTCCCAAGATAATGCATAATGCACTAAACTATTCTTGACCCTGGTCATTAATGGTGCCATTATCCCCAAAAATTGAAGAAAATTTCATTCAAACCCTCTAGATTGTATTGTATTATATGTAATCAAGGTATTGTATCTTCCAGTTAGTTTCCATCTATAAAGCTCATATACTATCCTTTTGGGCGGTGCCTTTCCCTTATCCCATATTTAGCCAAATACATCAATCTTTACTGAACATAGAGTATTTATTTTAGAAAAAAATTTAATTGCTTAAGATATGCGACGACTAAACTATTCCAAGGTGACAAATGAGGCGACATTGCCAAAATTATGAAACTAAAAAGAAGTTAGCGGCAGTTTGGAGCCATTTAAGGACATTAAAAAAGGATATAATAAATAACGATTTAAGATGAGAAGATCCTTAAGGATAAGGATCTGAAGAAGTAGGCACAATTTTCGTAACACATATTTCTAATTTAAATGAATAAAGAGAACATGACATAATTAACTCCATTTCCATTTAGTTACATTTAGAGATTATGATAATGCTAATAACAACATTGAATTTTGTATTAAAATGAATAATGAATCACTTTATTGTTTCTAATGACTAGCCCCACCACGGCTTTGCCACTGAGAAACTTGGAATTTGAATTTTATATTGAAATGAATCATGATTGGCCCCACCACGGCTTTGCATTGAGCAACTTCGAATATGTTCTTGGAAGACTCGAGGGGGCTGATGAGCAACCCGAGTGCATTTTGCATGGACAATACATGGCTATATGAAACATCTGGCCTGGTTTTGTTTCCGCATCACTGTATTAGATTTTGCTGGAATTTTAGCACTTAGAGAAGTTATTCAGATTCCTTTATTGCACAGGTGTCCATTGATCAGGTTTGTGAGTGCCTAAAGAAGTTATTCAGATTCCTGTACTGCGCAGGTCTCCATTGATCAAGTTAGTATGGCATTTTATTTCTCTTTCCTTAAAGAGGAATGCAAAGGTTTTATATCTTTTCTCTTGAAAATGACTACATGGCTCTTTGTTCTATGTTTCTCTGGTTTTTACTAATGTTCTTCTCTTCAGATAGCCGTACCATTGGATGGCTAGTGGGATTATTCCTTCCGCAAATAAGTAATGTTCCTTCTTCCTCACTGTCAGTTCTATAGATGGTAGATGGTTGTATGGGGTGTGAGTAAAAAGCTACAGTACGCTCATTGTAGCAATAATTTGCAAGCAATTTGGGTTTACATGCCTCTCTAGCGACTGGGTACTTTCCATCCGTTTGTTTCTCGACTGAAAGTACCTGCTTCTAAGGGAGGGGACATGTAATATTATGAGCAGTGCTTTTCCATAGAATACTATTTTTAGATGCACAAACACATACGTTGTACCTGACTCCCTTAAAATGAGAAATATTTAATCCAATTTGATAACCTTAGGTGTGCTTGAGATCTGGGTAATCCAATTTGATAACCTTAGGTGTGCTTGAGATCTGGGTTTTATTTCTTTCAGCAGGGTAATCCAATTTGATAACCTTAGGTGTGCTTGAGATCTGGGTTTTATTTCTTTCTGCTGATTCTTCCGAGAAAACCAAGGGTGGATTTTGTTTCTTTCTGCTGATTCTTCCGAGAAAACCAAGGGTGGATTTTGTTTCTTTCTGCTGATTCTTCCGAGCTACTAGCATCCGTGAAACACAAAAACTGGAACTGTAGAAAATGTAAATTAAGCCTAAGGTTTTGAAAGGGTTGGCCTAACATCCCAATTATCCCTTTAGGTAGGGAGTTCGAACCTGTTCGTTCTCCAGTTATTCTGGCTCCCTGTTCCTTGACTGGAAAGATGCAAACAATTCCTTCTTACAAGCCACTTATAGGAGAAAAAAAAACACATTTATAGGAGAAAAACAATGTTTTCTTTTTATAATGGGAACAAAAACACAAACAATAGTAAGATAGTCCAAATCTTATGCAAAAAATCCTTTCTTTTTGCAATGGAAACAAAAACACAAACAAAGAAATATAGTTCATATCTGAAGCAAAAAATTGTGAGCAAAAACAAAGCAGTATCAATACAGTCCAAATCTACAAAATTGAGATGCAAGTTGTCTGTACTGCAACCTCCAAATCTACAAAATTGAGATGCAATAGTTGTCTGTACTGCAACCTAGTGCTTGCACTACAATGCAAAATTGTGATGCAACTTTAAAATATTTGCTATCTAGCATTGCTTCAATGCAAAATTGTGATGCAACTTTAAAATATTTGCTATCTAGCATTGCTTCAATGCAAAAAAAAATGCAGGTTTATAATACTGAGCTAAATGCAAAAAAATGCATGTTTGTAATACTGAGCTAAATGCAAAAAAATGCAGGTTTGTAGAACTAAGCTAAATGCAAAAAAATGTAGGTTTGTAATACTGAGCTGAATGCAAAAAAATGCACGTTTGTAATACTAGACTAACCACCAAAAAATTGTGATGAAGGTTTTTAATACTCAGCAAACCACAAATTTCTTCTTAGTGTGATATACTCCTCACCACACCAAGATGTTGTGGTCGACAAGGTGGCCATTTACATGAACAATTGCTGCAGGTGGAAAAATTATACTCACCAAGAACAATGAACAATGGTCGACAAGGTGGCCATTTACATTTGCTTCTTAGTACGCTAATATGAATGCTACTCACCAAGAAGTTGTTGCAGGTGGAAAAAAACATCTATTACAATTTACAGTTGCTTCTTAGTATGCTAATACGAATGCTACTCACCAATAAGTTGTGGTCGATAAGGTGTCAATGTACACGAACAATTGAACAATTGTTGCAGGTAGAAACCATTGTATGCTAATACGAAGAAGTTGTGGTCGACAAGGTGTCAATGTACAGGAACAACTGTTGCAGTGTAAAAAACAGTTGTTGCATGTGGAAAAAATTGGTACTAGGTGTAAACACAAACAAAAGCGGTGGACTTTGTATTAAAAACAATAAAGAGAATTCCTTGCATATAAATTAAATCTATGCATTAACTTTTATTAAAATATATTAAAAGAACTTGCCAACTTTCCTTTAAAATACAACTTTGGATAAAATAACATAGTGCAGTAAAATAACCTGGGGCAGGTGAAGTTTGCAATAAGAAGGCAAACTCCAAACATTGGTTTAAAAATTCATTGAAAGAAATTCTCAATCCTAAACTTTGGTTAAAGAACAAAATTGAGAAAAAAAATTTGGTCAAACAATGAAATAATCTCTTGTCAACACCTTATCGATCGCTATAGTCCCTCATTGCCATAAGCAAGGAATAATAAGGACTTGCCATAGGCAAGGACTAATAAGGACTTGGTAGGTAAAAATCCCAACTCTATCAACTATTAGGAAGTGTCAAACCTCATTATTAAGAGAGAAAGTAGTTTTGTTCCACTTTTAATGATTTTTTCCTCTATTTATAAGTGGTGCAAGGAGTACGATATTATAGTATAACAAAAGAATAGGATGACCTTGTTACAATATATCCTAAACTATAAAGTCTATTTACGTTATCGTCTATTTATATAAAACCATGAAGCATAACATAAACTTTATTTTTTATTAGATATTTTTTCCTATATTTGTATAGTAAATATTAATCTTCATAATAAATATTAATATTAATGATATATTATTTATTTAATATGATATATATTTATTTTGAGTTGTCTTTAATGTGCGACTTTTGAAAAGTTTTTTGATTTATTTCTCTGATCTAATTTTTCTAAAATTTGGCAGAAATTCATTAAAATCGCGTTTGATAAGTAAACTCCGTGTTGAGCAAAACACAGTGGAAAAACAAATAAACACACACAACAATCAAACATGAAGTTAACAGATTTAACGTGGTTCACCCAACCAATCTGGGCTACGTCCACCAAACAGAGGCATCGGCAATCTCATTCATCAACAGAAGAATACAACCGCAGAATTACTCATCTGCACTTCTCTTCCACTCAGCTCACATCCCTCATGCTCAGAAACCTCTACGGGCTTACTTTTTATAGCTGGGAGTAGAAACTGAATCATAAATTCAATCACAACAAAATAGGATGCAATGACTCCACATCAAGATTAGATGCAGTCAATTTAGCAACAAATCCTATTGTTGTCATATTTATGAGATTTTCTCCAAATTATTATTAGAAATCTCAACAATCTCCACCTTGACAACAATTAGCCTGATACCCTGTTCCATTATTATTTTTTATCTTTTCTGCAAGCCAAGAGAAGCCAGACACCATCGTAGCTTCTCTAATAAAACTGGTTTCATGAACATGTCTACACAGTTTTCCATTATATGCACTTTTTCAGGAGAGACTCCCCATTCAATGATAACTTGTCTTACAAAATGGTACTTTATAGGTATATGCTTTGATTTATTGTGATAGGCCAGATTTTTAGCCAAATGAATTGCACTTTGACTACCACAAAATAACTTGATGTTATCCTGCAACCTACCAAACTCACCAAACAAACCTTTCAACCAAACCGCTTCTTTGCAAGCATGTGCAGCAGCTATGTATTCTACTTCTGTAGTGGATAAAGAAACAATGTTTTGCAGCTTTGACATCTAGCTAATAGCTCCACCTGCAAGAGTAAATACATATCCTAAAGTTGACCTTCTCTTATCCAAATCACCTGCAAAATCGGAATCAACATATCCGCAAACAAATTCACTACTTCTGTTATAAGTGATACAATAATCACTCGTGCCTCTCAGATACCGAAGCACCCATTTCACTGTTGACCAGTGTTATTTTCCTGGATTTTCCATATACCTGTTGACAACTCCAACTTCATGTGAAATATTTGGTCGTGTACAAACCATCGCATACATCAAACAACCTACTACATTGGCATATGGAATTCAAGACATATATTCCTTTTCTTCATTTGTGTTAGGACATAAACTTGAAGAAAGCTTAAAATGGGAAGCTAAAGGAACTGAAACAGGGTTCACATTGTTCATACCAAACCTCAAGAGTATTTTCTCAATATACTTCTGTTGTGATAACCACATCTTACCATTGCTCCTGTCTTTGAAAATCTCCATGCCCAAAATCTGTCTTGCTGCTCCTAGATCTTTCATATCAAACGTCCTAGCCATCTGAGCCTTTAACCTGTTGATCTTCGTTATGTTTTTTCTTGCTAAAAGCATATCATCAACATACAACACTAAGATAATGAATATGCCATTACTTAATTTCTTAAAGTAAACACAATGATCATATTCACTCCTTATATAGTTTTGGCTCATCATGAAAGAATCAAATTTCTTGTACCATTGTCGAGGCGACTGCTTCAGACCATACAATGATTTCTTGAGCCTGCAAACAAATTTCTTGTTGCGATTTTGAACAAACCCTTTAGGTTGTTCCATATAAATCTCTTCATCTAGATCTCCATGTAAAAATGCAGTCTTAACATCTAGTTGTTGTAATTCTAAATCAAGTAAAGCAACTAGTGCTAAGACAATCCGAATTGAAACAATTTTAACAACTGGTGAAAATATCTCATGAAAGTCAATCCCTGCTTTCTGAGAAAAACCTTTTGCGACCAGCCTTGCTTTGTACCTGTCTTCTTTATCATCAACACCCCTTTTCAATTTGTAAACCCATTTACATCCCACAGTTTTTCTGTCTTTAGGAAGTTCCACCAGATCCCATGTGGCATTCTTGTCTAATGCCTTCATCTCATCCTTCATAGCTTCTTTCCACTTATAACTGTTAGAACCTTCTATAGCTTCCTGATAGCACAAAGGTTCATCATCATTAGCAGTTAAAGCAACCGAAGTAACATATTCATCATACCTTTTAGGAGGACGTTTGATTCTTGTGGACCTCCTTAAAGATGTTTCTAGTACTTCCACAATTTGTTGATTATTATCTGTAGGAACTTCTTCATGATCTGCATCTGAAACATGTTCATGATCTGCATCTGAAACTTGTTCATGATCTGCATCTGAAACTTGTTCATCTGGACTATCATCAGTGTTTGAACTGGTTTCAAACTGAATATGTTGAAACTTAGGTACATTATCTTGTTTCAATTTCATATCTACGTCTGGATTATCGAGTGAAGATTCATTGAATTTAACATCTCTATTAATGATGATCTTGTGAGTAGTAGGATCCCACAGCCTGTATCCCTTAGTCCCATCACCGTATCCAACAAAGATATATCTTTTTGATTTAGGATCTAATTTAGAACGTTGATGTTTCAAAATTAGAGCATATGCATCACAACCAAAAACTTTCAGTTTAGAATAATCACAAGGATGACCTTTCCATACCTCTTGAGGAATTTTGCATCCTATTGCAGTTGATGGTGATCGATTTATCAAGTAACAAGCCATAGAAACCGCTTCTATCCACAATTCCTTCTACAAATTGGCGTTACTAAGCATATTTCTTGCTCTGTCTAAGAGAGTCATGTTCATGTGTTCAGCAACTCCATTTTGCTTAGGAGTATATACAGTAGTTCTGTCTTTCGATCCCAACTTCCTTGCAACAATTATCAAATTCCTTTGAAGTAAACTCACCACCATTGTCAGTTCTTAAACATCTAATGGTTCTTCCAGTGATATTTTCAACTAATGCTCTAAACTACTTGAAAACTGTGAATACATCAGACTTTTTCTTTAACATATAGACCCACACTTTTCTAGAGAAATCATCAATAAAAGATACAAAATATGACGATCCTCCATACGAGGTTGTAGGAGATGGACCCCAAACATCAGAATGGATATAATCAAGGATTCCATTACTAGTATGTTTACCAGTTTTAAACTTCTGCTTGCTTTGTTTTCCATATAGAAAATGTTTGCATAAATCTAACTTAGAAGAATTTAAACTAGGAAGTAACTTACGATCAAATAAAAATTTTAATCCTTTTTCGCTCATATGGCCCAACCGTTGATGCCATAGACGAATAGAATTACTATCGTTTTCAGATACTGTAGAAGCATGATCTGACTCTGTCCTTCCTTCTAACTGAAAAAGATTTCCAATCTTCTTTGCTTTCATTACTAGTAAAATTCCTTTATAAGCTTTCATTACTCCACCTTGAATAAAGGTTTTATATCCATTTTTGTCTAGCATTCCTGGAGAAATGAGGTTTTTTCTGAGTTCAGGCACGTGTCTTACATCAGTTAATATTTTATTTGTCCCATCAAACATTTTAATTTGGATGCTTCCAATTCCCACAATATTACATGAGACATCATTTCCCATGTAAACCACTCCATCATTGATTGATTTATAAGATTTAAACCACTCTCTATGAATGCACATGTGATTTGACGCACCAGAATCTAACAACCAATGTTGATCATGATTAGACAAACTAACTGATAACACTTCATCACTCATACCTGAAACGGATGCCGAACCTGTATCTGTCGTGTTTGCTTCTTTCTTCTCTATCGAAGAGTCTCCTTTGGATGTTTGTTGTCTCTTCCAACAGTCCTTCTTCAAATGTCCCGATTTGCCACAAAACCAGCACTTTACCTTACTCTTCTTCCCTTTCAATTTTGACGACAAGTTGTTCTGCTTACTGAAGCGTCTTTCTTTAGAACGACCTCTACCATCATTGCTTTTGATGTAGAGGTTTCTGAATTTGACCTCTTTCTTGTTTCTTCATATAACAAAGCTCCAACAACATCATCAAATTCAAGGGTTTCTGATGAACTAAGACTTATAGAAGTAATAAAATGATTCCATGACTCAGGAAACGAGCATAATAAAGTTACAGCTTTATCTTCTGAATCAAATTTTACATCTATACTATCTAACTACACCAGAAGAGTATTAAAGGTATTCAGATGATCAGTTATCGTCGTACCTTCCTTCATGAGCAAGCTGTACAACTGTCTCTTCAGAAGAATCCTATTGGTTAAGGATTTTTTCATGTACAGCTTTTCAATCTTTGTCCACAAACCAGCAACAGTTTTCTCTAACACAATGTTAAATAAAACATCATCCGCCAAACACAATCGAATGCCACTTAGTGTTCTGTCATCCATGTCACTCCATTCGTCATCTGTCATGGCGTAAGGTTGTTTAGCTTTTCCCAACAGTGCCTTCGCCACGCCTTATTGCACGAGTAGATCATGCATCTTAACTTTCCAGATCTCGAAGTTGTTTTTCCCATTGAACTTCTCGATCTCAAACCGAGCACTTTGAGTTTTTGACATTTTGAGTAGCTTGTGTCAAAACTCTCCAATCGCAAATATTAATAAATGAAGATTTTTATTTTAATCAAAATTAATAATTTTGATAAAAAAATGCCCTTCATAAAAATAAAAAAAATGCCCTATGCCCTAGGCCCTAGGCCCAATCTAATGGCATATTATAATAACTTGATATATAATATCGATATTACAATCCTTACAAGACCCATTTAAATCGATATTACAATAAATCGATTTAAATGAATACTAAAGGAATTTTGACATATGATGACATTCAATATATATAAATCGATATATTTGACAATCTACTCACTTTACTCACTTCATTGAATATTTTTCCATTCACCTTTCACAAATCGTTTATGATGATTCTTGCCACCAAACTAGCGCCGTCAAAACTCTGTTCCAAAGCTGTGAATTCATCACAAGTTACATATGCAACAAACGCTTCCTCTGTTGCTTCATAACGCAATCCATCATCTTCACGTTGTCCATCGACAGGATTTACGCAAGCTGCCTCAACCACGCAGATCAACAACAGTCTTCACGCAGGTCTGGATTCAACGATCTCGTTTCCTAACTTCGTTTTGTGCAATCGACCACCAGTTCAATGACAGTCTTCAGCTCACGGTCTCATGGTCAGAAAATCCCTGCATCTCTGTAATAACATTTTGATTGGTAATGTTTTGAATGCGTCTCTATAATGATTTGGTAATGCATCTCTGTAATAACAGAAAATCCCTACGTCTCTGTAATGATCGATTTTGGCGGACAGGCATGCTCACCAGTGACAAATCCACACAAACATAGATCCGGTCTTCGGCTATCGCACTCGCACAACAAACAAAATAAAAAGAAATGAATACATGTCTCCAGTGTGAGAGTTTACACAGCGCCCTCCTCTTCGACGATCAGTGTCGTGGGGTTGTTCTCCTTGTAAATTGTTCTACGGTCCAACGCAGGGTCGTACGCAGCAGACCTTGGCCACATGATCTCCAAACACGGCCACTGCTTTTCACAACTTGCTCCAATACCAATTGTTGAGCAAAACACAGCGGAAAAACAAATAAACACACACAGCAATCAAACCTGAAGACAACAAATTTAACGTGGTTCACCCAACCAATCTGGGCTACGTCCACCAAACAAAGGCATCGGCAATCTCATTCATCAAAAAAAGAATACAACAGCAAAATTACTCATCTGCACTTCTCTTCCACTCACCTCACATCCCTCATGCTCAGAAACCTCTATGGGCTTAAATTTTATAGCTAGGAGTAGAAACTGAATCATAAATTCAATCACAACAAAATAGGATGCAATGACTCCACATCAGGATTAGATGTAGTAAATTTAGCAACAAATCCTATTGTTGTCATATTTATGAGATTTTCTCCAAATTATTCTTAGAAATCTCAACACTCTGCACAATAGAAGTGCCCTATGGGTTTTTCAAGGTACTCATAAACTCTGCATAATAGAAGTGCCCTATGGGTTTTTCAAGGTGCTGAATCAGTCAAAAAACAAATTTAAATAATACAAATCAAGATTTCACCTCAATTTTTTCCACCGGATTCCAACCAGAAATCACAAATTTGATGGGTAAACTCTGCATAATCGAAGTGCCCTCAAGGCTTTTCAAGGTGATGAATCCATATATGCAGTCAAAAAACCAGTTTAAATAACACAAATCAAGATTTCACCTCAAATTTTTCCACCGTATTCGGACCAGAAAATCCACAAAAAAAAATCCAAAAATCGCATTGAAGCAAAGAAAATTAATCACAACCACCGCGTTAATTTTCTGACGGTAGCCATACCTCAGTGAATGTTTTGTAGGTTGCAGATTTCATTTGCATAAAAGGACAAGTTCTGAGAAGAGTACATAACCCATTCTACAACAGATTAAATAATTAAAAGTCAATTAGAATTTAATGCATGGTTAATGAAAGAGTATGGGCAAACATTTAATCTGCAAGTGTTGTTTCTTTTGTAACGTTCAGAAAATGATGTCCACCCATACTATGTATCAAATTATGTCTGTCATGAATTAAATGTCTTAGATATGTATGTTTTGATTTTAAATGTACGTGTAAGTCGAGTGTAATGCGGAGGATGTAAGTCTGGAAAGACACTTTCCAGGGGAGAAAATCGTGGATAAAATTTTGGTGGCAGCGTGAAAACACAAGTTACAGGTTTTACTGTGTATTGCTCCACAACCCATGGTGAATGTAAATCTCAGTAAGAACATTAGTTTTACTGGTGAAGGATCCACAACCTCCATATGAATGTGTGTGATGTGTTTTTGAATTATAATTTAAAGTTTAGTTAGTTGCGATTTGGTTTTGGAATTTTCACGTATCGTTCTTACCACAACACTCTGTTTTACTATGTTTCATCGTAAGTAAAATTATTTGATTCTATTTGTTCCTCTATAGTTGCGATTTTAATCTCCACCACTCTGTATTGAAAAGAGGACTCACATTATTTAGTTTATGCAACTGTATGGTCTGGATTAAGTGAGTTCTGCAACTCTGTGTAAACTTCTGTAACTGCGTTGTCTTGATTAAAATCATTTCCACAACTCTGTGTGAACTCCTTGTGTTGAGGGACTGGCCTTTAAAATTCTAACATAAGTGAGTTCTGCAACTCTGTGTAAACTTTTGTAACTGTGTTGTCTTGGCTAAAATCATTTCCACAACTATGTGTGAACTCCTTGTGTTGAGGGAAAATAATTTCCCCCTGCCTTTAAAATTCTAACACGGTATCAGAGCGGGTTTAAAATCTCAGTAAAAGGAAGTGTTTTAACTAAAAATTTAAAAGGAGTTCTAAAATTTTTGGTGTAGCGTATTCTCCAGCAGTGAGAAAGCTTTCACACAATAGAAAAATTGTACACAATGAGAATTTTTTATTTTTTTACACAGAGAAAATGGCAGCAACAAGCACAAGCTTGACTAATCCAAAAATACCACAGTTTAATGGAAAAAATATGACTATTGGGCTATAACAATGAAGCCTTTGTTTTCTTCACAATTTGGGAATTGGTGGAAAATAGTTTCCAAGGACCAGCGGATGCAGTAGCATACAATGAATTGACACAAGAAAAAAATGATGTGTTGAAAGACAACAGGAAGGACTCTAAAGCCCTCTTCTACATTTTTCAAGCAGTTCATGAAAGTATCTTCCCAAGGATTACAGCAGCGAAAAAGTCCAAGCAAGCATGGATACCCTCTAGGTAGCCCATCAAGGAATGGAAAAGGTGAAGAAAACAAAACTACAAATGTTGAGAAGATATTTTGAGACAATTTGTATGAAAGAGTCTAATAATGTAGACTCATTTTTTACACATGTAATTGGGTTGGTTACCCAAATCAAGTCGCATGGTGAGACACTTGAGGGAAGGCGAATTGTTGAGAAAATTTTGAGAAGTCTGCTAGTAAGGTTTGCTGCCATAGATGTGGCCATAGAAGAGACAAAATATCTCTCACAATTTTTGGTGGATGAACTTCATTCATCACTGATGTCTCATGAACACAGATTGAACATAGGAACAAACTCATAATTGGAGCATGCATTCAAGACACAAGTTTCATTTAGTTAAGGTAGAGGTCTAGGAAGATCAAATTATAGAGAAAGAGGAAGAAGTCCACACAGAGGTGGAAGAAGCAGCGCTTCAAGTTCAAGTGGAAGGAGCAGAAATCAAAATCCGAGCCAAGGCCCAAGCCAAAATCAAGCACAAGGTCAGAGGTATGATAAATCACAAGCTCAATGCCATTATTGTAAGAAATATGGTCATTATGCAAATGAATGTAGAAAGAAGCAATTGACATAAGTAGAAAACCAAGTGCAAATTTCATAAAGGAAAATCGGAACCATGATAGCATGTTTTTAGCTTTTAATGTAGCACAAGAAAAACAAGGAAAAATATGGTTCTTAGATTCGGGGTGTAGCAACCACATGACTGGAAACATAGAAATTTTTTCCAATCTAGATGAGAATGTAAAATCTAAAGTGACATTGGGGACTGATAGCAAAGTCTTTGTCATGGGAAAAGAAATAGTAGACATTTTAACAAAGAAAGGAGAGAAGAAGTTCATGTCAAATGTTTACTTTGTCCCTGGTTTGAAACATAACCTCATAAGCATTGGATAGCTCATGCAAAAGGGCTACAATGTATTTTTCAAGAATGATGTATGCACAATATTGGATAAGCCTCCAAGTAGACAGTTGATTGCAAAAGTTCATATGACAAACAATAGAATGTTTCCTTTCAAGCTAAGATCAGATTTCAAGGAAGAAGGTATTGTAGCAGTTGGCACACAAGAAAACTTTCAAGAAGAAACTAAAGATGAAAATTGGTTATGGAATTTGAGATCTGGTCATCTGAACTTCATAGGTTTGAATTTGTTGCATAGGAAAGGCATGGTGAAAGGATCGCCACTCATAGAAAAACCGGACAGCCTATGTGAAGGATGCATATTGAGCAAACAACACAGAGAATCATTTCCAACAAGAAATTCTATAAGGGAAAAAGCACTTTGGAGATTGTCCATTCAGATTTATGTGGACCAATGCAAACACCATCAATTGGTGGCAACCATTATATTTTGACCTTCATAGATGACTACACAAGGAAGACATGGGTCTACTTCATAACACAGAAAAGTGAAGTGTTTGACTGCTTTTGCCACTACAAAGTTCTTGTTGAGAAGCAAAGTGGACACTACATAAAAGTGTTGAGGACTGATAGAGGTGGCGAATATATCTCAAGTGACTTCCTACATTTTTGTAGGGAGCGTGGAATTCACAAGCAGTTTACAACAAAGTATACACATCAGTAAAATGGTGTCGCGGAAAGGAAGAATAGGACCATCATGGAAATGGAAAGGAGTATGTTGAAGGCAAAGCATTTGCCAAATGATTATTGGGTTGAAGTTGTCGCTTGTGCAGCGTATATTATTAATAGGTGTCCAACCAAAAGTGTCATGAATAGAGTTCCTGAAGAGGCACGGAGTGGAAGAAAGCAAGGTGTCACTCACATGAGAGTGTTTGGGTGTGTGGCGTATGCACATGTCCCTGATGAGTTGAGGAAGAAGTTGGACAACAAGGGGGAAAAATGTATGTTTTTTGGATACAGTGATGAATCAAAGGCATACAAGCTCTACAATTCATCAACGAAGAAGGTAATAATCAACATAGATGTTCAGTTCATAGAAGAGTAGCATGGGATGGAAGTTTAGAGAAGACAGTCAATGTGAAGACATATATGTCACATGAAGACAAAGAGGAATTGATGGTAGCAAGTAATTCGTCAACGGTGACTCCTCCTCTACCTACACAAGCTCAACAAAGCACACCGAAAACAAATAATAGGATAGTGTTGCGCAACCAAGCAAGTGCTTCTCCAAGCACACCACAAGGATCCATAACGCCATCTACTTCAAGCGCAACACCAAGTCCATCTTCAGCAAACATAAGAAGACCAAAATTCAGAATTTTAAATGAAATTTATGAGCAAGATGAAGCTGATAGCAACGCTGGTCTGAATTCATTATTTGCATTATTTTGTCATGTAGATGAACTAATACATTTTCAAGATGCAGTCAAAGAAAAGAAATGGGTTGCGACAATGGATGAAGAGATAGGAGAAATAGAAAAGAATGACACATGGGAGTTGATAGACCTTCCGCAAGGTAAAGAAGTCATTGGAGTGAAGTGGGTCTATAAGACCAAGAGAAATATTGAAGGCAAGATTGAAAGGCATAAAGCAAGGCTAGTTGTCAAAGGTTACAAGTAGCAACATGGAAGAGACAATGTGGAAAATTTTGCGCTAGTTGCGAGGATGGAAATAGTAGGTACAATGTTTTCAATTTCCGCACAACATAAATGGAAGGCGTATCAAATGGATGTAAAATCAATGTTCATAAATGGAGTGTTGAAAGAGGAAGTGTATGTTGCGCAACCCCCTGACTATGAGGTGGAAGGCCAAGAAGACAAGGTGTGTAGGTTGCGGAAAGCTCTCTATGGGCTGAAGCAAGCACCACGTGCATGGTATAGCAGGATAGATGCTTACTTGATGGACAATGGGTTCGACAAATGTGATGGTGAACCTATCCTCTACATCAAAGAAAATGATGGTAAGCTTCTTATTGTCGTTTTGTATGTAGATGATTTGATTTTTACAGGGAGTGATGGTTTTCTCATCGCTGATTTCAAAGCAATCATGAAAAGTGAGTTTGAAATGACTGACTTGGGGTTGCTAAGATACTTTTTGGGCATAGAAGTGAAGAAAACAGAAAATAACATTTTCATCTCCCAAGCAAGGTATGTAGCATAAATTTTGTAGAGGTTTAATATGCAGAACAACAAGCCATCACCAACTCCAACTGTCATGGGGTTGAAGTTGAGTAAGGAAGATTGCAACAACAATGTTAATCTGACATTATACAAAAGTATGGTGGGCAGCCTAATGTATTTGACCGCATCTAGGCCTGACATAATGTATGCAGTGAGTTTGGTGTCGAGGTTCATGGAGACACCCAAAGAGACACATTGGGAAGCAGCGAAAAGATTTTAAAGTATGTCAATGGGACAAAGGAGTATGGTGTTTTGTACTCTACAACTGATAATTTTAGGCTGGTTGGTTACACTGACAGTGATTGGGCAGGAAGTGTTGATGATAGAAAGAGCACGCCAGGATATGTTTTTCATTTAGGTTCGGGAGCCATCTCATGGGCTTCCAAGAAGCAACCGATAGTATCATTGTCAACAACAGAAGCTAAATATGTCGCTGCAACAACAGTAACGTGTCAAGTAGTTTGGATGAGAAGGATGTTGCAGGATTTATGTCATGAACAAGATGGACCAACCACTATATTCTGTAATAACAGTTCAACAATTGCACTATCAAATAATTATGTTTTTCACAAGAGGACAAGGCACATTGATGCTAAATATCATTTCATAAGAAAATTAGTTAACAATGGTGAAATTGTGTTGCAGCATTGCAGGTCAGGGGAACAATTTACAGACATCTTCACAAAGCCATTGGCACGTGAAAATTTTGTTCATCTCAGAGATTGTTTGGAAATGGTCAATGGCGGCAGTTGCGATTAAGGGGGAGTGTTGGAAAATTAATCACAACCACCGCGTTTAATTTTCTAACAGCAACCATACCTTAGTGAATGTTTTGCAGGTTGTGGATTGCGTTTGCAGAGAAGGACAAGTTCTGAGCATAGTACATAACCCATTCCGCAACAAAACAAATTAGACACTTAAAATTCAAATAGAATTTAATGCATGGTTAATGAAGAAGTATGGGCAAACATTTAATCCGCAAATGTTGTTTCTTTTGTAATGTTCAGAAAATGATGTCTTCCAATACCATGTATTAAATTATGCATGTCATGAATTAAATGTCCATGTTTTGATTTTACATGTAAGTGTAAGTTGAATGTAATGTGGAGGATGTAAGTCTAGAAAGACAGCGGAGAAAATGGAGCAAATTTTGGTGTTTGCGTGAAAACACAAGTTACAGGTTTTACTGTGTGTTATTCCTCAACCCTTGGTAAATGTAAATCTCAGTGAGAACATTAGTTTCTGGTGAAGGATCATCGTTCATATGAATGTGTATGTTGTGTTTTTGAATTATTGAGTATGTGACTTGCTATGATCTTGGCTCAAGGAGTAGGCTCCCTCTTTCCCGAGGGTTCTATTGGCAACCATGAAGATTGATCCTAGGTCTCCCCTAGATTACTCTAAAGAATTACCCATTCACCATGTGTAAAAAAAAAAAAAAAAATTACCTTGGTAAAGATCACATATCTCTCTAAGACATGTTGAATATAAACCAAAGCAAAGTAGTATCATTTAAGTTTGTCACGAAAAACACAGACAACAAACAAATGGAATGGAAACAAATCTCAATTTTCTGGCCATCAAAATCACCTATATCAAAATTACATAAATACAAACTAAGATGGAATGGAATGGAATCACATCTAAATTTTTTGGGCGTCAAATTCTGCTATGTCAAATTACTTCTGTGCATTGGCCGGCCTTGTTCACATGTAATAAGAGCAGTTATGAGAAAATGATGATAATTTCCTCTCAGAAATAGCCTTGCTGTGTCATCTTCCAGGTCCATCTTCCAGGTCCATTTACAAAGTTTGTAACGGGCAAATCACTCCGTGAGGGGCGACTTGCCCTGTATCCGTATTATTAGTATTTCAACTCAGTATTTATAAGACACTGTGCCTCTGTAGTTCTTCTCCGCTCGGGAGACCAGCCTTAGCATGACATCATAGACAATATCATATATATATATATATAATAATAGACAATCATATATATATGTATTCTATGTTTTTACAATTTTGGATTATAAAATATCATCTTCAGAAACTTTGACCCGGAAGGTTATATTTTTATAACAATTACAGTTACAACTTAAATCTCAAAAATGTCTACAATATTCCAAACCCATGTGATGGATTGGCAAAAACTCAATATAATGCTTTTATCTTACTCTCTTCTTTTTTTGGAAAAAAATCAACAAGAAAGACCTGTGACTCATGGATGCCATACCTAATATTATTGTATTCCAACTTAACATGTAAAGCGCTGTCAGTCGCCAAAGCATAGTTGCAGAGTGCTCAATCGGTGAACTGATTGGGTAACAAGTGGAGCGCTGGGAGTGGAGGAAAGGTGAGTGACTAATTTCTCCTCAAAAGGGGAAACCAGTGGTCACAGGAATGACTTATTTCTCCTCAAAAGAGGAAACCAGTGGTCATGGAAGGTGGACTGATAAGAGATCATGAGCAGCAACAATATGACCAACAATCCAACGCCCCATGGAGAGCTCCCTGCCCTGTGAATAGCATTGGGCTCTGAACGAGGCAGCGGTATAGTGGGTATCCCCGTTTTAGAGCAGCAGCGAACAGCCAACAAAAGAAGAAGAGGAGAAATCATTAGGTACAACTTCAACTGGTCCACTGTGTCCTCCATCACTGATTCGTAAGTTATGTACCATGACATAAAAATCAAGAAAAGCACGATGAATATGATGAACAACAACTGAAAAGGAGGCCGCGAATTCATGAATGAAGTACCCTGCATGAATCCTCTACTGGGAAGCGTTGCCATCCTTGATCAATTCAAAATATAGAGACACAGGGATCAATTCAAAATATAGAAACTGAAATACAGAGACACAGGGATCAATTCAAAATATAGAAACTGAAATACAGAGACACAGGGCATGAAAATGTGGGCGTCTTGATGGGAGTATATGGTGCTCTGCTCTGCTTTGGGTGGGCTCCATACAAATCCTGAAAGGTACAACCCACCACCTGTAAACACATCGCATCGGATCAAAACCAAAGGTAGTGATCTGGAGGGCATTTGCATAAATTTAGACGACAGCATGCTTCCGATTTCAAGAAATGAAGTGTATTCAGGTCCCGCCACTCACCACCGCCTTATCTTGGTCTGTCGGCCAAAAGGAGCGGCGTACAACTAAAGTTAAGTTAAGTTAAGTTATGGGATGATGATACTAGGTAGAGCGGCGTACAACTCAAGTTAAGTTAAGTTATGGGATGATGATACTACGCGCCGATGTTTTTGAATGGTGTTTTCTTATTTTCATCATAATGCAATGGAAAAGTAATGCAACACCAAAAGGCGGCCAAGGAATTTTTTGAATCACCACAAGTTACCTTTACATCTCATACCTTTCTCCATTTTTCAAAATTTTAACTTAAAACATTCCTGCCTTCTCATACCTGCTTCCATATGTAGAAGCATTCTGTCAAATAAATTCTGCTATCACAAAATGGTGTATTTTTGGCGTGCGGAACACATGAAAGGTACCACCAACAACATAAGAGCGTGGAACCCAAACGTTGTTTAATCTTTCTTTGTTTTTTCGGTTTTATTGTTCGGTAGTTTAATGAGGCAATAATTTTGTTCATAAAACAATAGAAATTTTGTTAATATTTAGTAACTAGAAATTTTTGGAAATCTAGGTTTCAGCTATGAGATTTTAGGGTTTGGGTTGTTTTAGAGATTCTTGATGGTTCTATTTTTACAATTAAAAAAACAATTCAAACACTACTGGATTAGATTTTTGAAAAAAAATGGTTAGATTCCAAGTGAAATTTAGTCATCTTAACTAAATTGTGGTATAGGTAGACAATACCTAATATTTTTAATTGAAATTGGGTAAAACTAACAATTACCCCAAATGTTGCAAAGGAAACTCAGTTTTGAGAATAGTGACATATAAATAAACATTGAAGATTTACCCCATATAATTTATATGATTTAGTATTCAAAACAGAAAACTTGTAAACAAAATGTCATTTGAAGCTAGAAGGTAAAGAGAACTCAGTCACATTATGTCAAATTTATAGATTATAGGCCTTTCCAACATAGATTGCCTCTTAATATTCAAAGATGCTCTGGCAAGTTTCAATATAAACATATTTCATAGATTTTAAAGAAATACTAGTAGATGGCATCACATAAGCCAAATAAAATAATTTTAATTCATGAACAACATTATGGCTATCTTTCCAAATCTAAATTTGCATCACAAATTTAGGAAAATGAGCCAGACATTAGCCCCCCATTATTCATAAATTTTGGTGTAAAATCTGCAACTTTGATGAGAAACTAGTGCACTGCAATTGATAATGTTCAATATCTCCATTGTTTGCTTTGAGGACATCACCTCTATTACCAATTCAATAACCAAAATGTTAGAAAAAACATTTTGAATTGCACTAACAAACTATTTTAGAATTTTGCATTCTCCTTCAACAATACAAGGTTTATATCTTGTAACCAAAATTCTAATCTCTATTATAACTTCTTGTATATGCCATGGATTTATATTGACAATTGCAATAAACTATTGCAATACTTTACATAGTTACAAACATTAATTATTCACAAGGTCTAATAAAAAATATATATTTATAAATTATTTTTAATTCTTATTAAATTAAAATTATTAATGAATAATATAATGTTACATATACATTTTTAAGTTGATAATTTATTTTTAATTAAATAATATAATGTTATGTAAATATATTTGGTTTGATAATGTATTTTTAATTGAAAATCCAAAAAATAAATAAAATGAAATCACATGATCATTTATGGCATAAAATTTATTTACAAGTGATACCAAAAAATCTAATTCTCAAAAATTTATTTACAAGTGATACGAGAAAATCAAATGCTCAAACATTGATGTGCTATATGGAACGATATCGCATCACAAAAGTAAATTTGGTTTGTGGCATCGGAAGTATTGTTTTTAAATTTGAAGTACGATGTCCTTTTTCTTTAACTCTTCTTTTTGTTCCTTTCCACTTGACTTTTATCAATAAGCATAATGCTTTTTCTTTTTTTCATCATAATTTTTCTAGCTTTTTTTCACTTTAATTTTTATTAAAAATAAATAAAATTCATCATCGCCCAAGCCAACAAGATTTTTTTCTTTTCATCATCGTCCAAGCCAGCAAGTTTTGGATTCAAATCCACATCTCTTTTAGGTTGAAATATGAAATATTTTGGTTTTTTTCATATAATATTTTGTTGTAATTTAAGAAAGTAACAATGGAAATTTTGATAAGATTGGAAACAAGTTGAGTGGAAGGATTATGACGAATAATAATAATAATATGTTTTCTGATAAAAATTAAAGTGGAAAAAACTATCAACATCATGATGAAAAAAAACTAGAATATTATGCTTTTTTGATAAAAGTTAAAATGAAAAAGAGCTAAGAGAATCATGATTAAAAAAAGAAAAGAAAACTAGAATATTATGCTTTTTGATAAAAATTAAAATGAAAAATAACTACAAAGAGAGTTAAAGAAAAAGGACAACTTACTTCAAATTTAAAAACATGCATTGTCTACTAAAGTCTTTCCATATAACATATCAATGTTTGAGAATTAGATTTTATTGTATCACTTGTAAATAAATTGTATGCCATTCTTTCCGTAAGTAGGCCAATATTTAAGAATTAGAATCATGTAAGAATAATTTTATGTTTAGTATATGATATCAAGTTGAAAATAAATTATTAAACTAAAAATATTTATATAATATTATATTATTTAGTTGAAAATAAATTATCAACCTAAAAATATTTATGTAGCATTATATTATTATTGATAATAATTGTAATTTTATAAGGAAAACTAGAAGTAAAGATTTTTTACTAGACCGTGTGAACACTCAATGTTTTCAACTATGTAGAGGGTTCTTCATTGTATTGCAATACTTTGCTGTAATTATCTATATAAATCAATGATATATACCATAAGTTATAATAGAGATTAGAATTTTGGTCACAAGATATAAACCTTGTTTTGTTGAGGGGGAATGCAAAATACTAAAATAGTCTATCATTGCAATTCAAAATGTTTCTTCTAGTATTTCATTATTGAACCGATAGTAGATGTGAAGCCCTGAAAGCAAACATTGGAGATATTGAACATTATCAATTGCACTGCACTAGTTTCCCATCAAAGATGCAAATTTTACACCAAAATTTATGAATAATTAGGGTTTATGTCTAGCTCATTTTCGTCATCTAATAGGTAATGATGTCTGAAATTTGTTAGTTTGTGATGCAAATTTAGATTTGGAAAGATATTTATCATGTTGTTCATGAATTAATATTATTTTATTTAGCTTTTCTGATGTATGTCATCTACTACCTGTATTTCTTCAAAATATATGAAATATGTTTCTATTGAAACTTGCTAGAGCATCTTTGAAGATTAAGAGACAATCTATGTTGGAAAGATTATAGAATCTGTAAATTTGGCATAATGTAACCGACTTCTCTTTACCTTCTAGCTTCAAATGGCATTTTGTTTACTAAATTTTATCTTTTGACTACTAAATTATATGTGGTATGGATAAATCTTCAATGTTTTTTTATATGTCACTATTTTTCTCGAAAGGGAGTTTACTTTGCAAAATCTGGTGCAATAGTTTGTCTACAGAGGCCACTATTTCATCTAAATGGCCAAATTCCCCTGGAATCTAGCGATTTTTTTTAAATCTAATGCTAGCAGTGTTTGAATTGTTTTTTTAATTGTAGAAATGGATTTAGCACCATCAAGAACCCATGGAGCACTCAAAATCTAGATTTTTAAAAATTTCTCTCTTCTAGGTCAAGATATGGAGTCATTTGTCCTTGGCTCAACATCTCGTCCGTACACCCAACCACTTTTCTTATCGCTTGTGTACATTGACTTTGTTCTTTGTTCCAGCACCGTTTTAGTAACTTGCTAGTAGTCTAACTGGTAGATTTTGTTGTCGTTTTCAGGGGATTTTTTTTACCAATCTTAGTTGAAATTAAGTAAGATTTTTTTCGAGCAACCATGTTTTTTAATTTTTAATTTTTAATTTTTTTGGCAAGTTTAATTGAGAATATAGAATTAGAAATAATTATGAAAATTCCTTGATCAAAGTAAGTTCAGAGAAATACCCTGACCTGAGAAGGAAAAATGTATAAAAACATTATTTCTCTTGTGTATGCCTTAAAACTACTTCTGCTTGGGTAAGAATTTGCTTTTCTTGGATAAAAGAAAATAGGTTAACAACCCAAAATCGAGAGACATCTAATACGAGTGAAAGTATGCCTCATTACAGATCATGAGCAGGTAATTATAGGTGGTGTGGTTTTCCTTAAATAACAATGATGAATCAACCTCATTAGTGGATAGTAGCCAATGATGGTTGTTCCCATTGTCGGTTTGATAATGGATTTTTGATAGATTTTCACACTACATATGGGTGAATGTATGAATATGGGTTACACTTTTGGGCCAAATGTGGCAATGAAATTTCAAAATTTTACTCTTTTATCGAATTGAAACCCTCAAAATTCATATAAGCATTGTGAATTTTGATTCAAAGTAAAAATACAATTTGTGGATTGTTGTCCTAATAATATTTTTTGCAAAAACATTTAGTGTCCTATAATATATCAATTTTCCATTAAATGAAATTTTTTTCCTTGCAAATTCTCACACATCTTAAGAGGTATATGTGTTCTATAATGTCCCTTCCTAAATAATTTTGTTAAGAAGATTTCAATTTTGTCAATTTTTTCAAATTGGGCCTAAGGAAAATTTGGAGGAAAAACACATAGGACAAAGGGGTCAAAATTAGTCACTTAGTGGAATGTCGGGGCCACCTCTCCAAAAAATATGCACTACCTAGTTAGGGAAATTCGTATGGCTAAGGAGGGAGTTCAATTTTCCTAGTGAATGGAGGCACGTGAAGGAAGGGAGAAACAATTATAAATAGACAGGAGGCAACATAATTTGGGGATTTTGATCATTTGAAATTTTTTGTTGTTGCTCAAGTTGTTCAGTTGAGTCACAAAGTGTTGTTGAGCACCAGAGTTTCCCAAGGAGGAAACTCACCAGTTCTTCGGTGGACTACGACTGCCACCCTAGGAAGGCATCACCATTTTCTTGTGGAGGGAGAGAGAGGCATAGAGTAGGTGCCACAAATTTTATGAGCTTAGTTGGGACACAGAACTAGAGCTACACACTCCCTTAGAGAGTTGGTGCCGAGAATTAGAAGCCACACAACTTGTTGGACACTCCTTATCAAATTTTCCAGAGGAGAGGGGATAATTACATGAGCAGAAGGAACCATCTCATCAGTACGAATTTATCTTGCAGAGCCTACACAACATAGTCTGAGGCATGTGCAATATTTGAGGGGGAGTTGTTGCGAGTGGTCTTGGTCAAAGGAATTTGGAGTTAGGTTGTTTTGTGGGAGTTAGAAGGGAGCCAAATGGATATTTTCCAATATTTTGGAGGGTTGTAAAGACAAAAATTCCTGCAGACCGAAATTTATTAGCAGTGGAAAAGTGTTGGGAATTTGGGGTCAAATTTGGAGCGTCAAAACTAGAGGAAACATTTTTTGGGTTTTTGACAAGGATCCCAAGAATAATTTGGCAGAATTTTCTAGGCATATTTGAGGGATAAAATAGGGATCTCAACACAAAAAGTAGTGTAAAATTACAAGGGTCAGTGCAGATTTTCGTTGGGGGAGTTCCTGCAGCAATTGGGCAACGATTGTTCAGTCATGTGGGGCTTGTATCTTGCTTTAAGCAAGCCCAGGTGCACAATTTATAATTCATATTGTACTCCCACATAGATATATAATAAAATTGGCCATTTTGGTTTATTTTGGAGCATTTTTGGTTTTCTGATGTTTGGTGAAATTTTTTTGTGTTGAATATGTTGCATGTATTTGTTATCATTGTAATTTTTTCCACTAGGAATATTGCAGTGGTACCAAAGAATTTTCTTGACCAGTTATGGACCTAATGGCAAGTGATGATAGGGCCATGTACAGGAGTAGTGTATCGGCATAGAGGCAGAGGCAGAGATAGGGGTCGAGGTAGAGAAGAGAAAATAGACTCGTTACTAATGTGGACCATCTCAAAGGTCATATGGATAATCAAGGAGACAACTAGCAACCCAGGTAGGTGGGCCAAAACCATATTTTGGAGGAGTTTTTTAGGACCAAACAATAAATTTTGAGAGAAGGGAAACTCATTATGGATATGATGCATCAAGTGACGGGGTTGTAGATGAATGGGAGGCATGAGGGGGAGCTCCATGGTGATGGAGGTTTCAAATCAGGAGGGGGCAGACATACCTATCAACCCTCACACACTCCCTAGTGTGGGCAAGTTGGACATCCCACTATGCCTCACTTTGTGGATGAGCCAGAGCTGAAGATGGAGCCAGACCTGGTTGCAGACTTGGTCAATTCAGTTGCATCCGGTATTGATGAGTATGAGGGGTTAGATGCCTAGATTAAGCGAGATATGTCTTTTGGTGAGTAAATAAATCTCAAGGAGAGACGTACTACTAGGGATGGGAACACTGTAGAGGGGTGCCTTCTAACTAGGAGATGCAGAAGATAGTAGGGAAGGTTACACTCCCTAACTTTAATGGGTCAGCCAAGGCTTGGGTTCAGAAGTTACACATATACGTCCACATGAACCCCATGCAGGAGACCAAAGATATTCGATTTGATACTCATCACTTGGAGGGGGATGCCTAGGAGTGGTGGTACCATGGGATAATCACGTTGGGACATGTCCACATCACTTATTACACAAAGTTCACCCGTAGGTTGTTGGAGAGGTTTGAGAGGGAGACGAAGCTACATTTCAGGGAGTTAGCCCATATGAGACAAACCAGCAGCATAGAGGCTTACATTACGGAGTTTCAAGACTGACAGTGATGGTGGCCAACATCTCGGAGGCCTGGCTAATCATATTATTTTTGGAGGGGCTTGCAGATCCACTGCGTGGTTGGGTGATTTCCTACAAGCCCACATCATTGATGGATTCTATCTCCAGGACCTAGGATATGATTGACACAGTGCCCAAGACTAGGCCTTTGTCCCCACTAGACCCACAACCCCACAGGGGAACCGAGACACTAGAAAACCTCAGAGGCATGGAGGACGTGGTCATATGGATGAGGAGATCCAGAGAAACCTCAGGAGGAGGAATTTGTGCTTCACGTGTTAGGAGCCTTAGGAACCCAAGCACAAGTGCACTAAGGGTAAGGCCCACTACTTTGAGGTTTATTCAGACAGTGAACCTGATGAGGAGTTTGAGATGAGGGAGACGCGGTAGGATCGTCATCAAATGGACCACCACCACTACCACCACCTAGAGGAGGATCGTTTTCCCCATAAGGGGGAGTTCTTGCTTCACTTCGGGGAGTACCGAAGTATTTAACACTTAGTCTCAGGGGGGACGGTGCAGGGGCAATGAGTTTCAGTCCTGGTAGACAATGGGGCCACCCACAACTTTATTGATGCCCATATGGTGGAGCGTAGGGGCATCAACACAAAGAAATTTGAGGGGTTCTTTATGTTGGTACCAAAATACCAGACCATGCAGTGCATGAAGTACGCCCTCGGGTTGACTGTGGTGATAGGGAACTACTCCATCACTGATCACTTTTTTGTAGTTGATGCTCCAGAAACCAACGTATTGTTGCGTGTCCAGTGGTTATACTCACTTGGGAGGGTCACCACTCATTGGAAGAAGTTAGAGATGGATTTTACCAACCTAGATGGGAAGCTAGTATTGTTGAGAAGGATGGACACTACCCCACCCCAGCCAATCTCAGCCCACCATATGGAAGCAGCTCTATGACATGGGGACATAGAGTGGGCAGTGGAGCTTAGGATTTCGGAGATAGGGGTCCCATCACAGCCTATGCACCCAAACATACTAGCTTTATTGGAGAGGCACCAGGGGGTTTTTGGGGAGATCCCTTCAGGCATGCCACTAGACCGAGGATTTGAGCACACCATTGAGTTGGAGGAGGGAGTGCATGCAGTTATCACAACTCCGTATAGGCATCCAAAATCCTATCGGGATGAGATTGAGAAGGCCATTCAGGAGCTACTAATATTGGGACACATCAAGTCCAGTTTGAGTCCCTTTGCTTCTTTTGTGGTGTTGGTGAAGAAGAAGGATGGGACCCTCCGTATGTGCATTGATTATAGGGCCCTTAACAAGATAATGTTGGAGAAAAAGTACCCTATTTTCATATTGACAAGCTAATGGATGAATGTAACACCCTCCTCCCACATCTACCCAAGTAATCGGCCAACCAGGGTAAAAATGTGACAAGAGGCTACTATGATATGATTCAACCTCCTAGGTCACTTTAAGGAAGTGGAATAGACACCACACAACAACACATACCTTTTGCACCTACTACAGGACACCCATGAGCCAACCAAACCTTCAAGGAGGCTAGCCCCTGATAAAAATGACCTTTTAGTGCATCAATCCCCCAGTCGCTCCCTTGACATCAGCAAGAGTGTGACTGGAAACCTCCAGTTGCTCCCACAACATGGGTATGCATGCGACTGGGGACTTTTCCAGGTATTTTTTAGCTCGGGACCTTGATTTTTGTGTCACTTTTTCAAACACAGGGATCAGGTCACTACCTAGAACCCCATGACACTCAGGAATGATAGATAATAATGGAATACTTTTACAAATGCAATTACTTGAATAAGAATTTGAATGATCCCCTACTATCCACGATAGGAATTTTGTCAAACATGTCACAATTATGTAATCTACAAGTTTAAAAAATAGATCTGAGCATCGGGGTCTCATACTTATCTGAGAATCGCTAAGAAGCATTGGTGCCTTATGGCATTAGTTGCATTATCATCTATTAGGTCATATATTCATTTCTCAATCATTTAATACATCCATAACTAGCATATAAACAACAGAAATATTGAGGATACAACAACCATAAAATCTACATAGAGCCTTATACATTTATACATAAATTACCAGGGGAAGGAACTCTTATTCATGACTGCAAAATCTAACATGATATGGAACTACCATGTTCCACTCGACCATAGATTGGTTGAGCCAAATATCTCTTCAACCAATCACCCCTGTGCCATATTCCAAGCATGAATGCGGGACTCAAACCAAAAGAACCAACCAGGGCTTCCCAAGGCTAAACCACCTCACCCTCATCAATATAAATTGGCTTTACCACAATCCTCATCAGGTCACTAGGAAAAAACAATAAACATGTAATAATGGGATTTACCATGATCTCCACTAGATCACTAGGCCAAAACAAGCATGGATGTCATCGGATTTCTCCGAACCAAGACTCCACCCTCCAGGATTTATTGTATATCCCATCTCGAGATTCCTAGGCCTGATGGAGGGCACCCACCTCTAGGCTTTATCACATATCCCTCCATACATTGGTCGAAGATTCTTGGGCCCATTGAGGAAACAAAAAATCTGGCTTTACCGCAACCCACATTTTGGCTCAGGGGTTACTAGGCCATGTGTTATTTCATTCAGATCCACCTCACTCAAATTAAAATCCATTCGACAATCCAGCTCAACCAAAACATGATAACCCCATCACACCATGGCTATCTGGAAATGGCAAGGCTAGGCTGAAAACATTGTCACACCTGGAAAAAACGCATTCCCATGATAGAAAGATAACCAAGAACACACATACAACATCATGCATGCAAAATCTAGCAAGGTAACCACTCATGCAAATCGCTACCTACAAATAAAACTCAATGTAACCGCTTGGTCCTGCTCGTCCTTGCTTTATCTTTTCTTCCTCTTTGCCTTCTTTTGATCCAATGTTGAAATTCTCCAAGAAAAATCTAAGTGTCCAAGAGTGAGAGAGAGATATAATATAGGGATAAATCCAAAATTGAACTAACAAAAGGTACTAACTGATCCTCATAAGCCTTTTTATAAATTAGGCCTCTATATTCTTCATTTTTCATTATTTTCCTTCATTTTCATCCTCACATGAAACCTGTGACCTTTCATCTTCCTTTTATCCTAATTTCCATTATTTTCATAAATAAAATGTTAATTAATGTCATTTTGCCTTTCCAAAGCCTTTGCCATTGCCTTTGCCAATTTCCTTAGCCATAATAAACCAAATGAACACCCACACTAGGATGTTTTTCCCAACATCATCTTAGAATAAGTATCCCATAATCGTGGTTATTATTTTTCCTTTATTAACTTTTATTACATAATTTTCATCGGGGTTGTTACAAAACCCTCCCCCTTGGGGGACACCTTCCTCAGTGTTCAAGCACACCTATTCCTTAGCAAAATAGCTTAAAAACAAACATACTGCTCATGGAGCTTTATAACATAGCTCGATGCAGTATTTACAATGATCACCTTGTTGAGAAGAAAACCAACATGACAACATAACAACATGACAACTATAATGACATGACAACTGTACCGCTTTTTGGAGTTTTATAACATATCTCATGGCGGTTTTACATCCATATACATATGTACATATACCGAAACATCACACCAGGTTTTTTTGTGCTTTTTGAGGAAATGTTCAACAGGAGAAATGATTTCCTTATGCAGAGGGATGAAAAGAAGGTATTTTCAGAGTATGAAATTGCTCACAGGTCACAGGAAAGACCGTCCATTATGCGGGGCAAGGGATTGCAGGGACGGTGACAAAATGTTGTGTAACACAAATATCCCAACTTCTACAGTTGGCTCCAACTTCTTCTTGGCATTCTTGGTCACATGAACATAAACAGATGAGCCAAAAATATTAAAGTGAGAAACATTCGGTTTCTTACCAGTAAAAGCTTCTTCAGGTGTACTCATGCCAAGTACTCTATGAGGACAACGATTTTGCACATAAACCACAGTGTTGCATGCTTCCGCCCACAAGTGCATTGGTAGGCCCTGATCATGCAGCATAGCTTGTGTAGCACCCACGGTCGTTATGTTCTTCCTCTCCGCGACCCCATTCTGCTGTGGGTTATGAGGCGTTATGAGTCCTCTTAGAATTCCTTCTTTTCTACAGAAGTATTTGAATTCGTTTGAGATATATTCACCACCATTATCGCTCCGTAGAGCCTTCACTTGCTTCCCCGACTGCTTCTCCACCAATGATTTAAACTCACAGAACTTTGAGAATGTTTGATCCTTATTCTGCATGAAAAATATCTAACATCTACAAGAATAATCATCAATAAAAATAACATAATACTTGTGTTTTTCTATTGAAGCAACCGAGAATGGCCCACACGCGTCTGTGTGAATTATCTCCAGGATCACAGAAGCACGATTCTCCTTTTCATGAAAGGTGGTCTTCACAAACTTACCCATAGTACATCCCTTGCACTGATCTATCTGAGAAATTTTACCCTTGAAAAGTCCAGTAGAAATCTGCTGCAAAATCTTCAGGGCGCCATGGTGAAGATGGCCCAATCTCCTATGCCATAATTTTCCCTCATCCTAGCTCACCACTTCTTCTTCTTTGCCCACCATTGCAGTGTAGCCATCTACCTCCAGCTTGTAGATATTCTTGACTCAAATCCCTATCCTCTTGGTTTGACCCGTTGTTTTATGTCGCAGGAATTCTTTTCCATCGCTGAAAACAACGTCATAACCTCTATCCTTCAAAATTACGACTGAGACCAAGTTCTTCTTTAGACCTGGAACATGGATAACAGCTTTAAAAAAAAATGGTTTACCTGACTCCCTCTCAAAGGTAATGGTACCAATGCGAGTCGCACTATATCTTCCATCGTCACCCATCTCTATATGCATTTGGAGATCTTTCTCCTCCAAGTCGTTGAACAACTCCTTATATCCCATCACGTGGAAGGAAGCACCACTATCAAGATACCACACTGATCCCATTGCGCTTGAAACCAAGGATGCGATCAAAGAGAAATCAAGTTCAAATTGCGAGGCAATGGCCTCACTAGCTGCAGCTCCAACAACCTTCTTGTTCTTCTTTTTCTGTGGGTAGTTAGTGGCGAGATGCCCATGTCCGTGACAGTGAAAACACTTCACCTTGGACAAATCTAGCTTCTTGCCTTTAGCCTCAGATTTTGGATGGGATTTCTTCCCCTTCCCTTTCCTCGATTTGGCAGCCAAAGCACAATCCTCTTCATCATCATGCTTTGATGAAGAGCCATCCCTGGTACTCCACCTTATCTCCTCCTGCACTAGATCCGACCAAAGTCGCTCCCAATCTGGCAGTTTCTCCCGCCCATTGACAGAGTCTTGATAATTGTGCCAACAATTTGGAAGTCCAAGGAGAGCCAAGCTCACCAAGTCATCGTCAGCAACTATAATTCCCACACTCCCTAGCTCATCCCCACATTGGAAAAACTTCGTGAGATACGTTGGAATACTGTCGCCCTTCTCCATTTTTATTTTTCTGATTTTATCTTTCAGTGCCAACTTCCTATGGTCACTGCTAATTTGGAAAATATCTGTCAAATCCTTCCACATTACAAATGGAGCGGCTTTCCCATGAAGGCTTGGCACAATATGGTCTTTCACACCTTCCAACATAATTCTTCGCGTCTTTGCTACTTTCTTTTGCCATGCGTCAAGTAATGCAGCATCTGTCGAAGTGGGCTTAGGAACATCGCTATCGATGAACTCCTTCAAGCCATTATCTTCAAGCACCACCTCCATCTTCTCCTTCCAGGCTATGTAGTTTGAGCTAACCTCGAGTTCATACTCCAACCGCAACCCATTGAAAGCCATTTCAATGTTTACTCAACTAATGCTCCAAGAAATTCTTGTAGCAAATTCGATTTTTTCCACCAACACAAAACTCAACACCGCTTCAATATTGCAATCTTTAGTGATTAATGCTGCTTCGATACCATGAAGAAATTATATAAAATAACATGTACATTTAGTAGAGAGTCCATATGTATATTAAGGGACCCCTGTGATCTAATAATTAAATCCACTGTTAAATACATAATCCTTCTACTCAATTCTTTGCAGAAATTAAATCGCCAATTGCAAAACACATGAAGAAAAATCATTCGCACATAACAAGATGTTTTACCGGAAAAGCTTAAAGCTAAAAACCCAAACTTTCATATATTATGTATATCATGGAATCATGAAACAATATCATAAAAATCTCAACTCATAGAGATCTTAGTACAATATACAATCGTCTCACACTGTCATGCAGAAATTTGCATATCTATGCACCATTTTTTTGCCTCCTGACAGCTTGCCTCCACTACACAATCCCTGTTGAAGAATATCCTTGAATGAATTCGATCTTGCCTTTCCTTGACTGCGCAATCCTCATTGGAAACTCCAATGTGTGTGTAGATGAATTGAATGCATCACTATAGTCACAACTGATAGTCAAACACACCCTTTCACCTATCTCTCCACTGGGTCTCCACTGAATCTGACATGCAAGTAGTTAATTGTTGTATTTCTTCAGTTTGCAAGTAAGACACTACTTGTGAATTAATTAAATAATTAATTCACTCATCTTTCACTAGTGTATCTTTAGTTACAACTAGCATAACTAATTTTAACTCACTTAACTGAGTTAAACTAAATAACAACTCCCATAACTACTCTTCCAACTCTGTTACAACTGTGTCACACTCAGTTACAACGAAGTCCATCATGCATGAGTCACCAACCAACCTTGGAATTCGTAATTCCTTCAGCTAACTGGTTTTCCACATTAGTTAACTGAAATCAAGTGCTCAAAGAGAATAAGTTATTATTTATTGTCTGATTATCATTAAGGGCTAATAATAATCGACATGCATTCTATTTTTAGATTAGCGGTCTATAAATAGACTTCGCCCATATTCTAAAAATAGAAACTCATCTAAAGATAGAATTTTCTCAACCATCTAGAATCAGCATCCTGGTAATTTTAGAATATGCTCACCATTCTAAAAATAGACATACACCTAAAAATAGCCTGTGGGCCCCACCTAGTGAAGGTGATTAATTTTCACTAGGATCATCATCTTGTTGAATCTCAACATATAGACACCGCTTGCATTATTTCTAGCCCAGTCCTGCTTGGCCATACTAGCAAGCTCATATGCTTGAGAGGTAGAGACCCTCTGAACAGAAGACCTACCCAATACCCTTCCCAACATTACAGAAAGATAACCCTTGCCCAACACAGGAACAAAAGGTGAAATGACATTACAGGGGTTCGAAAGCGAGGAATGACTGCAAGGGCTGGGAAAAGCAGCATGACCGTTGCATTCTACAACCATTTAAAAAAAACAACAAACTGTAAAATCCTGGAACCATCGACCTTCCAATCAACAAAAACAAACTTCAAAGTATCCAAATAATCAAAAATAACCATAGCGGAGGGTCACATGTAAACGCTGAAACTTTTGGTTGCCATCTTATAATCTACATAATACTTTAATATACAATGTTTGCCAATTAAATCACTCTGAGCAAATAATAAATATATTATTATAATTTTATAGAGTTTAATAAAATTAAAATATAATATTACAAAATATTTAAATAAAAATATACAATATAACTAGTAATTTTAGTAAAAGACATACATTTACTTATTTAAAACAAAAAAATTAAAAAAATTCCTTTATTATATAATTTTTTATATCAACACGACCAAAATAGAAAAATCATAAAACAAGTTTAACTTCTTCTTCTTCTTCTTTTAAACACAAATGTTTGATATACTAAATTAAATTCAAATGTATTTCGAAATAAACCTCAATATGTTGCATGTCTCGTTTGTCGTCCACACAACCGTATATTAACATAAAGTTATATCCCTAACATCACTTTGTTTAAATGAAATTTCCCTTTGTCGTCGACCTTTTCATTCATCCTCTGTAGCCACCGTATGGCCGGGGTTTCAATCTTCGAAAGCAAATCTAGGCGCCAATTTTAACAAGTATTTGGTCCAGTTTGCAAGAGAAGTCTCACAACTATTGTTTTTTTTTCAATGGAAAAAATGCCTGGTTTATATTAGATGTACTAGTGAAAATAATCTTCATATTTTTTCTACAAAATGTTTCAAGATATATCATGGATTTTCGGTTCATGTTGTACAAGTTCACTTCCTTTTCAATAGTTACATAATATAAAGTTGACATCAACAAAAATACTATCTTAACCATATTACTGTGTTGTGTGGTATCATTTAATTACATAGTGCCTTTCTTTTCGTTCCTTATTCATTTTCTGAAAATGTTATCTGATCATTCATCATGTCTCATAGAAACTGCAGAGTAGTATCTTACTCCCTGCCTGTGTTAATAAAAAATATTAAAATAAAAGAATCAAAATATTAAAATCCATCTCCACCATCAGTCCCGTAAAAAAAATTTAACCGTGCCTCTCACACATTTGTCTGTGGAGTCATGAAGCTCATAGTGCATCTCCCCGAAGTTACCTTGGAGCCCTTTCTTAGATAATATGTTAGCTTGTGTATTTTTCTCTCTGTAGATATGTTTGAAGATTATGCTGGAGAATGATGGTTGGAGTTCTTTAATCCTGTCCAACCAAGCAATGAGATATCTAGGGTTAAGAGATGTTTCTTTGTTGAGATGGTCCAAGAGAACCTATGAGTCACCAAAAACTCACATTTTATCCATATAGAGCTAATTATCAAACCACATGAGGCCCCGTAATGCCAAATTTTTTGCTCGCATATTGGAACTAGTGCCTCCATACCAACAGATTTTGTAGTGGCATGTGGGGGAGATCATCAACCATGCCCCACATCCACATCTAGATTGTTGTGACGCCCTGTCGAAGAATCCAACAGGTTAGTGGATTTCGAAAGGCCATAATCTCTTAGACAAATCAAGAGGGGGTTTCTGATTAAATTTTAATTTCTCCCACAAGTTGATGATATTTTGACAGACTTTGTCCAGGCTGCTGCTAACCTCCTCAAAAATCCATTTATCTCTAGTACACCAGATGCACCAGTAGAATAAAACTGGAATATTCCTAAGTGACTTACCTTTACTCAACCACCATTTGATCTAGTCTAGGGAGTTCTCCAGTTCTATGTACTGTACGTTGAAATGTTTGCTTCCTTTGTGTATTTCCCTTGTAAAAGTGCAAGAAAATAAAAGGTTTATATTATCCTCATCTGCGTTCATGCACAGAAAACAAATGCCCGGGAAATTTTTCCTCTTTTTTGTAGATTAGACCATATTAGGTTCTTGTCCCTCCACACCACCCATGAGAGGATTATCATCTTAATTTGTGCTTTTACTTTCCAAACTTCTTCAAACTAGCATCGTCTGTTTTGTCCGTGATTTTTGTAGATTAGGAGCTTGTAGTTTTTGTTAGCAGAAATCTGTCCATCTTTTATAGTTCCTTTCCAAGTCACCCTGTCTCCATTGCTATGGTTTTGCAAACCTAGACTTCGCAGTAGTTCATTATATTCGTCCCATTCAGCTATCATATGCCCCTATAAATCCATTTGTTATGTAGTTTTCCAAACATGAATGCCCTGTATATATTCCTTTACTACTTGTCCCATGAAAAATATGTTTTTTCCATTTAGGTGTGAAATCAGTGCATCGCTGATGACGGGATAGGTAGATGTACCTCTCATACTCGGGCTGCCAATTAGGCTTCCCTCCATAGCCATAAGCCCATTGCAGAGTATTCGAGAAAAGATGCCAGATCATCTTGAAACCCCGCTAGATAATTGATTTTGCTCCATCAGATATCCATCCCCTCTGAAATAGCTCCTCCATTCCCAAATCATTTAGATACTTGTACCTTATAATGTCATTCCATATTATGTTGGAGTTGAGAGCCCTCCATAGCGACTTCATCAGTAGAGCTTTTCCAAAATTCTCCAGGTCCATTATACCCCATCCCCCCAGCTCCTTTGGGTTCGAGATCAACTCCCATTTTGCTAAATGATATTTACCTTTTTCTCTTCCCCCATTCTAGATGAAATTGGCCACCATGGATCTTATCTTGTTTATAATTTTTTTCGAAACAGAGCATAAATGTGTCTAGTATACAGTGAATTTTTGTAGTAAGGCTTGTGCCAGAATGAGTCTTCCCCCTTTTGATAGCCAAATCAATGACCAACCATGTATCCTTTTATTATACTTCTCCAACATCCATGTCAAGTCATCCACTTTGTAGTTGTTTGGCTTCATATGAAATCCAAGGTACTTAAATCCCTTTTCTAGTCTCTCTGATTTGAAGTTGAAAAGACTACCAATTTCCATATGTAATTCCCCATATTTCTCTGTATGGTATAAACATGACTTTCCTTCATTTTCCATCATCCCGGAGGCAATGCAAAACTTTGATAAAATGTAATGAATGACCACCCATACTTGTTTAATAAGCAAACCAAACATCAAAACATCGTCAACAAAGAGATAGTGGGAAATCTTCTTTCTGTGGATAATTTTGATACCTCTGATAGTACCTGCATCCACCGCCTTATTTATTTTAATACTAAAAGAATCCATGATAATTATGAAAAGGAGAGGGGATAAGGCACATCCCTGTCGCAATCCTCTTCCTGGTTTGAAAATCTTAGTAGCTACCTAGTTAATGATGACTGCCATGGACGCAGAAATAATGCACCCCATATTCTAGTTGATGGATGTTCTATCCAATCCTATCTTATATAGTACCATTCTTAAGAAGCTCCAATCAACCCTGTCATATGCTTTACTTAGATCAACCTTCATCACCCCAGCTTCCGTCCTCCTTGTGTGTATTGAGTGAGTAATCTCTTGTGTCGATGCCACTGGATCATGAATGCTCCTATTTTGTAAAAATCCCGATTGTTCTGGGGTTATGTACCTTGAAAGTACCCCTTTCATTCTCTCTGCTATGGTCTTAGAAACAACCTTATATAGGGTGTTACATAAAGAAATGGGTCTAAATTCATCAAAATATTTAGCATATTTTCTCTTAGGAATCAGAGTAAGGAAAGTGGAGTTTAAAGCCCTACTCATGAATCCATTTCTCTTATTTTCCTCAATCAGATCAGTAATATCATTGATGAAGAGCTAAGAGAAGTGTATGAAAAAATCCAAGGTCCATCCATTTGGCCTTGGGCCCTTATCTAGCTTTAATATTTTAAGATAGATAAGGTCTCCTCGGTAGAAACAGTGTTCAATAGATTCAGTATGGCGCCCTCCTCAAACATGATAGGGAAGTCCTCTACGACCCATAGTTGTTCCTCATACATTGGCTCCTTCTGAGCCATAAATAAACCTGTGAATAATTTTACCGCCTCATTCTGGATTTTCTCTGTAGTGTAGAATGATTCACCCTTAGCATCAATGCGCCATATGCCATTTTCATTTTTACGTCCCGTTGAAAAAGCGTGGAAGTAATTCGTGTTCTTATCACCCTCTTTGAGCCATGTTGCTCGAATTTTCAACCTCTAGGTCTGTTCAATTATTAGCATAATCTTCCTTTTTTCCTTTCTATATCTCTAAGTTTGTTCCAATTATTAGAGGTATGCATACCCTACTCCATTTCCTTAATTATCATTGCTGTTTCTTTGGATAACTTCTTTATATTTTCTGTCATTTGTGCTTTTCTTGTTTTTTCCCATTTTTGAACAGATCCTTTTAATCATCTAAGGGTGACGGTTAGATGTTGCATTTCCATAGTGTCAGTTGCCCTTCGGTGAGACTGCATGAAGCCATGAACTAGATTATTAAAACCCTGATCCTCCAACCATGCTTTGTTAAATTTAAAGGGTATGCCCCCTGAAGTTCTTTCGAAATGCCATTCCATTGTAATAGGCCTGTGGTCTGAGAGGGCAACCGCCTTGGCTCGAGCATTCAGTCCCTCCATCAACGAGAATAAACTAAATTTCACCAGGAACCTATCAATTCTCTTACCGATGAATTCATTGCCCCTCCTTCCATTATACCATGTAGGACAGTTAATCACCAGGTTGATGTCTCGTAGATGAGATGATTGAAACAAAGTAGAAAGAGTCCCTGCCAAAGGGTCTCTCCGCCCCTTCTCACCCCTTATCTCTCCATCATCAAGTGAGAAATTAAAATCTCTAGCAATGATAAGTCTATCCAGTAACAAAAAACCACAACCTTCCATGTGGTTCCAGAAACTCATGCGATCATGGTAAGGGGCATATAAATTGATAAGGTGAATCTTGTGCTAGAAGCCTCTCAGAAAGCCCATGAAAATAATGCCACCAAAAAACCCGCAAGCTTGAAGAGTGGCTCAACGAGGATCCCAAATGACGGCTTCTCCTCCCGATCGCCCCTCCGCATCCCATGCCACCATGTGCTATGCTGGGAGCATGGAACAAAAACAAGAAATCGATCTATCAACAGGAAGCATAGTTTCTTGTATAAAGATAATAGTAGGATTAAGTACCTTAACAAACTCCTTCAACGACACGATTTTGTCCCTCCCCCTAGACCTCTCATGTTTAATGAGCATAATTGCATCATGGTACAACATTGGAGGGCACCAATGCTCTAAGAACACTATTGATGGCTTGTGTTACCGACAACTCCCTATAATTACTCGTTTCCAAATCCAAGTTCTGAAACACAACAGAAAGAGATTTTTTCCGGGACCTAGGATGACACTTTCCCTTCCGAATCGTGACATTCGTAGATGATGATGGGAAAATGAGCAGGGGAGGGGAAAAAGGCCTGCCATTATCAACCCGTAGAGGGGCTAAACCAGCATTTGGGTCGAGAAGAAGAAGTTCGAGGTCACTACCAACGGAATTGTGGGGGGAGAGTGGACCATCCAAAGCATGAGAAGGGAGTGGAGGAGAAGGGGGATCCGATGCTGACGTAAACCTCGGGGATGAGGGAAGCGAATGGATAGAAGAAAGTGTCCGCCGACCGCTGAGAGGAGAAGGATTTAGAATGAATAAAGGGGTTCGACCATGTCCTCAATTAACCACAGATTCATAGATAGGTGAATCTGAAGGTTCACCCTCCCTCGTCACAAACTTCGTTCCCTCGGGAAAATCCAGACCCGCACATGATGGAGACAGGAGAGACTGCCACCTTTTCCAAAATGACATTAGAAGGGAAATGTGGGGAAAGAGAGGACTTACCCGTTTCAACCACTGGACTATCCGGTAATTCGGGCTGGCAGAGAGTCCTTTCGCCTTTAGAGTATGTAGCCACTGCCCTATATTACTAGTATAGTACCTTATTGTTGTTAGTGTAACCCCTTTATTGTTATTATTGTACCCTTGTAACCCCCATTTTGTTATTATTGTGCCCTTAAATTATTATTGTTAGGTCGGCTAGGGTTACATTGTGGCCCACTAGGATTACATTATGGCCACATGGACTCCTATATATAGAAAGGAGGTTTTGTAAATTGTATCATCCAAGAATTGTTCATTTATGTAATGTATTGGAGGTTGGCCCCTCGAAGTGGCTTATTTATAAGGCATTGATATCTCTTTTCTTCTATTTTTGGAGCTGGTTACACAACATTTGGTATCAGAGCTTTGGATTCTAGGGTTTCGCTGCTCCAAACAGGTCATCGTGGAATTTTCGCTATAAATTGTTTTCTACGAAGTTTCAAAAGCTGAAATTTTTAGGGTGCGAAGCTGAAATCCTGAGGAAGATTTTCTAAAAATTTCAGAGCTTGGTTCGCAATATTTTCGGAGATATCATCTGTGGAAGTTAGGTATTTTTTCAAGCTCCTAAACAGGTCATCGTGGAATTTTCGCTATAATTTTTTTTCTACGAAGGTTCAGAATCTTAAATTCATATGGTGCGAAGCTGAAATCCTGAGGAAATTCGTCAAAAAATTTCAGAGCTTGGTTCGCAATATTTTTGGAGATATGATCTGTGGAAGGTAGTGCTTGTTCAATAACTCTCTCTCTAGAGATTGGATTGGAGTGATGTCAAAATTTTTCGCAAGTACACGGCCTGTAGTTTCTTGGATATCAATTTCAGAGACAAAGAACAAAACAGTGACACGTGGCAAGTCGTACAAGTTCGCTCTACTGAACCAGTCCAAAATTAGGTCATTGTGGGAGATTGGACACAACTTTGTCTTGAAGAATCCAAATCAGGTCATACCTGTGGCATTCAAAAGAGAATTCAGAGGGCTAATTCAGTACTGAATTTCAGATATTGAAGTTCCGAAATGACAGAGATAATACAATTTCAATATCGAGCTCCTCAAAGAAAGTAAAAGGTGTGTATTTTTTTTTCCGAATTGCATAAGTCTTGTTTGAAGAATCAATTTGAATTGATTGAAAGGGCCTATTGTAGAATAGATATCAATATTGAAGTATAAAATGGCCCCTAAAAAGAATTCAACACCAATTAAGCCTTTGGAAAGCTCTACTATGACTCATGAAGGCGAAGAATGGCAACATGACATAACAAAATTACAAGAGCAAGTGCAACAAATTTCGCTCTCGCAAAGAGCAACAAAAAATGACATGGAAGTTTTGAAGAAAGGCGTGGAAACCAAGATAGATGGCATGGAAGCTGGCATGGAAGCTAAGATGGATGACATGAACGACCACATGGAAAACAACATGAAAAACATGAAGAATGATCTAAAAGCAGACATCGAAGATTTGACCAAGATGATACAAGAAATGTTTCCTAATGGTGAAAAGATAGTAGAAGAACCTCATGATGAGAACAAAATAAATGTTAATCGTGATTTCATAAACTCTAATGTTGGCGGGAAGAACCACCATATTCCAAAAATGGATATGAGGAAGTTTGATGGAAATGATCCTGTAACATGGATACTACGGATGGAGCAATATTTTGATCTCCATAATGTGAAAAACACACAAAAGGTACGCATTGCAACTTTACATTTAGAACAAAATACATTTGTATGGTATAGATGGCTTTGCTCCCGTAAAAAAATTGTCACTTGGTCAATTTTTACGGAGGAAATGATAGCACATTATGAGGATACAAAGAGCAACACCTTCTTTAGCCAATTGATAAATCTCAAGCAAAAGGGTTTAGTGGGGCAGCACATTGAGGACTTCCAAAAATTGAATATAAGGGTAACTGATATTCCAGAGGAACACAGGATTGATCTCTTCATAGGTACTCTAAAGGATAACATCCAACATGAAGTTCGTGTGTTGGAACTTGATTCATTAGAGAAGGCATTCAGGTTGGCAAGAAAATTTGAATGTAAAATTATGGCGACAAGGAAGCCTACCACTCAATTCTATAAAGAAGGAAGTGTTGCTACGCCTAGATTTCCACAACCTACAAGGTTGACACCACAACAATTGGAAGAAAAAAGAGCAAAGGGCTTTGCTACAGTTGTGATAGCAAATACACTAAAGGTCATAAGTGTGCTGAGAAGAAATTATTTTACATAGATTGTGAAGAAGAAGAAGAAAATGAACAAGAAGAGGATATACACCAGGAACCACCCCTAGAAGAGGAAGAAATGAATCCGACCTTATCGTGTAATGCACTGGCAGGAATTACCACTCCTCAAACTCTCAAGATAGAAGGACATATAAAGAAGAAAAGGGTAATAGTGTTGATTGATTCAGGTAGCACCCATAATTTTATTCATTATAAGGTAGCCAAGGAATTAAATTGTTTCTTATACCCAGCACCAGAATGTCAAGTGATGGTTGCAAATGGAGGAACTATAAATTGCTCTGGAAAATGCCATAATATCAAGCTAACCATGGGGGAATATGTGTTGGCTAGTCCAATGCTTTCCATTCCTATGGGAGGTGCTGATGTTGTACTAGGAGTACAATGGTTACAATCTTTGGGGATGGTAGCTTTTAATTTTCAAGAACTTTTCTTGAATTTTTTTTCAGAAGGAAAGGAATTCGAATTACGGGGTATTGAAGGGAAGCCAGGAAGGATAATAAGCTCTAATGTCATGAAAAAGCTTCTAAAGAAAGAACAACGAGGCGTAATTGCACAATTATGCTCTCTAGAATTTCCGACATCAAAATCATCTATTTCTGCAGATCTCCAACAAGTCTTGGACAATCATTCCAAGGTGTTTGAAACTCCCAAAGGACTCCCACCTATTCGTGATCATAATCATGCTATTCATTTGATTCCAGGAAGTGTTCCTCCAAACATCAGGCCTTATAGATATCCTTACGTCCAAAAGAGCGAAATTGAGCGTATGATTGCAAAAATGTTAGAGGCGGGTATAATTCAACCTAGTCAAAGTTCTTTCTCTGCTCCTGTAGTATTGGTACACAAGAAGGATGGATCATGGCGAATGTGTCAGGATTATAGGATTCCAGGAAGTGTTCCTCCAAACATCAGGCCTTATAGATATCCTTACTTCCAAAAGAGTGAAATTGAACGTATGATTGCAGAAATGTTAGAGTCAGGTATAATTCAACCTAGTCAAAGTTCTTTCTCTGCTCCTGTAGTATTGGTACACAAGAAGGATGGATCATGGCGAATGTGTCCGGATTATAGGGAGCTCAATAAGCTCACCATTAAAGATAAATTTCCCATTCCTGTGATTGATGAATTATTGGATGAATTACTTGGAGCAATTTATTTTACCAAGTTGGATCTTCGTTCAGGATATCATCAAATTAGAATGAAGACTGAAGATATTCCAAAAACAACATTTCGAACTCATGAGGGTCATTATGAATTTTTGGTCATGCCTTTTGGTCTTACCAATGCGCCTTCTACATTTCAAGGCTTGATGAATTCCATTTTCAAACCCTTCCTTAGAAAATTTGTGCTAGTATTTTTTGATGATATACTAATCTACAGCAGGTCTTGTAAGGATCATGTTAAACATGTTGACAGGGTGCTCAAACTATTGCAGGAGAAACAATTATATGCAAAAACATCCAAATGTTTCTTTGGAGTACAAGAGGTGGAATATCTGGGTCATATTATATCTCACGAGGGTGTTAAAGTAGACCCTAACAAAATTAAAGCCATTAAGGAATGGAAAGTCCCCACAACCATAAAGCAGTTGCGAGGATTTCTCGGGTTAACGGGGTATTATCGCAAGTTTGTTAAGAATTATGGGAGAATAGCAGCACCTCTAACAACATTATTGAAGAAATATGCATTTTCATGGACTCCTGAAGCAACTAAGGCCTTTGAACATCTTAAAGAGGCAATGTGCCTAGCACCAGTCTTAGCTACGCCGAACTTCACAAAAACCTTTATTGTGGAATGTGATGCCTCAGGAAATGGAATTGGTGTTGTTTTAATGCAAGAAGGAAGACCCATTGCTTTTGAAAGTCGTCCAATCAAATGAAAGTATTTATAGAAACCTATTTATGAGAAGGAAATGTTAGCCATACTGCATGCACTAAAGAAATGGCGAACTTACCTAATGGGAAGACACTTCAAGGTAAAAACTGATCATGATAGTCTTAAACACTTTTTGGAACAAAGACTATCTTCGGAAGAGCAGCAAAAATGGGTCACAAAGATGTTGGGTTATGACTTTGAAATAATCTACAAAAAAGGAAAGCTTAATGTTGTTGCAGATGCACTCTGAAGAAAGAATGAAGAGGTGGAAGCATTTCTTTGTGCCATTTCTATTATCCAACCAGATTGGATAACCGAAGCAAAAGATGAATGGAAGAAGGACAAAGATGTATGGACACTCATTCAAAAGTTGCAGCAAGATCCTAGTACATCTGATACATTTAGTTGGAAAAATGATTCCTTATGGTACAAAGATCGCTTATATCTTTGTAAGAATTCCCAACTAAAACAAAGATTCTTCTGGAATTGCACACTTCTCCTTTAGGAGGACACTCAGGATTTTTAAAAACTTACCACAGGGTGAAGAAAGAATTTTTTTGGGATGGCCTTAAATCTGGTATTCAAAAGTTTGTGGCGGAATGTTTGGTTTGCCAGCAGAATAAAGTGGAGACAATTAAGACCCCGGGACTTCTACAACCTTTATCCATTCCAAGTCAACGTTGGGAGGAGATTTCAATGGATTTTATCACGGGTTTACCTAAGTCCGAAGGAAATAATGTCATCATGGTGGTAGTTGATAGACTTACCAAGTATGCACACTTTTGTGCATTATCTCATCCATTTAAAGCAAGTACAGTTGCTACTACATTTGTGGACGGAATTCAAAAGCTACATGGAAGCCCAAGGGTTATTGTGAGCGACAGAGATCCCATTTTTACGGGAAATTTTTGGACGGAGTTATTTTCTTGTTTGGGTACTCAATTAGCTCATAGCTCATCTTATCATCCTCAATCTGATGGTCAAACAGAGACAGTAAATAAATGTTTGGAAGGATATCTTCGTTGTTTTGTATCTGATAAACAAACACAATGGGTCAAGTGGTTACCTCTCGCTGAATGGTGGTATAACACTTCCTTCCATACTGCAGCAAAAATGACCCCATTTATGGCACTTTATGGATATCATCCACTATCGATCACATCATCTTTAAGGGAAAATTCGAAGGTTCAAGCAGTGGAAGATCACATCGAGCATCAGCAAGAAGTTCTCCAACTCTTAAAGGATAACCTGAATTTGGCACAAAATCGAATGAAACAACAGGCAGATCAACATCGCAGCGAGAGAATTTTTGATGTAGGAGATTGGGTATTTTTACGGCTACAACCATATAAACAAATTTCCCTCAAACAAGCTAAGAAGGATAATAAATTATCGCCAAAATACTATGGTCCTTACAAGGTGTTGCAAAAGATTGGCACTATGGCATACAAATTGGAGCTTCCTGCTTCTTCACGAGTACATCCAGTTTTCCATGTTTCATGCTTAAAGAAGGTTATAGGTGAAAATCTTCGAGTTCAAACAATATTTCCAGAACTTGATGAGGAAGGAAAAATGATATTGGAACCTGAAGCGGTCACAGAAACAAGAACTCGAAAATTACGGAATCGATCAATTTCAGAGTATCTCATCAAGTGGAAGAACTTACCCACTGAAGATTCTACATGGGAGGATGAGAATTTTATACAGAAGCACCCCGAGCTACTCAAGTGTTGAGGACAACACTTTTTTGAAGGAGAGGGGCATGTTAGGTCCCTATATTACTAGTATAGTCCCTTATTTTTGTTAGTGTAACGCCCTTATTGTTATTATTGTACCCTTGTAACCACCATTTTGCTATTATTGTGCCCTTAAATTATTATTGTTAGGTCGGCTAGGATTACATTGTGGCCCACTAGGATTACATTATGGCCCCATGGACTCCTATATATAGAAAGGAGGTTTTGTAAATTGAATCATCCAAGAATTGTTCATTCATGTAATGTATTGGAGGTTGCCCCCTCGAAGTGGCTTATTTCTAAGGCGTGAATATCTCTTTTCTTCTCTTTTTGGAGTTGGTTACACAACAGAGAGGACTTACCCGTTTCAACCACTGGACTATCCGGTAATTCGGGCTGGCAGAGAGTCCTTTCGCCTTTAGAGTATGTAGCCACTGCAACGCAATCATCTGCAATGTTATCCACGTCTTGAGTCATTCTCCATGTCTTTCACGACTTCATGAGGTGGCTCATCTTGTGGCAAAGGTGACAAATCGAAGGGGGTCTTCTAGTAGTCTAGGGATTGTCTGTAGATAACTCCATTCTGTTCCAGATCTATGATTGCTGGAAGTTTGCTGGCAAAGGAGACTTTGACAAGCACCCAAGCCACATGTTTGTCATATAGGCCAACACACGTAGGATCAAAACATTTGCAAGAGCCAATACTATCCCTGATGGCCTACAGTGCTTTGATAGACCAGAACTGTATAGGAAGACCCAACATTCGCACCCACATCAAATGGTTCTTCAGTGCATTGGTAATGGGATGAAAATCAACTGTCCATCGATGTAGTGCCAGAAAGCAACGTCCATAAACCCATTCTCTATTCAAGTCTTCCCCCAAATCTTTGTTCTATATTAAGTGGAAACATAACCAGCCATTATGTAAACGACTGATGCTTGGTTCGTATCCAAGGAGCTTCTTCCATGCACCCATAAGCCAATCACACATGTTTGACGAGTTGTAGCTTTCAAAGTGCCAATTCCCCACTACCGCCCGAGATAAGAGATTGTCCACCCTCTCCCACATTACATCATTGCCGAAACTAAGGAGATGACATTCAGGTGACGATTTGAAAAGCTTGTAATTCCACTGAGCTTTGCAGTGGAGAAGGTGACGAATTTTTTTCACCTCAGCGCGCTGATCCATTGTCAGAGCCCCAACGCCAAAAGAAAAGCCACCTTTCAGGTGTCCTAAGATATCCGACGAGGAAATAAATGACGTATATTTCTGGGAAATAACACCACTCTCAGCCAGCTCGATGGCACGTAGGAAATATGCATCATACTCCACCGTCTTGAAATCCCCAATATCATTGGCGTGCACCACCATCCACCAGAAATAAAGTAGTTAGGAAACCGAAGGAAAGATCCCAAAAACTTAAAGGTTGTGGACAGGCGTACGACACCAACCACCCACGACGAGCCTCTGATGAATCTCTTGTAGAAGAACTCTCTGAAAAAATAAAAGTTTTAATGGCACAATCAGATGAAGACGAGTTGAAGATTTTTGCACAAATTCGTGCCATGGAAGAGGGAGATCTCAAAAAAAAACTGTTGGAAACCTTCATGTCACAGACATCTTCCGCTAGCAGAAGTGCTAAAAATAAGTCTATATTCCTAGAAGCTTCTTATGAAAGAAACACCAAGGCCTATCAGCAGGACCAACAATAGAGAAAAGTTCGCTCACTCACTTTGGGGGAGGTGAGTAGAGAAATACATATGCTCAAATCAGAAATTTCTGTTTTAAAGACCCAAGTAGCTAAATTAGAAAAAGGAAAATAGGAGGTGGCACAACTTGTTTCTTCGGGGCACTGTACAAATTATACTCTGCACAAATCTCCTTTTACATAATAAAATGTTGAAATTTTAGAAGGGAAAAAGGATCCTACAATAGGATTCAGAGAAATGTGGGTTCTAGCTATAGAATACCAGAAACACCATGTACGAATTAATGTTTGCATCAAAGGTGAGATGTTTTCCCTTACCGCACTTTTAGATTTTGGTGCAGATGTAAATATCTTTAATAAGAAAGTCATCCCCTCAAAGTATTGGGTATCAGCCTCAAGAAAATAATAGGGCTAGGAGAGAAGACCCTCCAAAGCATTTGAAAGTTCCTCAGCCGTTGTTTGTTTTTTTGATACCCAATCGCATAAAATTAAAATTATGCGAGCTTGGAGATATTCTCGTTGATTGCATATTAGGAAATTTTTTCCTCATGCTAGTGTAGAACCACATGGCTCCCATCGGGGACCGAAGAGTAACGGTAGCGTGCTATTTCATAACCTGTACCTACCTCAGATGGGAAATCCAAGAGAATAGACATGCCTTTATGTCTCTAACCCCGCAGTTTCTACAATGGTACAGACTATGCGCAGAACCGAAAAGGGCTGAAAATAAACTTTCAGAGCTCAAGGATCTAAAATCCACTATTCATATTGAAGAGCAACTGAAATCTCCTGAAGTTCAGAAAAAGATTTCTGAATTAAAAACAGTTATAGAAAATGAATGTTGTTCAGAAGAACCTAATGCTTTTTGGCATAGGAAACAAAATAGTGTAGAGTTGCCCTATAAATCTGAATACACTAGTAGACCATATAAATCTAGAGCAATCCCAATGAATAAAGAATACAGGGACCTTTGTGAAAAAGAAATAAATCAGCTACTGAATAGGAAGCTGATCAGAGAATCCAGCAGTCCATGGAACTGCTATGGATTTTATGTAAATAAGAGATCATAACAAATAAGAGGCATCCCAAGGCTTGTAATAAATTATAAGCCTCTGATTCGTCCTTGCAGATGATACATATCCGATCCCCCACAAAGGTGATCCGTCGGGCAAGAATCTGCGTGCCAAGATATTTTCTAAGTTTGATTTAAAGTCCGGCTTTTGGTAGGTTAAATTGCCGAGAAAGACAAATTTAAAATCGCCTTTCAAGTATTCGACCGGACATTATGAGTGGAATGTCATGCCATTCGGCCCTTAAGCATGCCCCGTCAAAATTTCAAAATGTTAGTGGATTCTATATTCAAACCTTATGCCGATTGGTTGCTTCAGTATATATTGATGACATTCTCATTTTTTTCAAAGAATCTCCAATATCCACTTTAAACATGTAAAAATCTTTACAAAGTTGGTCAAACAGAACGGCTCGGTGCTCAACAAAAAGAAGATGGAACTCTTCCAGACCTCTATCAAGTTTTTGGGGCACACAATCCGAAATGGAAAAATTGCCTTCCAGAGTCATGCAATGGAATTTGCAGATAAATTCCTTGATGTCATCCTAGACAAGACTCAACTTCAGAGGTTTTTAGGATGTTTGAATTAGGTTTGCAATTTTTATATAAAGATTGAGGTCGGGTCGCAGAGTAGGTCTCGTTATAATCGCAGATTGAAGAAAATCCCTCACCTTGGACCGATGAGCATACGAGGTTGTTAGACAAATTAAGGCCAAGGTAAAAAAGCCCACCTATTTTATATGTTGCCGATGAAAGTTTTTTTCAAAAATTGTTGATAAACACGTATGCCGTGCTGACATCGGATGGGGAGGTAAAGTGTCAAGCAAAAGAAAGATGAAGATGCAAGAGACAAAGATGAACAAGTAGTACAAACTTTGCTTCGGTACATGGGAACAAGCAGCAGAAAAATTACTCGTTAGTAGAAAGAGAAGTTAAAGTCGCTGCCTCGGAACTCGGCATTGATAAGTTCTCAATACATCTTCGAATACAACCTTTTTTATCGAGAACGATGCTCTCAACGACTACGCAAAGTCTCCTAAAAGGACATCGAAAAAGCTCCTGGGAAGCTAAATTTTCAGTATGGCAAGCACTTTACAACTTTGATTTTAAATTTGAGCATATCAAAGTTGTTGAATAACCATCTACTAGATTTTTTGAGCCAGAACAGCACCCAAAAGATCAAGAACATCAAGAAGACCAAGTCATGGTGATTGTGACAGAATGGGGATCGTAGTCACGAGAGAGAGAGGAAATGCTTTCAACCATCTCGTATGAGAAAGTGTTGGGCAGAATATAGAGATGAATGGAAGCCCACTTGGCAGCTTCGAAATACTAAGGTACTCGATGCAAATCTACAAAATCATACAGATCTCCAACATCTTGTACTAGAGAGAAGAGTGTACCCAAAAGGCAACCGATGGATACACGATATGGTATACTCTCGGAGCATGAGAACATCTTTTGAAGATGAAGAGTCATTGGCAAATGACTTTGTTGATATTTCCGTCACATGTACAAGAGGGAATGATAGACAGCGGGTCTATTACAAATACTTGGTAATAAATAGGACAAGAAACCCTGAGTGGACCTGGACCCACTTTAATCAATGGCCGTAGAATAATTCTTTATTTTGTATTTCCAGATACTATTTACAATTTTTCAGGATATAAAAAATTATGGTGGGATCTCATTAATAAAGATGGCAAAAATGAGACCCATTATACTAAGGTCAAATTTGGTGCCACTTGGATCATGCAGGCCAATCAACGACCAGAATGGCTGGAAGACTGGTGGAAAGATTACGGGCTCAATGAAACTGCTATGGATTCCGTATCCTATGGATCCTTTTATCACAGCCAACGTGATTGGTGTATTGATAACGGGATTGGTGAATGCTTCCACACTCCTTGCCAAAATGTTAGAGAGCTGAATCAGATTGGAGAGTCTCAGACCCTGATGCAACACATGAGGCAACATAACCAGTGGCTAGTATTGACAAAAATAAAACACCAAATCATTTTAAATAGGCCTATGATTGTAAGGAGAATCGATACTAAAGCTTGGGTTGATACTACATATCAAAGGTATAGATTTCCCGGAATAAAAATCCTTGATGATCCAGCAGAAAGTGGTTCTCGTGGGCTCCACTAAAAAAGCATCCACAATGTATTGTCTCCCAGCCACGGATTTAAAGTGATCCATTTTTTCTCGTGGAGCTCTTAAGAAAGCTTCATTGTGTGTGAAATATTCCTTGATATAGTTCCTTGGGCCTTCTCGTATCAAAAGATTGTCCAGCCTGGTTGATAGTATCATCGCACTCACATGTTTGTGTCCGGATGAAGGAATCTCTGCGTGAATGTCACTTCAGTGTTACCCGAAAGCAATGATTCCTCCTCCACGTCATAGTCCTTGTTAGATCCGAATTGATTGTTTTTCCCCCCTCTCATCCTATATAAGGAGGGTAAGGCTCATTCTTTTGGCATCGTTGGTTGATCGATAGTGAGTTGATTTGAGTCTTTTTGTGTTTAGAGTCGGAGTCTGAGTTCTTCCTACTCTGCATCTCATGAGTTTAATCTCGATCTGCTTGCATCACGAAGATCAGATCCAAGTCTAGAGTCTAATCTGAGAAGCCTGCGCATCGCGACTCGAGACCGGTGTGAACCTAAAGGGTCGTGACTCGACGAGGATCGTAGTCTGTGTGATAAGTTTTGTGTGTTTTATTTCTTATATAGAGTCTGTAATCAGCCAGGAAGCCTCCAAAACGCTATCTCATTTATTGAGAAGCTATCACTGGTAAACACTGATACAGTCAATCTCTGGAAAGAAATTTTGAGTCCAAAAGATTTATGTAATACATTTGTGAAAATCAATAAAGAGAAAAGTTTTCCACATTTGAGTAATTGAAACTCTGAGCTTTTATTGTCTGTTGAGGTAGTATTTTTCTCTCTCATATTTGCTTGAGGTTCGCCATATATTTACACGCAGGTTCGCCAAACCACCTGTAGTGGACACCAAGGTCGTTGAAGGCGGATGAGGTCATGTTCAAGTCGTTAGTGCCGAGACAAAGCTGGGGAGTAGGTTCGCGTGGTAAAGAAATTTGAGAGATCCAACACAGACAGAGACTCAACAAGGACAGTTTAGCCTCATGTTGTGGCTGCTATAGCAGGTAAGCTTTTTGAAGCCTCTCGCGTACAAATTGGTATCGCATCTCATAAAGGAAGTAGGGATCTGGGTTTCAAGTAAGGTACGTACTCAAAATTATCCCTCTCTTTATTTGAAGAAATATAATGGACTCTTTCGTAAAGTCAATTTATTTCGCAGAATTAGATGAGAAATAAAGAGTAGAACATAGACTTCTTCAGATATGTTTTCCATCGCTTCTAGTAGAGTCTAAATTCATCCGAGTTATTGTATGAAGCAAACCGAGCCATCTACAAGATGGAAGCTTCCAAGATCTCCGCATCCTAAGGTTTGCGTCGATGTGTCAACCTTTGAACTTTAAAGCTAGCCACTAGAATATCCAGCATATGAATCTACTGTCCCATTCAAGAAAACTCGCATTTTGTACAAATACCATGCCCCTTCTTGATCCGAAACAACTTCGGTCAAGTTAGAAAGTTAGATACAAAGTATTTGCATCTAGGTTGTATTAGAGTTGGAATTAGTGCTTTCACCCACCAAGGGTTAGATACTTATGTGTTAGCCACTCAGGAGAGATCTCACTGCATAATAAATATATCATGCTTTCAATAATTGGAGGGATTGTAGCCCCATTGTTCCCAATGGTCCCCGTCTAGTCTCGATCTGTTATCCGAAACTTTCCCTATCTATGTGTTTGGGATGAAACCATAGATAAGATCTCATCATGCTCAAATCCAAACCTCAGATTTGAGTATGCGCAAGAAAAAGAAATAACATTTCCATATGCAGATCGTAGGGTTGTTTTGATACACTACCAACACCCTTTATCCTGGCTATCCTCCATGCACCACGAGATTCTGGCAAACTAGCGTTGTTGTTCTTACCAATTCTAAAAATCGAAAGGTAGAACATCGAGCTATTAAGCGGAAGATCCTAACTTCCCGCGAAAGCATTGAGTCATTCCTAACTCCTGCTTCATTCCCCCTCGCTGCATGTATCACTTAGCCAATATCTCGGCGAAGCACTAATCCCTCAACCACTTTTTCCTTCCCAAGAAGATCGACCTATTGACAGCACGAAGGATTGAGAAGCTTCATAAAATCCCTTTCTTTGTAAGCGTAGAAACTTAGAATCAGAGATACAACATGTTCTAGTATTTTTTTCCAGCTTCTTGTAAACATATTGCTTTGTTTGAGTTTGCACAACTCTGTAAATTTTAGTCTCTGAAGTTTTCATGTCTGCCAGTATATGTAACTGTGTCAATACTACTGATCATATTGGCATATTGACAGTTATTCACGCAGGGATCACAATCCTAGGACAGAGGAAGCTCCTACTTCCACCCTACAAATCCTTAGTCTAAACCCCAAATGTTCTGACGATCCTTTCCCACATGAGATCGATCATGTTCTTTATGCATGCATGAATTCACCGAGCTTTGCAGAATGAAGACCCTATAACGGGACTAAAGAGATGTTTCAGATGAGAATAAGACCACCAAACATGCTAAGATATGGTCTGTTATCCTGAGTAGATGACAGTAATCTGATTCATCAAGATCATAGACCTTCAAAGATCTGCTATCTGAATGCAAGAAACCATTAGTCATGGAGATGCACAAGTTCTTCACGAAGCTCATGAGTGACAACAATACAAAGTAGACTCACAGTGATGAAGCTAAAATACTAAACTGGGATATCGTATACTCTGATCAGAGGTCGGATTCTATTTGGTCTTACTCACACATGTGAAGAAAAAATAAGATTATCTGAAGATTGGAAATATTATATGGAAAGAACTAACACCTGGATATCTTTCTATTCATGGAAAAGAAATAAGTAGTCTGATAATGTTCTGATGATTGATTCTACAACATCTACTTCTTCCCAACATTCTTGCTCGCACTCTCGATGGTAGTAGAGTTGAGACGGCTACTACTTTTCCTCCCTTCAAAGGCATCATCCTAGGGGAAGCACAAAACACAGCAAAAGCTATTCCCTTAGTGATCCATGGTAGCAACTTTCTACATTGAGCCCGTAATCTTTCCACTAGTCTTCCTGTACCCATTTTAGTCGTTAGATTGGCTCCTCGCATGATCCAAGTGGCCCCGACATTTGACCTTAGTATAATGGGTCTCGTTTTTGCCATCTTTATTCATGAGATCCCACCATAATTATATTCCCGAAAAAATTGTAAATAGTATCCGGAAATACGATCAAGATTATTGCCTGGCCATCGATTAAAGTGGGTCCGTGTCCACTCGTGGATTTCTTGTTCTATTTATGACCAAGTATTTGTAATAGACCCAGTCGTCTGATCACTCCCTCCTCGTACATGTGAGCGTAAATATCAACAAAGTCATTTGCCAATGACTCTTCAGCTTTCAAAAGATGCTCTCATGCTCCAAGAGTATACCATATTAGTGTATCCATCAACTACCTTTTGGGGACACTCTTCTCTCGGGTACAAGATGCTTCGGAGATCTATAAGATTTTGTAGATTTTCATCGATAGTACCTTAGTATTTTCAAAGCCGGCCAAGTGGGCTTCCATTCATCTCTATATTCTTCCCAACTTTTCTCATCCGAGATGGTTTTGAGCACCTCTCTCTCGATGACTTTGATCCCATTCCTGTCACAATCACCATGACTTGGTCTTCTTGATGTTCTCGATGCTAGATGTATTCCCTGGCTCAAAAAATTCGGTAGATGGTTATTCACTTCTTTGATATGTTCAACTTTAAAATCAAAGTTAGCAAAGAGTGCTTGCCATCCTGGGCAAATTCTTAGCTTTCCGGGCTTTTTTCGATGTCCTTTGTAAGGACCTTGCGTGAGTGCCGAGGTATCCGTTCTCAATAAAAAAGGTTTATTCGTAAGATGTATTGAGAACTTATCAATGGCAAATGCAAGCAAATCTTTTAACTTCTCTTTCTATACCGGAGTAATTTTTCTATGTTTTGTTCCATGTACCTCGTGCGGAAAAACGTAGCTATTCGTTCATCTTTGTCTCCTGCATCTTCATCTTTATTTTGCTTCAAAGACACCTCTCCATCTCGATGTCATTGGCATCTATTTCAAAAATTTTGAAAAACTTTCATCGTGCAACATATAAAATAGGTAGGCTTTTTACCTTGGCCTTAATTTGCTCTATGTACCTTCGTATGCTCACATCGGTCCAAGGTGAGGGATTTTTTCTTCAATCTCCCGATTTAACGTAGACCTATATCTCACAGACAATCTTTATAAAAGTTGCCAAGCATAATTCAAACATCCTAAAAACCTCCGAAGAACGAGTCTTGTCTAGGATGACATCGGGGAATTTATCTCGCAAATCTCCATTAGCATGACTTTGTAAGGCAATTTGTCCATTTCCTGGATTGTGTGCCCCAAAAAACTTGATAGCAGGTCCTGGAAGAGTTCCATCTTCTTTGTGGCTGAGCACCGTACATCGCCTCCGTTTGACCAACTTTGTAAAGATTTTTTACATGTTTAAAGTGGTATTGGAGATTCTTTTGAAAAAATGAGAATGTCATCAATATATAAGCAACCAATTAGCATAAGGTTTGAATATAGAATCCATAACCTTTTGAAATTTTGATGGGGCATGCTATAAGGCCGAATGGCAGTGACATTCCACTACATAATGTCCAGTCGAGATCATCGACAGCTGCGCTTTTAAATTTGTCTTTCTCAAAGAATTGCAACCTCGCTAAAAGCGGACTTTAAATCAAATCTTAGAAAATATCTTGGCACCTCGATATTCTTCCCCAACATATCGCCTTTGTAGGGGATCGGATATGTATCATCTCGCACAGGATCAGACTTAGAGGCTTATAATTTATTATAAGCCTTGGGATGCCTCTTATTTGTTTCCCGATCTCTTATTTACATAAAAATCCATAGTAGTTCCATGGACCATCGTGATTCTCCGATCAACTTCCTCATTCACAGAGAGCCGATTTTACTTTTTTCACTGACGAGGTCCCTCGTATTCTTTATTCATTGGGATTGCTTTGGATTTCCACATGGCCTCGGCCAAATGTATTCGCATTTATAGGCATGCCTCTACACTATGCGGTTTCCTATGCCAAAAAGCATTAGTGTTCTTCTCGAACATCATTCATTTTCTATCACCTGTTTTTAATTCGGTAAAATCTTTTATGAACTTTAGGAGATTTCGTCTTTTCAATATGAATAGTGACGTAGATCCTTGAGCTCGAAAGTTTATTTTCGCCTTTTTTTCAGCTCTTCGCATAGTCCGTACCATTGTATAAACTCGCGGGCGTTAGAGACATAAGGCATGCTCTGCTTCTTAACATGGTCCAAGATCAAATGCTCGTCGATGAAATTAATGAAACTTCGTAAAGAGTGGAGGATGTCGAGGAATGAAAAAACTCCACCCGCCATCACCGTAAGCCAACTCCCATGATAAGAAAAATTTAAAAGAATACCGCCCCGAGTTCAGTCAACCCGGGCCGGAAAAATCAAGCGATCTGAAAATACGACATATCGAAAAAAACTCCCGAGAATCAAGGTGTCCTCCACCCTAGTGAAATAGAGAAAGACCATTCCATCCCAAGAGGAGACATTAAAACAAAAATAATACGATGTGAACATCCATCTGTCAGCAAATCCTGAGTTAGTACGTAAAAACCAATTGCAGAATGTCAATGTTAGCAAGATCAATAGTAGCACTCGTCTCTGATATTCCACCGTGTGTGCCACCGACTCCGGATTTTAAAACTCTTACAAGGTCTCAAGTTATGGGACCGAAAGACAAGCCGGGAAAAATTTATAGCCCGTGTTTCAGTAAAATGAAGAGCCGGTGTCATTTTCTTCATCTCGTTATCATGGAAGAAATGCGTGAATCAATCCCGCAAACAATGGAACATGGTAACGTAGGTCACGAGCTCTAGTGAGTCGTAAAGCACAAGCTCAAAACTCGACAGTAGGGCCCAAAACCGAACGGAGATACAAAGGCCAGTAGAATCATTGAGTACTACCTACCATAGCGAGGAGATACCCAAAAGTAAATCATGTCTATTCATGTGACTCCTCGAGCCTCGGTGAATAATCTACGCATAGTCATTGGTCGTGTCTACATGCGACCTATTATGTTAGATCAGATTGACTCTTTCCATCCCAAGAAGTGTAATAATATTTGCATTAGTGCTTTAGGTTGAAAATTATTTTATTTAGATTGCATTACGTGTCTAAGTTGAGAGTTTAGATTCAAATGTTAGTTTTTTTGTCATGGTGAAATATATAATCAATAGCAAAATATATAAAACCCATATATATAGATGTGTTATTTTTTTCACCTATAGATAAATTCATGCATGGCTAAACAATCCTTATATCAGTAGAAACATTGGTCGCTATAAGTAAATTCATGTATGTGCTAAACGATGCTTATATTAGTAGAAATGATGGTCCTTTTCTTCAGATAAGGGAACCATTCCAATACCCCAGTATTAAAAAAATAAAATAAGTAAAACTCAAGAATAATCAATTATGAGATAAAGCAAGCAATATGTCAAAAGAAAATAAATAAGAACAGCCGGAAGCTTATATCTACCAGATTGATTTAATATTGACTGAATCTGAAAGACCCACAGTCTGGCAGCAGGAGGCTGCTAAAGGCCCGACGGTCTGGCAGTGAAAGAGGCTTGGGCTTTAAGAGAGCCCAACTCAAGCAATCCCACTTCAGTGCCACCCCACGCTCCACTAGATGACTTTTAATGGGCTCTTCCTGAAAGAGCCCAACTCAACGAATTGGTATGAGCCTTCCGGTCATATATAAAATCTTTGACCAATGTAACATCCGGAATTGACTTGGTAATGTTATAGTAATTTGTAAACGTAATCGATATTTAAATAATTACTGTATTATAATAATACAATACTTATTTTCATTTTTTTCACATATATATGTATTTCTATATATCACATAAATGTATGGATTATGATTGTATCCTTTACCACAACCAAAAGTGCTTTTTTTGTTTTATCTTTGAAAACGTATTTGTTGAAGTTGATCATGTAGTCAAGTAAGGTGTAATGAATAAGTAATTTGAAATGAAAAATTAATGTTGAATAAAAAATAACAAGAGATAAGTTAGATATTGAAATATTATTAACATTATTTTGAGGATGTTATTGAGATTAGCAACACACTCCTAAATATGACATCAAGCCTATAATATTAAAAAAGCATGCTGTTAAGTAAGATTAGTGTATTATTAACTTTTAAGTTTATACATCATTATGAGGTATATAAGTATAGAATATGAAAGTTTTATTTTTTTAAAAATATATGTTTTATTAAGTAGTAGATTTATTTCTACATAATATATATATATATATATATATATATATATATATATATATATATATATATATATATATATATATATATGATATAATATGTTTTTTTAATATAGGAAATATGTATATAAAAATGAATTTATTAAAAATAGAATATAAGTAAGTTGTTGATTTGATTAAAATTTTATATATTCATTATTTATTTTTGAAAATAAAAATATAGAAATAAGAAATTATTTTGGTGACTTAGAGAGAGAGAGAGGTATTTTGTAATACAAAGTTTGACTTTTATATGGTTATACTTTTAATTAAAAATTGATGCAAGGATTTAGACCATAATTATTAGGAAGAGGCAATTAATGAAATAAAAATGTAATAGTATTGATGTGAATCTAGTTATGGTTAGGTTGATGTGTTAATTCATAAAAAATAGTAAATTTCTAGTGGTTTTGGAAGCTAAGGTCCAAAATGAAGAAGATTTTATTGAGTTCATTCAAGATAATCGCTTTAGGTTAGTAAATTTATATGTTAGCAGTGTTCATTGATTTTAATTTGTATTTCATATGCTATGAAAAAAAGACGATAGGTGAGGGGGATTATGCGACAAATTAATGAAAGAATTGTGAATCAACTAATAAGGCATGAATTTGACTATAATTAAACACTTAGTGTTCAGCGCAGTAGTATTGATGATATATTGAGACTTCATAACTTATGAAGTTGTTTAATTAACATTGAAATAAGTTACTTCTGGACAAGCAAAGAAATCATATAAAATCTTAGATGGATGATAATGATATAGTGGTTCAACAGTGCTTCAAATTATAAACCAAGATAGTATTGATGATCCTAGATGAATGTTGAATAATCTTAATTAATAGTATGGGCATTCATTGTTTATACAAATACTTGAAATTGATTTTTTTATGAATAACGATAAGAATGTTATAGTGTATTTGTTCTATAATAGATATGTATGCAATGATTATCGTAGTTATGATGTTATGATATGAGGTTATATTGACATATGGTTCCATTTATCAGTGTGATGTGTCATGATTGTCTTTGATGATTTATGATGACATTTTATGGTGTGAAGCATGTGGTAATCACAAGCATATTTTTATGATATGCATGAGCATGCAATTTTTACTATTCGGTAATTATTGTGATAACAATGATGTTATGTTCTCATGATGGAAAGCAAGAGGTTTCATGTGGATTATTTTCTATGATGTTATGATTATAACTAATGCAATGACCGCATGTTGAGATGTGGTGATTGACAAGAAATTAACAAATGGGCCGAGAGGGTCGGTTTATTTGCATGATCCGTGGGAGCCCATACCTACGAGGGAGACTATTTGACACCATGTGGGCTAGGCGCATACTCAATCAACACTATATATGTCGGTGGTTCTCGAGGATGTCGAGTGCATGATATTGGATTGGGATACCGAAGTCCCTAAGGGGGGCATGAGGACTTCGACGTTCCGAGGCTGTGCACCTTAGTGAGTGTGGAGGGAGTGGGCCGCTCTTGTGAGATGCCTAGTATTCATTGAGCATCGGGACCATATGCCTTCTGCGTATGAGGTCTAAGCCTTGGGCTATAGTATAGATTTCCGATGAGGTTTTTTTCCTCGGTTCCAAAAAGTTGGGAAAAAAAGACTCAGTATCCTCGTGATTTCAGTGTTATGAAATAAATCCTATGTCCGCTCATGTACTAGTTCAACAAAGGGTGTAGTGGAAAACATTAAGTGATAAATAATAAATAAAATAAAATAAAAATTTAAATGATTCAAATTAGCTATGGGACAAAGTTCCTTAAAGAGGGGGGAGTATGCAATGCCTCATAATAATAATACTAATAATAGAAATAATATTAATATATAAATAAATAATCAATAAAGTATGAAAAATAGTAAATAATAATAATAATAATAAATTGAAGTTCTAAAATAAATAAACTATACAAATAATAAGAATAAAATAAAGCAGCAAAAGTTAAATTAAGAAAAAAAAGTGTTGAATTAAGTAAAACTTAAAACAAAGAAATAAAATTTGGAATGTTATGACATGGAATGTGTGCATGTGGATCCCTTTTCATTTTTGGAACCATTTTTCCTAATTACTATATATGAAGAGGGGGATGAGATTCATTCAGTCTTTTGGAAGAAGAGTCGTGTGATACAAATTATCTCCTGTGGATTAGTAGTTAATTGGAGGGCTTCGAGGTGGCCATTTGTAGAAAGATTATGTGCAGTATGGAGCTTATAGTTGAGTGAGAGCCATCCCCAAAACTTTGTTACAGTCAAACGTGATCCGAGTAGCATTACAACTTCAAAATCACAAGAAAGGTATATCATCAATACAAGTGATTCTTCTTTGCTCGTAGTTTTTTTGAAAATATTATGTTAAATATTTGCATAATTGTGTGTTAATTATTAATCACATCGCCTGATATAATTAGTTAGTATATTTTCATGTCCAAGTTGTTACAGAAGAGGCACTCTCTTCAACCTAGTATGAAGAGATGTTGTAATGTCTCGTCTCTGTCCTATAAAAGTTTTGACTCCTAAGCCATTACATAAAAATAAAAAAATTAAAAATTAAAAATGAAATTAATAACGTGAAAACATTTTACTCAATCAAAATAAAATAAAAATAATAAAAAATAACATTAAGATAAAAATCATGGTGTTTACTCCATGAGTATTGACCCATTTTATTAAAATGGAATATAGCCTATTTAAAAGGGGGAAATTAAACTAGCCTAGATCCATCTTAATCTCTAGATCTACCAAGCCTCGAGAGGGATCAAATATCTTGAGATGTAGACCTATTTTATGAGTGAAAAGAGATTTGATCCCTCTCAATACTGGGTAGATTATGAGTTAAGATGGCTATAGGGTCAGGATTAATGTCCATTAAGACTAAAATGGTCTATTGGACTTCTAAAAGACAAGAGATTACTTCGAAATTATTTAGAGTTTTATTTTTATAGTCGTAAATCATTGAAAATAAGTATTCCAAGATCATCATAAAATTTTTTTGAATTAAAACATAAAAAAAAGTATTGGTGGTGTGATAAATATTTTGAAATTTATATCTAATATAAGCTATGAGAATCTAAGAGAAAGTGAATTTCATCTTTCACAACCCTCCTAGTGTCACAAAGTGTGGCATACTCTTTCAATCTAGGGTGTTTTTTGGGAACCGATCAACACTCAATTTCACTATGGAGTTGTAATGCTCCGTAATAATAATAATAATAATATAAAGAAACAAAACAATAAATAATAAAGAAAATATAATAACAATAAATAAATAATAATTGCAAATAAACAAAATAACAAATAATAAATTGAACTTTTGAATAGATAAATATAAAATAAACTATAAATATATACTAAGAATAAGTAATGTTAAAAAAATTAAAAAGGAATAAACTAAAAAATATTTAAGAAAAATGTCGAGTAAAGTAAAACTTAAGATAAAAAAATAAAAGAGCATGTTGACACATGGATTGTGTGCATGGCAAGTGTCCTTTTCCAATCTCCTTCCATTTATTGGAACGAATTTTTTCTACTTAATGGCGTAAAAAAGTGAGATGAGAAGCATCCATTCTCTTCGAAGGAGAGTGTTGTAATGACAAAGGATTCTTGAGTAGTAGTAGATTGATTGAGGTCTTGGGGGTGGCCAACTGTAGAAATAAATTAGTACAACTACGCATATGATTGGGTGGAGAGTCATCCCCCAAAACATTCTGTGCCATGGCCGATAGGGTTCGAGTAGCACCATGACTCCATAATCGATAGTTACATGCACCCGTGGCTCAGAGGTAAGTATTCACTTCTCGTGGTTTTCAAAAATTCATGTGATGCAGGAGCATCCAACCTGAATAACTACACTGAACTAGCTTACTTTCACTCGAGCGTAATAAAGTTTTTTATTTAATATTTTGTTTTAAAAAATTAAAATTAGACTCAATACGACTATTAGTAATTTTAGTTAAAATAAGAATTAGGTTAAATTAGTTAAGTAACAAGATTAATTTTGATAAATGCTTTTGAAACCGAATGGCAAATAATTACATGGGGGATTCTAGAAAGGTATAAACCAACCCAAAACCCACCAAAAGAGGGTCTACCATCCATGGGGAGAAGAAGTGTGTTAGAAGAGTTAATATATGCGTGTGTGTGTGAACAAAAAAACATTATCAAATTTCTCTTCAAATAACAATTATCATTTTGAGCTAATCTAAATATTGAAATGTGTTGGAGAGTTTTTTCTTAGTGAGCAAGTAAAAGAAATACAGAACCCATAAGTTCAAGTAGGACTGAAGCCGCACTACGCGACACAAGAACAATACATTGGAAACATAGATTAAAGGTATATTTAAAAAAAAACATTGATAACATATTTCCCGTTCATTCATTTTTTCATTCAAAAAAGTATACAAATGTACATTCGTAATTGAACAAGTAGTGAAAGGGAACAAGCTTTCTGGCTTAATTTAAAATAGTATTGAAGATCAAACCCACATAAGGAGTTTTATAAGTTATACATCAGCTAGGGTTTATACCCCGCTCTAAACCGAAGCACGTCAAAAGACGACAAAGATACCGGTTGAATGTTACGAAGTAAGCCATAAAGTGAGAAATTGGAAACAACACTACACGACATAAACAAAACCTCGAAAAACCATTTTGGGGGTTTGTTATTCCTAAGGAGAGGTCATACCTTGTTACATAGGGGAGATTTCGGACTCATGACGACGACAGGAGGCCACGTAAGGTTTGACACCCTGCATATCCACAAGAAGTTTAGAGTGGTAGCATATTGAATGTCAGCGTAGAAAATCAAATGAAGGAATGAGAATGAGCATTACCGGAAGCCGCCCTACCCAAGTAGCAAAGACCAAAGCAAACTAAGGATGAAGAGATAGTGCAACCACAAACCGGAGAACCATTTTCGCAAAGACAAATAAATTGTCACTTGCTATCTAAGGCGCCAAGAGATTAGAAAGGAAACAATGAGAATCATGATCGGAAGTGAGAATGAGAACTTACCTTTTGAGATACAGAGGTCAAGCCTCCCTGCAAACTTAACTATACACCTACTTCCAAGGTAGACATAAGACAATTTCAATACCACAAAAGAATATCTCGAAGACAACCGACATAAATAGGAGGATAAAAAACAAAAAAGGAAAATCCCCAGGTGTTACCAAGCGTAGCCGACACGGCATTACGCTGACATCAAACGCAGGTGCAAAGTACCTACAACAAGGTTGAAATCCCAATACACACACTTAGACATACGCAGACTTTGGCAGACGTTACAGTAGGGGTTGAAACCTTACTCGTCGTTCTCACTCCAAAAACCCTTGCGAGGAAATGATGAAATGAAAAGCAAACCCTAAGGTCAATGTGTTTGAAAAGTAGAGGCTAAAAACCACGCGCTTTTGGACCCATGATCGTATGGTGTTAAGAAGATTGTAAACCCAAGCGACTTAAAAACATTTTTATTCTTAACAAAATTTCTCGTTAATAAGGCGTTATTAAAGTCTTAAAAGTTAAAGTTTTGATTATCATCCTCGTGTCCCCACCCGCCTGTGGTGCATCAGATAGCATTTTTTTCTTTCCTAGGTGGAAAATGGAATTAGGAAGAAGAGGCCAGGGAAGAGCTACAAGGGGAGCACAGATGAAGGACTCGCGAGAATAAATTAGAATTCTCTATCAACACGTTTGGCAGTAGTGGAAGCGTGAAGGCGTATGGATCTTGAAGTGTGGAGATGATGCAGTGAGGGTGAAACAATGGTATTGACAAATGGGTCGAGGATGTAGATGACACTGTGGATTAAATTCGTTGAAATCAGTTTTCGATGGCTATCAACAACCAAGACCAAAAATCTTTAATTATGATGGGAGCCTCGTCCAACGTAAGAATTGTTGGATTGGATAAGTGAGTTAGCACAAATACTTCGAGTATGAGGAAGTTATCGAGATAATAAAATCAAGCTACATTACTGTTGAAAGGACACACAACATTGTGGTGAGACAAAGGTAGGAAGAAAGGAGGAGATTGAGAAAGTCCTTATATCAAGATATTGGATAGGATGATTGTCGAAGATGAAAATAAATTTTTTGCCTAAATACTACCAAATTTCCCCTTTACAGTGCAAAGTCCAAAATATCGAGACAGAGAATGATGACTATAAAGAAGTGCACGGTAAGATTTCTATAGGGTGAACTTGAGGGCCGGGTATTTTGGAAGATACCCCCGAGAAGACAACAAGATTTTTCGAATGGTCTATTTCGAATGGAAATCCTAGATGAGATCAATATTCTTTCCCATAAAACTATACGAGGAGGCATATCAATGTGCTTTGAAGGTGGAAGAAAATATTACCAGGATGAAGAATGCAAAGAGAGGATGTGGTTCAACAAATGTAGCAAGGCAATTCTTTGGTAGAGGTAAACTCGCCGCAGTGGTGAAGAAGGCAGTGAGTTCAAAGACTTCCAAAATAGACTAAGAGAGAGAAGGTAGCACTAGAGGTGGAAGCGGCATACCAAAGCATGGAAGAGGTAATGGAAGAGGTAGAGGAAATTCCTACCGTGTAGCAAGTGTCAAGCAAATGGAGGCACATGTGTCTTTTCGAATGTCCCAAGGTGAGCAGGATGGAAAAACGGGGAGCATATGTTGCTCAACCTCGATGTAGTAGAGGCAATCGCCACAAGAGGTGGAGATGTGCCTAAAATAGGTGAGGCCTTGTGTTGGAATACAGCCATTTGGCCGAAAACCAGCTAAGGAAGTGACCGACATGACGCAACATAAAGCATTGTTCGGGATAGTATGTAAGTTGCATGGGAAATGTCATAAACTAATTATAGATAGCAGGAGTACCGTATAACTTGGTAGCCATTGAGATGGTGGAAAAATTGGGCTTGAAGAAGCTAAAGCACCCGAATCCATACAAGGTGTCTTGGCTGCAAAAACGGGTGCACTATCCGCCGGTTGATGAGCAAGCAGGAGATGGAGTTTCATATTGGAAAATATAAGGACTAGGGTGACTTGCGATGTTATGCCTATGTGGGTGTGTGCCATATATTCTCATTGGGCATACCATGGGCAATGATGAAAGAAAGGTTTTCCATGTCGGGGAGAAGAATTATTACAAGTTTGTGAAATATGGGATAAAGCATACACTTGTTCCCATGAAGGAGGAAAATGATGTAGAAAACTCAGACTGGAACTAAAACGCTCACCAATAGGCTGGAAAGGAGTTTCGTGACAAATTGGAGAAAATGAAGTAAACTATGGAGTTGTACTGATACCAAGGGTAGTATTGCCAGCATACTAAAATTATTGATTTTCCCCGTGGATATACGGTGACATGTTACATGAATTCATTGACACCGTGGTAGATGACTCTACTCGCATAAATTCGCCATCAAATGTGCGTTACATTAGTCACCATTGATTTCATTCCCGAGAGCTAGTTTTCCGAATAAATATGCTTTACCGAATGAGTCCAAAGGATAATGAGGAGATTAGAAAACAAGTACAAGAGTTGTTGGACAAAGGCGTCGATTCGAGAGAGTTTGAGCCCTCAGGCCGATGTATAGACTGCTTAGCTCCCAAGAAAGGAGGTGAATGTGCGGATGTGCACCGATCTCCGAAAGAGATAAATAATATCACCATCATGTATAGGTTTCATTTACCTTTGGATGGACGATATGATGTATTTCCTGAGTGGAGCGCCGTACTTCTTCAAAAATAGATCCGAAAAACGGTTATAACTAGATTAGAGATTAGAGAAGGTGACGAGTGGAAAACGACTTTCAAGACCACGAAGGCTTAGTATGAATGGCTAGTCATGCCCTTGGACTAAGCAATGCTCCCAAAGATCGTTCATATGTTTCGATGAATGAGATGTTACAAATAATTCATTGGAAAATTTGTGATTGTATATCCGGGATGATATACTCATTTTTTAGCAAGACCAAAGAGGAACATTTTTGGCATGTCGTGTATGTGTCTGGAAAATTGCAAGCAAAATAAATTCTCTCGATAAATCTTAAAAATGTTCTTTTTCAAGAAAGAATTGATTTATTTAGGATTTATAATTTCGAAAATGAATTGAAGATGGACCCGAAAATATTGCAGCTATAGTAAGTGTGCCATCTCCCAAAATTTCGTTTGAGGTAAGAAGCTTTTCATGGACTCCGGCAAGTTTTATATCTAAGTTTATTAAGAATTTCAAAGGGTATTTCAGTGCATCTATGGTAGATAACATTAAGAAGGAAAATTAGCCTTTTCATTGTATAATCACCGAAAGGATTTTTCTAGCTTTTGAAGAAGACGATCACCGAACAACCAATCCTAAAACTACTCGTACTTCAACAAAATTTTCCAAGTTTGTTGTGATGCCGGGACAACCATTGGTGCAGGTTCCGGCCCAAGAAGATAAGCCTCTGTGAGTATACTACAATGAAAAATTTAAATGAGAGAAGGAAAAAGTATACATCATATGACAAGTGAGTTCTATGCAATCGTCCAAGCGTTGAAGCATTGAAGACATTATTTGTTGGCTAATGAATTTGTCTCGCTTTTCATACACAATTCTCGCAGACCGCAAGATATTATGCGTAGCACAAGATGAACCATAAGCATGCGAAAATGGGTGGAGTACTTGCGTATTTTTACATTTGTTTTAAAGCACATTGAAGTAGGTCAAGCCAACAAGGCAAAGCATATGCATTAGGTGTAGAGAAGTTTAATATCATAGGAAAGCACAATACAAGTGTTGGGATTTCTGAGCATCTTAAGGACTCTGTACGAGATGGATGCGGAATTTAAGGAAGCTTATGAAGCTTGGAAAAATCCACTGTTGAGAGATAATAGCCTGCATGTTTGGACTATAACATGTAGAGGGGTTGTTTCTCAAGGGAGGAGCAGCGCTCGTGTGTTCCTGAGTGTCTCCATGTGGGGAGAACTTGATTAAGGAAAAGCATGCGGAGGTTTGGACACACTTTGGCATAGATAATACTTTGGATTAGCCGAGCCACTTCTATTTTTCACTGAGAATGAGAAGAGATGTACACAAAGTTTGTCACCACTGCAAGACTCTGTCAGCATGCAAATGTACGCTAAATCCGAAAGATGAAGGGTTGTATACAAATCTTACCCATCTCCAAATGCATTCCTTGGGGGCTCGCTTTAGTCTGTGACTTTGTCTTAGGTCTACCAAGGACACAACGGGGTTACGATTCTATCATGGTGGTGGTGGATCGTTTCACCAAGATGGCGCATTTTGTTCCATGCGGTGAATACAAATGATGCCACAGAGCCATGAGTTTAATTTACCCCATGAGCTCGATGCAAGAGCATCCAACCGAAAAAATACAGCCAGGAACTCGGCTACTTTCTGCCGGGAAGAAATAAAGTTTTTACTTAATATATTTTTTTTGAAAAGTTAAATTAGACTAATACGACTATTGTAATTTTCATTAAAAGAAAAATTTAGGTTATTAGTTAAGTAGCAAGATTATTTTCTGATAAAACAATTTTGAAACCGAATTGAAGTTTCTCGATTAGCATGGGGATTCAGAAAGGTATAAAAACCAACCCAAAACCAACCAAAAGAGGGTCTCGCCATCCATAGGGAGCAGAAGTGTGTTAGAAGAGTTAATCTTTGTGTGTGAACAAAAAAAAAGGTATCAAATTTCTCTTTCAAATAACAACTATTTTTCTCAAGTTTGAGTTAATTCCGAATATTGAAATGTGTTGAGAGTTTTCTCCTGTGACAAGTAAAAGAAATTACATAACCCATAAAGTTCAAGCAGGATGAAGTCGCGACCGAGCGCACAAGAAAAATACATTGGAAACATAGATTACAAATTATATTACATTGTATAACTTAGATTTCGCTTTCATTCATTTTTTCATTCAAAAAGTCTCGCAAATGAAATTCATAATTGAACAATAACATTGGACCATTTTTTAGTTAATTTAAAATAGTATTGAAGACAGAACTAACAATAAGGGTTTTATAATTTATACAACACCTAGGGTTTATACCCTCGCTCTAAAACTAAAGCACACCAAAAAAGATGACAAAGATACTAGTTGACCTGTTACAAAGTAAGCCATAAAGGAGAAATTGGAAACAACGCTACACGATAACAACAAAAACCTCGAAAACCCTTTTTTTGGGTTTGTTATTCCTAGCTATTTGAAAAAAAAATTACAGAATGAATATAGGAGAGGTCCTACCCTATTATACATGGGAGATTTGGACCACGACGACGTGAGGAGGCCACGTCAAGTTCGACACTCGCATTCCACAAGTGAACATACAAGAAGTTTAAGTGGTAGCATTTGAATGAAATAGATAAAATCAAATGAAGGACTAAGAATGAGCATTACCAAGTCAACTTACTCTAAAGTTGCGAAGACTAGCAAACTAAGGACAAAGAAATATCGCAACCACAATCTGGAGAACCATTTTCGCAAAGCCAAAGAAACAAGTCACTGCTAGCCAACGCGTCAAGAGATTTAGAAAGTCAACAATGAGAATCATGAACGAAAATTGGAATGACAAATTACCTTTTGTGATATATAGAGGTTGAGCCACCCCGGAACGGAATCCATGCACCATGGTTGCACGAATCACGCTTCAATACCGTCGAAAGAATATCTCGAAGACAACATACAGTAGATAGGAGGATAAAAAAACAAAAATGAAAAATCCCCGTATACGAAGCGAGTCGACGCATACACAGCTTGACATCAAGTAGAGTCGTTGTAGCCACACCGTGTGGTCGAAACCCCAATACACAGCACTCAAACATTACGTCATGAATTGCAGAGTGCGGCCGGTAGGGTTTAAACCCTTACCTCCGTTATCGCTCCAAAAACCCTTGCGACGCCAAAATGACATGAAATGAAAACAAAACCCTAAGGTCAATGCGTTTTAAACGTGGAGGCTAAAACCACGCGTTCGGGACTCACGATCGTATGGTGTTAAGAAGATTGTAAAGGCAGCAGCATATAAATTTTTTTTATTCTCTTAGATAATTTTTTTGTTAATGAGGTGTTATTAAAGTCTTAAAAGTTAAAGTTTCGATTGTCATCCTTGTGTCCCCACCACTATAAGTGTTTAATCAATGAATGTTTTGTGTCAATTATTAATAACACTATTTGATGTAATTAGTAATTAGCTTGTATATTTTAATTCTAGGTCGTTACATATGGTATTAGAGGGAAAAAGACACAAAAACTTGAAGGGATATAAGAGCCCTTTAATTATTACATACGTTGAATATAAGGGAACTTATTTTTTGGATAAAAAGTAAACATTGTGTAAATATGGTCTAGATAAACAAAAATAATTTTATGGGGATAGCAAGCTTAATTGATTAGAAAATGGTTTGGAGTTTTTGCTAAATGATTTCTAGTAATGATTTTTTCTTATGAATATTCCTTTGATATTTTAGCATCAAGGATGATTTACAATAAAGGATATGGGATAATGGTAAGTGAACACATGTAAATATTACATATTTGAAATATCTAAGTCATGTTTTATTGTTTAAATTTTATTGATAGACTATGGTACTATGTTTGAGGTTATGGTTTCAATTATTCTTTTTTGTCAACGTGGAAATGTTGAAGTATAATGTTGTGATGAGGTTTCATGATGTGATGGTATATGGTAATTGGAAATATTCGATGAGAATTTAATGATGCCATGCATATGTGGTGCTTATTTATTTATTTTATTGTGAAAATGATGTCGTATACTCATGGTGGATATGGTATGCATGATATGGTGTATGTGTGTTATTTATATGATGTTATAATTATAACCAATGCATTGGTTAGACATGCAGATATGGCGTACTGGACAGAATTTCCACAAATGGGCTAAGAGGGCCAGCCTTTTATTCAATGATCTTTTGGGGAGTCCAAGTATACGTTGTGAGGGAGAATATGTAACACCATATGGGCTTGTGATAGACTCAATAAACACTACATATATGCCGTTGGTTCTTTTGCCTTTTATAGCTCTCGATGAATAGTTCTCTGAAGGGCTATGGGATCATTTTGAGGAGGTCAAGTGTCTCATATTGGATTGGGATGTCGAAGTCTAGAATTGTGTGTAGGACTTCGATGTTTGGGGCTATGCGCCTTAGTGAGTGTGAGGGAGTTGGGTCAGCCTTGCAAGATTCCTAGAATCATTGAGTACTTAGGACAATATGTCCGCCTTGGGGAATATTGATTTGAAATCTCGATAGTTAAATTGATACTTCGATTTATCAAAATTTTTTTAAAGGTGTTTTTGCATGTTAAAAATCACCATTAAAAACTCAAATTTAATGAAATGTGAAACTTGTAAAAAAAATTACGTAAAAATAAATAATATCGTTGAATCACACAAAGGAAAATGAAACACGAATTGATAACATAATTCAAATCTTTATCTCAAAATCCCTACATCTCTCGGACTTGATCTTCAATAAGAAGACCTCTTTATTAAGGCTCAAATGCAAAAAATTTACAAGGCAAGGCTTACCAAGTCACTTCTAAAACCAACTTTCGCATCCTGCTAATTCTTATACAAATTTCCCGACACCACAAGTGTATTCTACCTAAAATACTCGAGATTTTTGAGTATAGACTCTCGTTATGCTCGCCTCAACAACAAGGGTCCAAAAGGCACTTTTCTCGCTTGATACCTCGTACTCAAATTATGATTTCAGTATTTACATTCCTCATGAAATTTTGAAACTTTTGAGTATAAACTCGATAAGATTATGATAAAGTCCCCTAGATATCCCTCAAAGAAATCCTTAACTTTGATTTATGCGTAGGTATAGAAAAAAGACCATACATCTCGAAAATGTGTTAGTTATTTTACTTTTGTCTCGATTTGTGTGCAAAAAAATACAATACAGTCTCTTTGAATTTTTTTCCAAATATATTCGCATCGATTTAGATGTTCCAATACTTCACCTTGTATTGCATGCCTATCTACATTGGGATGCGTGCCCAACCTCTCTTTATTTTTTCTCGCATTAGGATTCGTGCCCAAAAAATCATATTTTAGTAAATTTAGCGAAGATCTCGCTATCCTATTGGTGGTGGTTCTAAATTGAGGCGGAATTGCCAAATTTAGTGGTACATTTGGCGTACTCCTACCATATTTAATCAATCTAACATTTTAGTGTAGGTTTTAGCGTAAACTATCTTTGGTGGTGTTGCCAAACTATCTGTAGGGTATGCTTCCGAGGTTCACGTGGTGCCTCGCCATAGGTCCATGTCATCCTAGTGCCACATCATCTATATGGACCTACCACGTGCCGTGTATGTGTACGGCATCGCAGTATGGGACCCTACCACATGCCGTACGTGGAAAACCGGTATCGACATTTCGTGATCCAAGTGGGATATTGGTGGCCACTCCCGCGCTATTCCACTTTCGGACCCCACGATTTTTTCCTTTTCATTTTTTTCAGCTCTCTTAATTGTAGCACAATTTACTATTTTTTTGGTAGTTTTTCGGGTCCCTTAACTTCCGAAGTCGCTTTTGAGGCCCTAAATGACGTTGGAAAATAACCATCGATCAAATGTGAATTTTTGACTCAAAAAATTCAATATAAATAGTTGTATCTCGATTGGATAGATATTTATAATGAGGTATCATAGTGCGCTCAAAACAAATGTCAGTATGCCAAAGTTACGAATCCCTAGAAATTGATGTACCAATTTACCCTACACCAAGTGCTCCTTATAGCTTTAGTGTTTTCATCTCCTAGGGTTATGTTTTTGGATGTTTAGTGGTTTTACATTATTTCTCAATAATAAATAGGCTTTCGAGCTTCATTGTAACACAAGCCAGAGTAAGCATGTAGTCGCCGCAAATATTCTCGCAGATAAGCTACCATCGCCCCCGGCTAGTTTATGTCCATTCTCGTTTGTAAGCTTATTTCTCAGATTTATTTGATATTAATTAAATGAAGTTTTATTTCTCGCTACATCTCTACGTTTATTATTATTTTGGTATTTTGCATAAATCTCGATCACCCCCGTTGAACCTTTAGTTAAACCGAGAGGGGGGGGTGAATCGCTTAACACATTCTCGATATTTTTAGAACTTTTCATTAAACTTATTTACACATTCATTTCATATCCAATTTAATGTGTGAGTAATCTTAGAATGTAAGCAGCAAGTGTTAGTATAATATAGCAGTAGACATAATATGAGAGCAGCAGGTATTAAGCAGATGATACATATCAGATCAATACATAAATATCATTCACAGAGACACCAGATATAAGTGGAAACCCATAAACGGAGAAAACCACATCTTATTATTGTTGTGATGCAAAGGCAAGCGCCAACTCCCTCTCACCACCGCTTGGCTGTGCACAAACCTACAGGAGGCTCCAACCTCACCCCGCAAGCTACAACTTGCAAGGAAAGCAATAACTCCCTTCACCTCTTCACAGTACTCAACCTACAAATGAGGCTTCTCAACCTTAGTCACTACAATCGACAAATACTTCATCAAGTTGCAACTTGATAGGGAAGCTCCAACTTCCTCAATTTATCAAACTAAATGTTTGCTGATTTACTCCAGATATCAGCTCTATTTTGTATCTGCTCTTCTTCTCTTAATCTTCTCTGCTTTATTCTTCTATATTCTGCATTCTCTATATTTTCTCACTCTCTCTCTCCTCTTGAGCTTATTAAATTGATATTATATATAGAAATTCTCACATGACTATTTGTATTTCACAAGGAATTTGGATTGAACATTCATGATTCTTTGGCTTTTGTCTTCTTATTCCTTTTTCCAACTCATTTTTAGAATTACTACAATATGTACAAATTTCCATGCTACAGTGGGATTTTGTCTTTTCCTTAGGATACTTGCCTTTGCATCACAAACAATAAAAATAATTACAACATTTACATTCACATTTTTAATTACACATTTCACTTTCACTCAGCTTCTTTTATGGATTTTGGTTTAATGATTTGTCTTTTTATGCCGTCGTGGCAACTCCGTTCTCGCATACACTTTGTTCATCGTCATCTCGCATATTCCCGTTTTCTGTGTTTATTCACCGTCCAAATCATTCCTTGCATATTCCCGTTCACCGAACTTTCATCTCTCGTATGCTTTCCTCTTTATTTTCCCTTTTCCATAATTGCATTCAAGTTTCATGCCCAATAATTCTCCTAACTGGGAAATATCACACTTCTCTCTTTAATTCCACGCTCGGAAAATTCAATTAAATTTAAATCTGAGAGTGTTAATATCTCAAATCTTTGAGATTTGAGATATTAATCCCGAGTCCCTTATGTTATGCGCTCTATATCAATGCATATATTCCTCACTATAGTTAGCAGTAGAGCCGCAACCCAACGTTATGCCAGACCATACCCTGATTATTATGCGCTTGTGTATAACTCAACGACGTCATATGAATATTCACACATCATTCGAATGTTGCCATATATGCACATTCGCTGATACATATATACTGACTTTAATAAAAGGTTAACCGTCGCTTATATATATCATTGCATATAATCCCAACTTTGGATTAAACCCATAAACCTTAATACATGTTTGATTGGGCCCCACACATGCAATCAATAACCAATCAACTGCATGCACTGCACCTTTGTTAATTCACGCGCCCATCCGATGGTCGTTACCATGATCCCTTACCTCATGCAATCTGACGGATTTTTCTCGACCAACATGCGTGAATGATAATGAGTGATGGACAAACTTTAACGGGCGGTTTTCCAACCTCACCTATGCCACATGTCAACAATCCTGTGGAATTGATGCCCAACCAAAGATTACCGCTTACTCACCTAAAGCAGTGCGAAAAGGGGAAAACCACCTTGTAAACCCGCTCGCGATTTTGCTGTAGTGATTGACCGCAGTTGTACATCTGGTTTGCACTCTCCTGTGTATATTCTCGTTTATTAACTCCGGGTTTAATCTCCGGTTGAGGAATTCAATTAACACGAACAAAAAGCAAGAATTCTATTATCATAAAACAGATTTAAGTGACCACGGTTTCATGCAGGGTTCTTCTATGAGTGGGGTTAAATGCACAGGGATTATTCGAATGAATTTGCGACTATGGTTTCGCTCCATTATAAGTGGCCTTGGTCTTTGGCATTTCAACACGGTCCTGCCATATATATAACGCACAGTTCTACCATATATACAACCTCCATGTCAATCGAATACAAGTGCTCTATTCAAAAATGGGGATAATTTCAAACATAATTCAAACAGTGAATGCCAACTGATTCAAAGCATATCCAATCTCATTGCATTCCGCTGCACATTTGAATATAAAGTCCGAAATGTACATTATGTTATGTGTAATGCCCGACTGTATAAAAGATTCTCATAATTTATATATATATGTACATATTTTTGGAATAACAATCGTGCCTCCCGCTCGCGCTTCGTCACTCGCTCCCGCTCTACCGCCGTGATAACGGCTCCTGCTCCGTATTTGCTTCCTCCGTCGCTTTCTCCTTATATTCATTTCCTCTTTTTCATTCCTCCATTGTCTGCCTTTGTCTCCTTGTAACTGCTCTCGTTCGCATTCGTTACCTCCTTTGCCATCAATGACAATATGTCCAACAGCTTCCCCTTTGGCATTGATGGCAATACATTTTATCTTTTGCCTCGCTTCTTCTCCTGTTGTTTGCTCTTCTCCTTCCCTTTGAAATCAATGGCAAAGGGTTGCTTTATACCATGCTGCTCCAAAGTGATGTATAAGGCTTGTTGAGAGAACACTTTGAGGATTATCAAATTTGAATATACACGGTAAATTGATACAGTTCAAACGCATAGACTTCTTTCACTTGTATAGAGCTAAAAGTGAGAATAATGATACTTCATAGAATACAGATGCATCAGCTTTTATCTAATCAGAGATGTATGATTGGATTCAAATAACCAAAATGCCGAGAGGCTTCAAATGATAATCACTACTGCCTTTTTATGTTTCGATTCTTAATATAATGTTTCGTGTTAATAACATCGATCCTTTTGCTCTCCGTAATTGACCTTTTGATGTTTAATAATGTAGATAGCTCTGTGGGATAATAACTTGGTGTTCTTTGCCTTAATCCTTTGATCCCGAGGACCCGATTCATGCTTTCCTTGCCGATCGTTCTCCTCCCCGGAATGATATTTTCATGGTTGATCTCCCCCTGGAATGATATTTTCATTTTTGTTCTCCCCCTGAAACTGAGCTTTCTCTTTATATCAGAGAGTAGCATCTACAGATACTACCACTAGTTTATCTCTCAAATATTGAAATGGTTCTCTAGCAAGAGGTTTCGTAAATATATCAGCTGCTTGTTCTTTTGTTGGTACATATTCCAGCTTTACTACCTTCTGAGCCACTTGTTCTCGGAGAAAATGATACTTGATTAGGATATGTTTAGTTTTTGAGTGAAGCACAGGGTTTTTTAATATACTTATATCACTTGTATTATCACATTTTATTGAGATAGGTTCATCAATGTTTACCTTCATGTCTTGGAGGGTTTGCTTCGTCCACATGACTTGTGTACAACATGCTGTTGCTGCTATATATTATGCTTCTGCTGTAGACAGAGAGATAGATGTTTGTTTCTTGCTTAACCATGCCACCATACTTTCTCCTAGATAGAATGCACCTCCACTTGTACTTCAAATGTATCCCCCGTCATCAACATTAAATTCCGGCCCAATTTGCATTCGTGCATGTCAAAGTGAAGCTTTTTCCCTTGTGATACCAAAGTCCATACTCGTGTTGTTCCTTGTAGATATCTCGAGTATTCTTTACTCGAAGATGGTTTTGTTTAGGTAAGCCGCTATTATCTTGCCACTAGTCCTACCGCTAGCATGATAAACCGGGGTCTTTCTGTCACAATACACAGGTTCCCCTATCATGGATCTCTCAGAGAGTTTTTGATCTACATCCGCAGCCCCATCATCAAGACATAGCTTGCATCCAACATAGCTTGCATCCCATCATCATGGGTGTTGTCACAGGTTTGCAGTCCTCCATTTTGAATTTTTTCAACGTTTCTTTTAAGTATTTTTCCTGAGAGATGAAGGTGCCTGTGTTCTTTTGTTGAATTTGCAGTCCCAAGTAGAAACTGAGCTCTCCAATCATAGACATTTCAAACTCTATTTTCATCTCATCAGCAAACCCTTTTGCTAGTTCATCTTTGTTGCTTTCAAACATAATGTCATCAACATACACTACAACAATCAGGAGTTCATTTTCATGGGCTTTTATGTATAGATTGTTGTCTACTCCACCTCTCTTAAAACCCTGTTTTTGCAAATATTTATCCAGCCTTGAGTACCAAGCACGAGGAGCCTGCTTCAGTCCATATAGGGCCTTCTTCAATCTGCATACATATTCTTCTTTGTCTGTTAATTAGAAGCCTTCTGGTTGTTCCATGTACACTTCTTCTTCTAGATCTCCATTAAGAAAAGCAGACTTTACATCCATTTGATATACCTTGAAGTCTTGGTAGCATGCAAATTCCAGGAACATTCTGATAGCTTCCATTCTGGCTACTGGGGCAAATGTTTCTTCATAATAAAGTCCTTCAATTTGTGAGTATCCTTTGCAGACCAGCCTGGCTTTATTCCTGATTACTTGTCCTTGCTCATTCATTTTGTTTTTGAATACCCATTTTGAACCAATGATATTCTTCTCAATTGGTCTAGGAACTAGTTCCCAGGTATTTTTCTTCTTAATTTGGTCCAAGTCTTCATTCATTTCTTTTACCCAATACTTGTCCTTGCTGGCTTCTTCAAACTTCTTTGGCTCTATTTGTGATAACATTACTATGTATACTTCTTCTGTCTGTTCAGTTAGTTGCCATCTTGTTTGCACTCCTACACTCTTGTCTCCTATGATTTGATCTTCTGGATAGTTCTTTTGAGTGTATCTTGAGGGGGTTTTTGAGTTCAGTTCAGCATTTTCTGATGTTTTGCTTGTTTCTTCATCATCTTGGTCCTCTTCTTCATGATTTTCAGGATGGCTGCTGCAATCTATATCTCTTGTCTTGTTTGGAAGTTCTTCATCAAATCTTACATCAATACTTTCTACAATTTTTCGAAGAGTCTTGTTGTAGCATTTGTATCCTTTACTCTTGGATGCATATCCTAAGAGTATTCCTTCATCTGCTCTTGCATCAAACTTCCCCAGATTTTCATCATTATTCTTTATGTAGCACTTGTTGCCAAAGACTCTAAAGTGCTTGATTGATGCAGGTTTACCATGCCATAGCTCATAAGGTGTCTTATCACTGTTAGGTATTAAATGAGCTTTGTTTAGAATATGTACTGCTGTGTGTACAACTTCTGCTCAAAAGGTTTGAGTAATGTTACTCTCTTGCATCATAGCTCTGGCCATTTGTTGTACAGACCTGTTTTGTCTCTCTGCTACTCCATTCTGCTGAGGTGTCCCTGCAATGGTAAATTGTTGCTTTATTCCATGTTCATTACATAGGTCTGCAAAGTCATAATCTGTGAATTCTCATCCTCTATCTAATCTGATACATTTTAGCTTGCATCCAGTTTGATTTTCTTCTAATGCTTTGAATGTCTTAAACTTTTCCAGTGCTTCTGATTTGTTCTTGAGAAAAGCAACCCATGTCATTCTGGAGAAATCATCTATTATCAGCATGAAGTAGGATTCTCCACTTGGTGTCTTAGTTCTAGCAGGTCCACACAGGTCCATGTGCACAATCTGGAGTGGTCTTCTTGTTGATAGCTCATCTTTAGATCTAAAGGATGTGCGAGTCTGTTTCCCCAATTGACAAGATTTGCATATGGTATATGAAGGCCTTTTTATTTCTGGCATATCTTTGACAGCTTTCTTCTTGCTCAGTCTGATGATATGGTCGAAGCTGAGATGTCCCAATCTCCTATGCCATAACCATGACTCCTCAAGTTTGCTAAGATGGCAAGCTTCATCCTCCTCTTTTACTATGTAAACATTACTCTCTGTTCGAACACCTTTTAGTAGAGTCTTTCCTGTTGTGCTTGATCTGACTTCAAAATCTTGTGCTGTAAAGAGAACTTCACAGCCTTTGTCACACATCTGACTGACACTCAGTAAATTTTCTTTCAAACCATCTACAAATAGTACATCTTGGGCCTTTCCTCTTCCATTATCTATGTTGACTGAGACTTTTCCCTTGATCTTACCTGATTTATCATTACCAAAAGTAACATTGCCAGATTTATTTTCATCGAGAGTTATAAACTTGCTTTTGTCTCCAGTCATATGTTTTGAGCAGCCACTGTCCAGGTACCACTGGCTTTTTCAGGTCTTGAGCAGTTAGGCCAGGTCACATTTATTCTCCTTCTTTATCCACTGGAAGCACCCTTTGTTTAGTATCTTTTGTGGGATGATGGACTACATTTTCTTAGAGGACATTTGGAAGGTATATGTCCAACTTGATTGCATACACAACATTTGATCATAATTTTTGCAGAGTTATGAGTATGAACAAAATTGATTTGAATCATAAACCTCCTTGAGGTGTTAAACATCAATCTTTGTCCATACTTTCTACACTCAATGATTTTATGACCAAATTCCTTACAATAAAAGCAGTAACCGTAGAAGCTATTTGCATACCTGATGTAAGGTTGTCTCTTCCATTTGTTTGCTTGAGGCAGTCTCTTCAATGTTTGCATCTTTTGCTGGTTTGAATTACTCCTTCTTGCATGAAAATATGCAGCAATGTGTCCCAACTTGTGGCAAACATAACAGGTGGCATTCTTCATTGGAGGGACGAATCTTCTTTAATGGTTTCCAAATTTTACATATTCAGGGGTCTTAGTATTTATTACATTCTTTGCTACTAGTGGTTTCTTCTGATCTCTGTCTTCCTTATTGAATATTTCTTCTTTTGTAGGAATTGTTTGAGCTACTTCATCATTCTTCTTTGCTTTTACAAAAATAATCTCTCTGTCAACCTTTTCTTTTCCTTTACTTGATTCTCCTTCGTAGCCTATTCCAGTCTTTATCATAGGGGATCTTTGAGCAACCAAAATTTCATTCAACGTAATAGAGCTTGTTGTTTGGGAAGAGTTTATAGCCACTTTCCTTTGAGCATTTTCTAATTTCTTTTTGAGACATACTACTTCTTCTTCTAACTTTTCTTGTTCTTGAGTTTTTTCTTTGATTTGCTTAAGTAACATGTCCTCTATCTTCTTGGTTTCTTCAAGCTCTATTTTTAGCTGCTTAAGGACTTCTGAATTCTGTTCTTCTCGTACATATTTGAGGAGAATGTCCTTTTGTTTTCTGCATTTCAGTTTGAGTCTATCAATCTCTTCTAGAGCACTTCTTAGCTCCCCCTCAAGGTCGACTTCACTTTCTTATTCTTCATCTTCTAGCAGGAGACCTTCAAGTTATTCTATGGCCATCAATAAGAATTCAGAGGTTCCTTCTTCACTTGAGGATTCATCTGAATATTTAGATGTACTGCTGTTTTGTTGAGCATAGAAGGATTTTCTATTGAAATTCTTTCCTTTCTGCCAGTTCTTTGATTTATTTTTCTCTGAATCTTGAGCCCGATTCCTTACTTTCTTGTGAGGACACTTAGCAGCATAGTGTCCCACTCTTCCACAGTTAAAGCATTTGAAGGGGAGTTTACCTTTGTATTTACCTGAGCCTCTATCCAATTTCTTGACAAACTTTTCCTCTTCTTCATCCGAGCAAGAGCATACGTCTCCCTCTTCTCCTTTCTTCTTTTCTGTTTTAAAGGCTGCTTCCCTCGTACTTGGATTTTCTGTGGGAGCCTCATTTCATAGGCTGTTAGATTTACAAGTAGCTGGTTCATGGTCAGGGTCTCCCAGTCAGCTGTTTCTTCTATTGCAGACACCTTTGGATTAAACCTGGATGGAAGAGATCTTAGAATCTTTTGCACAATTATACTTTCTGGCATTTTTTCTCCAAGAGCTTTCATATTGTTAATAATTTCTGCAGCTTTTAGGAAGAAACTAGCAATGTCTTCATCATCATTCATTTTTAAGTTCTCAAACTGGGCTCTATAGACTTGAAGTTTGGCAGTCTTTACTTTCTTGTCTCCCTCATGTATGTTCTCAAGAGTATCCCATATTTCTTTGGCAGAGTCTTTGTGCATTACTTTGATAAAATCTGCTTCACATAATCCATTCAGGATGGCATTCATGGCTTTTGCATTAGCCACAAAATCTTGTTTTGTTTCTTTTTCTGTGTCAGTTGCCTTTGGGGCATATCCTAATTCCACAGCAGCCCAGACTTCTATTCCTAGAGACATTATGTGTGTCCTCATTCTGATTTTCCAGAAAGCATAATTTTCACTAGTGAAGAAAGGGGCTTTATTGGTTGAGCATCCTTCTTTACTAGCCATCTTGGGAACCTAGGATCTCCTTTTAGTTGTTAGACTTGAACAAAGGAACCATCTTTGATACCAATTGTTGAACCTTTAGTTAAACTGAGAGGGGGGGGTGAATCAGTTTAACACATTCCTGATCTTTTAGAACTTTTCATTAAACTTATTTACACCTTCATTTCATATCCAATTTAATGTGTGAGTAATCTTAGAATGTAAGCACCAAGTGTTAGTATAATATAGTAGTAGACTTAATATGAGAGCAGCAGGTATTAAGCAGATGATACATATCAGATCAATACATAAATATCATGCACGGAGACACTAGATATAAGTGGAAACCCATAAAGGGAGAAAACCACATCTTATTATTGTTGTGATGCAAAGGCAAGATCCAACTCCCTCTCACCACTTTTTTTCTGTAGGCACCAACCTACAGGAGGCTCCAACCTCAATTCTGCAAGCTACAACTTGCAAGGAAGCACCAACTCCCTTCAATTTTCTGCAGGTTCCAACCTACAAGAGGCTTCAACCTTAGTCAGCTACAACTGACAGCTATCAAGCTGCAACTTGATAGTGAAGCTCCAACATCCTCAATTTATCAAACTGAATGTTTGTTGATTTACTCCAGATATCAGCTATGTTCTGTATCTTCTCTTCTTCTCTTAATCTTCTCTGCTTTATTCTTCTATATTCTGCATTCTCTATATTTTCTCTCTCTCACTTTTGAGCTTATCAAATTGATATTATATATAGAAATCATCACATGAGTGTTTGTATTTCACAAGGAATTTGGAGTGAACAGTCATGACTCTTTGGTTTCTGTCTTCTTATTCCTTTTTCCAACTCATTTTTAGAATTACTACAATATGTACAAATTTCCATGCTACAGTGGGATTTTGTCTTTTCCTTAGGATACTTGCCTTTTCATCACACACAATAAAAATAATTACAACATTTACATTCACATTTTTAATTACACATTTCAATTTCACTCAGCTCCTTTTCTGGATTTTGGCTTTACTGGATTTGTCTTTTTCTGCTGCTGTTAAGAACCTGTTCTGCATACACTTTGTTCACTGTCATCTACATATTCCCTATTTTCTGTGCTTATTCACCTATCCAAATCATTCCTGTACATATTCCTGTTCACCGAAATTTCATCTCTGCATGCTTTCCTCTTCTTTTCCTTTTCCATAATTGCATTCAAGTTTCATGCCCAATCATTTTCCCAATGAGGGCAATCTCTCACTTCTCTTTAATTCTACACTAGCAAATTCAATTAAATTTAAATCTGAGAGTGTTAATATCTCAAATCTATTAGATTTGAGATATTAATCCCGAGTCCCTTATGTTATGCACTCTATATCAATGCATATATTCCTCACTATAGTTAGTAGTAGAGCCGCAACCCAACGTTATGCCAGACCATACCTTGATTATTATGTGCTTGTGTATAACTCAACGACGTCATATGAATATTCACACAACATTCGAATGTTTCCATATATGCACATTCGCTCATACATATATACTGACTTTAATAAAAGGTTAAACACCGCTTATATATATCATCGCATATAATACCAACTTTGGATTAAACCCATAAACCTTAATACATGTTTGATTGGGCCCCACACATGCAATCAATAACCAATCAACCACATGCACCGCACCTTTGTTAATTCACGCGCCCATCTGACAGTCGCTACCACGATCCCTTACCTCATGCAATCCGACGGATTTCGCTCGACCAACATGCGCGAATGATAATGAGCGATGGACGAACTTTAACGGGCAGTTTTCCAACCTCGCCTATGCCACGTGTCAACAATCCTATGGAATCGCTGCCCAACCAAAGATTACCGCTTACTCGCCTAAAGCGGTGCTAACCCACCTTGTAAACCCGCTCGCGGTTTTGCTACAGTGATTGACCGCGGTTGTACATCTGGTTTGCGCTCTCCTGTGTATATTCTTGTTTATTAACTCCGGGTTTAATCTCCGGTTGAGGAATTCAATTAACACGAACAAACAAATGTATTTCTTTCTATAAAGCGGGAATTCTATTATCATAAAACAGAGTTAAGTGACTACGGTTTCCCGCAAGGTTCTTCTATGAGTGGGGTTAAATGCATAGGGATTATTCGAATGAATTTACGACTATGGTTCCGCTCCATTATAAGTGGCCTTGGTCTCTGGCATTTCAACACGGTCCTGCCATATATATAACACACAGTTCTACCATATATACAACCTCCATGTCAATCGAATACAAGTGCTCTGTTCAAAAATGGGGATAATTTCAAACATAATTCAAACAGTGAATGCCAACTGACTCAAAGCATATACAATCTCATTGCATTCCATTGCATATTTGAATATAAAGCCTAGAATGTTATGTGTAACGCCCGGCTGTATAAAATATTCTCGGAATTTATATATATATATATATATATATATATATTTATATATATATATACATATTCTTGGAATAACAGCTGTGGCTCTGCCTCTGCCACTTCTGTCACTCTGCCTCTGCCTCTACTGCTGTGATAACGGCTCTGTCTCTGTATTTGCTTCCTCTACCTCTTCCTTTCTCCTTTATATTCATTTCCTCTTTGCTGCCTCCATTGTCTGTCTATGTATCCTTGTAACTGTTCCTGTCTCTGCATTTGCTACCTCCTTTGCCATCAATGACAACATTTCCAATAGTCTCCCCTTTTGGAATTGATGGAAATACATTTTCTCTGTTTGCCTGCTCTTTCTCCTGTTGTTTGCTCTTCCTCCCCCTTTGACATCCGTAGCAAGGTTGCTATCTTCTCTTTTGCTCCATAGTGATGTATAAGACTTGTTGAGAGAACACTTTGAGGATTATCAAATTTGAATATATACTATAAATTGATACAGTTCTTTCACTTGTATAGAGCTAAAAGTGAGAATAATGATACTTCATAGAATACATTGTATCAGCTTTATCTAGTCAGAGATGTATGATTGGATTCAGCAACTAAAATGTTGAGAGGCTTCAAATGATAATCACTACTTGTCTTTTATGTTTCAAATTCTTAATATAATGTTTCAGAGCACAATACTGGCCCTTTTGCTATGTAATTGACCTTTTGATGCTTTAATAATGTAGATAGCTCTAGGATAATAACTTGGTGTTCTTTTGCCTTAATCCTTTGATCCCGAGGACCTGATTCATGCTTTCCTTGCTGACTGTTCTCCTCCTTGAATGATATTTTCGTTTTTGTTCTCCCCTGAAATTGTGTTTTCCCTTTATATCAGAGAGTAGCATCTACAGATACTACCCCTAGTTTATCTCTCAATTATTGAAATGGTTCTCTAGCAAGAGGTTTGGTAAATATATCTTCTGTCTGTTCTTTTGTTGGTACATATTCCAGCTTTACTATCTGCTGAGCTACTGTTTCTGAGGAAATGATACTTGATTGGAATATGTTTAGTTTAGCAAGTTCAGCAAGTATAGGATTTTTAGATATACTTATAGCACTTGTATTATCACATTTGATCGAGATAGGTTCATCAATGCTTGCCTTCATGTCTTGAAGAGTTTTCTTCATCCACATGACTTGTGTACAACATGCTACTGCTGCTATATATTCTGCTTCAGCTGTAGACAAAGAGATGGATGTTTGTTTCTTGCTTAACCATGCAACTAGGCTTTCTCCTAGACAGAAAGCACCTCCACTTGTACTCTTCCTGTCATCAACACAACTGGACCAATCTGCATCTGTGTATGCTGATAAAGTGAAGTTTTTGATTTTAGGATACCAAAGTCCATACAGTGTTGTTCCTTGTAGATATCTGAATATTCTTTTTACCGCTGCAATATATTTTTGGCGTAAAAGCCGCTTGATATCTAGCCACTAGTCCTACAGCTAGAATGATGTATGGTCTTGTTGCTGTCAGATACAACAGACTTCCTATCATGGATCTATAGAGTTTTTGATCTATATCAGCAGATCCATCATCAACACACAACTTGCATCCTGTGATCATGGGAGTTGACACAGGTTTGCAGTCCTCCATTTTGAACTTTTTCAACATTTCTTTTAAGTATTTTTCCTTTGAGATGAATGTACTTGTGTTCTTTTGCTCAATTTGAAGTCCTAAGTAGAAACTGAGCTCTCCAATCATGGACATCTCAAACTCTGATTTCATCTCTTCAGAAAACCCTTTTTCTAGTTCATCTGTGTTGCTTCCAAACATAATGTCATCAACATATACTACAACAATCAAGAGTTCATTTTCATGGGTTTTTATGCATAGATTTCTGTCTACTCCACCTCTCTTAAAGCATTGTTTTTGAAAATATTTATCCAGTCTTGAGTACCAAGCATGAGGATCCTGTTTCAGTCCATATAGAGCCTTCTTCAGTCTGCACACATAGTCTTCTTTGTCTGTTAAAGAGAAACCTTCTGGTTGTTCCATGTAGACTTCTTCTCTTCTAGATCTCCATTAAGAAAAGAAGAATTTGCATCCTAGTTTGACATATTTTGGAGTCTCGTAGTATGCAAATGTAGAACATTCTCGATAGCTTCCATTTTGGCTATCATACAAACTCCATGTCAATCGAATATAAGTGCCCTGTTTCAAAATGGGGAAAATTTCAAATGATAACGAAATGCTGAATGCCAACCGATTCAAAGCATATCCAATCTCATCGCATTCCACCGCACATTTGAATATAAAGCTCGAAATGCTATGTAATCACTGCTGTATAAAATATTCTTGAATTTATATATATATATATATATATATATATATATATATATATATATATATATATATAAACATATTCTGGAATAAATGGCCCGTGGCTCCGCCTCCGTCGCTTCCTCGTCACTCGCCCGCCTACCGCCGTGATAACATCGTCTCCATATTTGCTTCCTCTGCCTCTGCCTTTCTCCTTTATATTCATTTCCTCTTTGTTGCCTCCATTGTCTGTCTTTTGTCTCCTTGTAACTGTTCCTATCTCTGCATCTACTACCTCCTTTGCCATCAATGACAATATTTCCAACACACCCTGCCATGTATCAGTGGTATGGACGGCCATGTCATCTTGACTTTGATTTTTTTCCTTGCTTTGACCATGAATAAATTTTGCATGCGTACTTAGTTTTTTCCCGTTCATGCTACATTGGATTCATTATTTTAAGCTTTACGCAATGGTGCTAGCCTCACTTGAATCCATATACTTTTAATTTTTGACCATTTTAGATCCCTTTTGGATCACATATGAGGTTTGAGCCTTAAGGCGAGCGTTGGGGATATGGTATAGGCTGAGGAGGCTTTATCACTGGTTCTGAAAGTTGAGAAAAGAGACTTTAGATTAATTTAGATTCCCCTAATGTTGTGTAACTTTAGATGTTTGTTCGTACACTAGTTCAGTAGAGGGTGTAGGGAAAACATGAAGTAATAAATAAATAAGTAAAATAATAAATAATTAAATGATTAAACTTAACTTGAGAATGATGTTCCTTAAAGAGGGGGAGTATGTGAAACCTCGAAATAATAAATCAATAAATAATAATAATAATAATGGTAATAATAATAAAATAAATAAAATAATAGTAATATATAAATAAATAAAACAATAAATAATAAATAAAAGATAATAATATTAAATAAATAATAATAGAAAATAAACAAGATAACAAATAATAAACTGAAGTTTTAAATAGATAAATATAAAAATAAATTATATAAATAGTAAGAATAAGTAAAGTTAGAAAAAGTAAAAAGGAATAAAATAAGCAAGAGTTAAATTAAGAAAAATGTTGAGTTAAGTAAAACTTAAGACAAAGAAATAAAAAGTGGCACGTTGACACATGAATTGTGTGCATGTGGGTCCCTTTCTAATCCCCTTCTATTTTTGTAACAATTTGTTCTATTTAATGGTTTAAAAGGGAGACGAGAAGCATTCATTCTCTTTGAAGGAGAGTGTTGTGAGACTAAGAATTCCTTGATAGTAGAAATTGATTGAGGGCTCAGGGGTGACCATTTGTAGAAAGAATCTGCGCAGTTGCACTTACAGTTGGGTGGAGATTCATCCCCAAAAAAATGTTGTGGTCAAAAGGATTCAAGTAGCACCATGACTCCATAATCAATAATAAGGCACACCTTAAGTCTACAGGTAAGTATTAGTTGCTTGTGGTTTTAAAAAATTCGATGATAAATCAATTAACGTTTTGTGTCAATTATTAATAGAAATGTTTGATGTAATTAGTTTTTATATTTTAATTTTGGGTCATTACAAGAAGTCATGAGAATTTGTCATTATTTTGACAATGTTTATTTTCTTATTCACACTAGCCAATACAAAGAAATCATTTTTATTTTCAGGATTTGGGCTGATAGCCTCTTTATAATATCTTAGCTTCCCTTTTCCCTCTATCTCTTTATCACACTCAATTTATAATTAAATTTTGATATACTAATATTTCTAATAGTATCCTTATTTTGTAGAGTGGTCTCCTCCTTTATCCCTGAATGGTCAACCCAAGATTGACATCTTTATGTCATCCCTGCTTGAGCTAAAGGTGGTGGGTTTGGCTAGAGTTAGAATCAATTTGAAGAAACTTCATGTCTTCCATGCTGTTTAACCTCTTCTTATGCATAAGTCACCTAGTCATAGTCACGCTTTCAATGGGGGAAAATATTGCTTCAATGAGGAGGACATGATATGATGTATTCCATTTAATATTGAGATTGATAAATTGTGTTTGGATCTATTCTATCTACCTCCATAACTATTTGGAGATAGTACAAACCCATAAATCACATCCATATAACATAACCATGACGAGGAGAGTCTCAAAGAGGAGTTTCCTTTTATCCCATATCCAAAGATCTATTGGCTTACAATTGTTTTCAAATACATAATATGAATTCAATCCTCCATTAATTCCACAATTTAACTTGTGATGGATATTGATTCCCAAATACTTGTATGAAGGAACTTCCTCCAGGTTTTTATTGTTATATATGAAAGTAACATAAGTGATATTTCCATATTTGATTATCACGCCTTTTTTTCGCCAGTATTAATAATCATAACCATCTTAACAGAAAAATCTTAGGTTCTTAGTTTTTTGTCAAGATCATAAGGAATTCTAACCAAGACAAAAAAAATGAGAGAATTTATGACTATATCAATGAGCATGAGGCCAAGACAACCTCTATCTGCCAAACACTCTTCTAGCTTCTGAATGTATATGCTAAAAAGTGTAGTGGACAAGGGAAACCATTTCTTAACTTTGTTAGTACAACTAATTTATTCTAACCAACCCTCAATACTCCTAATCTTAGCAATAACATTCTCATACAACATTATCACAACAACCCTCATCTCAAGAGGAGCCATTATCTCTTCCAACCCCTTTCATAGGTTTGTCCTAGGAACAATGTCAAAAGATTTTCTAAATTCAATGAAACAACAGAAGATATTAGATTTATTATTATGACACTCCTATACAATTATCCTAGGAGTAATAAAATGGTCCACAATTGAATGATATCTCATAAACCTAGCTTGGCCTTTAGCTCATTTATCATGGTTTTCTAGCCATAGGCTAATCCAATTTTCCAAAATAATTATGTACAGTTTGGCTAAATTGGGCTAATCATAATGGTCCTATATTTATGTGGAATTATTTTATCCCACTTTTAAATATGGTTACAATGAGGCAATGTTCCCAAGGCTTACAGAATCCTTGCTTCACTGTCAAATTAAAGAGCTTGTGTATGTGAGGGATGAAGATAGGAATTCCTACCTTCAAAATTTCAACTTGGTAGCCTTCAATGTCCTTAGCTTTCCCAATTGGGGGTCACTTATCTCCAAACTCAATGGCTTCTAGAGGAAAAAAAATCATCTTCTATAGGGAAATTCAAAATGGTGTTCATGGTGTTATGGTGTTCATAATTTTTTTAAGGTAGGAATTCCATTTCTTAAAGGAAATCATATTGTTTTATTTAGTTTTACAAATTAGAATTTTCCTCCAAAACTTCCAAGGATCTAATTTAGATAGGTGTAAGAAATGCTCCTACTTTATATTTATATTGTACCTTTTCTTCTTTTTAATATGTATTTGTACATGTTTAACTTATCAAGCCTTAAATAAGTGTTAGGAGCATCCTTGATTTTTTTCTAGCAATTTTACACTCATTATCATACCAAGGATTGGCTTTGCTATTATTCCTTTTATAGGACACATGATAGAAAAATTATTAATATAAGTGGGGAGGGTAGTAAAAAAATCATGATAGGGTTGCTTGCATGAATCTCATTTACATTTTTGGAAAGGATGGGGGTTTTGAGGTAAATAAAGGTAGCTTGATCGATTGAGCAATATTTTTCCCCTCAATCGAGTTATTTCAAGGCTTAAATATTGCTTGATCGAGCAATAAAACAAACCATCGATCGAGCTCTTATGTAACCTGAGATTATATAGGACCTTGATTGAGCATTATTTTCAAATTTCCATGTAATAGAACTTGGACACATTGTATTAAAAAAGAGGCTTGATCAAACCAATAAATCGATTGATCCCTTGTTCAACCATGTTAAAAGCTTGATTGAGGGTTTGTTCAACCCTTGATTGATTTATTTCAAATTTTACCTTGAGCACTCGATCGAGATTTCTAAGTGCTCAATCAAGTTGTTGAGGGCCTAAAAAGTAGAGTTTTAGCTCCCCTTCTATAGATCTCTCTACAAAACCATCTTGTAGCCTAGCAGACTTGAGGCAATATTTGTCCTAAGGTGGTGTAGTTGATCATGTGGGATTCGTGAAGGAATCCTCTATCCAATGGCATATTAGTTTCACATTTTGGAATTTGTATGATATTTTTCATCTAATTTCTTTTAAACGTTATGCTTGAATTTTTTTTTGGAAAGTTTCAAAGGAGTTGAATGAAAAATAAATAACATAAATTATGCAAAACAAAAAAAAATCCAAAAACAAAACCATATTTATTTACAAGTCCTCTCCAAAAGGGTCCTCTTGGTTTTTGAATTTATTTAAATAGTAGAAAAAAATCATATGTGAACACATGTGTTTGAAAAATGAAATTCAAATATTAATTCGCCAAATTCTAAAAATCATAAAATATATAACTTTTGATTAAAAAAAAAAAAGTTTCAATATGCATAACTTAGTTCTCTTTCTCTATGTTGTAGCTCCTAGAGACAATCTTGAGTTGTATAAAGACCAGTGCCTAGGACATCTTAAATGCAAGAAGCATATGACTCAATTGATTGCAGTTGACAAGGTTAGGCTCTCATGATAATATCACTCAGATGAATGGTTTTAATAAGGGTGGAACCAAGACCCCAAAGTTAAACACAAAAACTAGGAAAACTACAGAAACTGAGTACAAACTGCGAATAGTAAATGCATTAGACAACTTTAAGATAGAATGTTGTAAAGGGGGTTGAATTCTAAAATGAACACACAAATATCAAGTTGTATGTGAGCGATGACTATGACAGAAGATGGACTAAGATATCAACTATAACCGAGCTTATTCAAGGATAAGAGTCCATATATACTGGGCCTATGCAAAGATAAGAATCCATATATCTGGGCTCATTCAAAGACAAGAATCCATTGTAGTTAATATCAGGAGAAAGGTGGAAGAGATAAGAAATGAAACAAAGTATCATGCTTGAGCCATATTTAAAGCACCATGGATGAGTAAATATGAGTATCTGCTATGATAAGTTCACATTTAAACATGGGAGCACTCGCATTACAGAACATTAAATACTAGAAATGTGGAGAGATACAAAATGAAAATTTGTTTTAAAAAACATGGAGAAGAGTTACAAACCGTGAATCATCTAGAGCGGAATCCCCAATTCCAACAAAGCTTCTTATTACTGAGTCCCTACGGGATCTTCAACATCTACCATCGAAATTCATACAAAATACATACAGAACACTCAAACTAGTGAGTTCTTTGGAAAATCTGGAACCTTTTGTTAGTGTTGTCTTCCTGCTTTTATAACCTCTGATTCCTATGCGAGAGAAGATATTTTTGGAAAATATATTTCCCGCGTGCTTGTATGTTGTTGCAGGTCTAAATCAAAAAACATAAATGATGATGAGGGAGACTGCCTCTCATCCTCTTACAACCCAGGCCTAAAGCCATTTCTAACTGAAATGTAAACAATATGCTAACTGGAAGTAAAAAACTGCAGGAGTGAAATAAGAATTTCACCTGAAATGACAAAGTGAAAAGAAAACATAAGGTAAAAAGGCCACGCGGGCCCAGCCATGAATGATCATCGCTGCTTGATGAGGTAGAACCACTGCTGCTGCTGGTGAAAGAGATTCCGTTAGTCATGGGAAGGAGTGGCCTTCTGTTGATCTGTATATTTAGGCCGTTAAAATTTGATTGGGGCCCATTGATATTGCTTTAAGGCCTTCTTTAATCATCCTTTGCTTTAAAACTGAGTCTTTGTCTTCAATCTATGGGTTAAGCTTTTAATTTTCTGAGTTGGACCCTTAGCCTTTATTCTTTTGCTGACAGGTACTTTCTTTGTGCACTGGAGGGTTTCGCTGTGTAACCAATGCTTATGAAACAATTGGTTAAGACGTGGAAATTAACCTTTTATGCTTCCTTTTTGCCTTTGATCAGGCCTCTGAGGATCGTCACCCTCTGCCTTGAGTCACTGTGACTGGCTATGAGATGGCCAACATACTTAAAATGCTATGAAAAACCTGCACAGACAACAAACCAAATTAAATAAATCCTGCGATGAGTGGTTGACTGCTTCAGAAGGCTCGGGTGAAGATGGAGGACTAGTGCGGAGGCAAGAAATGCGGTGGAGGCGTTTCTGTGCTAAAAATAGCGTTTAAATGTGATTTGGTGTGAAATTGTGTAGAAGGTGGTTTTGCAAAAAACCGTAGTGGTTTTCACGCAGGCTTTGGGTGGTAAGTGGTCAAATGAAGGCGATACATCTAGGTGTGCGACGTGTGTCTTTACAAAACCGCCCATTTCGCATGGAAACAACACGATCATGTTGTTCGATGAAATGAACACGAAAATGAATGAGAGCCATCTGATTTGGGAAATCCAGATCAATGGTTGCAGATGAACGTGACGGACATACTTACGCAGTCGGGTGGGACTGGCGATGACGTCAGTAACCCTGTCGTGTAGTGGGAAAATCAGTTGTGGGGTTATGGAAGCGAGAGCGATGTGGGCCATCAGGTGAAGAAGATCTATGGTCCAGATCAGAGCAGGGAGTACAATAATGGATGGGTGATCAGAGAACTTGCGAAGGAGTGATAGAATGAGGACTGTTGGATCATGATGGAGATCAACGGTGGAGATCAACTGCGGGGGCACTTGGAGGTATGGACGGATCTGTGGGATGGGTGCCTTCGCAGTGAATATAGGTCATTGGATGAAAATATTCTGTAGTCAAAGGAGTCACTTGCGGGGGCACCATGGAGGTACAAGGGGGAGGAAAGGGGGTAGTATTGCTGGCCATTGGATCAGGTAGATCAACGGTGGAGATTAAACGTGAAGGGAGAAAGAATGTGCGGGAGGATGAAATGTGTGAGAAATGTGGGCCATTAGATAAGGGAAAATGGATGGTTGTGATTGACTTGGGATCACGCACATCAGGAATTCAAACATACGGGAGTAGGAACCGTGGAGGAAGTGATTACGATATGCCGAGGGAGTGAGAGTCATTGGATTGGGGACAAGATAAATGATGGAGATTTAATCGGCGGTGAAACATAGAGTGGAAACGAGAAAGAGCGATGTGCGATGTGCGATGGATGGGCACGGTGCGATGGAGTGATGACCGTTGGATCTGTGGGAGGAGATCAACTATTGAGATTGTATCGGCGTTTCACATACTGACGAAAAAATGTAAAAGGGACATGGACTTTGCGATGTGCGATGGCCAATGAGGAAGGAGAGGAGCGATGGAGCGATGACCGTTAGATCTGGGGGAGCCAGATCAACGGATCAGATAACATCGACAGGGAATGATCATTGGTGGAGAAGGGGAGGCGGAAGGGAAAGGGCGAACCCTGATGCGATGCACTGATGTGATGGCCATCGGATCTTGGGGAATGGACGGTCTAGATCATATCGGGGGATCGACCATCGAAAAAACAAAAAACATGGAAGCAGGGACTTAGAAAGAGTGACGTGTGATCTCCGATGGGCTTAGCGCTCAGTCACAGGGCCCGGTCTCATGGCGGAAAAGGGGCTTGGGCTTAAGTGAAAGGGGCTTAGAGGCCTGATATGTAAAAATGAGCGCTTTTGGAGAAAAAAGGTGGATTTTTGGCCTTTTCAAGGGTTTCGATAGGTGAAATTTGGGCTTTGACAATCCATGCAGTCCTTGTTGTATTTGCTTTGCAGTATAAGGCTCCTTGTCATTATGCATCCCAGCTCGGTGGGGGGATGTCATAAAAACATTGGCTCCACTTGGGGATGACCCGTTTGTCCTCGAACGCATCCAGAATTTTGCAGACCATCTGTTAGCCTTCTTCCTGTGAACACAGTCCCTTGTTGCCTTCTCTTCCTTCTTCATGACAAATCAAAACAATAAACATCATAATAAAAGCAATTGAATAATGTACAATATCATACAGCAGACCTTTCAGCCTGAATCAATACTAAAAAAAGGGTTTTAAGAATTTCCCATTCACAGGGGCTTTGAGAAGATTACCCTGCAAATTTTCCAGTCTAAAAATATTGTTTTGTTCGGCCTCTGCAATTTTAAAGGGCCCGAACCATAGAGGATCGAACTTCCCATGCTTTCCTCTCTCAGCCCTTCTTATGTCCCATCTTAGCACCAGATCTCCAACCTGCATCCCTTTATCCTTAGCATGCTGATCAAACAAGTCCTTCATTTCCTCTTGGTACTTAGTCGACCTATGATTTACTTGACTTCGAGTCTCCTCTAGCTCTACTAACTGATTTATTCTTCTGGTAAGATCATTTGGTTCCTTTTGACAATCCTACATGAATCTAGCCATAGGTAAGGCCAATTGTATCAGGAAAACTGCTGCTCTACCATATACCAATTCATATTGGGATTTTCCTATTGACCTCTTACTAGTGATTCTGTTGGCCCATAGCACGAACTTGAGCTGTGAATCCCAGTTCTTTTGGTTTTCATTTATGGCCTTCTTAAGTGCCCTTACAAGAGTTTTTTTTGAGGATTCGGCCAATCCATTTCCCTATGGATAATAGGCAGTAGAGTGTCCTAATACAATATTATATTGTTGGAAAAAATTGATAAATTTGACAGACTTAAAAGCCTGAGCATTGTTTGTGACAACCTTAGCAGGGCAGCCAAACCTTGAGATGATGTTATCTTCCAGAAACTTGATCACCACTGTGTCTGTAGCATTCCTTGCTGGCATAGCCTCGACCCATTTAGTGAAGTAATCGGTGGTTGTTAGTATCCACTTGTGTTGCCCGCTTGAGGCAGGATGAATTTCATTGATGAAATCAATTCCCCATATATATATATATATATATATATTAAATTATACATTTTAGACTAACCTATTGCACGTGAACACACACATATCTGTTAAGATGTGTGAAAATTGCAAGGACAAGAATTTAATTTAATGGAAAATTGTCTGATAATATGACACTATTTATTTTTGCAAAAAGTATATTTAAGACAACATAACTCTTCACAAATTGTATTTTTTCTCCAAATCGAAATTCAGACATCTTATATGAATTTTGAGGGCTTCAACTTGATAAAAGAGTAAAAATTTGAAATTTCATCACCACATTTGTCCCAAAAGTGTAAAACATGATCTTCACATTTTTAGCTATAGATTTTATTTATGTTGTCTTTATAAGTTAACAATTGTAAATACCTATTTAAACCCTTTAATAAAGACCAATTTTACTTTTGTCCAAAAATATTTGTTTTTAGTTTTCACCATTTTCTTTCATAGGGTTTTGGTGCATGGAAAAGTATAGAGTTAAAGTTAAAGGTCTATGATTGACGTCGGGTGCATGGTCATCTAAAAGGTCAAATTTTACTATTTAATTGGAAAAAAGGATATCAAATATCACACAATCCATGACACTATTGTCAAGCCTATGAATATAAGTCATATGTTGGAAGTTTGAACACTTAATTACAATATTGCAAATTATTAGGTCTTGAGAACTACGACGCTTGACAAACTTTGTACTAAATAAATGTTGAGTGAGGTCCTTAGAGTTTATTTTGTGTCTACTATTTAAAGCAAGGTCCTTCTCCATCCAAAGAGGATTAGTGTTGGAGTCATTTCCTAGAAGAATAACTTGGTTAGTTGTGGTTCTTGCATTAAGTCTCCTAACAAGAGGAACTTACCTTTATTCCTTAGATTATGAATATCTTGTTCTAGGGTATTTTAGGGGAAATGTTTATCTAAATTTTTTTTTTTTTATAAAAGGTATAAGTACAAAATCAAAAATTGTGATATAAACCCTCTAAGAATTAACTTCAAATATTTCTATATAAATTTATTGATTAAGGGGTCAATCTTATGAAGCCAAATGTGAAGAGAAACATTTCCTTTTATATAACAAGCTATTCCACCAATCCCTCTACAAGATTATTTTTTGTTCCATGCATACCATAAGATGATCCATATATGTGAGGAACCTTACACTCATTATGCTCTCGTGTTTCAACTAGAAAAATAATATCAATCTCACTTAGGATCTAACTTAACAGTAACATTATAGAAAATGACAAAAATCCCAACCAAGAATCCAGAGTCTTCCAAATTCATATTTATTATCATTATTCTAGTCTTTATTCCTAATAATAACTTTCCTATTTCTAATTGTTGCCCATTTGTCTTCCTTTCTGGCTTCCTCTACCTTGTGGATCGCCTTCCTGAACTTAATTTGGTCTACTAGGGAGGTCCTCATTTATAAAAAATCATGCCACCTAGAGATTTACTGAGTATATGCAATTTACCCTAAGATGGATGAATCTATATTTATCTTCAATTATCCTTTCCAACCTCTTTTATTTTATGAGATAAGTTATTTCAATTTTTGACTTATTTTTAATTCTTAAGTTTGCTATTGATAATATTTTTTTTCATAGGTACAACATTGTATATTCCATATGAGGAATATACATATACCATCAGTATTTTCAACATCCATCATGTCACTTATGGAAATTGAACTTGGGTGGGGAGGATTCCATTCCTTCCTCCCAACTACCAAAGATAAGCCCAATTGACAAAATTTTACTACTGTTGATACATCTTCACCTTTATTCTCTTTTAAATATGCAATTATAAGATTCAATTATCTTTTATTAAACTTGTGAGCCAACTCAATTAGCCTATATAAATCATATCACAAATAAGTTTATAAAATATAGTTAATTGGTGTTATCTATGGTGGTTGGGCATAGCTACTATTATCCTTGTCACCCAGGTTTAAATCCCCACTAATGACATGATGAGGTTTTTCTCCTTGATGAATATTGTTATAATGGTTTACATCCTAAGAAAAACACTCTTGAGTAAGTATAATTGTGAGTTAATCTAGTACCAAAAACCTCACTCTTGTCTTTAATCTAAAAGGAAATTAATTTCTTTCTTTAAAAATAGAATTCAAAATAAATGATAAATTTACAATAAACATCAACATGGGAAAGTAAAACTTCCTCTTAAATATAGAATGTCTTGAAAAACAAAGTGTAGTGTAATTAAACATATATTATATCAATTACATATTTCTTGAGTGCATGCATACACTAGAATATATTATTATAATATAATTCTTTATTTGTATAATTGATTACATCAATGCTTTGATACTTAAGATTAAAATGTATTGAGATTCACTATTACATCAGGATATATGCAACCAATTTATATATTGAAAACCATCTATATATAAATAAGTCTAAGATGTAGTGTTGTTGCGCCTACCTCTTATGCAAAAAGTAATTGAAAACTAGAGTTATTGATGATGGAAGTGTTATATATATATATATATATATATATATATATATATATATAGGCATATTCCAACTTATAGACGAAATAACCCTTTTTTAGATCATTTTTTTGGTTAATTTTAATCAAAATCCTGCAAATTTTTTAAAAAAATTGAGTTTAATTTGTTTAATATATATAATTTGAGTGCATCGGGGGATTTTCAGGGTGTTGAATTCATTTATGCATTCAAAAATATATTTTAAACAACAAAAAATCACAATCTTGCTTGAGATTGTATCGTCAGATTCCAACGAAAAGGTCATTTCGTCTATAATTTACACACACACACACACACAGACACACACACACACATATTAGTTAGTATTTAAATTTTTTTTTTAATTTTTATTAACTCCAAATAAATAGAGAAATGAATGTGTTTTATTAAAATTATATACATATAGAAAGTTTACAATTATTAACATTTTACTATGTGAAGTTTTTAACATATTTTGAAATTCCTTTGCAACTAGTAAACATATTGATCCAGACTTATGCAGGAACAAAATAAAATACAAATATAAACATAGACACAGAGATGTAGCATAAATAGAACTTTATTTCACTAATATCAAATACTGAAATAATCTTGCAGAAAAAATGGAAATAAATTAGCTAGGGCGATGGTAGCTTATCTATGAGAAGAGATGTGGCGGCTACATGCCTTTGAACTATGTTACAATGAGGATAGAAGATCTATTCATTATTGAGAAACAATGGAAAACCCTAAACATCCAAAAACTGAACCCTAGGAGATGAAGACCTAACCCTAGGAGATGAAGCGCCAAAACTATGGGCCCGTTTGGGTAAATTGGTACTTCAACTTCCCGGGGACGTAACTTTGGCATACGATATTCATTTTATGCACACAATACCTCGTTAGAAAGATATATCCAAGGAATAAAACTTTCGATTGGTAAACATTGGGAAACGTTCAATTTTGGCCCCATTTTTCCCCAAAAATTCCATTCATGGCCTCAAAACGGCTCTAGAAGTTCAGGACCCAAAAAACTGCCAAAAATAATAAATTGTGCTACAATTAAGGAAACTGAAAAAATGAAAGAAAAAATGGTGGGGGTCCAAGTGGAATAGGAGAGTGACCACCCATATCCACTTGGATCAATCCTACCCTCTTATGAAGCAATGGTCACCATTGTGTTGAGTTCCTCCATGAGATGAGGAAACTTATGTTGAACTTGGTCCCTGGTGAGCCACTTGCCTTGGTGCAGGAGTTGGCTAGCTTTGACAACCCAATACAATTGGATCTTCTGCTAGTGAGTGCTCTTTATATGTGTGTCCATGATCTGATCAGTTGTGGCTTATTCCATGCATTTGGTATTTATATTTGTTGGTTTGAGTTGTTCTGCAATGTATGATATGTCCAATAATGGTGGAAATTATGGCCGAAGGCGGTATACATTGAACACTAGGTGCAGGCCAAGGAAAGGGGGAATGATGACCTCAAAAAAATTGTTTCCCAAAAACTTGATAATGGTGTACGACCCATAGCAGAGTGGTATGAGCTTCCGATGAGCTTCGGTTAGCCGTTCTTTCTGCAAATGCAACCAAATTTTTTCGCCCACCTGAAAATTGTGTGGAACCCAATGCTGATCATATAATTGCTTGTACTTGGCATTGGAATTATCCAGGATGTCATGAATGTACTAGCGGGTGTGATGGCTACATTCAATAAATCTGGTTACTTTATCAACCTCAGATAGTAGATATGTGGATTTTTTTTTGTGTAGTTGCATGAGGTATGGCAACACCAATCAGACATAATGGTTGAAATACTAGACCCACTTGAAAGGGATTGTGACCAGTTGAGCTATGGAGAGCTTTGTTATAACTGTGTTGCAAATAGGGGAGGCTCTCATCCCAATTTTATTGATGCTTGGAGTTGTAAATGCAGAGTACGTGCATTATCATCATGTTGAAGACCTTTATCTGGCCATCAGTCTGGGGATGGAATGTAGCTGACTTGGTGATATTGGTGTCCAATAGTGTCTAGAAGCTTCACTAGAATGTGCTCAAGAACCTGATATCCCATTATGATATAACGGTTTGTGGGATCCCAAAATATACCCATACTCGTTCAAAGAAGAGTTTGGAAGTGTCCTCTGCCGTGATGCTCTTCTTGCAGGCCGCCAATATATCCATCTTAGAAAATTTATCCACGACCACAAATACACAGTCATCCATGCTTGGTAAAAGGGATACCAAACATATAAACCATGGAGATGGATTCCCAAGGTTGGCTTGGAGTAGGAAGATGAGTGTACATGCCTTAGTTCTGGATGGCTGGCTTGGCGATGGCGCAGGAAGTGCAAGATTTGATATATTTCCCAACATCCATTTAGAGTTTTGGAAAATAAAAGTACTTTTGTAGTACAACCACAATTTTATCCACACCAAAGTGTCATGCGACCCGACTGTAGTGAACCTCCCAAATCAGCTTCGTACGCTCGATTGAAGGAACGAAAAGGTGGCCTAGGTAGCATACTAATGCTACCTGGAGGTGGAAATCAAGAACTTTCTTTCCATCTACTAAAATTTGGTATGTGGAGGAGAACGATGGATCATTTTTGTATAGTTGCGACCATATAGAGGTCTCGTGGCCAGTAGAGGTCGGCTGAGGTAGTATGAAACATGATTGATGCTACCCTTTTGTATTTAATTTTCAAGTGGAATTGTTGCATATATGTAGACCACTTATTATGGCAATAATTCTGCAACTTACCTTGTGCCTGTATAAACTGAAGAGGTCGGTGATCGGTATGGATGATTGTCTCCTTCCCAAGAATGTAATGCTTCCATTTCTGGCAAGTATGCATGATGGAATAGATCTCTTTAACATAGATGGGGTAATTTTAAATTGTATCATAAAGTATCTCACTATGATAGGCCAATGGATGCTCCTGTTGGGTGAGGAACACACCAATAGCATAGTCATAGGTGTCTGTCTCAATTTCAAATGGCTGTTGTAGGTCTGTCAATGTGAGTACCAGTGAAGAGTAAAGGTGGTGCTTCAACTCAACGAATGCCTTCTGTTGGGATTCAAACTAGAAAAATTTTGATTTCGCCCCACCCTTATTAATCTGACTCAAAGGCCAAGTGATATGGGAGAATCCCAACACGAACCTCCTATAAAAATGTGTAAGGCCCAACAATCTGCGAAGCTTTGTTAGAGTGGTTAGGGCTGGACAATCTTGAATGAATTGGATCTTAGTTGGATCCACATGCACACCACAGTCATCTATGATGTAACATAGATATAGGACTTGGCTCATGCCAAAGGTGCATTTGTCCAAGTTGGCTCACAGTTTTTGTTTCTGAAGGGTTTGAAGGACCTACTGAATATGTTGCAACTGTTCTTCCCAACTCTTGCTGAAGATGAGGATGTCATCCATTTAAAAAACCACGAAAGAGTTGGTGAAGGGACACAATATGTCATCCATTAGCCTCATAGAAGTAGCGGGTGAATTTGTGAATCCAAAGAGCATAAACAACCATTCAAAAAGGCCTTCGTTGGATTTGAAGGCGGTCTTCCATACATCTGTGGGCTCTATTGGAACTTGGTGATAGCCAAAATTTAGATCGATCTTGTTGAAATAATTGGCCCCCTTGAGTTGGTCCAAAAGATCATCATTCTGTGGGATTGGATACCTGTTCATGACAGTGATTTTTTTTAGTGCCCGATAATCAATGCAGAGCCTCCAGGTCCCATCCCTCTCCTATAGAAGTACACTTGGGCTCCCGCAAGATGAGGAACTTGGTCAAATGTGCCCATTTTGTAACAAATCCTGGATTTTCTGCTTGATCTCTTCATTTTCCAGAATGGAGTGATGATATATTGGCCCATTGGGTAGAGGTGCTTCGGGAGTCATATTGATTGAATGTTTAACTTGACAGTGAAAGGGTACCCTTGTGGGTGAGGAAAATATGTCCTTGTATTCTTCCACAACCCTATCCACCTGCTTATACTGTATGGAGGAACCCTTATTGGGGGCCATGTATGTGGCTATAATATTCCCCTTACTTTTAGAGCGAATCAGAACGTAAAAAAAATTCATGGTATGGGAGATGATCTTAATGTATTACTTGATCTTGCTTAATAGAGATTAAAGAGATGCCAGTAGGCGGGGCTACCTCCGGTATTCTGTATAACTTATTACCCAAAGAAATAATAACAGTGTGAGGCCTAAATTCATACACAACATGACGCTTCCACAAGTATGGTTGACCTAATAATAAATCATAAACTTCAAGAGGAGATATATCACACAACACCTCATATGTGAAGGGCTTGATGCTATAGCGAAGGCGACAGTGCTGGTTGATGTGAATATCTCGTCCTTGGTGAAGCCACCCGATGGTTTACGGTTGCGGGTGTGGTGTGGTTGGTAAGACCAACCACTTCACGATCTCTTATGAAATGAGGTTCTTTTGTCTCCCGTTGTCGACGATGAATTGTAGCGGCGAGCCCTTCACCCACATTTGTGAGTGAAAGAGGTGCTCCCCCTCCCTTGGATCTTCAAGTTCTGCCTTTTGGAGCTTGGTGGCAACTACCATCGCAGTGGGTTTTGGTAAATGACCTAATTACCATTGTCGATTCCATTGTCAGGTTCCAGGTCAGAATCAAAATGTGTATCCATATCTAAGTCTCTCAACTCGGCCACCAACGCCTACTTTACACGACATTCATTCGTGCTGTGAGTGGGGATTTTATGGAAGTCACACCACTTGTCAGTGTCTTTCTTTGCCTTCCTTTCACCCTTTGCTTGTGGCTTCAAGGAGTTTCCTTGGGGGATCTCGGTCGAGCTCTATCCCTTTCTATGTGGCTTGTGGGCACCTTTGTTTTGCTTTGGGTTCGCAGATCCAAAGTATTGCTTCTTCTGCTTGAATTTCTGCTCAATTTTGGCATCATATCCATATGTTGCACCAAGCGATGAGATGTCTAGGAACTCCATTTCCTCTTGAATGTATTTTTTCAAACAACTGCGGTACTTGAGAACTTGATGTTTCTCGAAATATATGATACCTAGCTTTGTGCATAGGGCATGGAAAATATTCGTTAGCTCATGCACATCTCGATCCCTCTACTACTGCAACATAGCCCATTGTATACTTGTCGTCATAGCTCCTGATAGGGTAGTACTTTCCTTGATGGCTTCTTGAAAAAAATTCCAAGTGTGTGCGGCCGAGAATAGTGAGGGCTCCCCCTCGTTCTTCTGATCACAGTAGGTTTCCCACCAATCCTTGACATGGGGGGTGACTTTCAAGAGTAAAAAAGTAATATTTTCCCTATTTAAAAAATCATGAATAAAAAATTACCTTCCAACAGATTTAACCATTTATCTATGCCATTTGCATCTATATGGCCTTCAAATGTGGGAATATCAAAGTTTACTTATACCTTAGAGGGAGTGGCACCTCCATAGTGGCTTCTGGATGAATATATGTCGCCTATGGGCATCCATTGAAGGATCGAGGAAAAAATATCCATCATAGCATTCCTTTGTTTTTCGAGGGCCTCCTCGAGCAATATTTTGAAAGGATCTCCTGCTTCATCATCTTTGTTTTATTCCGCCATGGGAGGCCATCGCAGTTTCTGAGGCTGATATTGCAAGGTTTCAATCAGATCGATCCCTAACTCCTTATACCTTGTCCACATTGGGGACATGCAAAGAAAAATAAAGAAAGAGCAGACTGCTCTGATGCCACTGATTTAGACTTATGAAAGAACACAATAGAATATAAATATAAACATAAACACAGAGATGCAGCGGAAATATAAATTCATTTTATTAATATCAAATACTGAAATAAGCTTGCAAACAAAATGGAAATAAACAAGCTTGGGATATGGTAGCTTATCTTTGAGAAGAGATGTGGTAGCTACATGCCTTTGAACTATGTTACAATGAAGCTCAAATGCCTATTTATTACTGAGAAACAATGGAAAACCCTAAACATCCAAAAACCTAACCCTAGGAGATGAAGCACCAAAACTATGGGCCATGTTTGGGTAAATTGGTACATCAACTTTTTGGGGACATAACTTTGGCATACAATCTTCGTATGATGCGCACAATACCTTGCTAGAAAGATCTATCCGAGGACCACAACTTTCGAGTGGCCAACATTGATGATAGAAAAATTTTGGCCCCATTTTTCCTTAAAAAACGTTGTTTATGGCTTCAAAACGGCTCTGGAAGTTCATGACCCAAAAAAATGCCAAAAATAGTAAATTGTGCTACAATTAAGATAACTGAAAAATTGAAAGAAACAATAGTGGGGGTCCAAGTGGAATAGGCGGGTGGCCAGCAATATACACTTGTATCACATATGGTGAAAATAAATGTAATTAGGAATTCCTTTACAACATAATGTGATGTGGATAGTTATCCACCATCTTTTATGCAAATACTTGTTTACATTATGGGGGACAACTATCCACATGACATTCTTGCTTAAAAAATGGTAGGTAATTATCCACATAGCATTGTGTTGTGCAAAGTTATAAAACTTGGAGAATAGAAACTCTTTTATACTTTTTGTTTTTTTTTTTAATATAATTTTTATATGGCATAATTCAATTTAAAACCATATAAAAATAACCATCAACCAATTATAAAAAAAAATTTACATTTAAAAAAATATCCAGTTTAATATTTATTTTTTTTCAAAAATTTAATAATCTGTTTAAAAATTTCAAAACTAATTGAAAGCCAAAGTTTTTTAACCAAAATAAAAAACAATATAACTTGTCTTCTGCAGGTATAATAATACTATTTATTCGGTTTGTCGGTAAAATTCAGGTAATGTAAGTCCTAATCAACTTAAATTTATAGAAATCGAGTTAAATGTTGATGATAGGGACTTTTTTTAATATTCAAGGAATTATGGTGTGGACAGTTTAATCAACGAAAACAAATTTTATTTTGAAAGCCGGAAATCTAGTATTTTTCAGATTTGCATCCTCCTAAGAATGTTGGGTGTTTATTTAATTTTTATTTTATTTTCTTTAACTATTGGAGTAATCTAGGCATGTTCAATATTAAGCCTTGTAGATACCACTATAATACCAAGAGTATATCCAATAGCCGCATCCTCCTAACAATATTGGGCGCTTATGTAATTTTTTTTATTTTCTTTTACAATTGGAGTAATCTAGGCATGTTCAAAATTAAGCCTAGTAGCTACCACTATAATAACTTGTTTCAATAACTTTTTTTAAATGATGTTGCTAACAGGATCAAGATATAATGTATTTTTAATTCTGATGTATGGCAAAATACAAGATTTTTTTTCTTTTTTAAAAATCCCTTTTACTTTAATAGATATCATATTAATAGATGGGAGAAATGAATTTTTTTTAAAGAAAAAAATGAATGAAAAGAGCAAAATTGTCTATTAAGGGAGTAATCAAAACACAACGATATGTGATGCACAATTAAAATTAGCAGACAAAACCGAGCAGTGAAAGCGATTTTGAAGACCACTTCACATAAACGTTGACTGTATTTTAAAAAAATTTACATTTCCCCATTTATATAGCAAAATATCTCTATTAAAACATTGACTTTACTTTTAAAATAGTTGACCTTATTTTTAAAAGCACTACAGACAGGCATCCCATAATCGCATAATCCCATATACAAAAAGGAATTTCTTTTTATAAATGGGTGGAAGTAGTTAATTGGCATTTTTGTCATTCTTAGAAATTTTTCATCAAATAATTAATAATTATGGTCAATTGTGATTCTTATAAAAATTACACTTATCAAAATAGGATAGCAATGCATTAAATTAATAATTAAATAATAAAATAATACTTTTTATAATACTATTTATTTTTCTATGTCTAAAAAATCTATTTCATTGTAGTAAATATTTTTATTGGTCTTCTCTCAAGGTCAGAAAGGAAATTTTACAGTTGGAAGCCATAGAGTTCAGGGATTGTAAATATTATTATGAATCAGAGATTAGAGGCAACAACCTTAACTGGATTCATGATCCAGTGAAGTTTCGTAAGAGAATACTTCACTTCCTCTATTCTATCACCTTGCACTGTCAAATGGAAATGCTACTAAGCATGGTAATTCAAGACAAGCAGGTTGAAAACTATAAGATATTTGTAAGTTAGGAGGATATTAAGATAATTGTGGGGGACATCAAGTATAATTTGGATGATATCCTGGTTGGATTGACTTGAGTCGAACATTTTTTGGTCTCGGACTCAGATACTAACTTCAATGACCATTAGGAGGAGGTTGTAGTCATCAATGCTCTAGTTCATAACAATGCACACACAAAATCTTCTCCTCATTCGTCGGCCATCATTTTGGACTAATAAGTCCACCATGAAAACTGTATTAGTATTCACTGTTGGTTGGAACTTGTTTATTACGGTAAGGACTCTTATGATGTTTTGTGAGTATTGTCAATGGATTGTGGATGTGTACTACTTTATTTCGCTTCTAGCATTTTGGATGGCTCAAACAGAGCCTTAAGGAAATTAGCGGGTCTTAGTAGGCTTTGTTATAGTTTCCAGTCTTCTTACATTCGAGTAGGTTAGTTCCATATTCCAAATTTTGCTTACCATTAGTTTCTAATGTGTCTATGTTTATCCCTAATGACACTTATGATCCTCCATGTCACTCTCTTGATGAAATGAAAGGTTTCAATTATAACATATTAATAAAAATCAATTGAAGAAATTTACAAAAAAGAAAAATAAAAGAAACAATGATGTGACTATGACTTAGTCTATTCAACATGTAGATTAATTTACCAAAACATAAGATCATACATAATCATATAACTATCTATATATGATTTCCATGTTACTCATCAACAAATAATGTAAACCAATGATTTTATTTATCATGTGCATGGTACATGTTGATTTGTTACAACATATAATCTAAATTGATATCCACATACCACAATCCTTCATTTAAATCTTGTGCACCGAAAGTAAATCACACAAAAACCATCATTAATAACATAAATAACAACTTACACATAAATTTCACATATAGGTAGCTCCACATGTGATTCGAATCCATGAAGGGAACAAAATGGTATATATATGTATATTCAAAACACAAAGACATAATAAAACTTGACTTTTATTACTAAGTGGAAAATATTGAAACTATATACATGCATAATGAAAAAAAATTGGCTTGAATAGTGGTAGCCTATCGCTGATAATAGATGCAACGGTTATGCACCTTCATCGAAATGTGTTACAATGAGGCTGAAAGGCATATTTATCATAAATAAGTAATGAGAAACAATAGACATCCAAAAACCTAACCCTAGGATATGAAGCGCCAAAGGATTTTGGGCCCCGATGGGGTAAGTTGGAACATCAACTTCTTGAGGTAATAACTTAGGCATATGAACTTTGTTTAGCACACATGATATATCATTGGAAAGGTCTATTTGAGAAGAATTCTTTTTTACTATCAACGATATTGTATAATTTTCATCGTCCAGTTTCCCCAATAAATGATGTTTAGGCCAAAAACAATCTCTAGGATTTAAGGACCTAAAAACTGCCAAAATATAAAATGTGTGTTGTGAGCTAGTGGAATAAGTTGGTGGCCACTGATATCCACCTAGATCAGTCCCACCCCCCCCCCCCCTAGGAATAAATTTTCTCCATTGCGTTGAGTGCCTCCATGATATGGGGAAAATTTTGCTGAACTTGGCCCTTGGTGAGCCACTTTCCTCGGTGCAAGAGTTGGTCTGGTTTGACAACCTGATATAGTTGGCACCTCCGTTGGTGAGTGCTCTTAATCTATGTATCCATGATATGATAAATTATGTCATGTTTAATGCAATATGGGTTGAGATTTTTCAGTGTCAGTGACTCTTCAGTTTTTGGTGTGTCCAACAATGTTGGAAAATATGGCCGAAGGTGGTCCCGATTAAATATTGGGTTCATTCCAAAGAAGGGAGGATACAAAGCTCAGAAGTATTATCATACATACCCTTGGTGATGGTGTAAGTTCCATAGAAAAGTGGTTGAAGCTTTTGATGGCCCCTTGCAAGGCATTCCTTCTACAAGTGCAACCAAACCTTGCCTCCCACTTGAAACTTGTGTGGCATCCAATGTTAATCATGGCATTGTTTGTACTTATTATTGGCCTTTTTCAAGATATTATGGAATTTCTAGAAGATGTGATTAATTTATTCAACAAATTTGGTAGATTTTTGGGATCATATTGAACATGTGCAGATTTTTCCTGTGTAGTTGTAAGGGGCAGTGCAACATCAATAAGACCCAATGGTTGAAATACCAAGCCCACCTAAAATGGGTTGGTACCAATTGAGCTATGGAGATATATTTTGTAGTTGTGTTAAACATATGGTAGACTCTCATCCCATGTTTGTGGATTCTTGAAGTTGTGCATGTGCAAAATTTGCATGATCATCCTGATGACGACCTCTATGTGGCCATTAGTCTGGGGGATGAATTCATTTGATTTGGTGAGCTTGGTGTCCAACAATGACCAAAGGCTCCACCAAAATGTGCATAGGAACCTACTATCCCAATATTGTATGATGGTTTGTAGGATCCCAAAATATACCCACACATGTTCAAAGAAGAGCTTGGTATTGGCTTCTACTGTGATACTCTTCTTACAGACATCTAGAATGGTCATCTTAGAAAATATATCATTGACCACAAACATGTATTCATTACCATGCATAGTAGAAGGAAGGTCAGATATATAGCCCATTGAGATGGATTCCTAAGTGTAGTTAGGAGTAGTAAAATGGGTTTATAGGCCTTGCTTCTTAATGGTTGGTTTGGGAATTGTGTAGGCAATACAAGACCTTATATACTTGCCAACATCCTTTCAAAGTTTTGTCCACCTAAATTACTTTTGTAGTACTTCCACTATCTTATTCACACCAAAGTGACCCCCTAATTGATTGTAATGTTCCTCCCAGATTATCTTGGCACACTCGCTTGAAGGAACACAAAAGTGTCACAGGTAGCACAACAATGAATCTTTAAGGTGGAAGTTTGGAATTTGTTAGTCTTCCATGAACATATGGTATGTCACAACAAATTTTGAGTCATTGTTGCATAGTTTTGGCCATCCATAGGTCTCATTCACACAATATTTGAGAACTATTTTTAGTGCCATAACGGAAGGCCAGTTGAGCCAATCTATGATATGATTGGTGCCACCCTTCTTGTATTTGATACTAAAATGGAATTTTTGCGGGTACGTGGATCATTTTTTATGGCTTCCATTATGTAACTTCTTTTGTGTCTGCATAAATTGAAGAGGCTTGTGATACATGTGGATGATCTTCTCCTTCCCCATAATAAAATGTTTCCATTATCGATAGGCCTACACAATGGAATACATCTCCTTATGATAGGCGGGGTATCTCTCGAAGGTATCAAAGAGTTTTTCACTATGAATCCACTAGATGTCCATTTTGAATAAGGACTGCACCAATAGCATAGTTGGAGGCATCTGTCTCAATCTCAAATGGTTGTTGCATGACTAGCAAGGTGAGGAATGATGTAGAGAGAAGGTTGTGTTTTAGTTCATTGAATGCCTTCTGTCATGATTCAAACCAAAAAAACTTTGTTTTTTCTTCACCCTTGGTCACTTGACTTAAGGGCCAAGTGATATAAGAGAAATCCCAACATGAATTTTTTGTAGAAGTTAGTAAGGCCCAAGAAGTTGAAAAAATCTATTAAATTCATCATGGATGGAAAATATTGAATGGCTTACATCTTATTTATATCCACATACACACCTTTCTTATCAATAATGTAGCATAGGTATTGGACCTTTCCAAGTTAACACATAGCTTGTGTTGTCACAAAGTGTGAAGGACCTTCTGAATATGTGGCAAGTGTTCTGCCCAAATATTACTAAAGATGAGGATATCATCTAGATATACAACCACGAAAGAGTCAGTGAAAGGTTGTAAGATATCATCCATCAACCTCATGAAAGTTTTTTGGGAATTTGTCAAGCCAAATGGCATAACCAACCATTCAAAAAGACCCTCCTTTGACTTGAAAGCAGTCTTCCACACATTAGTTGGTTCTATTGTGACTTGGTGGTAGTCAAACTTCAAATCAATCTTATTGAAGTATTTTCCCCCTTAAGCTAGTCAAGAAGGTCATCAATATGTGGAATCAGGTAATGGAACCTGACTGTGATTTTTTTCAAGGTGAGATAATCAATGCAAGATTTCTAGGTCCCATCTTTCTTCTGCACAAGTATAACTGGGCTTCCACAGGGTGAGGAACTTCATCAGATGTTCCCTTTTTGGAGTAGATCTTGGATTTGTCACTTAATTTCCTCATTTTCCATAATAGATAAATGGTATATTGTCCCATTTGGTAGAAGTTTGTCGAGAGTCATATCAATTAAATTATTTGTATTTTTACACGACCTTATCCACTTGCCTCTACTACGTGGAGAAGCCATGTGTGGAGGGCATGGATGTGGCCTCAATATTCTCCTTACTTTGAGAGAAAATTAGGAAGAAGACAAATTTCCTAATTTGGGAGATAAACTTACGACATTGCTTGGAAAAGATCAAAGAAATGGAAGTAGGACTACTTTTGGTATCCTATGTAGTTTCGTGTCATAGTAATATTAACACTACAAGGTCTACTATCATATATAGCATGATGATTCCACAAGAATGGTTGTCCTAATATAAAATCACAAACTTCAAGGGGAGAAACATAAAAAAATACCTCATTTTTGAAAGGCTTGATGTTGTAGGGAAGGCGACATTGTTGGATGACACAAAGATATCACCCTTGGTGGAGCCACTCAATGGAGTATGGTTGTGGGTGTGGTGTTGTCAATATGACTTACTACTTAATGATATATATATTGATATGAGGTTATTTTAACTCCTACTATCGATAATTAAATGTAGTGGAGCACCCTTCACCCACACTTTGTGAGTGAAATAGTTACTCACCTTCTTGTAAAACTTCATGATCAATTTACTAGAACTTGGTGGTGCCAACAGTGGAACTAGGTTCTATATCAATGAATAGTTACCATTGTCTAGATCTAGTTTAGAGTCAAACCTCCATCTGAATCCAATCATACCATTTTATAATCATATCTGACTCTTCACATTACCATTTTTTTTTCTTAGGTGGGTTGTCTCAAGGTATTCCACCCTATATTTTCCCTTTGTTCTATGATTTGGGGATGTCAATTCCCTAATTTTGTTGTGAAGGATTAATAGATCCAAATCCTTACTTATTTTATTTAATTTTTTTCTCTATTTTGATAGCAATCGTTATGTCAAGCCAAGAGAGGATATTTCCAAGAAATCCATTTCTGTCTAGATGTATCTATGCATACAACCACAATACTTGAGCACTAGATGTCGCTTAGAGTATTTGATACCAAACTTGGTGTGAAAGGCATGAACTATATTTGTGAAATCCAACAATGGTTGGTCCCTATCCTTCCATAGTGTGGTCCATATCATGTGTTGGTATTTGTAGTTTCCAACAGGGTAATACTATTCCTTAACAGAATCCCTAAAAGAGTCCCAAGTGGTTGCAATTGAAAACAATGCAGATTCCTCCATGGTCCTATGCTCATAGTATGTTTCCTACCAATCATTGACATGAGGAGTAGCCTTAAGGAGTGAGAAGGTAATATTTTATCTATTAGAAAAATTAGGGACTAAACAATACCCTTCAATCATATTTAACCATTTATTTAGAAAAATTTCATCAATATGGCCTTCAAATACAATAATGTCAAAATTAACGTGTACCTTAAAGGGGGTGGAACCTCCAAAGTGGACATTGAATGAAGATGTATCACCTATTGGCATTTGTTGAAGGATCTGGGGAAAATTATTCATCATCTCATTCCTTTGTCCCTCGAGAGATTCTTCGAGCAATAGTTTAATAGGAACTCTTTACCCTTGTCTTTCTTTTCTTCCACCATGGAAGATTGTTGGGTCGGTGAGGATAGCCCTACAAGGTCTCAAGCACCTCAAGTCCCAACTCTTTATAACTTGACCTCATTAGGGACATGCATAGGAAAAAAGATAAAGAGAAGACTATATTGATACCACTGATCCAAATTTATGAATGGAATGAAATGATATACATATTTATAACCAAAAAAAAGAGATACAATGAAATTTGAATTTTATTAATAAATGGAAAATATTGAAACTATATACATCCATAATGAAAGAAAATTGGCTCGAATGGCGGTAGTGTATCTATGATAAGAGATGTGATGGCTACACGCCTTTGCCAAACTATGTTACAATGAGGCTCAGAGGAATTTTTATCATAAAGAAGTAATGAGAAACCCTAAACATCCAAAAAACTTACTCTAGGAGAGGAAGTGCCAAAGGATTTTGGGCCCTGATGGGGTAAGTTAGAACTTCATGTAGAAATTCCTTGTAAATTCAAATTGCTAGTTGTAATTTTCTAAAACAATATACCTTAATCTAGTCTACCAATTGCGGAAACTAATTTAAATGATTGTGAAATCACAAGTCATACAAGAAAAAGAATTCAATCAAAAAATTACACAATCATATCCCGGGGAAAGCCTCAACTAAAATCCCTACTATCTGTATATTGCATTAGTTAGAAAATATGAGAAGATTACAATGCTTTGCTCAAGCCCGAGCAATGTCTACACTATCTCTATTTGTCTCATTGCTTCCTAGAAAAGCCTAGGCCAATACTTAGCCAATTTTCCACCTTCCTAAATCCCTATTTCCTTACATTTTTCAATGATGAATTTGGCCCCTATTTAATATGAATTTTCCTCCAGTGGATTGCACAGTTCCTTTAAGCTCTTCCTATGACTGCATGCACCATCTGTACAACTCAAATAATTATACAATGGCTAGTACATTGCCCTTGAAATCTAATATCAACTTGTTAACTCTCAGTTCACACATGCATGAGTTATTTATGATTGATATCAGTCAATTGATTGATCATAGAGTGCATAACTCACTACTAGACTTGTCACTAGTTCCTATCATAGTTGGAACTAGTTAAACTAACTTTAAATAAGATAAAATTAATTAATTAATTACAACTCAAAATAAACTCAACCAGGGCTTCTAAAAAGTAGGAACCACTCTACATGACTCAAGTTAGAACCTAAACTCGAATTAATTGAACCAAATGAGTCAAACTAACTTAGTTAACTTGTACAAGTTGTCATGAGATGTGGAATTACAATTTTCTTCTAATTTAATTCAAGATAAAATTAAATTAGAATTTTTCTTGTGTCATTTTCAATATTTATTGTTTCCATTTTCAACACTCCCTCTCAACAAGAAATGAATTTAACTCTATCCATATCTGATACCTTTGGAATTTTTTTCATGCAACACTTCTCTTTGTTTCTGTTGCGACTACAACACCTGCAAATGAAAACACCCAAAAAAAACTGAATCAATTGTGATCAGTATAATGCATCTATCAACCGAGTCTCGAATTCTACTAGATACTGCACTATCTATTGGAAATTTTGCATTGATGCTAGCTCTACATTGTGCCATCTGCACTGCGCTCCCCAGTATATGACTGCTACTAGTATTTTCATCTATCACTCGAACACCTAACTACATCAAATGCCACTAATCCATCACACTACATCGATTTCCTAGGGAAAGACTCATATAAAAAAATCGGTATCTGTATATTGCATTAGTCAAAAAATATGAGAAGATTACAATGCTTTTCTCAAGTCTGAGCAACCTCTGTGCTATATTCATCTGTCTCACTGCTTCTTAGAAAAGCCTAGGCCAATACTTTTCTAATTTTATGACTTCCCATATCCCTATTTCCTTGTTCCATTCAATGAGGAATTAGGCCCCTATTTAATAGGAATTATCGTCCATTGGATTGCACAGTTCATTTAGGCTCTTCCTCTGACTACATGCACCATTTGTATATCCCAGATAATTGTACAACTGATAGTACACTGCCCTTGAACTCCAATATCAACTGGGTAACTCACAGTTCCTACATGCATGAATTATTTATGGTTGATTTATTAGTTAATTGATTGATCATAGAGTGCATAACTCACTACTACACTTCTCACTAGTTCCTCCAACAGTTGGAACTAGTTAATACTTTAACTCAGATAAACTTAATTAATTAATTATAACTCAAGATAAACTCAACCAGGGCTCCTAAATGTAGGAACCACTCTACATGACCCAAGTTAGACCCTCAACTCAAATTAACTGAACCAACTAAGTCAAACTAACTTAGTTAACTCATACAAGTTGTCATCAGATGCGTAATTAAAATTTTCTTCTAATTTAATTCAAAGGAAAATTAAATTAGAATCTTTCTTGTTGCAATTTTCAACACTCGCTCTCAACAAGAAAGGAATTCAACTCTATCTCGATTAGGTACCTTTGGAATTTTTTGCATGTAACACTTCTCTCTTTTTCTATTACAACTACAACATATGCAATTGAAAAGCACCAAAAAAAAAATTGAATCAACTATGATCATTATAATGCATTTTTCACCCGAGTATCGACTTACACTAGCTACTGCATTGTCTACTAAAAACTATGTGCTATTGTTGACTCTGCACTGTGCCATCTGCACTATGACATTTTACTGCATCAACTGCCATTGATCCATCCTCTATTGTATCCTGTGAGCCATTGTATCAAAGTAATGATCCATTAGCAAAACACCCCAATGGACCCTGCCAAATTTTTCGCACTCTTGGGACTATGGATCTACATTGCCCCACCTCACTCCTGGAGGTACGGGTCATGTGCTCCCTCTACCCACTTGGATCGAAATCTCCTCCTACTAGAGGTCTCTAACTGATCCTCTTCATCATCATCCTCCTTGTCAACCCAACTTCCAATTGGCTAATGCTTCATCTTAAGAGATAAAGCATGCTCCCTCTCAACCGCAACATCTCTAATCCATTTATTTCTCCTTAAGGTTGTGCATGCATATTCCTCTAATGTGTAGATTCTCTCGATCCTGACTCCAAATTTCTTGAGGTATTATTTCCCATCTCTAACGACTACCTCATACCATTTGTCTTCAGTCCTAAATTTCTTCATCAGTTCAAGTTTCTTGGATTTATTGCTATTATTGAATAGCTCATTAAGAGTATTACACATAGCAAATGGATTCTCTTTGCCATGAATTTTCAATACTATGTGGTCTCTCACATCCTCCAGGATGATCCTACTAGCTCTAGCCACATGATTCTTCCATTGAGCAAGAACCTGGAAACCAGATGTTGGGGGTATTATTACATACGTCTTGATGTAATCTAGTAGCCCATGGTCATCTAATATTTACTCCATACGGATCTTCCATGAAAAAAAAATCGTGGTTCCTTCTAGAGAATACTCCAGCTTGATTTTGGTGGAAGTCATCTTCTATCACCCGAAATTCAAGAAGAACAACATTTTTAGCATTGTTGAAGAAGGTACTGCAAATATGAAAGAAAAATTCCACATCAAACCTAATTCCAAAATAAATTTGGATCTATGCTTTCAGCAAAACAAAGGAAGATCTGAGGTAGATCATAAATACAGAGGCAGATCAGAGGTAGCAAGCTCTTCATCAGAGCCTTGGTTAAGGATATAAATTTGGATATATGCTTTTAGCAAAATAGAGGTAGATTAGAGGTAGATCATAAATACAGACCCAGATCAGAGAGAGCAAGCTCTTCATCATAGCCTTAGTTAAGGATGGGCCTTAGAGTTTCAATTAGCATGTGAACATCAGTGACCATATGATGGGAAGGTAAGGGTGAGAGTTCAAATATCACCTCTCTTTCCTTGGTAACTGGAAGGATTGAGGGGAAATTCCTGAAGTCATCAAATGGAACTCTCATAGAAGAAGAGGTTTTGAATGTAAATTATATAATATATTCACATTGGTTGATGCTTATAGTCCAAACAAAAAATAACATAGAACTATAAAAACATCACAATAATCAGTTAATTGAAACAATTATGAAAAAAAACTTCAGAAAATAGGTTGGATTCTAAACCTAAATCATAATGTGCATAAACAGAATAACATTTAAGTTTAGTTGTGGTTTTTACATATTATAAAAATAAATGTTGAAATTAGTTTTGGATGGATAAATTCAGAACAAAATGGGAGAAGAAGCCACATAAACCATCAATATAGTAATTCAGAATTCACCAAACCGACAATTTCACATCAGCCTAATAATTCATAAATCACCAAGCCACCAAATTCTCTTCTATAGCGATTTTATCTCTAATACCATGTATAATTTTCTTGTAGATTCAAACTGCTAATAGGAATTTGCTAAAACAATAGACTTGAATCTACTCTACCAATTTTGGAAACCAATTTAAACGATCGTGAAATCACGAAGTATACAAGAAAAGAATTCAATCAACACATTACACAATGATTTCCTGGGGAAAGCCTAAAATAAAAACCACACTATGTGTATATTAATTAGTTAGAAAATATGAGAAGATTACAATGCTTTTCTTAAGCCCAAGCACAGGAGATTCACTAGGGGAGCAATACCTACCACATGGGTTCATATCGGGGGATATATATTGAGGAAAAAATGGCATAATATATTGGGGGATATATAGGGGGTAAAGGGTTTTTATATTGGAAGGTATTAAAAGTTAAGCTCAAATTTAATGAATAAAGGGGTATAAAAAATGTTAATGAAAAAATGGATACCTACAATATCTACTGGAAGTCGGGGTTTTTTGAATTAGGAAGGTGTATTGGGTTTGTATGGGTAGGGGGTTAAATAATTTTATAGTTTTCCAATATGTAGTCGAATTAAGGATATTGTTTAATATGCAACGAATGCATGTGATAGGTTAGAGGTTCATTGAGTGAAGCCTCCATGAGCCCAAGTAACCTCTACACTATCTCTATCTTCTACACTGCTTCCTAGAGAAGCCTAGGCCAATACTTAGCCAATTTTTTTATTCCTATATCCCTATTTCCTTGCATTGTTAAATAAGGAATTAGACCCCTATTTAATATGAATTTTCCTCCATTGGATTGCGCAGTTACTTTAGGCTCTTCCTCTGATTGCATGCACCATCTGTACGACTCAGATAATTATACAATTGATAATTCACTACACTTGAACTCCAATATCAACAGTGTAACTCTCAGTTCACACATGTATGATTTATTTATGTCATATTTATCAATTAATTGATTGATCATAGAGTGCATAACTCAGTAATAGACTTCTCACTAGTTCCTCCAATAGTTGGAACTAGTTAAATTGACTTTAACTCAGATAAACTGAATTAATTAATTACAACTCAAAATAAACTCAACCAGGGATCCTAAAAGGTATGAACCAGTCTACATGACTCAAGTTAGACTCTCAACTCGAATTAACTAACCTAACTAAGTCAAACTAACTTAGTTAACTCGTACAAGTTGTCATGAGATGTGGAATTACAATTTTATTCAAAGGAAAATTAAATTAGAATCTTTCTTGGTGCCATTTTCAACATTTCTTGTTGCCATTTTCAACACTCCCTCTCAACAAGAAAGGAATTCAAGTTTTTCCTGATCCGACACCTTTGGAATGTTCCACATGAAAAAATTCTCTATGTTTATGTTGTGACTATGACATCTGCAAATAAAAAAACCAAAAAAAAATGAATCACCTATGATTAGTATAATGCATTTGTCACCCGAGTCTCGACTGCTACTGGCTACTGCACTCTCTACTAAAAATTTTGCATTGTTGTTGAATCTGCACTGTACCGTTTGCATTATACTACCTAATATTTGATTGTTTCTAGTCTCTGCATCTATCACTCTGACATCTGACTACATCAAATTCCACTGATCCATCTTGCTATTATATCATGTGGTCCCTTGTAGAAAGGCAATGATCCATGAGGATAACACCTCAATGGACCCTGCCCAAATTTATGCACCCTTGGGACTATCGATCTACATCGCCCCACCTCACTCCCAGAGGTATGGTTTCATGTGATCCCTCTTCCCACTTGACTCGAACTCTCCTCCTACTAGAGGTCTCTAACTGATCCTATTCATCATCGTCCTCCTGGTCAACCCAACTGCCAATTGACTGATGTTTCCTCTTGAGAGCTAAAACATGTTCCCTCTCAACCACATCTCTAATCCCTACCTTTCTCCTCAATGTTGTGCATGCATCTTCCTCTAATGTGTAGAGGCTCTTGATCCTAACACCAAATTTCTTGATTTTACATGAAGCAAGATGATTGAGGTAGGATTTCCCATCACTGAAGACCACCTTATACACTTTTTCTTCAATCCTCAATTTCTTCATCAGTTCAAGTTTCTTGGCTTTATTTCTATTACTAAATATCTCATTGACAGTATTCCACATAGAAAAGGGAGTCTCTTTTCCATGCAGTTTCAAGACTATGTGGTCTCTCACACTCTCCAGGATGATCCTCTTGGCTCTAGCCACATCCTTCTTCCACTAAGCGAGATCCTGGACATCAGATGTTTGGGGTCTTAATAGATATTTCCTAATGTAATATAGTAGCCCATGGTAATCTAATATTTCCTCCATATGGATCTTACATGCAACAAATTTTGCGGTTCCTTCCAGAGCATAATTGAGCGTAAGTTCGGTGGAAGTCATCTTCTCAGTCCTGTAGAAACCCTGAAAGGACAACTTTGAATTATTCTCTTATATACTGATTTCAGTTCTGATACCATTTATAAATTCCTTATCGATTCAAACTCCTAATTCTAATTTGCTAAAACAATACAGTTGATCTACTCTACCAATTACGGAAACCAATTTAAACGATCATGAAATCATGGTGCATACAAGAGAAATAATTTAATCAACACATTACATAATGATTTCCTAGGGAAAGCCTTAGCTAAAAACCCTGTTATTTGTATATTGCATTAGTAAGAAAATATTAGAATATTACAATGCTTTTCTCAATCCCAAGCAACCTTTGCATTATCTTTGTCTATCCCACTACTTCTTAGACAAGACTAGGCCAATACTTAGCCAATTTTCTACCTGCCCATATCCCTATTTCATTATGTTGTTAAATGAAGAATTAGGTCCCTATTGAATAGGAATTTTCCTCCATTGGATTGTCCCGTTCCTTTACTATCTTCCTCTGACTATATGCACCATTTGTACAGCCCGGATAATTATACTACTGATAGTACACTTCCCTTGAACTCCAATATCAACTGCGTAACTCTTAGTTCACAAATGCATGACTTATTTATGACTTATTTATCAGTTAATTGATTGATCATAGAGTGCATAACTCACTACTAGACTTCTCACTAGTTCCTCCAACAATTGGAACTAGTTAAATTGACTTTAACTCATATAAACTAAATTAATTAATTACGACTAAAAATAAACTCAACCAGGGCTCCTAAAAAGTAGGAACCACTCTACATGACTCAAGTTATACCCTCAATTAGAATTAACTAAAAAAACTAAGTCAAACTAACTTAGTTAACTCTTACAAGTTGTCATGATATGTGGAATTACAATTTTCTTCTAATTTAATTCAAGGGAAAATTAAATTATAATTTTTCTTGGTGCCATTTTCAACATTTATTGTTTCCATTTTCAACACGTCAACTTCCTGAGGTCCTAACTTTGGCATATGATCTTCATTTGGCGTGCATTATATCCCTTTGTAAAGTTCCATATGATAATTACATTTTTCAACTCTCATTGGCCCGTTTCCTGAAGAATAAAAAATGTCATTTAGGGACTCAAAATGGCTCTGGAAGTTCATGACTTAAAAATTGCCAAAAATATAAAACTACCAAAATAAAAAATTTGTGTTGTGAGCCAGTTGAATAGGTGGGTGACCACCAATATCCACCTGCATCAACATGTCCATATAATAAAGTCTCATTATTTTTATATATTTTTGAAGATATTAAGCAAAGAAGTATAAAATAGGCCATAACATAGTTTAAATTCCTAAGTCAAGATGGGGCGTCACATACACCCGTCCTTATAAAACTTCATCTCAAAGTTACGGTAAAAGAAAGCAATATGATCTTGATGTATGGTCTTTGCATCATCCCATAATGTAGTTCTTGGGATATACTTGTCCCACTGGACCTCAACATGGTATACTAAAAAGGCTTGAGTTGTAGAACCTTATTGGTCCAATGTGTGTAATGGTTTGACCAAAATGGTTCCCACATTAAAAAGTTGCAACACCTTCAAATTAAGTTTATGATGATGTCATAATTCATTATGTCATGATTTAGATAAATGGAAAACATCATGAGTTTTTTCCAAGTGGAACATTACTATAAGATGATAAAAAAATGATTCTTTCTTAAATTTTAAATCAACCTATATACTAGGGTGACAACTTTTTCCCTTTTCTAACTAAATGGTATTCTTATTAGACGTTATATGTGTTGAAAAGTGTAACTAGGTCGGTCTTCATGTTGACTATGTAATTATGAAAAGAAGAAGTCAAATTAATAAAATGTATTTTTGTTGTACTTGCTTCATGGGTTTCATGAGCAAGATTTATTATGTAGATGGAATTCTTCTTGTTTTCCATTAGGTTTTGTGTCCTCTATATATAAAATGTAATTAAGTGTCATATATGCTCCAAGACCTTGTGGAAGAAGGACACCTAACAACCCTCAAACTAGGTTGGAAGTCTAGCTCATAACTACCCTCGATCAATGATGAAGACAAGTTGTAGTTACAGTGGAGGTTGCCACATTAAATACTGAAGAAATCTCACTTCATGTCGAGATATTAATCAGCTGGATGGTCGGCCTAATAGCTAGTACAGTCATGTATATATATGTTTAAAGCTGCGGATCATTTGGAAATAATTTTTTCGGTGTACAAAGAAACAGGATTGCATATGGGTCTGAAATTAATGTGGACATCTCTGAAGAGGAATGTGGATCTGTCTAAGTAAAAAAGGGTGTGGATTCCACTGAACCTATAGTAGACATCATTGAGCAAGAATTATGGACATCACTGCAGTCAATACGGAACCATCTCAGAAGGAACTACGAGTTAATCTTTAGGAAGATTTGTGGATTTAAGGAGTGTAGATATATATGAACCTACATCAAAGAAGTATGAGGATATACCTCTGAGATTACAGTGCGGAAAAGATAACATTCAATGTGAATGTAGGGAAGTTAAAAGTGTGGATTAGTATCATAGGTGGAGGAAGAAGGTTCCCATGAAATATATGAAGGATAGTCAATTATAGGATTGCAAATATTCAAGAACAGTTTGCGGATGGTCAAAGGTATAGAATTGATTTGGATAGATGCAATGATTTCGGATTAATGCAGGAAGAGTGTTGAGAAAAATACTAAGAGGGGGGGGGGGGGGTGAATCAATATTTAGAGCTTACTGATAATTTTAAATTTTCCTTTAATGAATTCCATACACAACTTTGATGAACGAAACTCATGTATACACACACATATGCTAAAAGAAACTTGCGTATACTGATATAATTTTATTGTTATAAAAATTTTCAGAAGAAATATTTAACTCAGCTTAACAATCATGCATCTGTTTGTTAATCAGTAAATATGTGAAGTAACAACAGAATAAATCATCACACAAGAAAAACACACATGAACACCAAGTTTTAAGGTGGAAACCCAATTTGGGAGAAAACCATCGCTGTTGTCGTCTTTGGCTTCAATATTTATTATATGGAAAACTGCTTACAATATTGTACTGATGCAAACTCATATCAGTACGCAAGCATCTACCTGCAAAAGGCTGCAACCTTCTCTTGTTTTCCAGCTGCAACTGGAAGGGAGCTACAACTCCTTGATCTCATTTACCAGCCACTATTGGAAGGGAGATTCAACCACCTGATTAGAACACCAGCTTCTATTGGCAGGAAGCTTCTACTTCCCTACTGAAGGCTTCAACCCTCAGAACCACTACAAACCACATTTCATTAATTTTCATACTGAATCACACAACTTCAACATAAACCTTCATAAATATCAACAAAAATAAAATTCACCCAATACGTCAAACCAAACAGTGAGTTCACTATAATCAAAATATTGTAATAATAAAATTTCAGAGCCAATATGCAAAATCAAATTCAACCCTGAACATTCATTATCCTAAAAAGAATACACTACTTTGCTTCACCAAACCTGCGTGTATACGCGCTTTCCTTAACACCAACTTGCGTATAGATCTGTGAATACTATTTTTCAGAATATATTCAGTCTCAGATCCAGATCTGAGTCATTTAGTCAGATATCTTTTCAGAATTACAGAACCCTTGATCAGTTAGTCATCATAACACATATTTTCTCACTCATTGATTAGATTTGTACATGATCAACTTAACAGTATATTCATCAATCAAGCAACCTAGATCTATATGAAAACTTCATTAACATATAACAGAAAGATAGTAGCAATAAAATAAAACCTCTGTAATGAGCTTCATAAAACCCTAACTTCCATATGCGCCTTTTCTGAAGAAAACCCATGTATATACGTGCTTTTACTGAGATGAACTAGCGAATAGATCTGTAAATATTAATTCAGCAGAATGTTTCAAATCTATAAAACTTACCCAGATTTCTTCACTTCACTTCAGCAAACATGCATTAGGTCTCAGATCTAATCATCTCTTCAATGGATCATGCAAGAACAAATTCATTTCAGGTCTAGATATCTTGATCCATCCATCTATCCAAGGGTGCATCATAAATTCAGATTTATCAATAAAACAGAGTTCATCCAATGCAGATATACTTCATAGAGAAGTATTTAGTGATAGCCCTTCCACATGCACACCTTTGCACTATGATCTTCTTCTCCTTATATATATTTATCCTTCATCAATACCATGAGTAAAAACCATACCGTTGCCAATGGTATCCTTGGACGAAATCAAATAGACAACATGGCACTCAATCTTGTGGGCTAATACCATGGTAATGCCTCCCGGTATTATCTTTTTGGAGCGCAAAAGGCATACACAACTTGGATCGTTCTTATCCACGTGTATACACGACTTTGCCTTTACAAATCCGCATATAGAATCTTCAATATGAATATTGCCAAATATTCTGTTGGACATTACACATTTCTTCTGATGGACTCCTGAGATTTTACTGAAGAGATATACTCCATATTTTACCAGAGAGTTGCCATCAAGGACAAAATATTAAGACATAGGAATCATATTTCCAACAAAGAGTATAGCTCAGATATCTTTGAGCATTTTTTAAGGAGCAGACTTAAGAAGGTTAGTGCAAGAATAAGTTGCTGATATATTATTGTGAAGAGCTATTGATTTGAAGATAGAACTATCAGAGTTTGAACTAGTAATAATAAGGTGAAGAGGAATTCATTGTGAGGAAGGTAAATATATGATTTACCTTCCTACTATTCAAGCAATTCAACTACTAACATATGCAAGGTGAAGATCAAACTCTCCAGTGATGATGCAGAATTAAGCAATTTGGTGAAGAGAATATTCAAGGTTGAAGAAGCCGAATCAAGGTCTTGGAAGCATATCTAGGTCAAAGGTCTAAGTCTGGGTCATGGTACTTGTCATTTAAATATCTATAAGAATAATTCTTTGTGGGTTTTCCTCTCCAAGAGGGAGAGGTTTTGCCGTGGCTCTAAGAGCCTAATTTTTGTGTCTTGTGCATTTTGATAATTAACTTGATGAAAGATTAACTAAATAAAAAGAAGTAGAAGACATAAGTATCACAAGTACGGTCCCAGGTAATTATCAAGAAGAGAATTTGTATTAACGTCCAACCCTCCAAATTCTCAACAATATGGATAAAATTCTAACATCCTACTTTATAATATCTTTAAGTGCTATGTGCATCAACATAAATTCTATGTTTAGCATGTGCTTCCTTTAACTGCTTCCTAATATAAATTCATTTTTCTCCAGCTCTTGAATCAATTTTAACTCGAGTATCACTCATTTTATAACTTGTACCAACCAAATTGTTTCTTTCATGGATTTCCATACAAACTTGATAAGGTGGCATCTCAACGAGACTATGGTAACTATTATTGTAAGAAAACTCCATCGAAGGTGTGTACTTTTACCAATGTATTTTTTTGTCCATAGCATACATCTTAATCATGTATTCCATCCAAAAATTCACTCTTTCGACCTTCCCATTTATTTTAGGATGATTCGTTATACTTAAGTTCAAATAGGTCTCTAACATTGATTACAAACTTGTGAAAAACCTAGATGTAAAATAAGAGTCTATATCCAATATTATCTTCTAGGGTAGCCCATGAAGACAAATAACTTCATTTATAAACACTTGTGCTACATTTATGATATTATAAGTTTCTATAACTAGAGTGAAATGAGTGACTTTAGTTAATTTATAAATACAACCAAAATGGAATTCTGGCTTTGAAATGTGAGAGACAATCCCAAAACAAAATCCATAGAAATACCTTCATATTTGGAGATAGGAGCGACATGTGGTTGTAAGAGTCCTATCAAGTGGTGATGATCAACCTTTACTTGATAAAAATCAATACATTTAGGGAAAATTTTGACTAGAAAATGCTTCGTATCTACCCAATAGTACTAAATTTCTATATGGGTTTCCTCAAGAGTAGTACTTCATATATCCAGTTCCTCAAGAATGTACATTCTCCCTTGAAATATCAACAATCCTTGTACTTCAAGTATATGCTAATTGAACTTAGGCTCTAATTTTGTTCCATTCTAAAGTGTTGAACTAACATTCACCTAACAATTATCTCTAAGAAGTTGTCCCAAAATTCGCTCCCTTAAATTGGCCTTTAAAGGCACTTAGGAGAAGATATGTGACCTTCTACATAGGACATCATCCCACATTCTTCTCTCCCTTGTTATGTGAAATCTAAAAATTATACTCACTCAAGAATTTTCTCCATTGCATTTTTTTAGCATTCAAATTCATTTAAGTGAAGAGATTCTTCCGGATTTCATGATTAGTTTTGAGAAAAAAGCTTCTCCCAACAAGAAAATTTCTCCAAATATTCAAATATGGCATCACAACTTCCAACTCTAAATCATGTGTTGCATAAATATATTCATGATGTTTTAGCTTCTAAGATACATAACTTATCATTACCCTATCTTACATTAACATAACACCCAACCCTTTATTCAAGGCATCCATGTAAACTGTGAAGTCCTTATCCATATCATATACTTGTAGAATTGGTGCACTGGTTAGTAACACCCTAAGCTTTAAAAATGTGGTGTCACATTCCTTGGTCCAATTATACTTGATTCTGTGAAAGGACAATAGCTCAAGGGGTACCTAGTAGGGTTAATTCCCCCTCCATCTAGGTTCTATTCTCTAAAGACATGTTAGCCTATGTGGAAAAAAATTGAACAAGTTGAAAACATGACAAGTAACTCCTATAAGCCCAAATGGGTAGGGAAACTTGAATATCTTGATATTGCGATGATTAGTGGAATTCATTTTTATTTGATCCTAGATCTTTCCTAAAACAATCCTCCAAATTTTTTGATTCACCGGCTACCGTGAAAAAAAACATTGTTGATTCCATTACACTACAAGGTAGTGATAATTTTTGTTATCTTTGAGAACCCTCCATAAAATTTTGGTGGTATCCAAAAAATTCCTTGAATATTTTCACCTCATGAGCATTTTTCAACAATGTCTAATCCATTATGGCCTTCACCTTTTCTAGGTCCACCAATATCTTCCCTTGAAATAATGTGATTAAAATAATGAATCTCTTTCTAAAATAAAGAAGATTTAGACAACTTTATATGGAATTTGTGTACTCTTAAGCATGAAAACACTAAGCACATGTTCTCATCATATTCCATTTCATTCCTAGAATAGATGAGAATATCATCTAGAAATATGTACACAACAATATGAATCAAGTTCATTAATAAAAATCGTACATTGGTCAAACTAAATAGCCCCATTATGAAATCGTAGTGCCCAAACCAGGTTCAAAAGAAAATCTTAGGAATTTCACCTTCCTTGATCCTTTATTGGTGATAGTTAGATTTTTTTATTTTTATTTTTATTTTTTTTATTTTTTATTTATTTATTATTTTTATTTTATTTTATTTTATTTATTTATTTATTATTATTTTTTTTTTTTTTTTTCTGAATAAGACTAATCTATTAATATACAAAAATGTTACATGGAGGCCAAGGCCTCAGCTGGTCTGGCCCATGGAATAGGCATTCTAATACAGAAAACATGACCAAAAAAGTTTACCAGACGAGCTACTTTAACATAATTCATCAAGTAGACCATTAAGAAAGTTCCGCCCTCGCAGGGGAAACCGGCCATGAAACTTCGACAGTTAACCAAAAAATAGTGACGAAGAGCATATAAGCATAAAGAACTGTTCCCAACAAAAAGACCAAGCCGCCCGCGAAGGGGAAACCGACTAATTGACAAATTGTAATACTGATAATTGACAAAAATTAGCAGCGAGCAAGTTACCATAATGAACTTGGGCTGGTGCCCAACCAAAAACCTGTGAAGAAGGAGACTAACCATTTTAAGAATCTTGAGAGGAGGATGGAGATTCCTCGACCACGCGACAAGTGTAGGCATAAGGGTCATCCTCGTCTTGTTTTTCTTCTGTAGCACTGTGGTAGCCTTGCTTGGTGTCGCCTGAACCAACTTCAGCTCTGTTATCCTGCGAAGTACTGCAACCTAAAGCTTTTTGTTTCTGGTCACCGCTGGTGGGAGAGCTGGGTTGTTCAGCTTCCCTATGCTCCATATCAGCACTAGGAGGCACTATATTAGATTTAGGGGGCTCCTTCTTGAATTCAATAGTAATGGTGGTAGTTATAGTCGGCCTTTTGAGAGAGCAAGGAAAGTGAAGCTGGGCGGAGTGCAGGGGACCAGAGACATGACTGGGCGAGCCCCTTGCTGGATGAGAAAGCCCATGCCCATGGCTAAGGCCACGACCACTCCTGGTGACAGGGTATCAACCCAAAGAGTTATCCGAAGAAGGAGACGAAGAGCTCAAAGAGATAGTGCAAGGTTGGCAGGGAGGACGACCTCGGCTGGTGCCTCGACGGCATCGCATCCTCTGATGCAGATGGGGCATTGTGCTCAGGGCAAGGTGATGAAAATGGCTAACATAATGGTAAGGAACAGAGGTCAGGGGAGGATGGAATCGCGGAGTAGAGAAAGACTCAGAGGGTGGCCAAAGCCCCCGTTGACAAAGGGAGCTCTATGAGATGTGATAATCGGGGCGAGTTCAATACAATAGGAAATAGAGCATCGACGCCCAGTCCCAGTTCTGGAGTTGTGCTCTGTGATGACCGGGGAGAAAAATGAGCGAAGAGGTGACATAACAGGCATGAAGCTTCCAGAGGAAGCCATAATCCAGGTGAAAGGGTGCGAGCTTGGATGACTACGCTGCGTAAATGCAGTAGGGCAGGTGACAGCAGCGAAATGAATGAAGGCAAGAACGAGGGAAAGGGTGGCGGTGGTAATAGCCCACGCACCGACCCACATCCCTTGCCACGTATCAAGCCACCTGAGCACCCACATCCGGGGATTGGTGATAGCTAGTTTGTAGATCAATTTGAAAAAAAATAGTTGCTCCTTTAATTTCATCAAAGAGGTAAGCTATTCAAGGTATCAAGAAACTTTTATTTATTTTTTCTGAGTTCAAAACCTTGTAACCTATACAAATTTGTATGTAATTGTCCTTCTTCTTGACAAATATTACTAGTGCACCCTAGGAAAAACATTGGGCTTAATCAACCCCGAGTCCATCAATTCTTTCAATTACTTCTGCAACTCATAAAGTTCTTATCTCATCATCCTATAATGTGTCTTAGATATTGAATCCACATTATTTTATAGATCAATAGTGAAATCAAGTTATCTCTTAGGAAGTAACCCTATAAACTCTTTAGGGAAAACATACTATAATTTTGAAAAGGTCAAGTATTGATATAAAGAGAGTGCTTTTCCATTACTTATCACTTCTACTACATATAAATGAAATCCTCGCATTAAGAAACATTTTACTTTCATTGTTGATATGAAATGTAGAGACACATTCCTATTAATACTATGTATCTCAATTCACCTTCCTTTATTGTCTAAACAAAACATTATTTTCTTGAAATAATCTACAGAAGGTCATTGAGAATCTAACCAATCCTTGCAACAATTAGATCATAATCCCATATGGTAGTAATGTAAAATTTCAGCCTAGTTGTACACACTCGTATGTATAGAAAACACTACTTAACACTAGGTCCTACCACTTTATTTACCCTAGAATTCATCTCAACCTATTTAAAGTTGTTGTATTCATTGAATTCCTATCCACATTTTTCTAATGCATATGCTGAAATGAAGCTATCTGTTTCATTGAAATCAAACAATATTTTCATTTTTACATTGTTTGTTTTACTTGATGACTACACCACAATGGATTGATGTTTAGCCAAATGATTATCAACCACTACATAAATTTGGTAGTTATTTTCTCCCTCCCCCATTATGATTTTCCCTTGTTTTTTAATGATGTTGAATTGTGTCTTTGGGGATTAATGTTGATGATGAGGTCCCACTCTCCCCCAAAAACCACTGTGGGAAAAATATATATGTTGTACTACTAAGACCTATTATATGAGTTACTTCACCTAAATACCCTAACACTACTAATAGTTCCCCATGATTTCCTTAGACTCTCATGACTCACTAATGATGCTTAATATGTTCCGCTCACTACCATTGAAACACTTTCCAAACAAATATAGGTTCAACATCATTACCATAAGGAGGTGACCTATAATTTGCTCACTTGGAGAAGGTCTAAGGGGCCTTCCCCAGAAATCCTGACTACTGTGAAATGGACAATATCATGCCTCTCCCCCTCCCCCCCCCCAATCCCCTTTGATATTATTAAATTTATTCTACATAGAAATAATTCTCAATTGCTTCAACAAATAAAAAGTAGTTTCCACATCCACACAAATACTCTTATCTTGTTATTTATCCCATGCACAAATAAATCTACCAATTCCATGAATATTATATGATATTGTTTCACTATTTGACCTCCCTAAACTAAACCATGGAAGGATCATATATATATTGTTATTCATAGAACATGGGTAGGTAGTATCTTTGAAAATATCTTCGAACAAGTTCCATGAGACGTTGTTCGAATTGAAGTGCAACTTTATTCTAGGCTTCCCCATAAATTTGAGTCACTATGTCCAAATTTAGAAGATGGTTATATTATGCTTTCAGGTGGAGGAATACTCTCCTAATTCAAAGCACCTTGGCATGCCCTCCAACCATGCCTTAGCACATTTACTTGCATAAGCCTAAGAAAACTTCAAGGGCTTCATTTGATGAATTTCCCTTGTATTCTCTTGTGGAGGAGGTCCTCACTCTAAGTTCCTTGACCCTTCTATATTAACCGGGCCAAATGGCGGGGGTTATACTTCGACACCCACTATTAGGTGTCATTTGAGTGTCTTAGTTATATCCTCTATAGAGTGCAAAATGAGAGCTAGATCAAGCAATGGTGGTGGAAGAGAAAATGTCAAACGACATTTTAATGGTATTCCTCAGTCCCAATTTTCAGTTGTTCAAACCATGTTGATTCTCGAATCCTATGATTATACATCACAAGCCAAGGTTCCATTTAGGAAATTTTAGGGTAAAAAATGGGCCTTGAAACGAAAAATGTGCTATAAACATCAACTTTAGAAGAACTAACATTATTCTAAATGATGAGGTTAGTCATAAGGGTAAATGGATTTGGAGGTAAAAAAACAAAACTATTTTTTCTCATAATTTCCAGCTTATATAATTATAAGTTTACTCAAATTTCAAGCATAAGTACTTATTGGATATGGAATTATTTTTTCATCCAACAAGCATCTATTTTTGAAATTTTAGTAAATCTAAAAGTAGATAAATAAAAAATACAAGAAAGTATAGTTTTCTTTCATTCCTTTGAAAATTCATATCTATTTTTTCATTATTTTAATCATTATTCTATTATTTTCCATAGGAGGCTCATTTTAGACCTCAAATTCCCCTAATTATTACCAAGGGTTAAGGCACATTGCTAAGTTCTATCCACAAACACACACACACACACACACACACACACACACACATTTACATAGGTGAGATGATTTTACATTGAATATTAATGAAAAATCAATAAAGGAAAAGTGACCATAGGTCAGAGGTAGTGACCATAAATTAATTTTTTCTTTTAGTTTGTATACAATCTCATTTACTTTGTCAGCTACGTCGACACTACATTAGCACCTTATCTTATAACATTTTATGTTTTTTTGTTTTAAACAAAAAAATATATAAATAAATAATCCCTAAATAGAGTGAAACATGATATCCCAACAAATCTTCATGCTAATAAATGAAATGACATATATTGTATGGGGGTGTAATCGGGTTTCATTGCACTTGGTGGGTAGGAGAGTCATAGGCTAGTGTGAAGATGTGGGTACATGTTCGAGTGTTATGGATTTCGTGGAGAGTTTCATTAGTGACAATGTGTTTTATCTTATGATCATCTTGATTATCATGAAAATGGGAAGGGTCTAGAGTGATTTCCTTGTGGTTGAAACCAACAAACTTGACACAGATAATGATTGGAATTATTCTTTCTTGCTTGGTTTTAGGGGATTGGTTCCTTTATTCATGTCAGTAATTCTTTTTGGTATTATTTGTAATTTTATTTGATTTTTTCCCTTGAACCTTATTTCCATGAACCTTCCACTCATGAAGGTGTTCCAGGGGGTTGGATTTAGCTTATTGGTTTTCAAAAGAGGGACACTCAGTTTCAGCATATTGGTGGGCATCATGTTCCTTATGGCTTCTGTGAAGGTGTGATTCTCTTTTGGGTCCATCATGAGATCACCATTACTCATGTTATACAATTTATTTGCATAAATTATGAAACATTTATCTTATCAACCCAAGGTTCTTATCTTATGAATTACAAACACTATAAGTACAAAACCAATTTCCTATTACTAAGAATTTTATCTATTTCACTAACTCTATGACATTTGATTCAAAAAATTGTAATATAAAGTATACATAGCTGATTTTTTATGTGATTATGCCTATGAACATTGATTTGAAAGAGTAGAAATGTGGGTTGTAAGCATAGACTAAAGAATATTATTTCAATAGATACTATGTTTTAATCAATCTTACATAGAGATTTATTTCATAGAATTCAAAAAATATTTGAGAAATGGTGAACACTGTTCTTAGAAAAGAAATGCCTGAATGTAAAGAATAAAACACCTATTAGGATAAACAACATAGGATTGAATTCTTCTATTCATTTAATTTGTTACAGTCATAATTGTAGAAATACAATTCATCAAATTACTTCAATTTTTGGACTAAATTACGTGATGAAAATACTCAGATTGATTGTTTGATATAGCAATGGACTAAGATAATCTCTTCTATAAGTATACATGCCTTAAAATAACATTCATAATCAACATTACTAAAAATAATTTGTAATAGCTATCATTGAAACAACTGATAAAAATCTAACATTAATACCAATATTCCATAGCAACAAATAAATGAAAAAATAATGCGACATATACCAAAGTAGGGGGGCTCCTAATCCAACATGTGCACACCAAATGATTATATGTTTAGTATTAATTATGCACTTATTCACAATGGAAATGTATTCATTGATTGTAACTAGAAAAGTCTTACAAATCACATAGTGTTTTCTTTTTCCGTACAGTCTCCTTATGTCCCTCATCAAGATATCTCTTAATATTTAATAAGAAAATAAATATAACATAATATATGTTATATGGGTTCTAAATATCACAATAATTTTAACTTAGTCACATATGAAAGCTAATTACTAGAAAAATGAGATTCGATTTGCTAATATTGGAATTCCATCCCCTTAGTTACAAGATATATTATAAAAATATGTGGTGATATAAGGTAATAATCCTTCTCCTTAGGCTAGTGAGTTGGATCTAAATCTCAAATCCTCGTTGCTAAATAAACTGCCCCAAAATTGCAATTGGTTATAGGGTATGTGGGTTATGACAACATACTTGCAGTGATTGCTGAATCATCTTTGCCAATGGTGGTCGAGTTGACCATTTTTTGATAAAGGGCTTTTGTTCCTTTCTTGAGCATCTCAATAGGAAAATAACCATGTTATGAAGACCATGTATGTCATCCATGTTGAGGTCTTGACTTGGACCTATGGTTAACAAGAAAACAAACAAATAATTACATGAAAAAAATCTTATAATTATTGGATAATAATTCCAATTTTTAACGATTTAACTTATCAAATTAAAACTAATAATAATGAATAATTTGACACCTTAAATTCTTTATTTCACGCTTAATGAGGAATATTTTGTAAAATATAGGTTCTTTTGGGTCAAAATTATGCAAAAGGATGTAAAAAATGGTGACAATACAAAGACTCAACAACTCATTCTAGGGATGGAACTTAGAGCTACAAGAAAAGGTCTACGTTTGGACTCAAAAGAATATTCTCAAGAGTCTTGGGTTATGTGGAGTTCTCTGTAGATTTGGAGGGTCCCAGGTCTAACTAGAGGCATTGGTGGAGTGGGTAAAGGAAGTCTTCTAGGCATGGTAAAGTCAATATCCTTGTATTTACCAAAGTCAGGAGAGTTGCCCAACATGTAGAAATTTTTTATTATGCTAACTTCTCTATAGTGATTAAGGAGGATATTAGAATTTTGAAGGATATGTTGCTAAAAAGGAAGAATTTGGTGACACATGATTAAACTTACAATGATTTTAATGGTTGGTTTTCTAACTATATTTGTAACACTTCCTCCCATATCTACCCACTATAACTGGTCTCTTGGGGTGAACATGAGGTGAGGGCTACTATGACATGATTTAACCTTCTAGAAAACATTAAGGAAATGGATTCGAAAAAACAAGACCTTATTAACTTCCCTTAGGTGCTACAAGAACCCCAAGAGCTAAATCGCCATTCCAAGTGCTCAAACCCCGAGTTAACTTGATTTTTTACTGACCTAAACTCCCAGTCACATGCACAAGCCTGCATCCATGCGAATGAAATCCTCCAATTGTATGCATAAGCCTGTAAGGGAGTGACTGCAATCTCAGTTTCAAATATTTTTTTTCTTCTACCATGAAATTTGTGCCACCTTTTATGGGCTAGACTATAGGTCACTACCTAGAACTTGATGAACCTTTATAAAATGAAAAATAACACAAGGACTTGACCTAAACCAATATAAAAATGAGTGTCATTTCATCAAACACATGGTAAATGTGAAATCTACAGGTCATGAATGCATATCTGAACACATAAATATGATTTTCTTTTTGGGAAACATAAGGAAGGTCTTATGACAAATCACAATAGCTTCAATAAAATCTTTTAGGTCATGCATTCATTAACCAGTCATTTATAAGTAAAAACATAATAAGATCCATAAATTGAATCTGTCATGAAACCATGCATATAACCAACATATAATCAAATAAATAAAAATCGTAGAACAACCATTAAAGCCACATAATAACAAGTATAACTACTCATGAATCACAAGGGGAAATAGCTCTTATCATTCATTTGCAAATCCAACCAATTCAGGGACTTCCATGTACCACTCGACCGTAGATTGGGTTGAACCAAATATTACTTTCAGTTAATCACCCTCATGCAATATTCCAAGCATGAATGTGGGATCTCATGGGATAAACCAATACATAAGAAACCAAGGGAATCCAAAGGTTAAACCACCTCCACCCTCACACTACCATGATCTCACCTAAACTAGTCTTGAGATCACAAAACCAAACCAATGTTGGATGCCTCAAAATTCCTTCACCATCCCTTGAGGAATTTTCTTGTCTCCACCCACCTGTTGAGGGATTCCTAGAGAAAAGCATCTCCACCCCGAACCCTTTGGATTTTCACGAGACCACCTCACCCAGATCCAAATTTTTTTGGAAATCCAAAGTTCAACCAAGAATGAATCCCATCACACCATGGCTATCTAGAAAATGGCAAGGAAAGGTTGAAACCACTGTCACACCTGAAAAAAACCCATGCCAATGACAACAATATGACCAAATATACACATGCATATACCATGCATTCCAAAACAAGCTATGAAATCATACATGCAACCTGTTACCTGCAAGTATTCGCACTAAAGCTACTTGATCCAACCTTTCCTTGCTTGATCCTTGCTTTCCTTGTCCTTCCTTTGCTTTATTACGTTATCCTCTTGGTGCTATTCTATCTCTGAGAGTAAATCCAAATCCAAACTAGAAAAAATACCCCAAACTGATGCTATGAATCCTTTTTATTATTGATGCCTCTAATTTCTTCATTTTCCCTCCATTTTCCTTTAATTTACTCCTCACATGCAACCTGTGACCTTTCACCTTCCTTTTCTCCTAATTTTCTTTATTTTCATAAATAAAATGCCAAAAATACCTTTTTTCCTTATCAAATACTTTTCCATTTCCTTTTCCAATTTCCCCTTAGCCATAATAAACAACAAGTGATGCCTAGTAGGATGTTTTTCCCAGTATTAAACTTAGAATATGTGTCATGTGACCTTGGTCTTATTTTTCCTTTATTAACTTTATTACATGAAATTATAACTCACGGTTGTTACTGACCCATCCCCCTTAGGGGAACACCGTCCTCAGTATTCTATCACACCTATGAGCAACAAAACTGCTAAAAACCAAAACATACTTCCCATGGAGCTTTATAACATAGCTTGTTGCAATATTTATAATAAAAAGCCTGCTCAAAATAAAAAACCATGATGAAAAACATGACAAAATTACAACCATACCTCTTACTGGAGCTTTATAACCCATCTCATTGTGGTATTTACAATAAAAAGCATACATAAATATGTACATATACCAAAAACTCATTTTCCTGCACCAATTAATAATGAGGGATACATAGCCCGCATATTATCATCCATATTGTTGAATTTCCATTATCTTGGCTCTAGGATATAATATTAAAATCTCCGACACTACCAAACCAAGAATCTCAACAAGAAATACTTTGACAGTGGAAAATATAAAGTAGTAAATCAGGCATGCACAAGTATAGATAATTTTTTACAAAATCTTGTACAACAATGTACAACAAGACAATATTTGTTGTATTAAACCAACTAAATAATACAACAATCTAGGGCTCCCTTATAAGGGATAAAAGATACAATAAAAGTCTCGTTACATTCTCTATGTCGTATCTCATCCCACCAATACTTCGCTCATGTTTTGCTCTCTAGTGGCCCCTTAGTTCATCAAAGGAAAACACATATATTCTATAGGAGGGTTTCCACCTATCACTGCTACAAGTCACTTCTTCTACAATGAACATGGGTTGATCCAATTTTCTCTTCTAGGTTGGCCAACACCTGAGCTCCAATATACCTTATAGTAGCTTCTTTAATCTATCAAAGATATACTCATAGGCTCCAATATTCACCCAAAATTTAGTTATCAATGCCACTTTATGATGGCATGTCAAGGGATACTTTGGGTAGCCAACAAGCTTCCATCTACTATTCCAATGACACCCAATCCAATCACTACAAGATCTGCTCCTAGTTAAGTTCTCCAACAACCAAATTCAACCTCAACACATGGCACTCACAGGCTACAAATTAATCTCATCCACTTAGCAAACACCATCAACAATAAGGGACCACTCACACCCTTTATTGACCAATGGTATTATGTATTTAATTATGAGATGACTGTTTTTTTAGTGATTTTTCCACCATCCCAAACAAGATATAAGTCTCCTACATATGGATTCAAATCTCCCCCCTAAATCTTCGTTGTTCCTCCCTTTGACTAGGGCCTAGCCAAATGAGGTTTCTCCTCCTCTCAACCTCTACAAAAAAGGTTGTTTACCTATTTTTCCTTGAAAGAAACCTACGTCCCAAACCTGTATCTATATGAAACCCTAAAACACACACACAATCCCAAACCTTACCCAATTTACTCGACCTCATTTCAATAGAACTAGGCCTCCATTGCAGTGGGAAAACCATCCTCAATTCAACCAAAATGGCTCCTGAACTCTTAGTTGTTCTGCTCCTTAACTGTGGCCCAATTTCAGAGAATATTATTTAGCATGTATGCTCTTGGATGTGAGAATTGACCTCACACACACCTCATATATATACCATTTAATGAGGGCTTCATTTGGACGTCCACATGGGCTTGTACAAATTTAATTAGCCTTTTAATCATTAGCTCGACTTGACCATACATGTGTAAAACCTAGTTCTTAACTTCAAAAATTCCTATTTCTCCAACCACAATTTAGAATCAGATGATTTTCATTGCGTCGGATTTGGATCAACATGCACTATCATCCTCATTGATCACATGTCAAAATATCTTCATGGTTTTGGTCAAAATGATGATGGTTGAAAAACCCCAACCTTGGGTTCCAAGTCCATAAGTGACTCTTGTGGTGCTCCATCCTCCAAACCATGAGCCCTAGGGCTTGGAGTACCTCCCAATCTACTCAAAAATCAACACTCCCTCTTAGTGAGGGAGGTACTTCCAAGACTAGGAAGTAACTCATCATCATCATCACTACTCGCAACACTCGCCCAAATCTTGGATTTCATCACTGTAGAAAACCTTGTAGCATGAATTGTGCCTCTCTCGGAAATGTCATTGTCACTAGAAGAATATTTCTTCTTATTATTCTCATGTATCACTTTCCCATCCCTCCATGATTCCTTCTTGGAATTTGTAGGATCACCTTTTTTCCCCACTGACCACGCTCTCTTCTTTGCCTATAAAGTCTCCCTCTAAATTTGCAAGCTCCTGCTAAAACTTGACTCCCTTTGAGTTTGTGGAACCTGTACTTTATTCTCTAGACCTTGTACCTACCCCTCTAAAACCTGCACCTACACCTTCTTCTCTAAAACCTACACCTGCTTCTTCTTCTCATGATCCATAGGCTTGCTCGTCATCCTGTATAGACCATGCTCTCTAACTCCAAGCACAATACCATCGTAGCTAGAGCCTCTAGGCTTGAACCTTGCCTTCCCATCCTAGAAAAATACCTCAAACTATTTCTTCTTGATCATCGAGACAGATATAATGCTATATCTAAGTCTTGGTACAAATAGTACATCCTAGACCCACATCACTCGTCCTATATACATCATGAATGGCATAAATCTCGATCCACAAATCTCCTTATGACTCTTTTTTACCAACACCATGTTCAACTTCTAGTCCCATTCAGCTAGAGTCTCAAAAACCTCTTGTAGCCCTGTCATATATTTCGTCGCACCATTGTCCATGTACCATCCATCCTCATCAATATTACCATGCGAGAAATGATATATCATAGAAAATTCCTCCTCTGCAAATCTCTTGGTGAGAGCATCTATCTCAGTATAAGAGGAAACACCAATGACCTACTTCCTTTTCTTGTTCTTGTCATCTCCCTTCTTCTTCATCGAACATCTCAACAAAAAATGACCCATCTCGCTACAGTTGAAACAATTTAATTTAATCAATTCATTCTTCTTCTTACTCTTCATTCGTGATACAAGTGCCACATCCTCATCTTCCCTCTTCATTGTATAAAGATCCTCAACTCGTAACTATTCCTAAATGAATTCATCCCACAACCTATACCAGTCTAGAAACTTCTATCTGGAAATGATCCCTTTGATGAATGTATTCCATTCCTTCATGAACCCTTTCAACGAAATCCTCACCATATCATTCTCTTAAATATTCACACCGATGGAATAAAGCTCATATTTGACCTGAGACAATCTCGTGAGATACAAAGTCACTCCTTCACCTCCAACATCTTGGTGGACTTCAACTTATCCTCCAATACCAATACTCGGTTCTCGTTCGTATTCTGGAACAAATTTTTAAGATCCATCCACATCTCATGTGTAATATTATTCCAAGAAAAATGTGGTATTAGGGGATCCTTCACACCATCAAGGATGATCAATCTCTCCCTCATATCCAAATCCTTGTACACTTCCAACTCCTTTGGGTTAGTTTCCTTATTGATGGCTTTCTTTGAAAACTCCCAGATCATGTTGATTTGCAATACCAACTTGATCCTTTCCTTCCATATACTATAGTTGGAAAACCCCTCCAACCTATCCTCATATTAGAGACTAGCCTACAAATTTGACATTGTAGTGAGCCCTTCACCTACAATGTGAGAAAATCCCTCTTAAATTGTACTTCGTTGTGCACTTTGATGATTCACTATCTTCCAAAGTAGCTTAGACACACTCTAATACCATGTTGGATTTCCACGATCTTGGGTCTAGGATAGAATCTTAAAATCTCTGACACTAACAAACCAAGAATATCAATAAGAACAACTTTGCACAATGGAAAATATAAAGTAGTGAATCACACATGCACAAGTATAGAAATTTTTTTACAAAATATTTTACAACAATGTACAACAACCCAATCTTTTTTATATTAAACCAACTGAATAATACAACAGTTTAGGGCTCCCTTACAAAGGATACAAAATACAATGATAATCTCGATGCAGTCTCTATGTTGTATCTCATCCTGTTGGTCCTTCACTCTCGTTTATATCTCTAGCTTCCCCCTAGTCCATCAAAGGACAACACATAAAGTTTCCAGGATGGCTACCACCTATAACCGCTACAATTCACTTATGCTACAATGAACACAGGATGATCCAATATACTCTTTCTAAGCTGGCCAACACCAAAGATCCAATATTCCTTTTAGTAGCTTCTTGCATCCATCAAATAGCTACTCATAGGCTCCAATATTCACCAAAAATTCAACTATAAACGTTACTTTATTATTTCTTGTCAAGGGCTACTTTGGGTAGCCAACACGGTGACCTCCACCACTCTAATGGCACCCAATTCAATCACTGCAAGATCTTCTCTTAGTTTAGGTCTCCAAAAACCCAATTCAACCTCAACACATGGCACTCATGGACTGCAAATTAATCTCATCCACTTACAAAATACTGCCAAAAAGAAGGGACCACTCACATCCTTTCTTAACTACTGGTACTGTGTATTTAATTATGAGTTAGGGATTTTTCCATAGTCCCAAACAAGATGAAATTATCCTATGTATGGCTCCAAATATGCCCCTAAACATTCGTTGTTCCTCCCTTTGACGTCAGCCTAGCCAAATGAGGTTTCTCCTACTCTCGACCTCCACAAACAAAGTTGTTTACTAGTTGCTCCTTCAAAGAAACCTGCAGCCCAGAACTATAGCTATACATAGTCCTAAAACACACTCACACAGTCATAGACCTTCTCCAATTTACTTGGCCTCCTTTCAATAGAACTCAACCTCCATTACAGTGGAAAAACAACCCTCAATTCACCAAAAACGACTCATGAACTCGTTTTTGTTCTATTCCTTGACTGTGACCCAATTTCATAGAATATTATTTGGCTTTAATGCTCTTGGATGTGAGAAATGATCTCATACACACCTCATATATATACCATTTAATGGGGGCTTCATTTGGACGTACACATGGGCTTGTACAAATGTCATTAGCCTTCTAATCATTAGGTTGACTTGAACATACATGTCCAAAACCCAATTCTTAACTTCAAAAATTCATATTTCTCGAACCCCAACTCAGAATCAGATGATTTTTGTCGCTTCAGATTCCTCTCAACATGCGCTATGTAAGGTCCCACGTTACCATCCATCAATATTATAGAGAAATATTAAACACTAAACTCAATATACGATTTTTTTTCCAAATGCCAAGACAATCCCAAAGCCAATGTCTCACTCAAACCCCAAATCCAAACTACCAGATGAAAACAATCACTTGATCCTCATTATCAAAAGTCATATTTAAAAGAAAGAATCTTTAGTGGGATGAATAAATATGAAATTTTACGAGCCACAATTTCCAACAAGTAATTGTTACTTCTGTTGTGACTAATTCGATTTTATTTTAAATAACATGCTTATGAATTCTTTCCTTAAAAGGTGAATTAAGCTTCTATAGGATTGGTATCCAATATTTGTAATTTCATATGTAAGCTGACACTACAAAAATTCACTTCCCCAAATTATACTTTATCAGAATGAATTTTAACTCAATGGGATTACCATGCATATTCATTGAGATAGTCCAGAAACAATATTGTTTACAAATCCTAATTTCACTCAGGTATTTTTTTATAGACAATTCATAAATGCAAATAGCTACATCCATTGAATCATTATGACAAACATTTTTCAAGCATAATGATATACAACCATTGAGGCATTTTGTCAAACACTTGGCGACTATCATCTCTTAAGACAATTTTGATAACCATTAGCAACATGAATATATTATTCGACTCATAAAATTCATGGATAAAAAATTCAAATATTGTCATATTAAAGCAAAATAAAAATCTTCTTAATCCTTGACCAAAAACTCGAGAAAAAACACCCATAGTTGGCAACAGTAATATGAAAAATCACCCAGATTTATGATCTGGGGTTCTAAGAAGTATTTTTTTGGAATCAAATGGGTGTTGTAGGGCCTGAGGGCATGGATATCCCCTGATGTTGGGCTGAAGCACATTCAAAACACCCAGGAATGTGATTCTTAAAACAGAAAAATTTTATATCCTTAATGTTTCATTTATGACTTTTGTCAAACACATGGAATGAAAACATTCATCTACAACTCTACTTAAGGAAAGACAAACCATAGTTCTGTTACTAAGATGTGTTCATTGAATTCACACATTTCTAAATCCACCATATGATTTCTTGAAACATTTTACAACCCACAAGTTAATTCCTTTGGCATGATTTGACAAACTTATTGCAACCATTGCTATAATTTACAAACACATGGCAACCTTGAATGCTACATCGATTAAGGCTTTTTTTCAAAATTATAATAGTACTATTATAAAAAATTGAATAAAAAAACATTGAAGTATTAATAAGAATAGGAAACATAAGCCATAACTGAAATTTACCTCAAACGTACCTCAAGGCTTTGATCTTACAAACCATATTTTAGCTGCCATTATTTTTTATTTTTCTTTTAAGGGTTGATTATGTAGTTACTCGAGGTATATTTTGGGTATGTGTCCATTTTCTTACTTCTCTTGTAATCTGCAAGTTAGCACTTATTCATGCATAAATAACTTGATAGCATTACTCATTCACGGATTTTGTCAAACACTTTGCAAAATATCATGAAACCATTCCTAAAACATGCATCTAATTACTTGAAACAAAACCATAACTCTTGAAACACTTACCCAATTCCTTTGGAATTTATTTGTTTCAATTACCTTCAACAATATTTGGCTTTCCATTCTCAAATGATACAATATCAAGGTTAGTACAATAAACCACACCAATAATAATTCCATATGATATTAAGATATAAACATCCATACATGTAGACCACTCTTAGTCTTCATTTTCAACTAGCCAATAAGACTCCAGATAACATAAGCTTAAACTAAAATTAGATGCTTACAAAAATATAAATTTCTACTTTTTATTTTATGCTAAATCTATACTAGTACAATTTTAGGACAATGAAAATTATAGCTGAAGAGATATTCAACTCCAATTTTTGGGAATATGATCCATCTTTGATCCCTTAACAAAATCATTTGAATGATCCGATTTTACATCCAACCATATCCAGGGAGAACATATCCCCTTGGAACCCCCGAGATGTAAGAGCTCACAAGCAATACAAAAATATAACAGTAGAGAGATATACAAGGCAGGTTGATGAAGACAAGTTTCACTTCCTCTCAATACCACTCATGGTCAACTCCATTAGTTCAAGATACTTAGAAATTTAAATTATCATTTGGCTACCCGTCAAGTCTCTCCCTCTCACAAATTTTTATATTTTTATATTTTATAAATCCCTCCAAATCTTGGTATCAAAATGCACCCCCCAAGTGAGAATACATGAGACACATATATATGAGGAGCAACAAATTATCGTCATAAAGGAGGATTAATATGCATGCCTTGTATTCCATTTAGAGGAGTGTAAATTATTCCATTAAGGAGAGGCATGCATGCCTTAGTTAAGGAGAGTGTAGCATATGCATTAAAGAGAGAGAAAGAGGAATATTTTATGACATGTATTTAATGAGTGTAAGAGGAATATTCAATTCTTTGATGAGTGCATAAAATAGAGTGTAATGTATTATTAAAAGAGAGAGAGAGAGGTACATAGAGCCATGAGACTCGTCAAGGAGAGAAGTGTGAAGTGATTGAGGAGATGAAGGCAATTTGTAATTCCCTTTTGATAATAATATCATAGTTTCATAAAAGATACTAGTAGTATTAATAATATTAATAGTATTGAGGATTAAGTCGAGATTGAAATATTAGGATTTATTAATGATAATTTAAGTGATTGATCTAAAATTATTGTATTAGTTTTGCTGTGCTAAGGGTCTTTTAGTTTTAAAAACATGTGCATAATTGGTTCATTAGTTTGCATAAGGATTAAGGAGTTTTTCCAGGAATTATACTTGAACTTTAGTGAATTAGAAGCATAAAATAAGCATAAATAACACTTAAAAATAGTGTAAAATAGAGAAATAAGTCACAACATGAAGTTTACACAATAGGGATGATGAAGCAGTTCACCCCTCCTGGGCTACATCTACTGGTCCAACTCCTAATAGCTTGTCCATCTTTCATTATGCTCAAATTTTTTCTATTACATGTAGTTATAGTTCTCTAATGGTTGTTTTTACTACACCAATGGATTCAAAATGCTTCAATTAGTCAATAATTACTCTTCATTCACTCAAAATGGTCGAAAATTGAGCCTCCTACACTTTTTCCCAATATCCCCTAGGAAAACTCCACTAAATGTGGAGAACTCCAGTTAATTGGAGTTAAATTAGGGATGACCGCCAAATTTGGGGCACCCCTATCTGCTCTGCCTATTAAGCCATGCATTTAAACGTAATGGTTAGGATGGTGGCCACATGCGCACCCCAACAGTTAGTGGGCTTGATGATTAGTGGAACCTCCTCTCGTAACTGCAATTTAACGGTGGACTGTGGTTTGTTGACGTCGATTAGGATTTGACTATGGCCCACATAAACTCTTTAACCCATAGTGGCCATAATACTTAGAACCTAGGAAATGTCGCAATATCGCAATCAAACATATCACATACTTTATAACTTCGCAGATTGCCGAATCCTTTTTTTGTAAGTCGCAATCCCTAAAAAATAACTTTAAACTGTAAACAATAATTCCGCCGATGTGAATTTGTGATTCCACTTATCGTATATCGGACTCTGTTAGTTTAAGTCTACACTGTATCGCCTGCAAAGTGCAATAGCGCTCGGACCTCCGCCAACACGTGCTCCTCCTCGTCACATCACGAGTTATATCATTTAAATTGCGACATTTTAACATGTAATTAAAAGAATCGCCAATGTGATGTGATTACAATTTTTCATTCCTCCTTCTCACTTCGCATCATAGGTTAAACAATTTAACTTGTGAAACTCTTAATTTTAAACACTATTCATGCGATGTGCGATGTCTTCCAACTATAATGAGATCTCTCCTGTTAATTGGTGTCAGATCCACGGTCCTCGCTATCACTTAATTATGCAGCTTGCTCTTAATTTCCGTTCCACCTTCAACATTTCCATGACTGTGCAATCATCGATTCTATATGCAGAGTTCAATACTCCATGACAGCCACCAATTCGGATCCCACTCTACTTGTCAATCCAGTTCTGAACCTGTTTTCCATTTCAAACCCAATCTTGTAACTTTAAATTTTGAAAAAAATTTATGAACTCCTGATCATTCCTCCCCATTGGGAAGCTTTTGAACCCCAAAAGACTTGATTACCTGTTCAGTAGATGAGGGTACAGTTCCCTCAACTTTTCAATCTCCATCCATTTTTCCTTGCTTGGTTTAGTGCCTTTGAGCCCAACTCGAAGGTAGTAAACACTTCCCCTCTTTGATGCTCTTGTCCTCCTGTCAAGAATTGTATCTTCTTTGAGCTCATCCAGAAATTTTGGCGAGAAATATTCAATAGAAGATAGATGAACACCACTTCCTTGATCATCGATAAAAGGAGGCTCATACAAGCGTAAGTTTTCAACATTAACAACTGAATACATTTGCATGTAAGAAGGAAAATCAAGTTGGAATTCATTATTACCAACTTTTTTTATGATCTTGAAAGGACCATAGCAAATGGGTTTGATTTTTTTTACCTTCCCCTTGCATCCTTTCTTTTCTAATGTGCAACCATACCTCATCTCCCTCTTGAAACTTATGATCAACCCGGTGTTTTTCATGCCTCTCTTTGTATTTGCTTTGCCTTTTCTCAAGCTGTTCTTGAACTTGTTGATGTATCATCTAAATTTTCTCAATGAACCTTTGAGCCTTATCAATATCACTATGGACATCAATTTCAACATCCTTCCCAAAGATGAAGTCTAATGGAAATTTTGGAAAATACCCAAAGCATGCTTCAAATGTGAGGTTTGTGTTGAAGAGTGCTTTGCCCGGTTGTAAGCGTGTTGAATGTAATGTAGTTTTTAATCCTACAACTTAGGATGTTGGCTGCAATATCCTCTAAATTGATGTACAAATATTGTTCTGTTCACCACTTCGGTTTTTCCATCTATTTTTAGATGAAAAGCGGTACTCTTTTTCAATTTTGTGTCCATCATTCTCCATATATTTGACCAAAAATTCCCAATGAACCTGGAATCCTTGTCACTAACAATAGAAGTGGGCAATCCAAAATTAAACCAAACATTTTGAAAATAATGTTCAGTAGTATGTTCAATAGTAATGGTTTTCTTACATGGCATAAGTATACACATTTTACTGAATCTATCCACAACTATGAAAAGATAATCATGTTGCTTTCTTGACATGGGTAGACCTCCAAAAATGTCCATAAAGATGCTCTCCCATGGCCTTGATGGTACTGGTAGTGACGTGTATAATCAAAGCTTCCTATTACTAGGCTTACCTGTTGCACACATAGAACAACCTCTTATAAAACATGAGGCACTGTCTCTCATGTGAGTCCAATAACAATACCTCTGTAGATGCGCCACTATTTTTCTTACTCCAAAGTGTCCAACAATAAGAGAAGAATGAGCTTCTCTCATGAAACTTAGCCTCTCTCCTTGTGGAATACATAGCTTTCCCACATGAAACAACAAATTTCTATGCATGTGATAATCTCTTTCTTCAACTTGATTCCCTTCACTCAAACTGACATACACATCTTTGAAATCAACGTCATGTGCATATTGTTCTATGTAACTCTAATGTACAATAGAATCATTTTGAGTAAAGTAGAATCACTAATTATTGGTCTCGAAAGCATATCTACAAATTTATTGAATATACCTTTTTTTACCTTATAAACAAGTGAAATTGTTGAAGAAATCCCATCGAACTGAAATGTATTGATTGTTGCAATTTTGTTTGTGACTGCAAATACTGTAATGGTTGGTGATCGGTGTGTACAACAGTCTCTTTACCCATCAATTAGTGTTTCCACTTCTTGACACTTTGTACCAACACATATAGTTCTTTGTCATATGTAGGATAATTAGTCACAACACCATTAAAAGTTTTTGAATGAAAAGCGATAGGCTTACCATGCTGCAAAAGGACTACCCCCATGGCATAGTCACTATCATCGATTTGTATCTCCAATGGTTGTCTCAAATTTGGTAGTGCAAGGACGGAGCTGAACTGATATTTTATTTTAAAGCTTCGAAAGCTTGCTGTTGTTTACCTCCCCATTGGAAGCCTTTCTTCACACTTGTCATTGCATGCATAGGAGTTGCGATGGAATAAAAGTTACCAATAAATTTCCTCCAATGTTGAGCTGCACCTAAGAAACTTCTTACCTCAGTAATTGTTTTGGGTGTGGGCCAATTCACAATGGCCTCCACTTTAGAAGGATCAATCCTCAATTCTCCTCCTCCTACAATATGTCCCAAATAGACCAAAGAAGTCTTTCTAAACTTACATTTTGACATCTTAAGAAAAAATTTCTCTTTCTTCAAAATATCAAGCACCCTATATACATGCAAGACATGATATTCTCTTGTTTTGCTAAAAGTTAAAATGTCATCTAAGTACACAATAAAAAATTCATCAAGGAATGGTCGCAAAACATTATCCATAACTTGCACAAAAGTAGTCGGTGCATTACAAAAACCAAAATGCATAACTAGCCACTCAAAGAGTCCTTATTTGGTTTTGAATGGAGTTTTCCATATATCACTTTCTGCAATTCTTACTTGATGATATCCACTTCGTAAATCTAACTTAGTGAAAATTTTTTCTTCTTTCAGTTGATCAAGAAAATCATCTATTCTTGGGAGTGGGTAACAAATTTTTACCATTATTTTGTTCAAATTTTGAAAATCTACACACATGCGCCAACTACCATATTTCTTTGGTATCAAGACCACTAGTACAAAATGGCTACTTAGTTACTAAAAAATGACTAAATTTTCATATAAATGACTATTTTTCGGTCGGTGACAAATAATAGCTAATTTACAGTATCTTATAATGCGTTCAACCTTTTGTTTTTTTTAGCTTAGTCATTTATTGGTTGTCTCAATTTGTTGTCTAGTAGTATATTTGGTCACTAATTTGGTCATTGATTTAGTTATTGATTTGGTAATTAATTTAGTCATTGATTTCATCATTGATTTGGTCATTAATCGTCACAATTAATGACCAAATATACAACAAAATATATTACTAAATTATCACCCAAGAAAACCAATTAATGACCAAATAAATATGACCAAAATGTTGGTCGTGTTATAAGATACTGTAAATTAGCTACTAATAGTCACATATATGAAATTTTTAGTAAATTTTTAGTCATCGTTTGAAACTAATTAATGACCAAATAAATGTGACCAAAATGTTGTTCGTGTTATAAGATACTGTAAACTAGCCACTAATAGTCATATATATGCAAAATTTAGTAATCATTTGAAACCAATTAATGACCAAAGAAATATGACTAAGTTCTAGTCGTGTTATAAGACACTGTAAATTAGCTACTAATAGTCATATATATGCAAAATTTAGTTGTCATTTGTAATCACAAATTTATCATTTGCAGTAGTCATTTATCTTGTTTTGGTAGTTTCACATTCATTATATAAATGACTACTTTAGTATTTTATATTCATTTCATTTAATTCCATTAACAACCGTCATAAGCAACTAATTTAGTTGTATATTCTTTTTATTTGTGTTCATCGTTAATAAACATAAACTACTAATTTAGTAGTTTTTGATTGATTTTATGCGTTCATTATTAATCAACGTAAATTAATTAGTATGACTTTGCAACTAAATTAAAAATGTCATACAATGTACGTGTTCATCTAATATGAAAACACAAAGTTACATCTCTTAATTAGAATACTAAGTAATATCAAGTGCAACTATAAATAATTCAAACCACACAAATTATATTATATAAAATGTCAAGTATTACAATGTGAGTTTCCAAATTAATATTGGTTGGAGTAAAATTTCATTGCTTCAAAACATTATCATTGTGTTACCAAGGCATTGCACGTCAATTCACCAACTCTGAAGACTTGACCATCAATATCTATGTGTGTGTCTTATGTGGAATATTGGCTTTACATGTACCACTAGACCGGTTCTCTTCTCTCTCTCTCTCTAATTTGCATTTTGTCGCTCTAGTGTTATTTTTCTCCTCTTTCTTCAAAGTCTTGCTTCTTACCATCAATATTGAGTTCATTTCCTAAAAAGAAAAGAAAAAGAAGATAAAATGCAGAGTATAAGACATGAAAGTCGATGAACACTAGAATATAAACTAAAGTAGGCTATAAAGAATTTATACAATATATACCACAACATAATTGTTAATGCCATTTTCCCCCATAAAAGCAAGAAACTCGAACAATTTTTCTTCAGTTGAGCAATAGTGGCCACTATCTAGCCAGATGACCTATATAACCAAAGCAAATAAAACATCAATACCATAGAATAAATTTTGTATCTACTGTGTTCTCATTGTACATGATTTTTTGATGAAATGTTATCTTCAACTAAAGTAATAAATGAAAATAGAAGCACAAATTTCTATCCCAATATTTTGAATTCCCATGCTCATGGTACATTGAAATTTTGTTTTTATCCAACATAATCAAACACAAAAAAGCTAGAAATTTCTACTAAGAATGTCTCATGCTCCACTTTTGTAGTTGTATCGTTTCCTCTAGTTATCTTTAAGAAGCAATGACACTTCAACAATAAAATTGGTCAATAGAAATCTAATGGGTGGAGAAAAGTGTTGTTGACACAAGATTACAACAAGAAACTAAAAAATAATAAGAAATGACTTTGTTAATTATGATATTAACCGAGAATATAGAATCAATATAAAAATCTTCAATTTTCATCTTACTATTCCAGGGGAAAAGGAATCTAATTCCAAAAATCTAACAAATTATATTGAGAGAAAAACTAAACATGTTGGCTCAACATTCAAAGGTAAAGTAATTGGGACTAGTTATATCAGATACTTTTTAGAGTGTACAAGTAGCTACTAACACTATTAACAAGAATTTTAAAATAGATTTGTCACGTATGAGCTCAAATGTGGAAAAAAATTTGATATATGCACTATCTGTATACATTCCAAAATGCATTGCAATGATATAAGAGTACCAAAAGAAACTGCACATAATTACATATTCATTATCCACTTTTATTCCAAAACAAAATTCAAATAACTGCTGTAACTTACCCTGAAAAATATGCTTAAATTTCCATTCATTGTCATGAATATCCCTAGTTGTCAGTTCCTAGGAATGTGGTTGTTGAGTGAAATCCTGCCAAAAAAAAAAAAAAACCAAAGAAAACAATAACAAAACTTAATAGGAGACAAATACGAAAAATACCCTTACCTTTTGTTCCTTCAAAGAATGCAGTCTTCTCTTAAAACAGGTCTAAAAGGCTAAGCACTAATCTATTAAATCACAAATAGAATAACTATGGGAAAATAAGAACCACACAAATGGAGGACAAACTTTTTTTGCAGTGCGACGTGGCACATAAAACCTGGCATCGGTGCTAGTGTTACCTGCAGTCAACATTTTACAAAAGTAATTATTCGATTTCTTGCTTGGTGCGTCGAGGTCCGAACCAAGATAACCATATTTTTGTTCTTGTTGCACATTATCATCAATTTTTAGTTCCTTGCACAAATGGAACTAGTACCAAAGAATTTCTCACCAAAATTGGCAATTACAACAAAGTACATATAATGAAACTGAAAATGTCTTACAACATTAAGAGGTTGCAATGTCATTTGAGTATATACTTCATATATTTCCACATCTTCCTGACATTCAATAAGGTTCTTATTAAATTTTAAATCTTGTATATATAACGATATGAATAAAAGTGTTCACAACCAAAGCCAGGATGAAATGTAGAGAACCCACATGCATTGTAACATTGGGAAGTTGACAGACTAATTGAGTTGGAAGATTCGGATAATTGGATATATGAGCATCAACCTCATTTTTTTTTGAAGAAACTACCTAAAATCACATTGATTATGATCAGTTTCATTACGTAACTTTAAAATTTCAAAATACTTGAGTCACATTTTATGATGGAAATAAGATAAGCATTCATTATTTTCAGTCATTAGTATCCAAAAGAATATTGTGAATTAAAAATTAGTGAGTGACCACATCACCTGTTCACTGTGACCCTATGGAAAATAAATGACCTTGCTCCCAACAACAGGTAAGGACATAAGTGGTCCATCACAGGAATGCCAAAGCTCTGAATTAAGGCATCTCCTTTCCCCTGCTTGATTTGTAATGAACAAAGAAATTGTCAATTGGATATTCATTTAGAAACCTCTTGACCCCGACATCGTATGCTTCTTATTATTGGTTGTGAATGGTCAAACAAAAATGAAATGGAAAAAAAAATTAAAGCAACTCCAACACATTAACTATTTGGAACATTGAGAAAATATCATTGGCCTTGATATTAGGGGTTGTAAACATCTCAATATGTAGATATAGAAAAATGATTCAAATCCTACTGTGTGCATCAACCTCAAATTACAAGAAAAGTGAACTAGAATGTAAATGTTGCAATGCTCTTGGTTGCAGAAGTAATGAGCTCATGGCAGGCTCTTAAATTTCAAAATCCATTAAATTATTAGCTTTGAAAAAGAAATAAATGAGAGGATGTTAGTACTAGATGACCAAGCTACCTGTGAACCTTAGAGTAAATGGATATAAGTGGATATCGTGTTTCCAATGTTCAGGACTAGAAAGACTCCAACTCTTACTATGCACATAAATCAGTGTATTATATGATAAATGATGGAGACTATCATAAAATACAATTTGAACGGAAATAAAACTGGTGCAATGCCATTTGCTACAGATTTCATGCTCATGAAAACTAGCTTGAGGCATTTCCCTAAATAAATGGTCTCCAAACCAAACATAAAAACCTCTAAACATCTGTAGGTTTGTTAATTACTTCAAGAATAGCCAAAACTATGTCAATTGTTCAGAGACTATTGGAGGCCACTAGAATTTCCATCACCATTAATTTTTCATAAGCCTACACATGTCATGAAGATTCCTAGCAGTTTCAAATATTGATACCGGTGTGTTAGAATTGGAAAAAAATTATAAAATATATCCATTGAATATATAACTCAATTTTGATAGGTAAAAGAACACCAAAACATGACTTTCAAAATTCATATTTTTCGATATAGTGTGCATATGATTTTCCATTATACCGAAAGAAAGAAAAACAAATGAGGAATTTTGTTCTTGTTGATATGATTTGTTTTTTGCACAATAAAAACATGAAAAATATTCTAACATTAGTTAACACTATCTTACAAAGTTCAATCAGTCAATGTAGAAAAGTGTGAATTTCTTACCCGCTTGTACTCCTTTTTTTTAGAGCCTTCAATGCTTCGTAGGTTTCTTGCTGAAGAAAATCTTCATCATTTCATTGATCTTACAATTGCCTCTAATGCAAAGATATAGTTATATTGGAATTGCTAAAGGTCTAGCTCCAATATATAGTTAGCCTTCTCACTACAAAATACAAAGTTGTCATAATTTGTTTATCCAAGTAAAAAGAAGAGTGAGTCTGTATTTGTGTACCTATGATAGAATATGGAAAAGAGAGCACTAGTGTACCCTAGAGCACCACATTTCTCTCCTCCACAAATACTAGTGTACCCTCAACACTATTGTACATACCACTTAAGGATGGCACTGTTTATTATACTTAACATTAGTTTACAATGTTCTAACTACAACCCTCCTAAAGAAAAAGCACTGTGGTTGGGCTAGTAAAAGATGTATTAAAGGGCTGAAGGTCTAGCTCCAATACATAATTATCATTCTCACTGCAAAATAAAAATTTGTCATCATTTGTTTATCCAAGTAAAAAGAAGAGTGAGTTTGTATTTGTGCACCTATGATAGAATATGGAAAAGAGAGCACTAGTGTACAATAGAGCACCACATTTCTCTCCTCCACAAATACTAGTGTACCCTCAGCACTGTTGTACAGACCACTTAAGGATGTCACTATTTATTATACTTAACATTTTTGTAAAATGTTCTAACTACAACCCTCCTAAAGGAAAATCACTGTGGTTGGAACATTATCCAAACCACACGGAAAAAATAACTCTAAAGACATGGAAAAAATAAAACCTTGAAAATACATGAATTTTTCCTAAGGGACATGAACAACAACATTTTGAGAAGAAATTTACTAAAGAAATCATTGCCCATAACCTTCCTCCAACTTCCCATAATTATCCTCTTTCTAAAAATGCACTAAATCCTACTGCCAATGGTACAAAACATAATTAATGAGATATTTGAAGGGCAAGTAAAGGATGCATTGAAGGGTTCAAGGTCTAGCTCCAATACATAGTTATCCTTCTAACTGCAAAATACAAATTTGTCATCATTTTTTTATCCAAGTAAAAAGAAGAGTGAGTTCACTTATGATAGAATATGGAAAAAAGAGCACTAGTGTACCCTAGAGCACCACATTTCTCTCCTCCACAAATATTAGTGTACCCTCAACACTATTGTATAGACCACTTAAGGATGGCACTGTTTATTATACTTAACATAATTTACATTGTTCTAACTACAACCCTCCTAAAGGAAAATAATTGTGGTTGGAACATTATCCAAACCACATGGATAAACAAACTCTAAAGATATGGAAAAAACAAAACCTTTAAATTTTGTTTTTTCCTAAGGGACATGAACAACAAAATTTTGAGAAGCAATTTACTAAATAAATAATTGCCCATAGCCTTCTTCTGATTTCCCATAATTAGTCATTTAAGTTAGTCATTTTTAGTTTGGTCACTTAAAACTGCTCAAATTTAGTAGTAATTCACTTGAAGTCATTGCGGTGACTAACATTTTTAGTCACCTAGTCATTAATTTCATCTTTTTTTACTAGTGGACTATGGGTGAACCGCATGGGGAGGTGCTTGCCCTTATGATGCATTTATCCAAAATCTCTTTGATTTGCCTCTTTTTCAGCATTCTCCATTATCGACATGTGATACATACCGATGTTTGGAAGAGGACAATCCTGATGCAACTCAATCTCATGTTGAATTTCCATTTTTGGAGGTAAACCTACTGGCTCCTGAAACATCTCATTATGCCCAATAACCACATAATATAATTCTGATTTCAACTTAGGATCAAATCCCTCAAAATATTCATGATTAATATCAGCTTTGGGCTTAATCATAACAAGAACAAAATTCTTACTTGAATTTCCCAACCTATTTACCTATCCAGCATTTACCAAAGCAATGTTTGTCTTCTTGCAGTGTGCTCTAACAATGAAATCCTTGCCATCTTTGAATAAATGATACTTGTTCTCATGGAAATATAATATCCCTTTCTTGTCATACAAGTAAGGATTCCCTAATACAATACCAATTATGTCAAGCAGAACCACATCTAATTCAACTGTGTCAACAAAGCTTGTAGTGATTGCAAACCTCAATATACATTTCCTTGTAACCTATATTTTTTAATCCTTACAAATCCAAACTGATGGATATGGTTTTGGATGTGGTATGGTCTTAAGGTTAAGTTTTTTGACCACGTCTTCAGAGATTAAGTTTTCTTGTGACCCACTGTCAAACAATGTGTCAATCTTCGTATGCTTGGATATGACCCTCACATGAAACAATTCTATTCTTTCTTCTTCATTTGGAGTGTTTATGTGAGAGTTTGATGTACTGGTACTGGGTTTAGTTTCAATTTCTTTTCTCTTCATGTTATTCAATCCCATGGTTTAATTTTAGTTTCATCACCTGAATCAGACCCTAAGTCATGTTGAGTTGTAGCGGCAATTTTATGTTTCCCTTTGTTATTGGGTTTCTTTGGCCTCAATTCTGGATGTAATTTCCAACAATGAGTTTCGTCATGGCCTTCTTTTGAAAAATGTTTACCAGTCACTTTTTCCCTCTCTTTATTAACAGATGCATTCTTTTTGTTTTTATATTTTGGGGTCTTTTCCTTGGCTTTACCCTTAAAAGGTTTCTTCCTACCCTCTTCAGAAACGTTCTTCCCTCTAGCTTCTAGATGTGTGGCATGAACACAAACTTAATGTAGACTAGTGGGGTTAAACATGAGAATAGTATGTTTTAGGTAGCTATGTAAGCCTCCTCTGTACTTTAACAAAGTGTCTTGGCTCTGCAAATCCACCCCTAATAAAAGAGCTCTTCTCCTAAATTCTTGGGTGTATTCTTGCACATTTTTTCCCTTTAACTGCTTAAAGTTCTGGCAGTTCATGATGGATTTTTTCATATGAGCTAATGGATAAAACTATCGTTTAATAGCAGCAATAAAATCTGATCATGATAGAATAATCTTATCATGTTACTTGATTTCCTCTTGTGTCTTGGCTTCCCACCAAACAAGTGTTGTATCTTCCATTCTCAAAGAAGCTAATTTAATTTTTGTATCATCATCTTGAAGGTTTTGTATTCTTAAATAGACCTACAATTGTCGAATCCAATTATATAGCTTGTGTACATTTACTTCACCATTAAACATTGGCAATTCGAACATAACATCAAGTTTTAATAAAGTATATTTACTAGTGCTCTTGGACTTGTGTGGCTGATGTGCTGAAGAAGAGGTAGAAGATGATGATGATGATGATGATGATGATGAGGGTCAAGATGGTGGCTCTCCATTTCCTCCATTTCCCTTCTTTGACTTGTCTTCATCATGTTGACCTCCTAAAGATCATTGTCCTTCCTTTTGGAGTTTAGATCCTTCTCCTTCCAGTCTCTCATTCCTTTCTTGATAACGAATTCTAACCATCTCATTCATGTCAAGAAATGCTTTCATAAACACTTTTTCTTCTTCCTTAGGGTCAAATTATTCATGAATTTCTCCTTCCTCATGAGACATGCTTAATGGAGCTTATACTTCTTTAGGAGGTGAACTAGGTGGAGGAGATTGTGGCAATTTTTCTCTCCTTTTCTTTGGATCCTTTTGAGACCCTCTTTCTTCCACCAATTTTCCTTCTCCCCTTTTGAGCCTGAGCCTTGTAAGCATCTGAAACTTGCAAATAGTTAAACAATTGTTTGCACTAAACAAAACCAGAGAAAAAATCTAGCTCTGATACCATTTGATCTAAAATGTCTGTATTAGTTTTGTTGTACTAAGGGTCTTTCAGTTTTAAAAACATGTTCATAATTGGTTCATTAGTTTGCATAAGGATTAAGGAGTTTTTACATGAATGAAAGTTGAAATTTAGTGAATTAGAAGCATAAATAACACTGAAAAAAAATCTAAAACATAGAAATAAGTCACCACATGAAGTTTACACAGTAGGCATGATGAATCAGTTCACCCCTCTTGTGCTACATCTGATGGTCCAGCTCCCAATGGCTTGTCCATATTTCATTATGCTCAAAATTTTGCTATTACATGTAGTTACAGTGCTCTAATGGTTGTTTTATTTGCACCAGTGGATTCATAATGCTCAAATTAGTCAATAATGACTCTTCATTCACTCAGAATGGTCGAAAATTGAGCCACCTACACTTTTTCCCAATATATCCTAGGAAAACTCCACTAAATGTGGAGAACTCTAGTTAACTGGAGTTAAATTAGGGCTGATCGCCAAATTTGGTGCGCCCCTACCTGCTTCGCATATTAAGCCATAGATTTAAAGGTTATGGTTAGGGTGGTGGCCACATGCGCACCCCCAGCCATTAGTGGGCTTGACGGTTAGCGAAACCTCTACTCGTAACTGCAGTTTAATGGTGGACTGTGGTTTTTTGACGTCAGTTAGGCTCTGATCATGGCCCATGTAAACTCTTTAACACAAAGTGGCCATAATACTTAGAACCCAGGAAATGTCGTAATATCGCATTCAAACATATCACATACTTTATAACTTCGCAGATTGGCGAAACCTTTTTCGCAAGTTGCAATCCTCAACAAAAAAATTTAAATTTTAAACAATAATTCCGTGATGCGAAGTTGCAATTTCACTTATCGCATATCGGCCTCCGTAATTTTAAGTATACACCATTAAATTCTAAATTGTATTGCCTGCAAAGTGCGATAGCTCTCAGACCTCTGCCGACATGTTCTCCTCCTCGTTGCATCACGAGTTATATCATTTAACTTGTGACATTTTAACGTGTAATTAAAACAATTGCCGATGTGATGTGATCACGATTGTTCATTTCGCATTCTCACTTCATGTCGCAGGTTAAACAATTTGACTTGCGAACTCTTAATTGTAAACACTATTTTGTGCAATGTGTGACGTCCTCCAACTACAATAATATCTCTCCCGTTGATTGGTGTCAGAGCCACGGTCATCGTTATCACTTCATTATGTAGCTTTCTCTTAATTTCCGTTCCACCTTCAACATTTCCATGACTGTGCAATCCCCATTCTATATGGAGAGTTCAAGACTCCATGACAGTCACCAATTCAGATCCCACTCTGCTGGTCAATCCGGTTGTGAACATGTTTTCCATTTCAAACCTAATCCTGTAACTTTGAATTTTGAGAAAAAATTATGAACTCCTAATTAGTTATTTTCCTTCAAGTATACTTGATTACCCATTATGTGAAGTTGATTTACTATTTTCCGAAAGTCGTACCTGAGATGCTAGACAATTCTTTCTATTTTTAGAAAGTCACTCCAACATTGTTAGAAATGAGATGCTATTAAGGAAATTCATCCATAAGATACCCATGGGTGGTATTTTTTTCTTCTGGAGAATAAGGATTCTGCAACCATATTTCATATTTTTTCATGCCTTAGTATATTGAGGACTTCATGCCCTTATCTACTCCAAGGATCCAAGATTCCACACCTTGAACTTTTAAATATTTAGGACTCCACGTCCCAATACTTTTATTATAGATCCAAGAATCCACATCTTTATTTTTCATGGATTTAGGACTCCACACCCTAATCATTTTATTATATATCCAAAACTCCACATCTTTATCTTTCATGGATTTAGGACTCCGCACCCTAATTTCCATGGCTTCTCACCTACTCTACTTTGAAACTTTTCACTTCACCTTAAGGTAGTGATTGTGAGCTCCTATCCATATGATGGTTTGTTGGTAAGGCCTTGTTCCAAGACTTGCACACATCAAAATATCATAGATCAAAGGAATCAAATGAATTTCATAATTAACTTAATTCACATTTTACCAAATATTGTGCATGACTTCCAGATTCATTTTGGTTCTGGATAAATAACTTCCGAAACCATATAATTTGAACATCATTGTTTGAACATAACCACGTCCCCTATCACATCCTAATCAATATAATATTAAGCATATATAATCATAAAAATCATTTATAATGACTTCCAATTTCATTTTAATTTGAGCATCCTTGTTTTCAAATAACCATGTCCCTTGCTACATCTTGCTTAATACAGTATTAAGCATATATAATCATACAAATCGTGTATCATAAATTCCAAAATCATTTATCTTCCATAAATCATAATTAATCATATGTTACACGTAACCATGATCATCCATGGATCTATGTGGCTCAATCACAAATCACCATCCATGTCATACACTATGTCCACACTAGGATACCAAAAGAGAAAACATCGATAATATGCTCTTAACCAAAATCGGTTCTTATACACACAACCATAGATATTATCATAAGCACATAAAAACCAGGTGACCCAAACTAGGTATATAGCATATAAGCATGTACATAAGTCTATCATCAAAATCTCTCTCTTTAAGTGTCACAAAATTAACCTTTCCAAGGTAGGACACTACACACACCCTTTCTTGACCACTAGTACTGTGTATTTAATTTTCAGATGATAGTCTAGTTAGGGATTTTTCCACAATCCCAAACAAGATGCAAGTATCCTGTGTATGGCTCCAAATATTCCCCTAAACCTTCGTTGTTACTCCCTTTGACTTTGTCCTAACCAAGTGAGGTTTCTCCTCCTCTTGGCCTCCACAAAAAAGGTTGTTTGCCTATTGTTCCTTCAGAGAAACCTGTAGCCCAAACCTATAAATATACACAACCGTAAAACACACTCACACAGTCCCAAACCTTATCCAATTTACTTGGCCTCATTTAAACATAACTCAACCTCCATGGAAGGGGAAAAACAAACCTCAATTCACATAAAATGGCTCATGAACTCCTTGTTTTTAACACACACCTCATAGATATACCATTTAAGGAGGGCTTCATTTGGACATCGACATGGGCTTGTAAACTTATCATTAACCTTCTAATCATTAGGCTGACTTGACCATACATGTGCAAAATCCAATTCTTAACTTCAAAAATTCATATTTCTCCAACCACATCTCAGAATGAGATGATTTTTGTTGCATTGGTTCCGTCTCGACATGTACTATCACAATCATACATCACATGTTGAAATATAATCATGGTTTTGGCCAAAAATCACAATGGCTGAAAAACCCCAATCTTGGGTTGCAAGCCTACAAGTGATTGTTGTGGTGTTCTCCAAACCCTAAACCCTAGGGCTTGGAGTACCTACCAAGATACTAAAAAATAAACACTGATCCCATGTATCTTCATCGAGCCCAAAGTGATTCCATTGCACCTTAACTTGCTCAATTTCTCTATTCTAGAGCATTAGTTGTTTTCACTGCAATATGCACTAAGGTTTTGGAAGGAATTATCCTTCTAGCTCCATATACAATACAGACCAATAAATCACATAATCAACATCCTTTACATATATTTTAAGTAATGAAACATGCAAAACATCATGGAATTTCACTGTCAGAGGTAGTGCAAGTCTGTAGGCCACTGGTACAATCCTCTCAAGGATCTCGAGAGGCCCGCAATATCGAGGTGTCAAACTTGCACATGATCCAATCCTCAAGCAGCTATTCTTGGGATTGATGGTCAAGTACACATGTTCCACAACCTAAAACTCCTTAAATTTCATGTGGTTATCGGCATAATTTTTTTGTCTATCTTATGCTTCCTTTATATTCTTCTTTATAACATGCATTTCTTGTTCCATCTCTTCCAACATGTTCAGTCCTATCATTACCATGTTCACTGGATCACTCTAGTTAATGGGAGTGTTACAAATCTTCCCATAGAGTGCCTCAAACAGACTCATCCTCAGTGACTCATGATACCCATTGTTTTAAGAAAGCTCAATTGGGGGAACATACTCCTCCCACCTCCACCCTTGATGCATGACATACATCCTAAAAATATCCTCTAGTATCCTATTGAATCTCTCTATATGTCCATTTGTCTATGGATGATAAGTTGTATTGAAGGCCAAATTTGTACCCAAACTTGAAAAAAAATCCTTCCAAAAGCTAGAAGTAAACTTAATATCTATATCTGACACAATATTCTTTGGGATACCATGCAACCACATTATATCTTTGATGAATACATGTGCTACCCCAGTGGTTGAATAAGTAGAATTAACTGCTATGAAGTGAGCTACCTTGGTCAACCTGACAACCACAACCATGATGGAATCATGTTGCTTAGATGTACTCGACAAACTTGTAATGAAATCCATGGAAATGAACTCCCATTTCCAATCTGAAATTAGAATAGGTTGTAACAAAATAGCTGAGTGCTTACACTCATCTTTCACCTGTTGAGAGTCCAAACATATAACCAAAATATCAGTCACTTCCTTCTTCAAGTTCAAAAAATAGTAGAAATTCTTCACAATTGTCAATGTCTTGTGATATCCCGGATGACCTGAATATGGATTGTCAGGAAATTCCCTCAAGATAAGATTCTTGAGCTCACTTTCATCTATAGATCTTGTCCCTAAATATCACCAAGCCATGTGCCATGAGATGATAATCCACATCCCAATCACTTGCACCCTACTGTTGTAACATGTGCTTAACCTCCCTGTACCTTTCATCTTGTTGTCTTTCCTGTAAGATATGATACTGTAAATTTGTCCCATATGAACTCATAGTCATTATGTCATTCACCCGCACTCTTATGCTAAGATCATATGCAACCATGTTCTCCTTTACTTTGTATCTGATCTCAAATTCAAACTCACTAAGGGTAGCCAACCATCTAGCTTGTTAGACATTTAGATTCAGTTTGTCAAACAAATATCTCAACCCAATATGATCGCTCATCAACACAAACCTCCTACCAATAAGATAGTGCCTCCACATATTCAATGCATGAATAATAACTATCAACTCAAGATCATGTGTAACACAGTTCTTCTCATTCTCATTTAGTTTCCTTGACTCATAACGTGCTATCTGTCCCTCCTGCATTAGGAATCCACCAAGTCCTATCTTGAAAGCATATGTACACACCATAAACTCTTTATCTGGATTTTCAATCTTGATAACTATAGAATTTGTAAGCAAATGCTTCAACTTCTCAAAACTTGTTTCACATTCCTCTGACCATTCAATTTCTTTTCCCTTTCTATGCAAAGATGGGATAGGATAGGAAATCCATGAGAAGTTCCTAATGAACCTCTTATAGTAGCCTACTAACCCCATGAATGATCAAACCTTATCCACATTCCTAAGACTCTCCCATTCCATAATATCTCTAATATTTTATGGATCCACCGTTATGACTGCCTTTGAAATAACATGTCCCAAGTAATGTACCATTGTCTGAAATAAACTGCATTTAATAAGCTTAGCATACAACTAATGCTCTCTTATCAATCTCAATACTGATGCTAAGTGTTTGACATGCTCTTCCTCATTCTTAGAATATATCAATATATCATCAATGAATATAATAAAAAACTTTTCTAGATAAGGATGCAACACATTATTCATTAAACACACAAAAGTAGTTGGAGCGTTAGTCAAACCAAAAGGAACCAAAACAAACTCATAATGCCCATAACTGGTCTGGAAAGAAATCTTGTATATTTCCTCTCCTTTAATGCATACCAGATGATATCTTGATATCAAATCAATCTTTGAGAATATTCTTTCTCCTTCAACTGGTCAAACAAGTCATTGATCCTTGGAAATGGATACATGTTCTTGATCGTCACCTTGCTCAGTTGCCGGTAGTAAACACACAATCTGAGAGTACCATCCTTATTCTTCATGAACAACACTAGTGTAGCCATAGGTGATACACTTGGCCTAATGTATCTCTTATCAAGCATTTCCTTCAACTGAAACTTCAATTACACTAACTCTGGAGTGCTCATCCTGTATGGTGCCTTTGATGTTGGTGTCTCTCCTAGTACCAACTTAATAGAAAAGTGAAATTCCTTGTGAGGTGACAAATTTGAAATCTATGTTGGGCATACATCCTAAAAATTCTATAAGATAGGGTACCTCTTGAATATTTATGCATCCTCAGCATCCTTACCCTTGTCACTAGAAATATGCACTACAAATACTACACACCCTTTCCTACGATTGCGCTTTACCTTCATAGTTGTGACCATCCTCACTAATGTAGTCTTCTTCTTCCCCTGCATGACTCTCTTTTCCCCATTATCATCCGAGGACTCTAATGCAAGAGCATCCAAGCCAAATTTTCATTATTTAATTATGTAATAAGGGGGGTGAGATATTTTAATTATTTATTAATTAAATTGATTATTTTTAATAAATTAAGAGAAAAATGTAAAGGTGAGGATTATTGTATATATATTCTTTAATAATTAAAGGATATGAGTGGAATGGAATTAGGTAGATAATCTAGGGAGTAGGAATTCCATATACGGGACTTTGTTGAGTCCAAAACTAGAATAAATCTAAATTAGATTTTAAGTTGAGATTTGTGTGGAGGAATTTATGGAGTAAAATAAGTTCATTATTTATGTATATATAGGAGGGTTTTGTGAGGATGAAAGACAACTGAGAGCAGTAAGGAGTACAGTGAGAGTGAGAGATGGTTTGAAGGGCCGAGAGCCAAGAGGCCGTCCAATGTAATATTTGGCCAAAGAGTTTTTATGTTTTTATATCAGTATTTCATTTGAATGACTCTCCTCCCTTCATATGTATTTTTAGATGAATATTTTATGGTTTTAATGAACAATTATTGAAAGTTTTCATGCTGAGTGAAGGAGTGTGTGTTTTATATGCTCGGATCTATTATATTGCAGAATCCCTGCATAATTTGGTATCAAAGTCGGAAACGATTTCCTACGAGAGCTTGGGAGAGAGTTGATTGATATATTATAATTTTCATTTAAGTTTGAAATTTATGCATACACTGTGAGAAAAAATTGAACACAGGTGATCGATTGGAAAATTTGTATTAGTGCTTCCCGCAGTTGGACATCACATGGGATGGTGTAGCAATCTACTAGCTCGCAAGAAGAGCTATAGCATTGAGCAATCGAAGGTGGTGTGAATTGGTTTATGGAGCTGTGTCCATGAAGCAACGAGGAGGAGTCTGCTCGAGTCATGGAGATGAGCAACGGGGAGTGTTGCACGGTGGATTGAAGCACCATGATTAGGCTTTGCAATGCTAATGAAGGCCAAAACCCTGTGACCAAGCTTGCAACAAGGAATCTGCCAACCAGTGGCTCAAAGCTCTCGTGGACAGTCGAGGGTTGCAGCCGTAGTTTTAAGACGCACTACAGTGATATTAAAATACGTAGGTCGAACCCACGGTGTTAAAGAATTTGCATAAGCATTTGCGTAACGGTGGCGGATCAATATGGATTTGCATTGTATAATATAAAACGATGTGGTTTTAAGCGCAATGCTAATGGTGATATATAATCACAACAATCCCTTGTGGATTTAACAAATATGGTAGTGGAGTTTTCTTGCGTAAGGAAATATTTATAATGGAATTTCATGCTAATTTGACAAGTTGATCAATTACATGTTGTATGAAGGATAAGCCTGGGCCTTAAGTCAATGCGATGATTTATATTTGCAACAGCTTCAAAAACAATGCAGCATTTTCTTCCATATTAATGACTTGTATGAAGGTGGAGTTGGGCGTGAATTTAAGCCTATAAAAAAAAATATGAATTGAAGTGGCACAGCGGAATGGTGAAGTGGAAATTGTGTTTTCTACATCAATTTTTGGGAAGCTGTATCAACACACTTAAAAATGCATGTGTGGGGTTTGTGAAAGAAGTGTAGCTCAAGCATAATATTCAAGGTATGAATCCAATATTTCCATGATAACACCTTCCAACATAAGAAAAGGTCACTGGGATTGATCGAGGTAGACTCTTCGAAAAATTCATGTATGTTTTTTTTTGGGGGAATGTAATATTGAAAGGATATTCGATTATATTAAGATTGCATGTTTTCAAAGCAAGAAATTGAAATTGAAGAGATTCAGATGAGGGAATTTGGCTTAAACTAAGAGGGGACATTGTGCATACTTTGAAGGTTTCTAACATTTTTTTGATGGGAAAAGATTTATGTTAGAAATTTGCTGGGAATAGATTTATTTTCTGGGGAGAGAATGGACCTTACACATTCAACGTAAATATGTAGAGTCTTGAATATATTCATAAAGAATACACGAGAGAAGGGTTGAATCATTTCAACCACGAGAAGATTCAAGGTAAGTGCTCATTGAATGAATCAATATTCATTGAGTAGAGGTATTTTAAAAATTTGGATGATTAAATTTCCTTGCCATACTTGAGAAGATGATCTTTTGTAAACGTTATGAAAGATTTGCAAATGCAAAGGTGTGCTAATTCTGGTTGATGTAAAAAGAAACATGTATTTTTATGTGAGAGGGTTTATTATGCATAATGTGGATTCTTCACAGTTTTGGTTAAGTCATTTTGGACCAAAGATTGTAGTTGGGAAAAGAAGAATTCTTTTGATTGGTGATTGAAAAAATAATTGCTTGATGTTGTAAAAGCTTTGTTTTACCATCATGTAACGACATTTAAGGAGGTGATATTCAGGATGAACACAATGTACAAGTTGTACATCATTCATCGAAGAAGTTTCTTGTTCTCTGTACACAGGTAAGGAGATGTGAATTGATGTTGCATGGTGTATAGAAGTGCAGGGAAATGTTTGCATTAAGATGACAAGCTTAGGGCATGCGAGTGTTTACAACGACAAAGACAACATAGAAGAGTGGAAACCAGATGCTCAGGTGATCATGTCCTAAGTGGAAAAAATGCTCAAATTTAGAATTGCTCAAAATTGGTTGGAACTTGAGCGACTGGATAGGCCTCGTCAATATGATCCCGGTGCTGTGAATGACACTCAAATCTGACATTGTATGTGAAAGTTATGCAGGCTTGAAATTTACAGTTTCCTTCAAAAATCAGTTTGACGAGGGTTGACTTTTGACTTTGAAAATATTAAAAAAAGAATATTTTGGGAATATTCTTTGGAATATTCCATAGAATATTCCCTATGGACCAATCAACAGTCGACAAGTGGCACATTCAGATTGGAGGATTAGTTGAATTTTTCATTTTTGGGCCAATCATTGGGTGCACGTGGCCTGCTCGAAGGTTGCCACGTGGCCTGCCCGGAGGTTGCCACGTGGCCCCAGGCTAGTGGAAGAATTGGCATATAAAAATTTTATGAGTCCGAGAGGTTTGAACCCCAGACCTCATCTTCATAAAGAGGACGCACTACCGTTGTGCCACGCACATTAGTTCTTAACTTCAAAGGTTCATATCACATATTTAAAGTTTCATTAAAGTTTGGGTGGTGGAAAAAGGGGCGAGCCCCTAAGGGCCAACCCCCTATACACATGACCACGGGCCATAACCCTGGCCTTAAGACCATCCGATGGTTACGATTAAAATTTTATGTGGCCAGGTGTTCCCATGATTATGCGGCGGCTATTTAAAATGGTTGATGCCACAGTTTAAAAAAACCATTTGTCTTGCGATTACTCCGGCGGGTTGGGCGGTGGTTCATGTGACCCCGCCCACCAAAAATTTAATATAAAAACAAACAGTCCTGCCTATTCTAGTGCCAGTCCATCTTTTTCGGCCATTTGGCCAAATTTAGTGCGTTAACTGCAGTTCTTCTAGATTTGGAGGAGTTTTTTTAGTTGACATTGAGCAAAATACTGTTTTGGTCATAACTTCTTCACTACTGAACATTTTTGGATGAAATTTTAGTCAATTTGAAGTATTCTGAGCATTATAGAGCCAATGGGATAGGTTGTAGAGCCAACAGAGTTGATATTCAGGTACTTTTTGATCAGAGAAGCTTGGAGAGCCATCAGGGCCTAGGGGGCGTTGGAGCTATATTGGGCTACACCTTACTGTTTGAGGTGAAACAAAAGTCTATTTTAGTTGATTTCTATGTTCTGAAGTCAAATTCATAGCTATTTTTTCCTTTTTATGCTTTATTATCATTATATAACCAATTTAAGCATCTAATAAGATTAAGGACATGCCGATTTGGGAGCCTTGGATCCGACAGATGTAGCCCAGGAGGGGTTAACTGCCTCATCAACTGCTTTGTTATATTATGATGATTTTATCTTGCTATGTATTTCAGATTTAATATGTTAAACAATAAAATTAATTAACACTCCATCACACATAAGACTCGGAAAACTATCAAAAACACTTTGTTTAAATTGCAAGACATGAAGAATATGTTGCACATGTAAATTAATGGAAATGGATACCTTGCACACATTTTCAAGTAGTTCCATTTTTAGGTTAGATGGTATCAGAGCTTAGGTTGAGCTCAAGTTTTTGAGTATTTCTTTTGTGAAAAAATATATTTGACTGTTTTGAAAGTTTTGATGCTTACTAGGCTTAAACTCAAAAGAGGGGAAGGATAATTGGTTAGAGTACAAGATAATACTCAACCAAGGAGGGCCAGAGAGCCATTGTCTCCATCTTATAATTAACCCTCAAGAGACATATAAGAAGCCTCAAATATGACTTCAAGAGGAGGATAAGTTCCTCAAGATCCCAAAGAAGAAGAAAAAGTTTCTTCAAAAGGCATTCCTTGATTTGACTGAGATGGTAAGGGTACTCTACCAAGAGAGAAATGAAATAATTGAAGGAGAAGGGTCTAGACACCACAAGGAAGAAGAGGGTTCTTCAGGAGGTAAGAAAAGTGATGATAAGTCAAAGAAAATACATGAAGGAAATGGTGATCCACATCCCCATCTGCATCCTCTTCCTCTACATGTTCATCCTCTACTTCGGTAAATCAAACTCACAAGTCAAAAACCTCTGGTAAAAGTCCATTTTTAAAGTTAGATGTTAAATTTGAGTTGCCCATGTTTAACGATGAAGTCAATGAAGAGAAACTTGACAACTGGATAAGACAGTTAGAAGTTTAATTAAGGATTCAAAACTTACAGGATGACGACACCAAGATTCAGTTAGCCTCTTTAAGGATGGAACGTGCAGCATTGGTATGGTGGGAAACCAAGACCAAGGATGAAATTCAAAAACATGGTAAGCTTACTTTATCATGGGTTGAATTTATTTCTGCAATTAAGAATAAATTTTATCCTCTTGCTCATTTACAAAAGGCTATAATGAATTGGCAAAGTTTTAGACAACTTAAAGGACAAAGTGTTCAAGAATACACTCAAGAGTTTAGGAGAAGAGCACTGTTATTAGGAGTAGACTTACAAAGTCAAGATAATTTGCTTAAATATATAGGTGGTTTACATAATTACCTTATACATACTATCCTTATGTTCAATCCTACTAGTTTAGACGAAGTTTGTGTACAAGCTATGCATTTAGAGGCTAGAGGGAAAAACACTTTTGATGGGAATGAGGGTAGTGATTTTAAAAGAAAAGGAAGAAAAAGGATTGCAAACTCTAGAAAAGAAAAAGGGAAATTATTTTGCAAGAATTGTTCAAAAACAAGCCACGATGAAGACCATTGTTGGAAGCTTCATCCGGAGCTGAAACCAGAGAAATATAAAACCAAAGAAAAGGGGAAAACTGTTGCAACTGTTGAACAGGACTTAGGGTTTGAATCAGGTGACGAAGAAAAAAGTATCACCATGGTATTAAAGAACATAAAGGGGAAAGAGGTTCTACAAGAAACAAATCCCAGTTCTAGCACTTTAAACTGTCACATAGAAACTCAAAATGAAAAGAGGAGGATAGAGCTATTTCATGTGAGGATAATCTCAAACCACACAAAGATAGACACACTTTTTGATAGTGGATCTCAAGCTATCTCATCTCAGAAGACTTGGTCAAACAGCTGAAACTTGAGACAATTCCACATCCAAAGCCTTATCCACTTGGGTGGATATGCAAGGATGCAAACTTACAGTCTCAAGAAAGTGCATATTGTGCTTCACCATAATAGCTCATTATGTTGATTGGGTTGAACTGGATGTAGTACCACTTGACATTATAGGTGTTGTGTTGGGTAGTCCGTATTTATATGACATAAAAGCGATCTTCCATCGCCATGAGAACAAGTATCATTTGTTCAAGGATGGAAAAGAGTACATTGTGAGAGCACATAAGAAGAAGTTGGAATATTCTTTAGTCCATGCAGGGGAATTGAAAAGGTTAGTTAATGCAAGTCAAAATATGACTTTGTTGATGGTTAAACAACAAGATTTTGTACATTTTTCTTTTCATGATATTGCTGATATAAATGATGATATGTTTCAGTCTGATAACAGTTCGTCTTTGAAAGAAGATGACAATATGTTGCACAAGGTACCTTTGGTGTCGATCGGTGCAGAGAACTAAGTGTCGGTGCAAAGCGGTGCAAGAGTCCATGAGATGGAAAGGCATGCAAGAAAAGAGGGCACAAAGTTCAACAAGGGTCATTTATGGTTTCAGAATGGCAGATTGGTATGGTGAGAAAACTTGTTCGGGATTCGATGCAAGTACATGGCTCATTCAGCAAACATTTTCCATGTTGACAGTAGGCAAGGTGAATCTTATTTTCAGTATTCTTTGAAGTTTGACCATTGTAGAAACAATATGTATTCTGCAAAATATAGTTGCTATTATGAAAATTTCAAAAATTTGCATCATGACTCAGTCAATTTTTGCAACAATCGGAAGAGTGGAGAATCAGTCTCCTCATCTTCAGTTTGTGTAATCAGAGAGCTTTTGGGGTCCAAAAGCTTCCCATTTGGGAGGTGTGATTAGGTGATCATGTCCTAAGTGGAAAAAATGCTCAAATTTAGAATTGCTCAAAATTGGTAAGAACCTGAGCGACCAGATAGGTCTCGTCGATACGATCCCGATGCTATGAGTGACACTCAAATCCGACATTGTATGTGAAAGTTGTGCAGGTTTGAAATTTACAATTTCCTTCAAAAATTAGTTTGACCAGGGTTGACTTTTGACTTTGAAAATATTAAAAAAAGAATATTTTGGGAATATTCCTGGAAATATTTTGGGAATATTCTTTGGAATATTCCATGAAATATTCCCTGTGGACCAATCAATGGTCAACAAGTGGCACAATCAGATTGGAGGATTGGTTGACTTTTTCATTTTTGGGCTAATCATTGGGCACCACGTGGCCTGCCCGGAGGACGCTACGTGGCCCCAGGCTGGTGGATGAATTTGCATATCAAAATTTTATGAGTCAGAGAGGTTTGAACCCTGGACCTCGTCTTCACAAACCGGACGTGCTACCGTTGCGCCACACACATTAGTTCTTAACTTCAAATGTTCATATCGCATATTTAAAGTTTCATTAAAGTTTGGGTGGCGGAAAAAGGGAGCCAACCCCCTATACACATGACCATGAGCTAGAACCCTGGCCTTAAGACCATCTGACGGTTACGGTTAAAATTTTATGTGGCCAGGTGTTCCTATGATTATGCGACGGTTGTTTAAAACGGTTGATGCCACAGTTTAAAAAACCGTTTGTCTTGTGGTTACTCTAGCGGGTTGGGCGATGGTACATGTGACCCCGCCCACCAAACATTTAATATAACAACAAATGGTCCTACCTATTCTGGCACCAGTCCACCTTTTTTGGCCAGTTGGCCAAATTTAGTGCGTTAACTGCAGTTCTTCCCGATTTGGAGGAGTTTTTTTAGTTGACATTGGGCAAAATACTGTTTTGGTCATAACTTCTTCACTAATAAACCTTTTTGGATGAAATTTTAGTCAATTTCAGGTATTCTGAGCATTACAGAGCCAATGGGATAGGTTGTAGAGCTAACAGAGTTGATATTCTGGTAATTTTTCATCAGAGAAGCTTGGAGAGCCATCAGGGCCTAGGGGGTGTTGGAGCTGTATTGGGCTACACCTTACTGTTTGAGGTGAAACAAAAGTCTATTTTAGTTGATTTGTATGTTATTAAGTCAAATTCATAGCTATTTTTTCCTTTTTAGGCTTTCTTATCATTGTATAACCAATTTAAGCATATAATAAGAGTAAGGACATGCCCATTTGGGAGCCTTGGACCCGGAAGATGTAGCCTAAGAGGGGATGAAATGCCTCATCAACTGTTATGTTATGTTATGATGATTTTATCTTGCTATGTATTTTAGATTTAATACGTTAAAAAGTAAAATGAATTAACACTCCATCACACATAAGACTCAGAAAACTATCAAAAACACTTTGTTTAAATTGAAAGACATGAATAATATGTTGCACATGTAATTTAATGGAAATGGATACCTTGCACACATTTTCAAGTATTTCCATTTTTAGATCAGCAGAGGGTTGAGACTGTAGAGATAAAGGTTTATTAATAACCTTAACAGGACATGAGGTATGATAATTCAGGAAGGTATTTTTGAACATTGAACATTGAATGGTTTATTTATTTTTACCTTAAAATAAAACTTGGAACACTTGAATTGCATTTCGACTAAAGACTTCAGTATCATGTGAAGTGATGAGGGAAAAATGATGATTTTTCATAAAAATGAAGTATGAAAGAAAGTGAAGATTTTACATCCTAAAAATGTATTAGGGGTGTATGTTCATTGGAGGATTGTATAAACTTGAAATATCCATTGCCATAATTATTGGGTCGAATCTTGAAGTGAAAACGGATGTTAGAGTCAAATGAAAGTTTGGATAGTTTGAGTTGAGATTGAGTATTTTCATGAAGAATTGATGTAAGTCTGAAGTCAAAGAGTCATAAGATAAGTTAAGAGTCTGAATGTAATTGGGTGCATGATCGGCAGAGCCTGACACCCAAAGAATTGGTCATTGTAACACATGAGTTACTAAAATGTAGTTTGCAGAAAAGTGAACCAAGAGGATTTCCAGAGATTGGTTCCGAGACAAAGAACGAAGAGAAGCTAAGAGCGGGAGGAGAACTTGCATTTTGAGGAATGGAAAGTGTGAAGGATTACTGAGAAGTGGAATCCACACGTGAACAGATGAAGTTCACAAAGGAGGAGAAGATGATTGCTGATAGTCATTTTCGAAGATCTGATGAAGACCACAACAGATGGGAGAAGAAGGAAAATTCCAAGGCAAGTGGCATATGTGAGAAGTTGACAGATGAAGACTATGAGCAGGAGAAGGCTGAGATAACAATTCACCTTTAATTTTTAATGGAGTTGTTGCAGGAAAATGTGAAAGAGCGGACGCATGGTTGGACCATGAGAAAGAAGGTAAAGTGGTAGAGGCTACACAGAAAGAGGGAAAATAAGGTAAACATACAGTTGGCAGAAGAGCTAAGGAAGCTCGAATAGATGTTGAGTTGTGAAGAACTCAGAGAGGCTGAGTTAAAAATGGATGTTTCCATTTGTGGCCCAGAACAGGGTGAAAGTCTGGCTGAAGAGATCAATGAGGAAGATCTCATGAAATATTGGGATAGTTTAGAAGCATCTGAAGATGTGTTGGCGAGAGAAGCAGATGAAGCTATGAAGCCTTGCATTGTTAAATCTCACAGTTTATGTATGTTTTCAAGATGTGCGAAAGACGGTGAGCAGTCTGATGGAACTGTCACAAAGGAGAATGAAACTCTTGAGGTGGAGTATGATGAAGAATGCCCTTCAGAGGAGAAAGGTATTGATTTGTTACATTAGGAAGAAATCATAAATAAATTCTTGTCTGGGGTAAGACAGGAAGTTGAAGCTGTTATGGAGCAAAAGAAAAATGGAAATTCCGAAGAGATATTTCAAGGAGGTAAAAAATGTATTTTTTTAGTGAATTTGTTGACAAAATTTTACAATGTAATGACACTGAAACCATGACAACTCAAGAAGATTTATAGAGGGAGTATGAAGTTGGGAAGGAAATTTGTTATGAAGTGCTGAAAAGATTTCACATGGAAATCAGATTCTTAGAACGATGGCTTAAGGAACTTGATGGGGAAGTAGAACTTGCAGAACCTGATCCAGAAGAAATTACAGTTACTATGCATGATAGAGATGAAATTTTTATAGAGTTGAATGAATGTTATAAATTTTCAGATAATGATGTAAGTGTATGTACAGAAAACGACATTAACAAATATGATGTCGAAGTCAGATAAGTTGAGCGGAAATTATTTGGAGTTGAGATGAAAGATCAAGAGTAGCAAGGGAGTTGTGTCCATAGAGACATAAAAAAGACATAAATATTGATCCAGCAAGATGAATATGGGAGCATCCAGCAATTCGAAACAGAATCTACTGAAGTCCAGAAAGTTGATGATGGGAGATTGATGCCTAAAGCATCAAAAGAGACTGAAAGGTCTTATCTTTTTAAAACTAACAGTTTGTTGGTGAATGCAGGTACAGTACCAGATGAGAGAATTGTTGCTATAAAAGCAATAAAAGACTACAGTAGTAATCAAGAAGGAGTTCTTGATTATTTTCCATTGCAGAAAGTTAAGAGTTCAGCTCAGTTAGAGGCGAAATAATTTGACAAAGAGGAATTACTCCGAGGAATTGGTGAAAGAAAGTGTTGGATAAGCCAATGGAATCTGATCGATAGAGTGGATGATGAGTTATCAAATCGAGTTGATAATCCGAAGGACCAGTGACAGAATAGAGTTTGGAATCCTAGAGGGAGCAAGTCATCAGGACTTGTAGCTGTCGGAGTATTACAGAAAAGAGATGGACCTCACAGACATGAGTCTATGTAAACTTCTCTAGATGGGGAGTCTGATGTAGGAGCATCCAAGCCAAATTTTCATTATTTACTTATGTAATAAGGGGCGTGAGATATTTTAATTATTTATTAATTAAATTGCTTATTTTTACTAAATTAGGAGAAAAATGTAAAGGTGAGGATTATTCTACATATATTCTTTAATAATTAAAGGATATGAGTGGAATGGAATTAGGTAGATAATCTAGGGAGTAGGAATTCCATATACGGGACTTTGTTGAGTCCAAAACTAGAATAAATCTAAATTAGATTTCAACTTGAGATTTGCGTGGAGGAATTTATGGAATGAAATAAATTCATTATTTATGTATATATAGGAGGGTTTTTTGAGGATGAAAGACAACTGAGAGTAGTAAGGAGTACAGTGAGAGTGAGAGATGGTTTGAAGGGACGAGAGCCAAGAGGCCGCCCAATGTAATATTTGGCCAAAGAGTTTTTATGTTTTTATATCAGTATTTCATTTGAATGGCTCTCCTCCCTTCATATGTATTTTTAGCTGAATATTTTATGGTTTTAATGAAGAATTATTGAGAGTTTTCATGCTGAGTGAAGGAGTGTGTGTTTTATATGCTCGGATCTGTTCTATAGCAGAATCCCTACATCACACTCAATCACCTTGTCGTAACAATCTACTTTGGTTCTATGGAGGTACAACCAATCCATACCCAAAAGCATACTATATGATCCCAATGGAAGCACATTTAGATGTGTTGATGTAGGCATACCATTCATCTCAAATTCACAAGCTATTACCCAATGATGGACTCTCTTCTTAATATCTGTAGCCAACTGCACTAACCATGACTCTACATGGAATTATTTTCTCAAACCACACTTATCCACCAAGTCGGGATTAACATGACTATAATTAGATCCAAGGTCAATCAAAATAGAAACAACTCAACCACAAATATTATCTTCCATATCAATAATGGATGTTTGGTTATCAGGGAAAATTTTAAGGATGGGAAATTATTTTGAAGTTTAAAACATTGGCGAATCTCACTAGTCCCTAATATGAAAGCTATACAATGTTTATTGATATATTTGTAAAATTATTCAAATTTATAATGATTTTATATATACTCTCTATATAATGTTGGTGATTTTAAAGTTAAAATAATTTTATATTGTAAAATTAGGGTGAATCATTTTTATAAAAAAATGGAAATTGGTGAATCTTTTTTTTGGAAAAAGCATTGAAAATTAGCCCACCTGCGAATATTAGCCACTAAAATTTTCCATGTTGGTCATTTGCCTTATTTTTGTTCACAACTGCATAAATCCGAGGAATGTTATGACCTATGTCCCCAATTTTCTGCTCCTCCTAAGTACTGTAGATCTAAGTTGTGCCACCCTGGCACAATGGAAAATCATTCTCGCGATGATAGCTTTCATATATCCAACTCTACAATGTTCCCCTACCATCACCTCTATTTTTTTCTCTCTACGCTGCAACCCATGTCCCTTCTCAATTGCATTGAAATTCTTTTAAGGGGAAACATTTTCTTTATGACTGGCATCTTGAGGTCTTCCCCGCTTCTGATGGATACTTCCCTTTAACTTTCTCATTCCTCTTCAAAAAATTCTTAGGCTCAACTTTACGCTTTTATTTATCATAACAATGCTTAAGTTTATTGATGGCTTCTTCTAGTGACCTAGGATCATCAAACTCAATTTGATAGCTTTATCTTGTTGGTAATCCACTCATGAAACTTTGAATATTTTATTTCCCATACTTGTTACATAGTAATTTTTCACCATGCTCACTTCCCGTCCCTGATCCTGAAGTTCCCCTTGACATACCCTATGAAATGTTTCCATCGTGAAGTAATATGTAAAGACATCCCCTGAAGACTTACAGAAAACTACCTTGGAATATTACTAAAGGAACTTGGTCAAAACCCTAGTTTTCTGGGTCAACGCATTTCCTAGTTTCATGCTCGCGGTGATGTCAGATTGATAGTTCTGGCTTAGTTCTACTAGCGCCCTTATTTCTTGGAAAACGGTGTTCATCCCTTTCTGGAAATGTTTCCTCAGTGGAGGAGAATCTTCTACATCTAGAAGTTCCAGGGTGGCGAGTTGGTTTTTAAACAATGGTGATAGAGTCGAGCTCTCTGATTTTAGATATTTTATCTCATCCATGGGGGTTTTTCACTTAGAAAGTGGACCTTCCTCCTTTCATGGGCTCCTAACCTCTATAAATTTGTCTCCATCCTTCCACTACTGGTTGGTCATGGTTGGGCTGGTATGAACTCTTGTTCCATTTACATTCTTGCACTATAATAATGCCTAAGTTGTTCGGGAGAAGAAATTATTTAGAGCTTCGGTGAAGGACTCAAATTTTCACAAAAGGGAGGCCTCCAACATCAAGGCTTGGGTTGTAAGCTCTTACTTTCATATCTATCAATAAAAAATCTGATGTTTTCCTTCTATATTTGACTAATATTTTTCGAAAATATTCTGCTACTCCTTGATCTGCTAGATAGCTAATGTTTAATGATTATTATGCATTGTATTACGTTTTTTGTTTCCTCTTGATCATCTGCATGTATTCATGTGCCACCAGTAGCAAGTAGAAAACCTAAAAGGATTGTGGATCAAGGTCATCATCAACGGGTTCAGACATAGCATCAGGAAAATATACCTATATCTATTTTCTTGTTGCATTTTGAATATTAGCTAAGAAAGCTTTGCATTAAAAAGTATCTCAAGTTTCTATACCCACTCTAGGGCTAGAGATATCACCTCTTTCTGTAGAGGGGATTTATCTTGACAACATAATTGGTGACTCCACTAGGGATCTTAGCCTCTTAGCCTTCCTTTCCCGAATTGATCTTTGATAAATTTGATCGATCACTGAAATCTAAGCTTGCTTAGGTCTCTGGTAGTTTGCATAGGCTTTGATAGTCATTTCACTGTGTCAGGTCTGGTTTTGGTGTGTAACTCTTTTTTGTTTTTAACGCCCAATGCATTTTTTGTTTTCATAGTAGTGCTACTAGCGATGTTCTATATAGCACAATTGCATTGATTCACCTATCAACACCCTTCTGCTCATCAAAAACACGTTGATCTCAGACCTAGGAAAATTTGGAGTTTCCCCTTATTTTTCTAGTGTGTTATGGCCCCTAAAGAATGTATGTTGAGTTTCAGTGACCTACTCCCTGTGTGTTTGACTTGTTTGTCTTATTTGAACAATTGTTTTAGTTTCTTTGATTTTCTTGTGAGTCGAAAGATTTGTGGCCATTTCAAACACCTTTTGTCGCATTGATTATGAATTGGTTTGAAGTATTTTTTCATGTGCACTGGTCATGACTGCATTTCTGATCTTACCTTCAATTTGGTGTCAAACATAAGATCATAAATTGTTTGCTTTTGAAGTTTAGAAGAGAGTGTATTTTTCCAAATTCAAAAGAAAACTGAAAGTGATTTTCATTTTAGTTCTCTGATTTGGCTTGTCTTTATCATTTTGAAAAAGGAGTGAAAAAAATTTCATTCAGTATTTTTAGAGTGATTTTGAATTTCATTCAGTTGAAAGAAAAGTGAAAATTTTGGTTTTTACATTTCTTCATTCATTTCGTTCATTTTACTTTTGATTGCATTTCAAAGTAAAAAGTAAAAAAAAAAGTTTCATTTTATGAATCTTAGTGGAAAAGAGAAATGTTTTCATTTTTTCAATATGTTGCATTTTTGGGGAAAGTAAATTTGATTTGAAAGAATTGCATTTCATAGTTTTGAACTATTTTGGGGGGGTATCAGTGTTTTCTGCACCGATTTCACTTTTATTTGTATCTCTTCCCTCAATAGTTTATACTTCATTGAAATGGAAAGATTTTCTTTTTGCATTTAGCCTGCATTATAGGATTTAGGTGACATCCATTTTTAGCCAAAAACTAAAACTTAACTAAACATCAACATTAAAATTTACCCAATTTACCTTAAGGAGAATTTGGAATTAACGAGAAAATTTAGAGGTCTAGGCTAGAGACGTGTTCCGGTGTCGTAAAACGTAGGAGTTGTCACTAATAGTCTATGTTACAACCCGAGGGTGATATCCTATCCCACATATGGAAGTATATTGATGTATGATAAGTATATTTGGGGCGCTCTCATCAAACGATAACACATTAGACAACACTACTATGGAGTGGAATCCCACGTACCGTTGCATATATTTGGGGAGAATCCATTAGGTTGCAAGACTACCGTAGGTAACCGAGTCAGCTGCCTTGTAAACGTGATACACAAAAAACAACATTCAGGGAGATTGGTTGTAGTACCTTAAGTCCTTGGTCATTTTTTCCATCATTTATCACCAAGGTGTATATTACAGTTCACAAATGCTTGGTAAAACTTTATTCCTAGTACACCCTTTTTGATTTATTTTTTGTTTAATTCTAAAAGTACTGCCCATGAAAACATCTTACCTAAACAATGTTACCAATGAAATAGGTAACCGCAATGTTACCTACTTTTTTTTGGTAGCATAAAAAGCACCCGATTTTGAAAAGTGGTGATGCAGAATCACCATTTTTTTTTGTGCACATTTTTGACACACTAATATTTTTATTTATGAAGTATGAATATTTGTTTTAAAATGTTAGTGAATTTCATGTTAATTTTGAAATGTATTGATGCAGCATCAACTTTTTTTTTTTTAGAGTGGTGATTTTCATGCTAATTTTGAAACGTATTGATGCTGCATCAACTTTTTTTTTTAGAGCGGTGATTTTCATGCTAATTTTGAAACGTATTGATGCTGCATCAACCTTTTTTTTTTAGAGTGGTGATTTTCATGTTGGTAATAAAACACAAAACTTAGATAAAAAAATATATATAAAAACAATAAAAAAAACCCAATAAAAATGTAAAAAAATCAAAAATAGCTCGTAAAAATAAAAAATTTAAACAAAAATAAATAAATAAAAACAAAAATATTTGAAAATTATATCAAAGGAAATGACAAAATTTGAAAAAAAAAACACATAATTTAAAGAAAAAAAACAAAAATTGACCAAAAAAATTTAAAAAAAAAAACATCAAAAACATTTTTTTTCTAACTTATTAAAAAAAACCATATTAAAAATTAAAAAAAAAAAATTTAAAAATAATTAAAATTACAAAATTAAAATTTAGATTAAAAAAAAAATTAAAAAATAAAAAATAAAAAATAAAAATAAAAAGAAAAAAAATAAAAATTTTAAAATTAACCAAAAAAAAAAAAAAAAAAACAAATTAAAATTGAAAAAGAAAATAAAAATAAAAAAATAAAAATAAAAAAAACTATCATTAAAAAACAAAAAAAATGAAAAAAACTAATTAAAAAACAAATACACATAAATTTAGTGCTTTTTTTTTTTAATGAAATAATTTATAGATTTTAAAAATGAAAAACTAAATAAACAAAAAAATAAAAATAAAACAATTAAATTAATTAAAATTTAAAAAGTTTAATAAATAAATTTTAAATTTTAAAAAATAAGTAATCTATAATATAAAATATAAAAATAAAAGAAAATTAAAAAAAAATTAAACAAATTGAATTTAAGATAAAAAAATTGAAAAAAAAAATTTTGAATTTTTTGAAATTAAATAATAATTAAAAAAAATCAAATTAAAAAAAAATTAAAAATTAAAAAATCAAATAAAATCAAATAAAAAATATACATATATATTAAAAATTAAAAACAACAAAAAATAAAATAATAAAATTTAAAAAAAATAAAAACAAAATTAAAAAATAAAAACAAAACAAATTATATTTTAAATAAAAAAATTATATTAAAAAAAAATTTAAATTTTTTGAAATAAAAAAAAAATTTTAAAAATTCAATTTAAAAAAAAAAAAGTTAAAAAAAAAAAATTGCGGCGGCGGTGGTGGTGGTGGGGGCGACGCCACCGACCCCTCCCCGCCGGCGAGAGCGACGGCGGAGGGCCCGGTGGGCGGGCGGAGGTAGGTGCGCGGCCCCACGCCGGCCGCCGGCCGACCTCCGCGCGCCGGCGGGGGTGGGCCGGGTGGCGCCGCCCCCCACCACCACCACGCCCAGCCATTTTTTTTTTTTTTTTTTTTTCAAAAAATTTAATTTAATTTTTTTTTTAATATAAAATATAATTTTTTTTGTTTTTATTTTTTGTAAATTTAATTATTTTTTTTGTTTTAAATTTTATTTATTTATTTATTTTGTTAGTAATTTTTATTAAATTTTGCTTCTTTTTTCCTATTTAATTGATTTTTTTTTTTATTTCATAAATTTCCTTTATTATTTTATAGAATTTAATAAATCTTGTATTTTTTTTTTTAATTTATTTGAATTTAATATTGTTTTTTAAATGTTTTACTTTTTTATTAATTTTTTTTTGTTAATAACATAAAAATTTTATATTTTTATATTTTAATTAAAATTGTGTATTTAAAATTAGAATTTTTTTTTTAATTAAACTTAATTTTTTAAAATTAATTTGTTTTAATTTTTTAATTTTTTTCAATTTTCCATTTTTAATTGATTTTTAAAGTTTTTATTTTAACAAGGTTTTTTTTTTTTTTTTCTTTTATATTTAAAATTTATTTTTTCTTTCAAAATTTATTTGTTTATTTGTTTATTTATTAAAATTTAATATTTTCGTTTTTAAATTTAATTTGTTATTTTAATATTAATTTTTTTTTAATTTAATAAAATCTGATAGATATACATATTTTAATTTAAGTTCATATATATATTTTATTTTTTATAATTTAAATTGAATTTAATTTTTATAGGTTATTTGTTTTTTTAATATATATTGTTTTAAATTTAATATTTTCATTGTATTTTATTTTTATTTTTTATTTTTAATTAATTTTTCATTTTTTTACTTTTAATTTAAATATTGTTTTCTTTTTTTTTAATATTTTTATTTTAAATTTTTAAATTTATTAAAATTTAATATATTTCCTTAAATTTAATTTTTTGTTTTAAATTTAATAAGCATTTTCTTTTTCTTTTTTAAATTTAATTTCTATATTTTATATTTTATAATTTCCTTTTTTTTTAACGTGTTTTTTTTTTTAAATTTAATATTTTTATTTTGTTTTTATTTTTATTTTTTAATTTCTATATTTTTTTAAATTTTAATCTTAAATTTTTTTGTTTATTGTTTTATTTTATTTTTCCTTAAATTTTAGGTTTTTTTTTAAAGTTTGAATTAAAATTTTTATTTTTTTTATCTTCATATATTTTTAAATTTTAAGCTTTTATATGTTTTTATTTTTTAAGTTTATTTTTTTTCTTAAATTTTATATTTTTTTTAATGTTTGAATTTTAAAAATTAAAAAATGTTACTTCTATTCTTAAAAAAGCCAAAAATATGACACAATTTTTTTTTTTGTTATTCCACCATCAACTGGTTTTGTTTTGAGGGTGTTTTTTCAATCCTTTTTTCAAGAAACAATTTTGTGTTTACCATAATTTTATAAAATGTTGAAATTTGACCTTAAGAAAAAACGAAGTGCGTTCTGGAATACGCACTTTTTGTTTTTGGGGTGTTTTTTCAATCCTTTTTTCAAGAAACAATTTTTTTTTACCATAATTTTATAAAATGTTGAAATTTGACCTTAAAAAAAAGAAGTGCGTTTTGGAATACACACTTTTTGTTTTTGGGGTGTTTTTTTCATGTTTTTAGTCTTTTTGGGCTAGAGTTCCCGTTTGAAATTCGGTACCTATTTGATCGGTAACAGTGTTCCTATGCAGTTCTCTAGCCTCGTCATTTCTTGGTAAGTTGTGGATTTTTGATATTTTCACCTCTTCCTTCCTTGATCTTACCTTGAAAGTTCATCGTGGTTGAATCGTTAGATTCACCTTATTTTATTTTTTGTTAATAACATAAAATTTTTATATTTTTATATTTCAATTAAAATTGTGTATTTAAAATTAGATTGATTTTTTTTTTTTTTTTTTTTTTTTTTAATAAGCATTTTCTTTTTCCTTTTTAAATTTAATTTCTATATTTTATTTTTTATAATTTCCTTCTTTTTTTAACTTGTTTTTTTTTTTTTAATTTAATATTTTTATTTTGTTTTTATTTTTATTTTTTAATTTCTATATTTTTTTAAATTTTAATCTTAAATTTTTTTTGTTTATTGTTTTATTTTTTTTCCCCTTAAATTTTAGGTTTTTTTTTAAGTTTGAATTTTTATTTTTATTTTGTTTTTTGTTTTTTTTTCATATATTTTTAAATTTTAAGATTTTAAATGTTTTTATTTTTTAAATTTATTTTTTTTCTTAAATTTTAGGTTTTTTTTAATGTTTGAATTTTAAAAATTAAAAAATGTTACTTCTATTCTTAAAAATGCCAAAAGTATGACACAATTTTTTTTTTTGTTATTCCAGCATCAACTGGTTTTGTTTTGAGGGTGTTTTTTCAATCCTTTTTTCAAGAAACAATTTTGTTTTTACCATAATTTTATAAAATGTTGAAATTTGACCTTAAAAAAAACGAAGTGCGTTCTGGAATACACACTTTTTGTTTTTGGGGTGTTTTTTCAATCCTTTTCAAGAAACAATTTTGTTTTTACCATAATTTTATAAAATGTTGAAATTTGACCTTAAAAAAAAACGAAGTGCGTTCTGGAATACACACTTTTTGTTTTTGGGGTGTTTTTTCATGTTTTTTGAGTCTTTTTGGGCTAGAGTTCCCGTTTTGAGGTCAGGTTACCTATTTGATCGGTAACAGTGTTCCTATGCAGTTCTCTAGCCTCGTCATTTCTTGGTAAGTTGTGGATTTTTGATATTTTCACCTCTTCCTTCCTTGATCTTACCTTGAAAGTTCATCGTGGTTGAATCGTTAGATTCACCTTGTCCCTCTTCCAAAGGATCTCAAGAACCTCTTCCTAAGGTCCCCCAGTTTCCATTTGGACCCCTTGAAGCTCAAGGTGCCAAACTCGGGATTGTCATAAGTGTATAACCCATTTCATCTCGAACACCACCTAACGATTCTCCTTGGAAGACATCAGAAGTCTCTGAGTCAGAAAGCCTTGAACTGTCCGCACAGTTTATGATCTTTCCTGTGAATCTGCTCTTTGATCCAATTGTGGTCTCGCCTCAACAAGTGTATAGTCCTTTTGATCAACCCAGAATTCTCCTTCCCGCTTCTCTAGTAGCATCTCACTCTACTGTTTGTTAGTTATTTCCCGATGAAATGACATCCAATGCTGATGATATCCCATTCTAGAGTGCTCCTTAGAGTACTCTATAGGAAACCATTGGCACCTACATTCCAGGAGTTGCTTAATCCGTGTTTCCCTCTGAAGGTGAACTTTTTAGCTCGACACCTCACGATTAAGGCAGTGGAACCAAAATATCCTTTAGTCAAGTTGCATCTCCACTTCCAGAAAGGTGTAACTCTTTGGGAAACCTTATTTCTGAAGCTTCCGGTGCCACATCTTTATTTTTGGATCCTGTTTGGTCAATGATTATTCCCCCGTCTTCTGACCCATTCATTTCGAATGTGGATGCCATGTCTCAACCTGTTGTTCGACCTACAGTCACTATTGGTCAAATGACTATTTCTAAAGGATCCTCTACCCTATTCTCGCCATCTATGATTACTACAGTTTCACCATTGAGTGGAAAATATATGGTTTCGTCTATGCTCGAGGGGTAGTTTAATCCTCTTTACGTACCACCCCTTTCGGATGTGGGGCCACTGAACTCTAGACCAATTCCTGGGGCCGGACAACCTAATGCTAGTTTGAGTGGGATATAGTTTTCAAAACCAATGAACGTTGTTATAGGAAACATTCCTTTGCATGGTCAACCTACTTCAGTCACATTGATTTATCAGCACCCCTAGGTTTAGTATTCTCAGGTTCAACAACCTCTCCAACAACCAAATGTACCATATTTTTATGTTCAACAAACTAACATCCCTCATCAATATGTTCAACAAAAGAATGTATAGTATCAGTAGGTTCCTCGACTAAATGCCTCTCAACAGTATGTCTAATAACCCTAGTTTCCCATAGGTGTTGTTGTGACTAACCCTCAGTTTGGTCCTTACACCCAAAATGGTCTGAATCTCCCTCTAGGTCAACCTGGTCCTCACCCCAATCAACTTAGTACTCAATACCAATGACTTACTCACGGTCAGTACCAGAAACCCTAGTCTGGGCCTCAACCTAGTGCTCAATATCAACAGACTCTTCAGTACCAGCAGGCCTAATTGGGACCTTAGGCTGGACCCTACATTCAACAAGGACCACAGGATGGACCTCATGTTCAGAAAGGACCTTATCCTATACCCTATATCCAGCAAGGTATGCAACCCAAAATCCAGCAGGCAGCTTATCAACATCCCCAACAAAGTACCTACGTTTAGCAACAGTTGGAGCAAGATCCTGACCAATAATGGGGGAAATATGGGTATCCAGGACAAAATCCACCCTATTGTGGGCAAAGTACATATCAGCCAGGTTGGAACCCTCGACCTTTTTCTCCTCATCATCCTCCCCTGCAATTTTTGGCTACGTTGGAACTGCCAGATGTGTCAAAGCTTACAAATGAACCCATCCAACATTAGTTGCATTGGCCGGAAGTTCTGACCAAAATCCTGGGATATTGTCCTAAATTTGAAGGCAAGTCTGGGTAAGACCCCCAAACTCATGTCATGACGTACCACTTTTGGTGCTCTGATAACTCTTGGGTCGATGATTCAATCCGTCTTTGTCTTTTTCAGCGCACACTGACCAGTACTGTGGCCAAGTGGTATATTGAGATCCCTCGTGTTGTTTTCGCTAATTCCAACTCCTTGGATATGGCTTTCCTTACTCACTTATAGTTACCTATTCGGTATGAAATATACACCCACCTCCTCATCTCATTGAAGCATTCAACTGCTACTCACATTTTGGATCACATTCATGAATGGTGGCATCACCGTCGCCTCATAAAATTCAAAATCCCTAATTAGTTGTTGATTGAATGGTTTATGAAATCATTCATTCCAATGCTTGCTAAAGATCTTGCCATGGGTGTATGTATGACTGAAGAGGAAGTAATTACGAGAACTCAATATACCTCGATTTGGTTTATTCCCAATTTGGAACTCTATACGAGCTCCTACTTGACGTGCAATGACCTTTAACTGATCCAACATCATCTCAGTTTCCTGCTACGCCTCCAGTTGATGGGATTATCGAGGAAGTGGCCCATGCTGATAGTAGTGCACCCAAAGCTTCTTCAAATTCTAATTCCATTACTTTCATTGCACCCTCTACTCCTTCTAGTAACCAGAAGAATCCTAGTAAAACCTCCAAGGTAAATCATGTCCAATATACCGCAATAGACAAATCCTCGAAAGGCAAGAAAAAGGGTAAAGGAAAATCCAAATCTGAAAACCCTATACAGGATTCGAAAAAATCATCTGCTGACGATTCTTCAACGCACAAGCCTAAATATACTTGTTTAATATGTGATGATGATAATTACACCAAGGATTGTCCTCAGCATGCTGAAGTTTCCCGTCTTCTAAAGGGCGCCCCCAGGACCCTGACTTTCTTGAAAGAGCCTTTCCCTTCTCAGCAAACGAAAATGGTAGATCAACCCCAATTGTATGGAAATTCTCAAATTTTCATGGCTGGCATAGAAGCTATCTCTATTACCACAAGATTTAAATACTACCCCAGTCCATCCAAATATTCTATAGAATTAGAAGTCATAGATCACCCTTCCTCTTCCACTCCTAATTTTGGTTCTCTCTAGATTGAGAGACCTAGTAGTGAATCCATCATCCAACCACCCCCAAAAGGTGATCTTCATAAATAATCTTATAATATGAATGCGAGAGTTGCTCAACAATACAATATTGTAGAGGTTCTAGCTCAAGTGCCTTCGGTGATGTTGGCTTTGGAAGTCCTTTAGTCATGTCCATCACAACGGAAGGAACTAATTTCTGCTATTGGAGGGATTGATCCTATAAATTACAATATTATTAATTTTGATCTTGAGAACTTCATTCCTCTTCTCCCATATCATGTGGATTTTATGATTCAAGTTACCATGATGAGGAAAACCATTCATAGGACTTTTGTTGATGAAGGTGCTTCAACCTGCATCATGTCTATCACTTGTTGGAAAGCCATCGAATCTCCTCCATTGAGTCGGTCCCCAAATACTTTCGAAGATTTCGACGGTAGAGGTTCTCGGCTGTATGGTATTCTCAAATTATTTCCCATCTAGTTGGAGGAAAAAATGGTAAATTTAGAAGTTGAGGTGGTAGATTCCAAATTGAATTATAATCTACTTATTGGAAACAACTGAACTCATGCCATGGTTTGTGTGGTCTCCACCCTTTTTCATGTCCTCTGATTTCCTAAATCATGACTATTGATTAGTTAGCTTTATTTTCCTCTGATTCTTCAACAAGAAGCATTCCATATGATGGGAATACCACTACCCCCTATGAGAACATCAAGGCAGGTCTATTTAAAGACTCATCCCTTATGGGAATTGTTCCACTCCCGCCTCTGAATGTCGCCACTATCAATATGATATTGTCTAGTCATGATCCATGGATTGTTCCTAGTCCTAACCAACTTGAAATTTTTGGTAACGTTATGCCTTTGAGCCCTGTTGAACAAAGCTATCCAAGTATTTTTATGGCTTCTGAGGCTGCATTCGAAAAAAATGACCTATTGGTTTCTTCTCTAGACACTTATGCATAGTCTCCCTATTTTGGTTCTTGGGAATCTAATGATCACTTGAATGAGACTTTCCCCACTGACGAAAGTATCGTGGATATAATGTCTCTTGAAGAAACCCCATGGGATGATGGACATCATCATTCCCTGTTTTTGAAAACCCTAGGTGACATCTCCACTTGTCTGGAATCCCATGTTTCTTTTGTACCGGCTGGCCCATTTCAAAATCCTATCTTGATTCATGAAGTGCTGTTTGAAGGGAACATGGGAAATATTACTCCAACAATTCCGATCAACATCTCTGTTAAACCAGGGATTGTCGAGAATGTTTACTTTGGTGCATATTTTTCTCCATACAAGATAAATATCTACACCAAGCTTTTCCAGGAATTGCACAATGTCTTCATGTGGTCATATGAAGATATTCCTAGCATTGATCCAAGTATCGTCATGCACGAAATCCCTACCCATCCGGACTCGAAGCCTGTTCACCAATGAATTTGTCCTATGAATCCAAGAAAGGATGCTGTAATAAAGGGTGAAGTTGAAAAACTTCTCAAAGTTGGTTTTATTTATCCCATACCATTGATAGATTGGGTCTCCAATACTGTTCCCGTTGTTAAGAAACAAGGGATGTTGGAGCAAGGCTCCCTAAGTTGTCAATTTTTAGTATGTTTTGGTCCTGCGTAAGGGTTTTTGGGGCTAGTCAAAGCCCCCAATGTTTTGTAATGGGTGAAAGGGTAGACCTAGGGTCCGTAAACAATGGTTTGCAGACCATAGGTTAACTAGGCCATGTTGATATAAATAGATGGATAAGTTAGAGTAAAAAATGAGGAATGAATTTGGATTGATGTTACATGAAAACTGTTAGATCTGTTTTGGGTTGTCTTGGGTAAGGACTCCTACTGGATGTGTGCATGGAGATCCTCCATCCTACTGTGTGCAGACCCTGCCGCCTGTGTATGCAGGTTATGTTTTAGGTTGTAACTAGGTTTTTGGATGCTAATATATGCGGATATAGTTGAAGTATCTCTATGTTATCTGGATTTATTGTGTTACTATTGATGCGAATCTTTGGAATCTATTTATGCTGCGAATATATCTGTGCTATGGTATGAAGTATATCTATGTTTTATGATTGATGCATTTATGGTATTATGTGATGGTAACTACCGATATGCATGTGGGTGCGAAGGTACTGACTAGATCTCTCCATGGTAAAAGCTATGTTATGATTAATTGCGGATTATACTGTTAACGAAACTGTGAATATACTGTGTGAATCCGAGAGGTTGTGAACATAGATCTGCCTAGACTTACCTACTCTCTCTCAAGGTGAAAAAGCCTGGTTCCAACACCCTCCCATACTCCTTCGGGTGAGACTTTGTCCTACGTAAGTAGGTCACTGCCGAAAGGGATAGTAGTATAGGGGTTTGTTGGCAAACCTTAACCTCCAAACTTGGGTCAGTACCCCTCAAACCAACAAATGGTTCCGTTTCCGGGACCGGGAGCATTTTGAGAGAGATCAGGTAATTCCATGAGGTCATTGGAGACCTGAGAAGGCAGAGATTGAAGAGTGGCTTGAAAGACAGGTTCAGGAATTTGCTATAAAAGAGAATCGCAACATGAAGTTGATAGCAGAGAAGTGGAAAAATAAGTATATTTTTACTGAAGTATACGAAATTTTTTTTGTAACCTTCGCACACGAGCTATAGGAGTGGATAGCCAGACTTGTAGATTTCTAGATGTGTTGGAAGGATGAGCGAGTCATGTAGTGGACTCCAGAGTTGATCCAGCAGTTAGAGAATACTGACAACACCATCACCCGTACGGTATATCACTGGGTGGATAAGGTGCTGGGAGGATATGTGACAGAATTCACAGTTGATCAGTTCGTATCCTATTATGAAGCAGAGTAGAGGTTCTTCAAAGGGTTCCAGGTTAAGTTCTTGAAAACACATCCATTGATGATTAAAATATTATTGTGTGAAAAGGGCATTCTATATAGCCACACTGAGTGAATGAGATCTAATCAGAGAGAGGGTACAACTTGAAACGGTAAGTACTACATAGTTAATCAAGAAGGTGACAGATCCATCTACAGTCTGTTAAGATAACCGGATACACACACAGGAAATAGCCCTCCTACGACACCACCTTCGAATCCGCATAAGGGCAAGAACTCCCCCACACCTCCGCCACCACTGCCACCCCTAGAAGAATATATGGCCATGCACATGAAGCTACCCATATTCAAAGGTGTAGGAGACAAAGACATGGACCAATTCTGGTTTGTCGTAGAGTCATTATGGACTACGCAAAATATAGCCAACGATGCTATAAAAAGGGCACAGTTATCCCTCACCTTCGAAGGAAGAACCTTGGACTGGTATATGGGATATGTAGCTCAACATGCGAATTCGACTATTCAAGAGGTTAAGTATTCCCTAAAACAACAGTTTTGGAAGCCCACGTGCTACTCTTAGATAATGAATGACCTAAAAGATTTCAAACAAGGGCCCTCTGAGTCTATATGGGAGTCTCACCAGTGACAAGCAATGGTCCATCGCTATGTTACTGCCTCACCTGCGTGGACCTATGGGTTAGAAAGCCATTGACTTGTAAGAAAAATCCTTGGAGATTGCTATGAAGTTAGAAGCTGTGCCAAAAGATGATGTTCAGTTGGGGGTACAACGGATCCAAGGGAAGCTGGAGGTGATGCACCTGGAAATCCAGAATCTGTGGAAAGACTGAGGGAAAGAAGCTAGCCCAGACATATAGTGCATATGACGCAGGGTATCTGGCCATACCAAGGATCAGTGCCCACTGCTGGAAGACTACATGCAGGCTGGGGGACCCAGTCCATTGCGTCCTAGGGAGGATGCATGACCAAGTGGACCAAATTTGTGGTGTGATAATTTTCGTGTAGCTGGACTGCATGATACCAACCAGTGCCCCTGTATTGGTGCGTATGTTCAAGAATTAAAGAAAACATGGTGCAGGTTTTGCCGATCAGTAGGACATGATGAGCAGAAATGTCAAACTTATGTTTTAATGATAGACCGGGGAAACCTATACAGGGTATAGGCTGACCCTTCTTCACTGAGATCCCTCTTGGGCATAGGTGGTTCCCAAGCTAGGGGCGGGGGGGGGGGGGGGGAGCGCAGGTCAGGGAAGAGGACAATTGATTTGTTATAACTGTGGAGAAGTAGGGCACTTTGCAAGGGAATGTCAAAATCCTGCACGACAATCTTGCAAGTATTGTAGACAACTGGACCATGTGATTGAAGACTGTCCAATTCTGATAGCAAAAATGCAGGAAAAATAGCAGACACCTACGCAGAATGTGCAGAGGGCTAAGGTTGAACCACGTGATGAAGGGCCAAGAATTAATGTCATAACATGCAGCGGCATGGCTACTGGAGGAGCTAAGGAGAAAGTTGCGGTTGAATCGCTTATCCAAAAAGCAACGGTCAAGAAAGAAAGCTTGGACCTCCAGGATCAGAAGGAAACCTTCGTTGCAGCATGCAATGAATTTACAAAGGATGAGGCATTTAATTCCAAGACTCCGACGCACCTAAAAGCAGATGACGAGGTTAAGCCATTTCTGCAAGCATGTATGAAGTTGATGCATAACCAGAAGGCAGTGGAAAATCTTCAGACACTGATAGATAGCTGCATGGAAAGAACTAAACCTCCAACAAGAGTTAAAGATGTTAAAAAATTATACAAGTATAAGAAGCGCACGGGTCGATAAATGCGGCTTACTGCGCAGGTCAGCGACCATGAGATGGATTAGGTCATCTTGGACCTAGGATCGGATGCAAACGTCCTGCCTAAGAAGACGTGGCAGCGGATGGAAGAATCGAAGCTAGAATGGTCCACTATACAGCTGCACATGGCTAACCAAAAAAAGTTCATACCATTGTGGAGGCTACCGAAAATTATGGTAGACATTGCAAGAGTTAAGGTATGCGCTGACTTTGAAGTAACACAGATTGTGGATGATGGGGATCCTTACCCTGCACTTCTAGGGCTATAGATATGGGAGGTATTATCAATCTAAATAAAATAAGAATGGTATTTGAGAATGAGGGTATGAGGGTGATAGTCCCACTGGAACCTGCGAAAGGCGAGCGATATACAGAACCGGTGCGGGAAGAGGAGGATGTGGATCACCTCTATAAATTAACTGCTCGGGATGAAAATTGGATCAATCCTACAGCTGATGGTGTGCTTTGTTGGGAAAAGGATAGAAAATTTTTCTCTAACTCCGAGGGGGAGATAGAAAATTGGCAGAATCGGTTACATGATGTCTTTGCACTGTGCTGTCTTAGGATTAGAAAGAGCTTCTAGTGTATTTCATCAAAGGTAAGCGACTTGCTGCACTTTAATGGTTCTGGTAGTCTTAAGGAGTTTCTGTGAACCTTTGAAGCTGAGGTCCCAAGGGAACGAAGGCTATGGGCCCTTAATCTCTCCATGCGCGCGACCCCTACAAGGTGGTGGGATACAGATAAGGGGGCATTCCAGGATTGGGAGGAATGTCATGACACGATGATCTTATGATTTGAACGTTCGACTCACCTACGCGTAAAGAATTTCTTGGGACAGGGGAACCCTCGTGAGAAATTTTATGTGTGGAAGGAAGAGTGGGGTGACAAAACTACAGAGGAATGGGTCCATCTGTTCCTTCATGCCTTGGGGCCAATCCCAACCGCATGGTATCTAGACGCAGAATTACACGAGTGCACCCGCCACTTGGAAACCTTGAAGGATGAGTTTGTAGGGACATTCGGGTTGATAGGAGGAATGAAGGCACTCAACGAGGCTCTGCAGGATATAGATGCCTTGGTATTTTATGAATCCCACCCGTGGGTAGCAAAGGGGGCCCGAACGTGGGAAACGTAGATGCAGGATATAGTCGACTGTCGAAATCTGTCGATAGAGGAATGTGATGAAGACCCAAGGAATATTTCTATCCTGGAGTCAGAGGGGGAGCACGCAGTTGCTAGACCTCCGATATAGACCATTGATGTCACTAAGCCTTTGAAGCTGCGTGAAGTCAATATTGGGATGAAAGAACAACCTAAGTTGGCTCAGATAGGGGACTACTGCAATGACGATACTATTGGGAAAGTCGTGGAACTCCTCATCGAATATCAGGACCTATTCCCAACAAAATTTTTGGAACCCAAAGGCATTACAGGGGACCTAGGAGTCATGTGCTTCACCCTAAAACTAGATGCACACCTTGTAAAGCAATGCCCTTATCGATTGAACCTCAAGTATAAGAAGAAAGTCAGGGAAGAAATTGACAAAATGCTAGCTGTAGGTATCATCGAACCCATCGAACAGTCTGATTGGATGAGTCCTATGGTGGTTTAGGAGAAGAATACTAAAGGGGAAATACATATCTGTGTTGACCTGCGCAAGTTGAACGATGCTTGCATTCATGATCCCTTCCCTATGCCATTTTCTGATGATATTCTCAATAGTGTGGGAGGGCAGGAAGCATATTCATTCACTGATGGGTTCATGAGCTACCATCAGATCAGGATCACACCTAAAGATCGTAGCAAAACTATGTTCGCTACTGAGTGGGGCTCCTTCTAGTACACCGTTATGCCATTTGGACTCAAGAACACCCCTGCCATATTTTCGAGGGTAGTGGTCACAATATTTAATGAATTCATCCACAAGTTCTCAGAGGTATACTTTGATGATTGGACAATATTTGCGTTAGTAAAGAATCACATCTCGAACCTGCGTATGATGTTGGATGCCTGCAGAAAGCACCAGATTTCCCTAAATATCAAGAAGTGAATATTATGTGTACCTTTTGGGATCTTGTTAGGTCACATAGTCTGTCGACAAGGATTGATGGTTGACCCTACCAAGGTGGCGGTTATCATCAACTTAGCGGTCCCTAAAACTGAGAAGCAATTGTGTTCTATCCTTGGACACATAGGCTACTATAGGAAGTTTATTCAAGGGTACACACTGATCATGACACCTATGGAGAAACTGTTGAAGAAGGATGTATCATTTTTTTGGGATGACGAGTGTTAGAAAAGCTTTGAGCCACTCAAGGAGAAGATGGTCTTTGCACCTATCCTCATCTTTCCTGGCTGGGCGAAGGTGTTTCATGTCCATGTCGACGCTTCAGGAATCACCATGGGAGTTGTACTTACGCAGCCAGGGGAAGGAGACATTGACCATCCAGTTACTTTTACCAGTAGAAAGCTCTCTAGTGCGGAGCATAACTACCCCACTGCTGAGTGGGAGGGTTTGGCTATGGTATATGCCTTGCAGAAGTACCGACATTATCTATTGGGAGGGCACTTTAAGATGTTCATGGATCACTTGGCTTTGAAATACCTAGTGAATAAGCCTGTATTGCGAAGGAAAATATGCCGATGACTACTACTGTTCCAAGAGTATGAATTTGAGATCATCGTAAAGCCGAGAAAGTTGAACGTTGGGCCTGACCACTTATCCCGAATCGAGATTGGTGGGGAACCAACCAACTTGGAGAAAGGGTTCCCCAATGCACAACTGTTTTCTATTCATGTAGTAGATGCGAACTTCGCCAAAATCATTCACTTATTAACTATGGGGGTGGCACCTGCAAAGTATTCGGTACAACATAAGAAGGAGTTGGTAACCCATGCAGAAGATTTTACTATCATCGCAGGCCATCTGTATAAGCTCGAAGCTAATGAAGTGCTGCAGAGATACATTTTGGAGCACGAAAGGCAAGCCATCTTAGCAAAAGCCCATGGGGGTGTAGTAGGAGGTCACTACGCAGGTAGGGCGATAGCGCTGAAGATCCTGAGAGCCAGCCTATGGTGACCCACACTTCATGGAAACTCTCACGAATATTGCAAGGCTTGTGATACTTGCCAAAGTATGGGAAGACCATTGTGTAGAGATGAAATGCCCCTGCAACTGCAGATGTACCTGCAAGCATTCAAAAAATGGGCCATAGATTTTTTTGGGCCCATCAACCCGCCAGGAAAGAAGATAGGTGCGTGCTACATCATCATTGCGACTGATTATGTGACTCGATGGGATGAAGCACAAGCTGTGAAGGGTTACACTATAGATACTGCTGCACACTTGATATTTGAACACATTCTGACTAGGTTTGGCTACTCGAAGATCTTGATGAGAGACAAAGGTACACATTTTGCTAATGAAATAATAGAGCCTTTGACTGAAGGGTTTGAGATCCACCACGTGAAAATTACCTTGTATCATCCATAGGAAAATGGAGCGGTAGAAGGTTTCAATAAAATCTTGGAGCAGGCACTGACTAAGGTCTGCAATGCTGATTACAGTGACTGGGACATGCGTGTCCCGTCAGTCCTTTGGGCCTATCGCACCACATGAAATAAGCTAATAGGGAAAACACCATTTCGGATGGTTTATGGAAAGGAGGCCATTCTGCCCATGGAATATTTTGTTCCTAGCCTACACATCACAGCCTTTACAAACATGGCAAAGCCTGATATCATGGAAGAATGCTTAGCGCAGCTAGTCACCTTGGAAGAATATCTTTCATCGCTAACTTCCATCAGCAAGTTCATAAAACTCGAGAAAAAGCATGGCACGACAGACATATTGGGAAAAAGAGCTTTTCGAAGGGAGAATTGGTTCTGCTCTACGATAGCTAGTTTGCAAAGCACCCAGGGGAGTTTTGTCAACACTCGCTAAGCCTGTATATGGTAAAGGTAATCACTGATGGGGAAGTTGTCCGGTTAGCCACGCTACGGGGTGATATGGTACGAGGCTATGTCAATGGTAGCTGGCTGAAACCATACCACATCAAATTACTATATGGTCAGAGTATCTGGGACATGTACAGTAGGCGTAGGGTTGGTACGTGGGTGCGTAGGGTCAATGCGCAAGGGAGGTTATCCCTGTGCTGGGGGATTGCACAATGGGGAATTTTAATCGTTGAAACCAGACAGGCGCTTGGGGAACTGTGCCTCCCACTTGGGGGAGCAGGTTATAGAAAATTAATATGGAGATTTATGAGGACTGATTACTATTCCAACAATAATGATCGGAAATTAAAGCATTATGAGTTGGCTCCCCCTCAGGATGGTTATAAACTAAGGATTGTTCAGATCGCGGGGTTTATGACTTGTTCAAGCTTCTTAGCCCTCGAATGCTATGATATATTTCATCTTCAGGTTGTACGCATGACTTCTGAAGCCGCACCATCTGACAATAGCTCCGCTGAATTTGTCTTCGAAGCTAGGATGCCTGGTACTAACTCTGTTGGCCCCCTGCCTGAGACAACCTCTGAGGAAGGGGAATATGATGAAGTTCGCGAAGTAACCCCCATAGCAGAAGAAGTCACTTCCACCTCAACCATGAAGAAAGGCAAAGGGAAGGTTAAGTAAGCATGGTGGGTGGGCGGAAAACCTCGCAATTAACCTCAAACTCAGTAGTCCCCCATGAAAAAACCTAAAAATAAATCACCAGTGGCCCCTTTGAACCCCTCCCCTTCGAATCCCATGGCCCTTTCAACAGAAGGTCTACAGGAAACCACATTGAAATGGTTTCCCCCATATGTTCAACTACGCAGATCAGCTACATGAATGCCCAACATAGATGTTGTTCGCTCCTATCTTTGAACGCCATTGGTCCCTGAGGATGTGTCTCAGCTGGGGGATATGGTTGGCCACCTCCCCGACATCACGTTTGACGATCATGACTTGGGTAACTTCGAAACTTTCCTTGCCCTAGACCCATACCTATGTTTATAATAGGTCATTGAAGATGGTGTACCCAAGGTAGAGCCGATGGTTTGGGCTAAGGGGCTAGCTGGGGCCGGAATCCTGAATTTACTGCATCTCCCTCACTTCGGCCTCTACAATATTACTAGCCTGGTGATACACCAATTGTTGGAACTGGTTCATGACGGCTATTTATGGCTTCAAGACCGCATACTAATAGATGCTGCTCTCATTCACTGCATTACCGGCCTTCCGATGCATGGGCCCAGTCTCCGAGATGGTACATGCAAGAAAGACAAGCATCATCTCGCTAAATCCATCTGAGCTGCATACGGGGTCAAGAATAACAAGCAGGGCTTCCATATTGATACAATTATGGACGCTGGCACCCGTTTGGGCACTCAGATCCTTGCTTGCAAGATGATGTAGAAATTTCAGGCCGCCTCCACCCTTGCGCATGTCATTCAGGTTATGGGTCGGTGTGATAAGGGTGTCTATTTTAACTGGTCCCAATATCTAGTAGAACAATTCCTTGACAATGTGCTTAAGGCTCAGGAGCGAGGAAAAGTATTCTACTACTCGTGGTTGATCTTGCTAATTGTATTAGTTTCCTGGGAACTCCCGAAAGACGCGGTCTTTCCCCCCCTAGAGAACGACATGTGTGAAGGAGCGCAATTTTCCAATCTCTGGGATTCTAAGGACCCCCAATGTGTTGAAGAAAATAAGACCTTCTAGCTACTCTAGGAGGGAAGTATCTCCACAGCCATTGATTTCCATCCACACCTATCCCCGATAGTCTACGACAAGTACGGGCACATTACTGCCTTCCAGGTTACAATGCATGATGTGCAAATCCAGGCTCATAGGGCACGTACTTGACTTAATCTGCCATACATGACGACCGAGGCTAACATTCAACAGGTTATAGATACTTGGCCGGCAGAGTAGAAGGTAGCTGGCCCACCTTCCACTGTCAATGTAGCAGGTATGCTCGGTACCCCTGTAGTACCCATGCCCTCCGTTCCACTCGGCTCATTAATGGCACCAAAAATTCCACCGCGGACGAATCCTAGCAATACTACTGTGTCGCCGGAACTGGAATCCCAGCCGGACCAGACCTTCAATTATGAAGAATTGGCGGATATGTCAGTCCCTACGAATTTCAAACATACTTGCGAATCATCCCAAGGACCTTGCAAGAAGCACAAAGCCAATAAGGCTCATACCAATGTGGACAATACCTTGACAGATGATGAGCTAGATAAGATTATTGATGATGTCACCACCGTGGCTGCTGATCAATGGCTTACTTGGGAAGAAAAGAAAAAGGCTGCATTGGATAGATTGCAGATAGAGTTGCGAGCCCTTCAGCTCACAACGAACTGCCTTCAAGCGAGCGTTGATCAAGCGAGGCATACTCCAGAAAGTAGTGAGCAAGTGAGGCAGAATTCAACAAGAAAAGGTCACGCGGGGTTGCTGGGACAATAGGGCCTCGTTACTACATTACCATCCACTACGGATAGTCGACCCTGCCAACTCCCAAGTGCTGCCCTTAAAATGGAACCCGTCGAACTCTACTCCCAGGTGTAGGGAGGTCTAGTCACCCTTGATGTTAGTTGGATACCCAATGAGCAGCTACGTGAGCTACTTACGACTCTCATTAGTGAAGTGCAACACCAAGAAATCTGCACACAACAACACCTCAGTGTAGCCAAACAGGATGTTGCGACCCATGTTGTTGAATCTTCTCGGATCCAGGCTATGCATTTTTATCTCCTCGTGCAACAAGCTACCTTGGAACAACTACTTGATCGACTGTGCGATGATATGCCTAGGGTTGTTCCTGCATCTGCTGAGCCCCAGACCAAGGTTGAGGGTCTAATAGCTGCTTTTAAGGCATCTAGGGATGAGGTATCCACTATTAGGACTGAGTTCGAGCTTCAGATTGCGTCGCTGCAGGCCAAGCTCCAGCTTGGGACCCCCCCGGAGGAACGTGACCAGTGGGCTACACTAATTACAGAGGCCACTGCTACTATCTCGGCGCTAGTCAGTTTAGGGTGTCACTCTGTTGGAAAAATATATGGAAATTTGGTCCCAAGTACATCATGACCATCTCCTCCATGATATCGATCAGGAATTAACCCAGAAGGATCAGGATTTCAAACGAGTGGAAGAAAAAATGTCTACCCTTGTTCTAGCTCAACACTTTGCATGACTCCAAGCTAGCCATATGCTTCGTAGTGACATTGTTGTGCTCCAATGCAAAAATAAAATCCTCAGTTACTATTTGACACCCTGGTCGAAGGACGCCCTAGAGCTCTCACAGGACATAGATGGGGCAGTCCAACGGTTGAACCAGGCTCTTGAAAGGATCACCACTGCCTCAGAAGAACCTCCATCACAAAAACCAGTGGAAATTGCACAGACTTCTGCTGAGCAGAACCTTCAAGTACTTCCACTGCTTATTATCGCCCTGGAGTAGCTCAAAGAATGAATGAAGATTGCAAGCAAGCTGTGACTCGAGACGAATCACAAGATTGTGTTGGGGGCCTGTTGGAGCAGGGCTCCTTAAGCTGCGAATTTTTGGCATATTTTGGTCTTGCATAAGGGTTTTTGGGTGGGTCAAAGCCCCCATTTTTTTGTAATGGGTCAAAGGGTAGAACTAGGGTCCGCAAACCATGGTTTGCGGACCATAGGATAAATCAGCCATGTTGATAGAAATATATGGATAAGTTAGATTCAAAAAGGAGGCATGGATTTGGACTAATGTTACGTGTGAACTGTTAGATTTGTTTTGGGTTGTTTTAGGTAAGGACTCCTGTTGGCTTTGTGCACAGAGATCCTGAGCCCTACTGTGTGCGGACCATGTTGGATGTGTGTGCAGGCTGTGTTTTGAGTTGTAACTAGGTTTTTGGATGCTAATATATGCAGATATAGTTGAAGTATCTCTGTGTTACTAGATTTATTGTGTTACTGTTGATGTGAATCTTTGGAATCTGTTTATGCTGCAAATATATCTGTGTTATGGTATGAAGTATATTTGTGATCTGTGATTGATGCGTTTATGATATTATGTGCTGGTAACTGATGATATGCACGTGGATGCGAAGGTACTGACAAGATCTGTGCATGGTAATATATCTATTATGATTAATTGCGGATTATACTATTAACGAACCTGCGAATAGACCTGTCTATGAAAATCTGAGGGGTTGTGAACAAAAATATGCCTAGACATACCTACTCTCTCTCAGGGTGTAGAATCTTGGTTCCAGCACCCTCCCATACTACTTCGAGTGAGACTTTGACCTGTGCAAGTAAGTCACTGCCGAAAGGGACAGTATTATAGGGTTTTTTTGGCAAACCTTAACCTCTGAACCTTGGTCAGGACCCCTCAAGCCAACAAGGGACCATCCCGGTTTGCATTTTTTACTGTGATATCAATCGAGCGTTTCCTAAGGATAATTACCCACTCCTTTTATCGAGTGAGATATTTTCCTTTATGGATGGTTTTTCTAGCTATAACCATATCAAAATTTCTCCAGTTGATCAACATAAAACCACGTTTATTTGTCCATGGGGGAATTTTTCCTACAAAAAGATCCCTTTTGGCTTGAATAATTCTTGGGCCACCTTCCAACAAGCTATGTCATATGCTTTTCATGACATCAAGCACATAGTTCATCCATACCTCGACGACCTTCCTTCTTATTTCGTGAAACGTCGAGATCACCCGAAACACCTCAGAGTCATCTTTCTTCATTTTTGACACTATAATATTAGGTTGAAACCTCATAAGTGTGTTTTCTGCGTCAAAAATAGTTGACTATTTGGTTTCGTGGTGTCTAAATAAGGCATCCATAGCAATCCTCTTAAAGTAGAGGCAATCATCAATTTTCCTCCTCCCTCTTCTATTCATCAACTGCAGATATTGCAGGGGGAAGCCAATTTCCTCCATCACTCTATACTGAATTACGTTGATCCTACCAAAGGCTTTACTCACTTATTGATAAATGGAATCCCATTCATTTGGGAAGAAATTTCCCAAAGCTCTTTCGATGCTTTAAAACAAGCCCTCATCAGTGCTCCTCTAGTGCATCCTCCCAATTATCACCATGATTACTTCTTGTATTTGGTCGCTGGATACAAAACTATCGATATGGTGTTGGTTTGGGATGACGACGATGGTCAATAGAATGCAGTGTACTACTTGAGCCACAATCTCTTTGATGCTGAGTTCTGTTATGCTTATGTAGAGAAACTCACACTGGTTGTTGTCCATGTTGTTCAGCGTTTTCATCATTACGTTCTCCTGCATAAAACTTTGGTGATTTATTATTGCAACCCCATGAATTACATTCTCACGTGTCAGTTTCTTTGGGGAAAGTACTCGAAATGGATTGTCATCCTTAAATATTTTAACTTAGAATTCACTGCTGCTAAGTCTAAGAAATCCCTTGTCTTTGCTGAGTTGATTTGTGATCTTTCTACCGTGGTTGATCCCACTCCTCTTGATGAGTCGGTTCCAGATGAATCACTCTTTCTCATCAATACACTTGATCCATGGTATGGAGACATCAATGTTTATATCCAAACCCAAACATTTTGGCTAGAGCTATCACACTCTGAGCGAGGAAGAATTTGTTCCCAATCCCATCCTTACCATATCGTTGGGAAGACTTTATATTTCACTGGTGTTGAATAAATACTCCATCGATGTTTGAATCTCGAGGAAGCTGAGAAAGTTATCAATGACTAAGACTCTGGGGCCTGTGGTGGGCACATGTCTGGTTATTCTACTGCCCAAAAAATACTTCACGTAGGGTATTTTTGGCCATATATATTTAAATATTGCATTGTTCTAGTACGGAAATTCCATGAATTCCAAATCTACTCTCGAAAAGAATGCCCCCCACTCTCACCCTTGCACCCAGTTATAACCATCAGACCATTTGTGAAATGGGGCATAGATTTCAATACCTGTAACCCTCACTCGACCGAGGGGCATGGTTATATTATTGTTTCTGTCAATTATTTCACTAAATGGGCCTAAGTGATGCCTAGATATGATAATGAATGTCTAACTGCGGCACAATTCCTATTTAATCATTTCATAGCTCGGTTCAGTGTCCCAAAAGTGATTGTCACTAATCATGGCTATCATTTTCAAAATCATATCATGAAAAATATTGATTCTCATTTGGGGTTACATCAGAATAGCTCCACTCCTTATTATCCAGAGTATAATGTCCAGGTTTAAGTTTTTAACAAAGTTTTGGTGACCATATTTCAACGGACCATTGGGAAACACAAAAGATGTTGACAGCTCATGCTCTTCTCAAATATGTGTTCTTAATGAAATTATGCTAAGACTACCACTGGATTCACCCCATTCCAATTGGTGTATGGTCTAGAGGCCACACTCCCGATCGAGTGTGAAATTCCTTCTTTGAAGCTATTTGTCGAACTAATTCCTGGTACTTCACCAGAAGAGGAACATTTTCTTTACCTCGATCGTCTTGATGAGACCCCAAAACTTGCTGCTTTAGGCATTGAAGCACAAAAAAGATGAGTTAAAGCTCAATATGACAAATCCGTAAACCCTCAAATTTTCTCTGAAGGTGACTTGGTCTTACTTTATGACCAAGCCCACGATAAATTGTGAGCCAGAAAACTCAAGCCAATGTGGCATGGTCCCTATATCATTCAGCAAGTATTGGAAATAGGAGCCCATGAGCTAGCAGATTACGAAGGAAACCAATTGGTTGAGCCCCGAAATGGGCTCCATCTAAAGAAGAATTACGCTTGATCATGAGTGTGATGCTTTGTACATTACCGTGCTTTGATCAAATTTTTGGTGTGATTGTTTGCTTTGCAGACATATTTCCTTTGCTCACCTTGTGCTCCACTTGGTTTTCAGATGTCATCAAATCATTACATTGGTTTTGCTTATGGCACTTTACGTAGCACATAGAACCTATCTTATGTAGCATGGTGACCTGAATCTGAATGGTAGTTTTGTTGTGCTAATTTCATCTTTAGAATTATAAATAATTTTTTTATCTTTTTCTTCACGTGCATAGTTTTCTTGAGGTTCTTGTGAGTGTTTAGTAGGTAAATGAATTTATTTTCATGTTAAATGCATGATCATAAAAAAATTAAAACACAATGTTGAACAATAACTATAACACATACAACAAACCATCAAATGATCCAATAACATAGTGTTTTGATGAAGGATTTCACCCATCCTAGGCTACATCTCCTTGGTCCAACTTACATGGCTTGGGCCTCTGTATTATCTCAAATGTCAAAAAATTGTTGTTTACATTCATATACTACTCTTGAAACTTGATTCAATGTGTTTAGAATGTCCAAATCATCCAGAATAGGCTTTTCTTGCTCCCAATTTGGTCGAATTTTGCAAAAGTTATGGCCTTCCCAATTTTGACCCAAGAAACCCCACTAAATCTTGAGATAACTCAAGTTATATTTGGGGCAGCAGTGAATTTGTGGCTCCACCAAACATGCTGCCGAATTAAACTTGGAGTTAATTAATTTAAAGTGTGTTTTAACTAATGGATAAGATGAATTAACTATACTAAGCATGTTTACCATAATCTGCATTAAAAATATGGATTAGGCACAATAATCAACGGTTACAGGTTATAAAATAGTATTAAAATCTTAATCTTGTGCATTATGTTTAAACTCTGCCATTGGTCATAGCATCATGGTCTTGTTGTGAGGGGGTTGGCCCCATCCTCTACCCGACGATGAAAACCATTGAATTTAAATACATGTCGCAAGAATATATGGTTAAGAATTGAAGTCGTGGTGTATTGGTATGGAGGGTGCATTCTGTGGGGGAGGTCGCGAGGTTGAGCCCTGACCTCCGCCTAGCGTGTGTATAAAATTTTGCGCCAAAATGCAATTCAGACCTTTTAAACATATCATTTGATATTTGATTATAATGCAATTTCGACCATAGTTTAAAATTGTGATTCGACCTTCAACCTTGGTCCACCAGAGGGGGCATGTGGTGGCCCCTGGCTACACCGTGCCTGCCTCTGGTTGGACTGCTCCAACCATATATTAAAAAAATTGTACCCTTAAATAATATGATTTCGACCTTAGAAGATAATCTTAAAAAGAATTTCACCTTCCAAAATTTTCGACGAATCCTACAGTGACACTTGTCACAGTAACATTGGGAAAAAATGACGAAATATTCCCAGAATATCTATTTCTTTGCTAACTAGGCTGCCATGTCAACATTCTGTCCTTTCTGAAATTTTTTTAGATGTTTAGGAAAATGAACAACAAGCTCTATATTCCTCATCCGGAGTCGGTTTGTGTTGAAACGAATTACGCCGGATTCCTGGCGATGAGCTATTCACTGTCATTCATTTCCAATCGATTTTGAACACTTTAATTTTTTAGCTTTAACACTGAACACCTGATGATTCCTCCCCAATAGAAGCATTTTGGACCCTAAAAGCTCTTTTATTAATAAACATGTGGATGACGGTACAGTTCCCTCACCTTTCCAATCTCAATCCACTGAAATTTTCCCATTTTCATCAATTGGAGATTTTCACAAAAAATAAGCTTTTTCCTTGACCCTTGATACCCTCTCTTGATGTTGTAGACGTCTTCATGTTGCAATTTCCATGAATTTTCATAGAAGCAATATTTTCTTGCATAAACAAACTTTTTCCTACCTCAGTCATTAATCATAGGAAACTTAAAAATTGTCTCACTTCGCATAGTGTCATCATGGCGATTCTTAACTGATCTTGCTTTGTACTTGCATCGACTCTTGACCAAATATTTTCTCCATTACCATGTACCCTTCAGAAACCAAAAACAAGCACTTGTGGAACCTATGCCTTCTTTTTCAAACTTATTTTTCGGTTTCTCTTTGACCTTTGCACCCTCTTGCACTAGCATCTTGTTTCCAACATTGCTAAACACTGATGTTGATTTCTGCAAATATTTCACATATTATTTACCTCCTTTCAAAGGAAACCTGTTAGAATACTGAAACATCTCATTAAAGAATAATAAAATTTAATGAAATAAATTTTTTCATTTGATGCATCTTTTTTAAAGGTTTGATTCAAAACATCTCTATGCTTGATCATTAACAAAGTCAAAATTTTACTTGCATTCACTATCCTCTTCATTTCTCCTGCATGTATAAGAGACAAACTTGTATTCTTCTTATGCGTTCTAACTATGTACTCAATTCCATATTTAAACAAGTGGTACTTATTCTCATGGCGATGAAATACTTCTTTCCTATCATAAAGTTAAGGACTTCCTAAGACAATAACTGAAATCTCAACCGACACCAAATCAAGTTCAACTCAATCAAGAAAGTTTGAATTGGTGGAAAACCTTAGTATGCACTATCTTGTTACCTGCAAGTTTTCATTCTTGCATATCTACCCTAAAGGATAAGGTCTTGGATGTATAACGGTTTCAAGGTTTAGTTGCTTAACTAAGTCTTTTGAAATCGTATTAACTTGAGAGCCGCTATCAAATAGTGTATTTATCTTGGTATGTTTAGAAACGACTCTAATATGGAAAAGTTCAATTCTCGTATCTTTATCTTGAGTGACATTGGAACAATTTGAAGAATTATTGCTTTCTATGCTCTTACCTTTCAAACCATGGCTGTAATATTTGTTTCATCTCTTGAATCTGAACCTAAGTCATGTTCAATTATTGCAACAATTTTTCCCTTTTCTTTGGCTTTCAGTTGGTTTGGCTTCAACTCTGGATGAATTTTCCAACAATGGTATTCATCATGGCCATTCTTTGAACAATGTTTACATGTGGGTTTTTATTTCTCTCTTTTTATAGAGCTATTTCTCTTTCCTCTTCCATTAAACTTGTTGTTTCCTTTACACTCATACTCAAGGAAACTATCACTTTTCTCATCTACATTTTGTTTCCCTCTTTCTTCTAAATGTGTGGCTTGAATGCAAACCTCATCTAAGTTTGTGGGATTGAACATGAGAATAGTGCGCTTAAGGTAACTATGAAAACCCAAAATATAATTTAACAAATTTTCTTGAGAATAAAAATTAATACCCAAAATAAGAGCTCTTCTCCTAAATTCATGAATATAATCTTGCACACTTTTCCCTTTCAATTGTCTAAAATTCTACCTGTCCATAATGGATTTTTGCATGTAAGCTAGAGGATAAATTTCCTTTTAATGACAGTAATAATACTTGACCAAGACATTGAGATCTTACTTATTTTTTCATCTCTTCTTGAGTAATTCCTTCCCACGATATAAGTGTTGATCCTTTCATCCTCAAGGAAGACAATTGAATATTTATGCCATCTTCTTGAAGGTTCTAAATTCTAAAATACACCTCCAATTGACGAATCCAATTGTCCAAATTCTCTACATTTACCTCAACATTATACATTGGAAGCTCAAATTTTACATCAATTTTGAGTAAGGGTGTTTTTCCTTTTGTGGTTTTTGAGTGAGTATGGGTAGTTTTGGCTGTGGAAGTGGAAGATTATGCTGATGGTGGTGATGATGATTATGATGAATATGGTGGAGATGAAGGAGGCTTTTCTCCACTACCCTTTGAATTCCTCTCTTCATATTTTTTGTCCCTCTCTTCAATGAGGATCCTAACCCTTTTAGTCAGTTCATAGAAAGCCTTCTTGTATGCTTCCTCTTCTGAAAGGCCTTCAGTCTCTCCTACACTTGACATGATGGCTATGGATTCAAGATCAACTTCTAGTGCAACTTGTACCTCTTCAATCTCAGCTAGAGATAAAACTTGTGGTGCTTCAAGTACAGCTAGGAGTGAAACTTTGGGTGGATATGGTGCCCTTGTGGCTCTCCCTCTTCTAGTCCTAATCTCAGGACTTGCAACCAACAGTTTCCCTTCTCCTCTCTGCAACTTTAACCTTTTAAGCATCACAAATTTGTAACCATTAAAACCCTACTTACGCAAAACTCAAACAAATAAAGAAAATAACCTTTATAACCTTTTCTCTAATACCAACTTGATCTAAATCTGAATGTTAGTTTTGTTGTGCTAATTTCATCTTCAAATTATAAATAATTTGTTGATATTTTACTTCATGTGCATAGGTTTCTTGAGGTGCTTGTGAGTGTTTAACAGGTAAATGAATTTATTTTCATTTTAAATTCATGAGCATAATAACATTAAAACATAATTTTGAACAACAACAATAACATGTACAAAAAACCATATAATGATCCTTTAACACAATGTTTTGATGAAGGAGTTCACCCCTCTTGGGTTACATCTCCTTTGTCTAGCTTCCATGGTTTAGGCCTCTGTATTCGATCAAATGTGTAAAAGTGTTTGTGTTCAGAATGTCTAAATAATCCATAATAGACTCTTCTTTCTCCCAATTTGGTAGAATTTTGCAAAATTTATGGCCTCCCCAATTTTGGCTTGGGAAATCCCACTAAATCTGGAGATAACTCCAGTTAGGGCCACCAAATTTTGGGTAGGACCGAATTTGGGGGCTCCGCCAAACATTCCATCGAATTAAACTTAGAGTTAATTAATTTTAAGTGTGGTTTAACTAATGGATAAGCTAGATTAACTGCGCTAAGCGTGTTTACCATAATTTGTATTAAGCATATAAATTAGGCATAATAATCAATGATTATGGGTTATAACCATATCAAAATCTTAATCCCATGCATTATGTTTAAACTCTGACATTGGTCATAGGATCATGGTCTTGTTGTGAGGGGGTTGGCCTGCGGGGCTGGCACCCTTCTCTGCCCAATGAAGCAAAACATTGAATTTAAATATATGTCGCAAGCATATATGTTTAAGAATAAAATTAATGGTGTATTTGTATGGAGGGAATTTTATGTGGGGGAGGTTGCGGGGTCAAGCCCCGACCTCTGCCCAGCTTGTGTATAAAGCTTTGCACCATAATACAATTCAGACTTTGGAAACATATCACTCGACCTTTGAATATAATGAAATTTTGACCATAGTTTAAAATTGTGATTTTACCTTCAACCTTGGTCCACCAGAGGTGGCACATGGTGGCCCCTGGCTGCACCATGGGTCCACTTCTGGTTGGACTATTCCAACCATATAATAAAAAAAATGCACCCATAAATAATATGATTTCGAATTTAGGAGATAATCATAAAAAAAATTCACCTTCCAAACTTTTCGGCGAATCCTGTAGTGACACTTGTCACAGTGTTGTTGGGAAAAAATGACATAATATTCCCAGAATATCCATTTCTTCAGTGACTAGGCTGCCATGTCAGCATTCTGTCCTTTCTACAATTTTTTTAGCTGTTTAGGAAAACAAACAACAGGCTCTATCTTCATCATCCAGAGTCGATTTTCGTTGAAACAAATTACATCAGGTTCCTTGCGATGAGCTCTTTGCTAACATTTAGTTTCCAATTGATTTTGAGCACTTCCATTTTTTACCTTTAACACCGAGTACTTGATCACATGGGCGCTTTTTTCCCCTAATGGTGAGTTGATTAATTTAAAAGGTATTTGTTTTGGTCAAACAACTAAAAATATCACCAAATATAGTGCAGTTATTGAGCTATTATTAGATGCAATTGACCTCAGAATTAGAGGTTTGATTTCTAAATTAGATTTGTGTTATAGTTAAATGGCCATTATTCTGTGTGAAATCCTCAAATTTTGCGTATGTATTTGCGTGTTCAATTATTGGAAGGAAATTTTGATTTTATTACATATCAACATATTCCAAGATGTTTAAAAACGTTAATAGATACATTAGCAAATCATTTATTAGATAGGCATTTGTGCAACATGTAAAAACCAACACATCATTATCATACACAAGTAGTCATACATACATACATACATACATACATGCATGCATGCATACATACATACATACACACACACACACACACACACACACACACACACACACACACACACACACACACACACACACACACACACACACATATATATCGTGTCCGTCAAGTGTTTTACATCAAAATCTCAAAAATGTAAAAACAAGGTTGTTATCCACCCACATGGTGCTCATGATAGCAAGTGACTACTCGGATCACTCAGCGAAGTAAACGACACAGTCTGCCTAGAACCCTAATTGTATGCCTCTGAAAGAAAAGAGGAATATCATTGAAGGTAGCATACTCTGGGATGCCTCTCATGAGGCCTACCAAGTTCTGCTCTAACTCAGATAATGGGTCTACTCCCTCCTCATAGGGGACATCTTTTGTTGGGCAGGCTACCCTCCTTGTGATCGGTGACATGCCTGGTGGTCTCTAAGGACCCACATCTGTAAAACCATCATAATTTTAGATATCAGAATACATGAAAAACACATTAAAAAAAGTAAAAAATGTTTAAAAAAATTTTACCTAAATAAGTCCACTGTGTTCCTGGTGGAATGGGTAGATCTGGATCTCCCTTGAAGTCGATGCTTGCGTATGCATATTCCTCAACCACGATGAGTTGAAGATGCAACCAGCTGAAAAAAGTTGTAGGGAAATTCATCTTTTGGCCTCCACCCTGCTGAGGCATGATTTCACACCACCTCATCAGTCTCGGGTCCCTCAGGGTTGGATCATGGATCTCCAACCGCTGATACTAGAACAAAGGTAATCTCTCCAAGAAAAAGGTAACCAAGATAGACCTGTACACTTGGTCAATTGGTTGTTCATGTTAGCTAATAACCCCTCGTAATAGTTGAACATAGTAGGGGCCAGACAGTCCACCGCATACTGGAATTGGGATTTCGTTGCCTCATGTAATGCTTGGACTCCAACCACTCGAGTCATGTAGTGAAGGATTGTGTGCAAGGGAAGAATTGTGAAAGATAATATCTCTATCTTTTTTCTCTCATCATTTTGAACCCCAAGACAATGTCTCTGAATAAGCATACTGGTACTCTCACCTCCTGCGCGAGCTCCAGAGAGTTGGATTCTATACCCTCTCCTGGATAATATTGTGATCAAATAGATGTCCATGAAATCTAATTCTAGTTCCTAGTATCTGATTATGAATATTTGACAATCTATGTCCCACAATCCAATAAAATACTAAAGCAGCTCCAATTGAGATCTCAACCCTAATGTTTGAAAGAACTTCAACAATCTGCAATTGTGCAATGAATTTACGCAATTGTGTTCTTGGAGTGCTTGGTGGTCTTCCACCTCATGGCCCCGTTCTTTCCATTTGATGACCATCTCTACTGAAATCACCTACAAAACATGTTCAAAATAAATTTAAGGAGCTTTCATTGGAGTAGTTTTTGAGATCATCCATTGGAAATGGGTAGAATTATCATTTTAAAATCTTCCCCGTGGCCAGTGTGTCTTTCTGAATTAATTCAACGTTGGTGGTGCACTACCCTGGTGGGCTAAGCACAACTAGTGTGGGTCTGATAGCTCGAACCCGTGTTGGCCGCATGCGATTTTGAGGTTTTAAATCATCCCCCCCATCTTTCGATTTCTAGAGCTAAACACTGAAAGAATGGAATTAAAACGAAGAGGAGGGTTTGAGGTCTTACCTAGCACTGATGGATCATTGGATGGTGTCTTGGATCATCTGCACCATTGATTTTAAGTTCAGAGGGAAAATGGGTAAAATGAACTTCTCCAATTTACTCAAAATAGAAAGGTGAAAATGAATCTAATTTTTGTCTATTTATAGATTTTTGAAATAATTTTTCCATTATTTTATTATTTTTCCTCAATATTAGTGACGTTTTCTATTTTTTGTGCAATAATAGGATATTTACACTGTTGGTGATTATTTCTAATGCAAACAAGTTTTATTTTCTCTCTTTTTCGGACTCGATATAAATAAACAAAAAAGGAACCCCCTTTGGATTCAACTTTCATCTCTTTTCTAACTCTCGAAAAATGAAAATATTTTTGATTGCTTGTCATTCAAACTCATTAAAGTAAATGAATTGACGTAATATTAGTACACATTTACCCCTTTTCCTAGCTGAGATTCACTATTTACAAAAAAGGAATACCTTGATCGAACATGGTCAAAAGGTTCTCTCGAGTATTGTTTTCTACCTTTCCAGATTCGAGAGACGATTTACGAAAAGGGACATCATGGAGTTTTCTTTTTGTTTCTTTTAAAACTCCTTAAACATGAAAATTTACCGTGTTACCTGTTGGACTCGTTAAAGATTAAATGAAGAAAGACTTGTCACCATGACGAGGCTGAGTTCCTCCTTCCTAGGGCTCATTAAAATTACTAGGATGGATTTATTCGAGGAATGAACTTACACACTCAGCATATGTTATCCTCTTTATGTTGGCTATCAAAAGTAAAGAGGTACTCACTAGAAATAATATGGGAAAACTAAAAGTAAATAACCTATGTGTATTTTGAGTAGTTTGTCGCTCTTGAACATGACACTCATCTGCAGTTCGTGTCGGGTTGGGGATATTCTTTATTCTTCATTTTTCCTCTGCGGGTTTGAGAAATACATTTGCCTCCTATTATATCACTATTTTTGTCATCATGACCTCTGATCCCATTTCAATCAAATGGTGCCACACTCTGGAGTAGTGTCGCCAATATGTTTAAGAGAAGTACTTCTTGTCAAACATTCTTTGCTTATCTGACCTCCTCTGTTATAATCCTGAATCATGCCTATCATCTTGAGATATCTATTGTTTCGTGTTGATTATGTGGGAATCCTTATGGCCCTCCTTTGATGAATCAATTCCTGTCGACTTCAGCTCATTATTCGGGGAGATGGTTTAGAAACTTATTTTTAGTACCTTGGAGCTTGCATGCCTTAACGGAAATTTCTTCGTGTTCGACGACACGTTCACATCATTTTCCTTCGGTCAAATGATTTTGCAAGTGTTCGATTTCAACAAATTTATTCACACTTGTATATTGTGATGTTTTACCTTGAGGTCCATCGTCATTATTGGTTGTTTCTCTCATGCTTGTTAATGGTCTTCATCATTGACCGGTAATCAGGTGGTTTCTAACATGTTCGACACCAAGACATATATTGGCATGGATATATTCGTACATTCGGTTGATGGAGATCACGGTGAAGACGTTGGGTTTCATATAATTTTGATCTAGGTTGCAGGGAGTTATTGAGTATTCATGATTGTATACATGATCCTATCTATACGAATGGTTGCGTCCATACCTCAGATTTGTTTCTATGATCTCTTTATACGGATGGCTACGAACATGCCATGGGTTAATGTGTTATGTGATGCCTAGGTTAAAATTATGTGGTTAGGTATATTCATACAAGAGATGTCATATATTATATTATATTTTATTTGGCAGGTTTCCTGGCAGTGAACTGAGTTCTTTTCCTTGGTTCATAAAGCATTTCAGCCATCACTCCCCATTCTGCCTTCATGCTTTAGGGGTCATCTGGTACACAGTAATTTTTCACCATGCTCCCTTCCCGTCCCTAATCCTGAAGTGCCCTGTGTGTTGTGTAACCAGCTCCAAAAATAGAAGAAAAGATATATCAACGCCTTAGAAATAAGCCACTTCGAGGGGGCAACCTCCAATACATTACATAAATGAACAAATCTTGGATGATCCAATTTACAAAACCTCTTTCTATATATATATAGAGTCCATGGGGCCATAACAATAATAGGGGAAGCCATGGAAACAAATGAGTCACCCAAAAATAATAATTTTAGGCAACAATAATAATAAAATGGGGCTATGCCATACAATAATAACAAGGGGGTTACACTAACAATAAGGGACTATATCAATAAAATAGAAAATCACTAAGGTGCCCTTCTCTTCAAAAAGTGCTGTCTCAACACTTGAGCAGTTCTGGTGATTCTATATGCAATTATCATCCTCCCATGCAATCTTCTGGGTAAGTTCTTCCCTGATGAGACACCCAAACACTATTCCTCAGTTGTCGAGTTCTTGTTTCCGTGACCGCTTCAGGTTCCAATATGATTTTTACTTCCTCATCAAGTTCCGGTAATATTGTTTGAACTGGAAGATTTTCACTGATAACCTTCTTTAAGCATGAAACATGGAAAATTGGATGTACTCACGAAGAAGCAGGAAGCTCCAATTTGTATGCCATAGTACCAATCTTTTGCAACACCTTGTAAGGACCATAGTACTTTGGCGATAATTTATTATCCTTCTTTGCTTGCTTGAGGGACATTTGGTTGTATGGTTGTAGCCGTAAAAATACCCAATCTCCTACATCAAAACTTCTCTCGCTACGATGTTGATCTGCCTGTTGTTTCATTCGATTTTGTGCCAAATTCAGGTTATCCTTTACGAGTTGGAGAACTTCTTGCTGATGCTCGATGTGATCTTCCACTGCTTGAACCTTCGAATTTTCCCTTAAAGATGATGTGATGGATGGTGGATGATATCCATAAAGTGCCATAAATGGGGTCATTTTTGCTGCAGTATGGAAGGAAGTGTTATACCTCCATTCAGCAAGAGGTAACCACTTGACCCATTGTGTTTGTTTATCAGATACAAAACAACGAAGATATCCTTCCAAACATTTATTTACTATCTCAGTTTGACCATCAGATTGAGGATGATAAGATGAGCTATGAGCTAATTGAGTACCCAAACAAGAAAATAACTCCACCCAAAAATTTCAAAGAAAATGGGACTCTCTGCCAAGCCACACAACCTCTGGCTTCCATGAGATTTTGAATTTATCCATAATGTACTGAAAGTAAACTACTTGCTTTAAATGGATGAGATAATGCACAAAAGTGTGCATACTTGGTAAGTCTATAAATTACCACCATGATGACACTCTTTCCTTCGGACTTATGTAAACCTGTGATAAAAAAAAATTGAAATATCCTCCCAACGTTGACTTGGAATGGATAAAGGTCATAGAAGACCTGGGGTCTTAATTGTCTCAATTTTATTCCGTTGGAAAATCAAACATTCCACCACAAAATTTTGAATATCAAATTTAAGGCCATCCAAAAAAATTCTTTCTCGTCTCCTTGTAAGCCTTTAAAATCTCCAGTTTCCCAGTTGTCCTCCTAAAGGAGAAGGCGTAATCTGTAATGAAGATTTTGTTTAAATAAATTCTCACAAGATATGCTGATCTTTGTACCATAAGGAATCATTTTTCCAACTAAATGTATCAGATGTACTAGGATCTTGCTGCAACTTTTGAATGAGTGTCCATACATCTTTGTCCTTCTTCCATTCATCTCTTGCTTCGGTTATCCAATCTGGTTGGATAATAGAAATGCACAAAGCAATGCTTCCACCTCTTCATTCTTTCTTGAGAGTGCATCTGCAACAACATTAAGCTTTCCTTTTTTGTAGATTATTTCAAAGTCATAACCCAACATCTTTGTGACCCATTTTTTCTTCTCTTCTGAAGATAGTCTTTGTTCCAAAAAGTGTTCAAGACTATCATGATCAGTTTTTACCTTGAAGTGTCTTCCCATTAGGTAAGTTCGCCATTTCTTTAGTGCATGCAGTATTGCTAACATTTCCTTCTCATAAATAGGTTTCTGTAAATACTTTCCTTTGATTGGACGACTTTCAAAAGCAATGGGTCTTCCTTCCGGCATTAAAACTGCACCAATTCCATTTCCTGAGGCATCACATTCCACAATAAAGGTTTTTGTGAAGTCTGGTGTAGCTAAGACCGGTGCTAGGCACATTGCCTCTTTAAGACGTTCAAAGGCCTTAGTTGCTTCAGGAGTCCATGAAATTGCATCTTTCTTCAATAATGTTGTTAGAGGTGCTGCGATTCTCCCATAATTCTTAACAAACTTGCGATAATACCCTGTTAACCCGAGAAATCCTCGCAACTGCTTTATGGTTGTGGGAACTTTCCATTCCTTAATGGCTTTAATTTTGTTAGGGTCTAATTTAACACCCTCGTGAGATACAATATGACCCAGATATTCCACCTCTTGTACTCCAAAGAAACATTTGGATTTTTTTGCATATAATTGTTTCTCCCGCAATAGTTTGAGCACCCTGTCAACATGTTCAACATGATCCTTCCAAGACCTGCTGTAGATTAGTATATCATCAAAAAATACTAGCACAAATTTTCTAAGGAAGGGTTGGAAAATGGAATTCATCAACCCTTGAAATGTAGAAGGTGCATTGGTAAGACCAAAAGGCATGACCAAAAATTCATAATGACCCTCATGAGTTCGAAATGTTGTTTTTGGAATATCTTCAGTCTTCATTCTAATTTGATGATATCCCGAACGAAGATCCAACTTGGTAAAATAAATTGCTCCATGTAATTCATCCAATAATTCATCAATCACAGGAATGGGAAATTTATATTTAATGGTGAGCTTATTGAGCTCCCTATAATCAAGACACATGCGCCATGATCCATCCTTCTTGTGTACCAATACTACAGGAGCAGAGAAAGAACTTTGACTAGGTTGAATTATACCTGCCTCTAACATTTCTGCAATCATACGTTCAATTTCACTTTTTTGGAAGTAAGGATATCTATAAGGCCTGATGTTTGGAGGAACACTTCCTGGAATCAAATGAATAGCATGATCATGATCACGAATAGGTGGGAGTCCTTTGGAAGTTTCAAACACCTTGGAATGATTGTCCAAGACTTGTTGGAGATCTGCAGAAATAGATGATTTTGATGTCGGAACTTCTAGTGAGCATAATTGTGCAATTACGCCTTGTTGTTCTTTCTTTAGAAGCTTTTTCATGACATTAGAGCTTATTATCCTTCCCAGCTTTCCTTCAATACCTCGTAATTCGACTTCCTTTCCTTCTGAAAAAAATTTCAAGAAAAGTTCTTGAAAAATAAAAGCTACCGTCCCCAAAGATTGTAACCATTGTACTCCTAGTACAACATCAGCACCTCCCATAGGAATGGAAAGAATTGGAATATTAAATACATATTCCCCCATGGTTAGCTTGATATTATGGCATTTTCCAGAGCAATTTATAGTTCCTCCATTTGCAACCATCACTTGACATTCTGGTGCTGGGTATAGGAAACAATTTAATTCCTTGGCTACCTTACAATGAATAAAATTATGGGTGCTACCTGAATCAATCAACACTATTACCTTTTCTTCTTGATTTGTCCTTGTATCTTGAGAGTTTGAGGAGTGGTAATTCCTGCCAGTGCATTACACGATATGGTCGGATTCATTTCTTCCTCTTCTAGGGTTGGTTCCCGGTGTATATCCTCTTCTTGTTCATTTTCTTCTTCCTCTTCACAATCTATGTAAAATAATTTCTTCTCAGCACACTTATGACCTTTAGTGTATTTTCTATCACAACTGTAGCAAAGCCCTTTTGCTCTTTTTTCTTCCAATTGTTGTGGTGTCAACCTTGTAGGTTGTGGAAATATAGACGTAGCAACACTTCCTTCTTTATAGAATTGAGTGGTAGGCTTCCTTGTCACCATTATTTTACATTCAACTTTTCTTGCCAACCTGAATTCCTTCTCCAATGAATTTGGTTCCAAAACACAAAATTCATGTTGGATGTTATCCTTTAAAGTGCCTATGAAGAGATCGATCCTGTGTTCCTCTGGAATATCAGTTACCCTTATATTCAATTTTTGGAAGTCCTCAATGTGCTGCCCCACTAAACCCTTTTGTTTGAGATTTATCAATTGGCTAAAGAAGGTGTTGCTCTTCGTATCCTCATAATGTGCTATCATTTCCTCTGTAAAAATTGACCAAGTGAAATTTTTTTTATGGGAGAAAAGCCATCGATACCATACAAATGTATTTTGTTCTAAATGTAAAGTTGCAATGCGTACCTTTTGTGTGTTTTGCACGTTATGGAGATCAAAATATTGCTCCATCTGTAGTATCCATGTTACATGATCCTTTCCATCAAAATTCCTCATATCCATTTTTGGAATATTGTGGTTCTTCTCGCCAACATTAGAGTTTATGAAATCATGATTAACATTTATTTTGTCCTCATCACGAGGTTCTTCTACTATCTTTTCACCATTAGGAAACATTTCTTGTATCAACTTTGTCAAACCTTCGATGTCTGTTTTTAGATAATTCTTCATGTTTTCCATCTTAGCTTCCATTCCAGCTTCCATGCCATCCATCTTCGCTTCCACACCTATCTTCAAAACTTCGATTTCATTTTTTGTTGGTCTTTGTGAGAGTGAAATTTGTTGCACTTGCTCTTGTAATTTTGATAGATCATGTTGCAATTCTTCATCTTCATGAGTCATAGTAGATCCTTCTAAAGGTTTAATGGGTGTTGAATTATTTTTACAGGGCATATTTTAGAACCCAATACTGATATCTATTCTACAATATGCCCTTGGAATCAATTAAAATTGATTCTTCAAACAAGACTTATGCAATTCAGAAAAAAATACACACCTTTTTCTTGCTTTTGAAGAGCTTGATATTGAAATTGGATTATCTCTATGATTGCAGAACTTCAATATCTGAATTTTGGTACCGATGTAGCCCTTTGAATTGTATTTTGAATTCCACAGGTCTGACCTGATTTGGATTCTCCAAGACAAAGTTGTGTCCAATCTCCCACAATGACCTAATTATGGACTGATTCAGTAGAGCGAACTTGTACGACTTGCCACATATCACTGTTTCATCCTTTGTCTCTGAAATTGATAGAAAAGAAACTACATTCTGGGTAGTTGCGACCACTTTTTACGGTACTCCAATCCGATGCCCAAAGAGAGAGTTATTGAAATTTTCCCATGATCACCTCTTTGAGATGAAATTCAGAAGCCTGAAAAAGCACTACCTTCCACAGATCATATCTCCAAAACTATTGTGAAGAAAGCTCTGAAATTTTTTGACAAATTTCCTCAGGATTGCAGCTTCGCACCATATGAATTTCAGATTCTGAACCTTCGTAGAAAAACAGTTATAGCACAAATTCCACGATGACCTGTTTAGGAGCCTGAAAAACGACCTAACTTCTACAAATCATATCTCCGAAAATGTTGCGAACCAAGCTCTGAAATTTTTAGAAAATATTCCTCAGGATTTCGGCTTCGTACCCTAAAACTTTCAGCTTCTAAAACTTCGTAGAAAAAAAATTATAGCGAAAATTTCACGATGACCTGTTTGGAGCAGCGAAACCCTAGAATCCAAAGCCCTGATACCAAATGTTCTGTAACCAGCTCCAAAAATAGAAGAAAAGAGATATCAACGCCTTAGAAATAAGCCACTTCGAGGGGGAAACCTCCAATACATTACATAAATGAAAAAATATTGGATGATCCAGTTTACAAAACCTCCTTTCTATATATAGGAGTCCATGGGGCCATAATGTAATCCTAGTGGGCCACAATGTAATCGTAGCCGACCTAAAAATAATAATTTAAGGGCACAATAATAATAAAATGGGGGTTAAAAGGGTACAATAATAACAATAAGGGGGTTACACTAACAAAAATAAGGGACTATAATAGTAATATAGGGACCTAACACTGTGAAAAAAACTATTTAATGTTTCCACCATGAAGAAATATGTAAATAAATCCACTGAAGACTCAAATAAAACTGCCTTGGAAGATTACTAAAGGAACTTGGTCAAAATCCTAGTTTTCTGGGCCAACGTGTTTCCTAGTTTCATGCTTGCACTGATTCCAGATTAATATTTTTGGCTTAGCACTTCCAGCGCCCTTATTTATTGGAAAACCACACTGATCCCTTTCTGGTAGTGTTTCCTCAAATGAAGGAGAAGCTTCGATTTCTAGAAGTTCCAGGGTAGCGAGTTGGTTGTTAAATGATGGTGATAGAGTCGAGCTCTCTGATTTTAGAGCTTTGATCTCATCCATGGGGGTTTATCCCTTAGAAAGTGGACCTTCCTCCTCCTTTCATGGGCTCCCAACCTCTTCTCCCTTCTTATAAATTTATCTCCATCCTTCCACTACCGGTTAGTCATGGTTGGGCTGGTTTGAATTCTCGTTCCCTTTACATTCTTGCACTATGATAACACATAATTTTTTTAGGATAATGAATTATTTAGAGCTTCGGTTAAGGAATTATATTTTCACCGAAGGGAAGCCTAAAAAATCAAGTCCTAGGATGTAAGCTCTTCCTTTCATATTTATCAATAAAACATATGATGTTTACTTTCTATATTTGTCTAATCTTTTATGCAAATATTTTGGTACTCCTTGATATGCTAGATAGTTAATTTTTAATGATTATTATGTATTGGATTAATTTTGTTGTTGCCTCTTGATAATCTGCAGGTATTTGTGTGCCACGAGTAGCAAAGAGAGAGCCTAAAAGGATCGTAGGTCAAGTTCATCATCAATGGGTTCGAACATAGCATCAAGAAAAGGTACCTCTATCTCTTTTCTTGTCACATTTTGAATATTAGCTAAGAAAGATCTGCATTAGAAAGTATCTCATGTTGCTATACCCACTCTAGGGCTAGAGAGATCGCCTCTATCCGAAGAGGGGATTTATCTTGACAACAATACTTGAGGTAAGGCACATACCTCAACAAATCTAGGAACCTACTAGTATAGTCATCATCTGTCATAGAACCCATATGAAACTCATAAAACTCCCTAGCTCTATCATCATAATATCTCTTAGATAGGTACTTCTTCTTAAAGAGTCTCAAAATCATCCCAAATAAACTCTTCTTCTTGGATTCCCTTGAAACTATTTACATCTTCCCACCAAATATATTATTTCCTTTTTCAGCTGAAGGTAACCATTTGGGCTTTCATTTTCTCTAAATGGTTATGAAATCTGAAGAATTTATTCATCCAAAGAAACCATGCCTCTACATATTCTGACTTCTTCATCTCTCCATAAAATGTAGGAGGCTTGAATTTATTGAACTCCTCAAGAAAGTGCTCACTCCTCCTATAAGGATGATGACGATGATGATTGTGATGCTGTCTCTTGGATGAGGAACTAGAGTGATACCCATACATACTAGTCATTCTATTAGGTGTATCCAATGATCTTCCCAACCTGTATCATGACCAAGACCTTCTACCATATTCTCTATTATTTTACTCTTCCTTCTCTTAAATAATCCTCAATTTTCCCTGTCTTTGAAAATCTGACAAACTCTGAAGGATCACTACATTGACCTCTGCTTATTTTTCCTGAGTCCTTGAAAGTATTTCTCGAGCCTCAACTAACTTGTCATTCTCTACCTTGAAACTTCTTATCTCTTACCTCAAAATCATAAAAGTGTCTGCTATATCAGGAAATTAATGATCTCCTTGCTGACCAACTGATCTATAGGGAGAGTAACATGAACTGTAGTCAACCATTTTTCTCGTCATATTTGAATATCTTCTTCTTGCAAGTATACCACGTAAACTAAACAAAAATATAAAATAATAAACATCATACATCAAGGAGGCTTATATCATCTGAAAAATCAGTTCAAATTAGCATGATACATGTATAATCATAATCATATCAATATGCCAACATCATGCATGACAATATCAACTACATACCATTATATCATGCATGAAAACCATAACCATGACAATGCATGCCTAACAACATGCATCTATCCCATTTAGTCCAAGTGTTTGAACCATGCTCTGATACCACTCAGTGACACTTCCTCCCATATATACCCACTTTAACTAAACTATCGGGGTAAACATGAGGTGAGGGCTACTATGACATGACTCAACCTCCTAGATAACTTTAAGGAAATGGAGTAAACAAAACATGACATTATTGACTTCCCTTATGTGCTACATTAACCCCAAGAATTAACCTTCCATTTTACTGACCTGAACTACCAGTCGCCTGCACAATTCTACATCCATGTGACTGAAAGCCTCCAGTCGCATGCATAATCATACAAGGGAGAAATTGCAGTCTCAATTTCATAGTTCCATGCCTTCTATTGAAAAATTAGTGTCACCTTTTCAGGGCTAGACTTCAGGTAACTACCCATAACTTGATGAAACTTTCCAGAATGATAAATGACAGAAGAACAAATCCTCTAACACAAAACTTAATCAAAGACTTGACCTAACCCAATCTAACCATGATAGTCATTATATCAAATACATGGTAAACATGAAATCTACATGTCATGAATGCATACTTGAACATGGAAATATGAAAATTATCTGGGAAACATCAAGAAGGTCTAGTTCCCTCTCATAATAGTTGTAATGAAATATTTTAGGTCATGCATTCATTAACTAGAAATTTATAAGTAAAAAGAATGATTAGGTCTGTCATAAAACCATGCTTATAACCAACATATAAACATATAAATAACAATGATAGAACGACCTTTAAAGCCACAAAATAACAAGTATAATTAGTCATGAATCACAAGGGGAAAGAGATCTTATCATTCATATGAAAAGCCAACCAAGTCAGGGACTTCCACGTAACACTCAACCATAGATTAAGCTGAACCAGATATTTCTTTCATCCAATCACACCCATGCCATATTCCAAGAATGAATGCTGGATATTATGGGATAAACCAATACATAAGAAACCAAGGGAATCCAAAGTTTAAACCACCTCCACCCCCACATTACCGTGATCTCACCTAAACCGATCTCAAGATAAAAAACCAAACCAAGCTTGGATGCCTTAAAATTCCTTCACCTTTCTTGAGGAATTTTCCTGTGTCCACCCACCTATTGAGGGCTTTCTAGAGAAAACCATATCCACCCCCAACCCTTCTAATTTTCCTGAGACCACCTCACCCGGATCCAAAACCTTTCGGCAATCCAAATCTCAACCAAGAATGAATCCCATCACACCATGGATATCCATAAATGGAAAAGCAAGGCTAAAACCACTATCACACACAGAAAAAACCCAGACCAAAGACAACAAGAGGAACAAATATACACATGGATATACCATGCATGCCAAAACTAAATATGAAATCATACAGGAAATTTGTTACCTGCAAGTATTCCTAATGAAGACGCTTGATCCAACCTTTCCTTGCTTGATCCTTGCCTTCCTTTTCCTTCATTTGATTTCATTTTCTTTCCTTTTCCTTCCTTTTCTTTCTTTATTGCTCCTCTTGGTTCTCTTCTCTCTATGAGAGTAATTCCAAATCCAAAATGAAAAATTCCCCAAACTGATGTTATGAATCCTTTAAATTATTGATACCTCTAATCTCTTCATTTTTCCTCTATTTTACTTCAATTTCCTCCTTAAATGCAACATGTGACCTTTCACCTTCCTTTTCTCCTAATTTCCTTTTCTTCCTCATAAATAAAATGCCAAAAATTCCTTTTTTCCTTTTGAAAGCCTTTTCCATTCCATTTTCCAATTTATCCTTAGTCATAATAAACAACAAGTGATGCCCACTAGGATGTTTTGCCCAACATTTAGCTTGGAATACGTACCTCATGACCTTGTTCTTATTTTTCCCTTATTAAATTTATTACATGAACTTTTTACCCGAGGTTGTTATAATATTTTCTTTAGGAGCATAAATACCAAAGTTTTTGAAGCTATGGAGAATTACTAGCTCTCTTAGGCCCTCATCACATAGGTGCTAGAGAAGCAAGGAGCTAATTATGAGAAACTACTTGATAATTTTATGTTCTTCATTTCCAAGTTCAAAGTTGTTCACATGACAGTTTTCACAATCATAATTTAAGTTCCTCATAAGCAGGAAGATGATAAAGATGGGGCTCAGTTTCACCCCAAAACCTCTATCAACCCAATTATCATAGTTTAAGATGAGGAAATACTACTCAATTTCCTTGGATCCCCAAATTTCCAGGCCTCTAAGTTCCTTAGGCCATGTATGGTAAGTTTTTTGCTTAACATTTTCAAAAATATATGCTTTTTTATCACTTTCCATGGTCATGTTTCCATATGTTATTGTGTTATTAGTATAATTTCATTGTAGGGGTCATTTTTTAGTAATATTGGGGTGATTACATTAGTTAAATGAAAAAATTACATCATGGATTTTCATTATTGGTCTACCGCTAGGCAAACTAAACTAGTAACATAAAATGAGAAGTTTCAAGTTGGCTTTATTGTTTCCAATATGTTGATTTAAGGCTTACCCATGAACAAAAAACCATATCACATAGATCGTAGTGCAACAATTTATATATATATATAAAATCATTAAACAAAATGCAAGACTAGGTATGTGCTATGAGTGTTGTCATGCTCCTGGAATATGGGGTTGATTTTGTTGATGGGGATTTGCACTAGTGTTTAACGTGGGGATTTCAGTGCCAATGAGGGGCTTGAATAATAGATATATATTTCTATTAACTACATCCATTTTCTCCATTATTTGTCCCATGCTGATAATGAGCTCTTGTTGAGCATATGTTCTATCACTGAAAACCTTTTCCATGAGCGTTTTCGATTGGAAATAAAAATTTACAATCTACGTGTAGTTTGATGTCATGGCCATAATTAAATTAAAAACTTCATGAATCCATCCTATGGTATCCCTCTCTAGATGAGAATCAAGAGCAAACATATGTGCCTACCTAAACTGGTCTTCAATTTTTGCAATGTTTTTTTGCACAGCTTTAGGATTAATGCATATTTACTTTTCCATGATGGCTCTGGTAGAGGCTTGGGTGTAGGAACTATGTAGGGAGGGCTCAGGGGTAGTTGGGCATAGAAAAGGAAGGTGGTTCAATGCTTCCATAATGACCACGTCCTTAGGGGCTAGTAATATGAGTATGAACCATGGGTGACTTGGGAGCTAAAACATAATGAGTGGAATAGGGAGGGTACATGCATGTAAGTGGATAAAACTTGGTGGAGAGAGGCTAAAATTTAAGGAAGAGTAGAAAAGAGTTAAAGATATTGTGAGGGCTACAAGGTGGATAGAGCTAGTAAAACTAGAGCCAGAAGAATAGAAATCCCCAAATAAAATAGGGCTAACGAGGTAAATTGAAAACAAAAAATAGAGTGCTATATGGGTGTAAAGGTTCAAAGCATAAGTTGACGATAATATAAAAAATATTTTTGGGAATAATAAATGGAAAACCAAACATGAGCAGTAGAGAACCACGCAAAGGAGTAGATTGAATGAGATCGATGGCCCCACACCATTGAGACAAATTGCTGACATGAATGTCTGGCCTTGCATATTGATGGATTTCCTAACTTGTTAGCCCAAAATTGTTCCAATAGGGGGGTAGACTCCATGATTTAATAGTAGGCATGTTAACTAGATTCTGGTGCTCAACTACACAACAAGCTTCTGCCTACCTATCTGCATAATAACTACAACCTTTCCCCCTTAGAACCATAATATCCTCCCTGAATTCCGTATCAAATATACCATGAATTCATTGTACCTACTGGAGCTATTGTGTAATAATTTATAGCGTGATGATGGCCTTGAAATATATAGGTCGTAGATCTAGGTGGTGTGTTGTCCATGTAGGCTACCAAGTATAGGCAACTTGTTGGCCTATTTTAAATTATAGACATGTTATATTAGACTTGTCAAGGGGATTGGCACCCACCATGTCCAATTGTGGGAGTCATTTTATTCTTAGGGGACCAAAGTCTTTGTTAAACATATAGAACTAAATATGTAAGCTCTAATAACAATGAGTCTAATATTTTGATATTCTTTGTAAATTGATTTCCTCACTTTAACAAACAAAAAAAAAAACCAAAGTTTTAATATTTATTTCTTATACTATAATAATATCAATAAAATTTACCTTAATAATAATAATAAATAAATTAATAAAATTTAAAAATGGTATTATTTGATTCATTTATATAGCATAATTATTATTTTTAATTAAAAAACATCATAAAACCTTTGATATATCATAATGTAACCATTTATAATCATTTAAAAAAATACCATTAAAAAATTAAGAAAAAAAATATATCTTTTTTTAAACATTCCTCTTTTTAAATTTATGCATTATATAACCACACACACATATAATTTAAAACCTATAAACACACACACACACACACACACACACACAGATATGTTTTAATTCTTTATATTCAAACTCCAATATATGTAGATATTATATGAGAAATATCTTTATATTTCATATGAGAATACAAGTTTTGATCATGGAGGAACTACTCAAATTCAATAAAAGGCTCAAATTTATTAACAAAGCTCATCATGTCACTTATTGGAATTGATTTAGACAACATAAAGTATCAAGCTCTTCCAATTTTGAATTTTTTTTCTTTCACTAAATAGGATACACATTTCACTTTCATTATCTATGTTTTCTATATTTACTAAAGTTATTTTCTTGGTTTCTCCCTCATGTTGTGGATAGGAGAGTTATCCTACTTCCTAGGGACTTTCCCTTATTAACTTAAAACCAACTTCGGTTCCTCATTGATTTTAATCCTTCCTCTAGATTTACAAAGCTTTTTCTTATGGAAATTAACTTTACAACTTATTCCACATTGGTTCATGTTGACTGTGACTAAGACCTCCTCCCATGTGTTTCACCTTTCCTTTCTTTTTTTAAGGTTGCATATCTTTTCAGTCTCTCCTCTGTTGAGAAACCTATAGGGAAATGAATAGAATGATTTATATTTACTTGATAACTGCTTGTGATGTATTTTTATTTATTAATAGGTGTGAGAATCATCAAACAACAAAAAAAACAAGAAGAAAAAGAACATAGAATGTAGGCTGCAATCTAGGGCCAAAACCTCTCCACTTGAGAGGAAAACCCGCATATATATTCTATTCCTTATAGATTCTTTAATTGAAAAATTCCAAAACCTTAATACTGAGACCAATACCCTCCAAGACCAAGACCAAAATCTTCAGATGATTTTCTAAACTTGATCGAGTCAAACCAAGTGAAATCTGTTTCAATAGCACTTCTTCAACCTTCTGTTGCAAAACTTTCGGCCTTCATTGTAGATCTGAAATTTTGGCCCCGTACAGTCGCTGCTGCCACACGTGTGAGGTTTGATATGCCTTTTTTTTTTAAATTTGAACTTCATTTTCCTTTCACTGACTTATGGAGCTTGAGGATTACCCTTGGTGACCTTCGCTTGATCTTCTTACCCTATTTTTTCTAAGATCGAACTTGTAGATAGAAACCCTAGATTTGTTGCAGAAACCCTAGTCCTCCTTAGCACATGAGAGAGATAAATAGCCCAAATAAAATTCTCCTTATTCACTTCATTCCCCCTCCTCTTCCTTCGCTATAAATATTGGATAGTGATTGTGTCTCAAGGAGGACGAGTTCCCTCCTATATACATGATTTTCAAGGTGGACGTGCCTTTTTCTGTTAGGTCGACTTGCTAACTACTAGGTTAACTTGGTATTGGAGGGTATTTTGACACTTTTAAGAGCAAAAATAATTTTATTTACAAGTTACAATGTTCACAATGGGGTCTTCAACTTATGAAAATTTCTCTTTTGACTTCTTGACCTAGGAAAATCCCTAGAAGCACGCAATGGGTGTTTGACCTATAAAATAGAAGACCTTGAGAATGAAACCCATGCTTGAATAATAATAATAATAATAATAATTTTATTTCATTTTACAATTTACCATAATCAAAAGTAAATTTCATATTTATGAAGACCAAACCTAGTCACACATTTTTTAACACTAACTCTTAACTAGGGAGGTATACATAAATGGTACATGGACATTCTCAATGTAAATAGATATCATAAGAAGAGTCGGATTGCTAGCCCATATGTCTATCATCGTATCAACGAACATTTTCACATAACAAGGCCTTGACTAAAAACTCTTATCTCTCCACAAGATCGGAGAACAATGTTGGTGAGACTGATGATTTATAGACACCATCATCATTGTCTCTCAAGGTACATACTCCACCAAGGTATTCAAAAAGTATTACCTTCTTTGGAATATTCTTATCTTGAATATCTAGTCCTCGAAGAATATCATTCCACGACTACTCTTATCTGGAATGCCCTACCTCATCCTCAAAGAGTATCGAATTCCAGATATTTACCCAATCCTCCATTCTGTCTTCCCAAGTGAAGAAAATAATGATGTGCCTATCTCTCCCTCTCAACTAGGGAGGATACATCAACCAAACCAAGCTTATCTCTCAAATACACAAGCTTCTTATTAGGAAGATATTTTTCCAATATGTTAGCTACATATTCATCAGTGGAGACATATTGTAGCTTCAATAAACCATCTTGTACTTGCTTCTAAATTTAGTGATACTTAACAGTTTGTAGGTTTCTGTGGTGTAGATTTTTAGATTTAGGGCTTAGAATATCCACAGTATCCATTTTTAGGTCTATGTTTCGAGTCTAGAACAAGAATCATCATTAGGACAAATCCTAATAAGAAGAGAACCAACCAAGGGATATTAATACAAGATGGAAAAGGGAGGGGAGGAGAAGAGCTAACGAGTACAGTAAAATTATTTAATTAAATTTTATAAAAATATATAATAAACTTTATATAATTTTATATAATTATCTATTTTATTTAGAATATTAATTTAATTTGAATAAATTTTAAAAATTTCATATTTATTATAAAAAGAAAACAAATTTATCCCAATCATAATCAAATTAATGCTTAAGTATTAATACTTTTAATAGTAATTTTATATGTTATTAGAATTAATAAAACCATTATTTTTAATTCAATTAATATTAGAAATAATTCTAATTAATTAAATTATTTTAAAGAAAATAGGGTACCTAAGGGGTCTAATAAATAAAACCATATTACTAATATTAAATGTAATATTAATTAGTAGTAGATTAACTTATTACTAATTATATTTGTTAATATTTATAATAAGGAATGAAATCTTTTATCTTAATTATTAGATAATCGTTTATCTTAATTATTAGAAAATGTATTTCTTAATTATTAGAAATTAATTTAGAGGGTTAACAATTATCAATAAAAATTAGATTACTTAAGATATGATTTTAGGGGTTTTTTATTATTAAGAAGAGAAAATGGAGGTGAGGATACAAAATGAGGTGAAGGGTAAATGGAGAAAAAGGAAGGAGAAGAGGGAGAGTAATGAGATCAAGAAGAGGAGGTGATGAACAAGTAAAGGGGGAGGAATGAGGAATATGTGCACCTTGATGTAAGGGGTATGACAGGGAATTATGATCAACATGAAAGGATGATGGGGTAAGGTGAAAGGAGAGGGAAAATGGAAAACCACGGGTTAAGGAGGCTTATTGGGGAGTCGGTACTTATTCCATAGAGTGGGGAAGAACGAGGATCCAATTTCTTCTAACCTCCAAACCCCCATCCGTATTGAGGTTGTGAGGGTGTTTGATGATTTCAAGAGCTTCACGAACTTTACATTTGAAATAGTGTTTTTCATTGGCAATGACCTCAGCGTCTTCAAGACAAATGTGGTGACTAGTTTTATTGGAGTGTTCAACCAAAGCCAAGGTTCTAATTCTTCCATTTCTGATGTCAGTGCCATGTCCTTTAAGACTAATCTTGAAATTCCTATCTATTTCTCCAATACAGTAGTCCCCGCAAGAGAATTTAATCTTGTACACACCATTCTATTGGAGGTGCTTAGGTTTGTCTTTGACCAATTTCATTCTTTGTTTGATGGTCATTAGAGGCTTGAAAGAGGTTCTAATTTCCTTTTCTAGAACGTTTGCCACCTTTTCCGTGACTCCTTGAATATAAGGAAGATATGATTTAGTAGTCGAGGACTCATAACATGAATTTATTTTATTTTCAGATCTGGCTCTTTGAATTTCCTTGATAATGTCTTTATTTTTATACCCCAAGTCTAAGAATGCCCTTTTTAAATATTTAATTTCTTCTTCAACATGACTGTTGTCAAATATTCTAAAATATCGCGTAAAAAGAGCCATAAGAACCCCCATATTTTGAGAGGGGTATTGGTGTGAATCGACGTGAAGGTAATTGTCAGTATGTGATTTCTTCTTGAAAAATTTGTGTCCAAGAAATCCATCTCTGTTTATTATGAGGAGAACGTCAAGGAATGGGATGCCATTGTTTTCCTCACCTTCCATTGTAAATTGAATATCTTTGGATATGGTATTAAGGTAGTCTAGAAAGATTTTAAGCTCTTCATCCCCATGTGGCCAATTGACCCTAGTATCATCCACAAACCTAATCCAAAATTTAGGTTTTAATGGGTATGTATCGAGTGCCTTATTTTCTAATTTTTGTCTTTCCATGAAATATTGGGTCTTCAGACAATCATATATAACTAGTGTTATAACAATGTATCGATATAGGGTCCTTAGGTCCTAGAAATATATTGGATAAAAACTTCCTTAACTAGATTGCTTCTCTACTTACTTCATAGGTTGTAATATATTTAGCCTCAACACTACTCAAAGCAACTGTATCTTTCTTCCTGCTCATCCAGGAGATCATGGAGGATCCCAAAATAAAAAATCCTCATATAGTGCTCCTTCCATCTTGCTCACTTCCTCCCCAGTCAGAATCTGTATATCCCATCAAGTGGAAATTATTCTTCCTATCATATTTTAGGCAGTAGTGGATGGTTCCTTGCAGATATCTTAGAATATGTTTTTTTTTTATGCAATGATCATGATTCAAATCCAATTGGAATTTACTAAGAAAATTTACTACAAAAAATATGTCTGGTTCAGTATTCACAAAGTACAATAGTGATCCAATCAGTTGTCTATACTTGGAAGGATCCACAAGGATATATTTGAAACTCCTATGTCTCTTCAAGTTTGTGATCATAGGAGTGGTCATTGGTTTGCAATCCATCATCTCAAACCTCTTCAACATATTTATCACATACTTCCCTTGACCCATATAAATTTCATCAGGTCCTTTACAGACTTCTAGTCCCAAATAATAATGCATAAACCCTATATCCTTCATGTCAAATTCTGCTGCTAGTTTCTTATTACATTCTTCAATGTGACCTTCTACACCTGTCAAGAGAATATCATCTACCTATAGAAGAATTATTGTTTGTTCTCCCTTCACAACCTTGATATAAAGTTTCATATCATCAGAACTTTTTGTGAAGCCTAACCTCTGTCTGTATGCATCCATCCTAGAATACCATGCCCTTTGTGCTTACTTGAGGCCATATAATTATTTCTTCAATATGAAAACATACGCCTTTCTATATTTAACTTCAAATCCCAAGGGTTGTTCTATATAGACTTCCACATCAATTGTGTCATTCAAAAATGCAGTCTTGACATCCATTTGGTGGATGTTCCATCCCATCGATGCTGCCAAAGAGACCAATGAATGAATTATTGTATACCTTGTTGTCAAAGAAAATGTCTCTTCATATTCAATGCCTTCTTATTGAGAGAATATTCTAACCACAAATCTTGCCTTATACTTTTCGATACTTCCATTTGTTGCATGTTTGATCATATAGATCCATTTGGAAGTTACGAAATATTTGTCTTCGGGCCTAGATATGATATACCAAACTCCATTCTTCATTATAGATTGATATTCCTCACTCATTTAATCCTTCCATTCTTTATGGTTGACAACTTCTTCAAAGGTGGATGTCTTTTCTTATATCAGTTTTTTCATGTATGTTTCATACCCAAAATATCTTTTGGGTTTCTTTCTTTCTCTGAATGTACCTAGCGTTTCTCCATCACCTTCTGCATAAATTAGTGTATTCTTCAACTAGTTAGGTCTATTTCTTGATTGGGGGATGACCATAGGTTGAATAGTACCTTTATTTTCATGGTGAGATTTATCTTCTTCCTTCTCAAATTCTTCTTCAATTACTGGAATTTCTTCATCATCAGATTCCATGGGAAGTTTCTTACATTTCTTGATTACAATAATTTCGTCAAATATGATATATCAACTAAATTTTATATGGTTTCCTTCCCTTATTTAGATTCTATATGCCTTAGAGGAGTTGTTGTAGCCGAAAAATTTTCCTCTCATGCTCGATGGTTCTGGCTTCTTTCTTTTATCCTTTTGTATATGAATATATACAAGAGACCAAAATATACGAAGATGATCTACAGTTTTTTTCTTCCCAGTGAATACTTATTCAATAGTTATGCCATCCAGTGACCTACGAGGACTTGAATTTTGAATATATACAATTGTCTTCATGGTTTAACTCCATAGAAATTTTGGTAGATATTTATCATGCAACATTTCTTTTACACTTTCTTCAATGGACTGGTTCTTTCGTTCTGAAATTCCATTTTGTTCGTGATTGTATGGGACTATCATCTCCCTCTTAATCTCATAATCATTGCAGAAGCCTATAATTTACTTGATGTATAATCTCCTCCATTATCAGATCTTAGTATCTTGATTCTTCTTTCTGTAAGGTTCTCCACTTCAGCTTTGAATTCTTGTTAATTTTGTAAATACTTCGTCCTTGGATTTCATCAAGTAAACCCAAGTTTTTCTTGAATGATCATCTATAAAAGTGACATAATATAGATGACCTCTAAGTGATTTAGTAGTCATAGGGACACATACATTAGAATTAATAAGATCCAAGATTTATTTTGACTGTGAAGCACTGCTACCAATTGGTCTCTTGGTGTCTGTACCTAATGTGCATCCCTTACATACTCGTTCCTGATCTTCTTTCAATTCTAGGATTCCATATACTATAGTACTTATAGTTGGAATAATTTTTAAATTAAGATGACCAAATCTTCTATGTCAGAGTTCACATGGGATGATTTCAATGTGAAACAAGGCTTGTGCAAGAGGAGATATCAACCCGTAAAGTATTCCTTCACAAATACTAATTACTCTATGATTTTCTATACTTGAGTTATTATTCCATACCATAAACTTTCCATCAATAAAATCTACTCTATCACCCTTATCTTGTAGACTTTAAATGGAAAGTAAGTTCTTATGAAAACCTGGAAAAAATAGGATTTTTTTGAGATGAATGTTGCTTCCATTCTCTAGCTCTATATAGGTTGATCCGATTCCTCTTACATGATAGCTCTTATTATCTACAAGTTCCACTGAGTAATAATATGCTCCCTTTGATAATGTCTTTTTTTTTTTTTTTATGTCCAGTCATGTGTCTAGATGCACCACTATCGATTACCCAAATGCTCTCGTCTTGGAATGTGCCAGTGAGTGCAGAGAAGATACCTTCATCCTTTGCTTTGATTACTTCATTCTTTGTAGTAAATAGATGATTCCATGCTTTCTTAATGCCTTTATTGAGATATATTGCTACCTTTTAACACTACTTGAGGAAATTCTTCAATATAATGGAGATATTCATAATGCCCTTATCCAACCTTAGCTCTGACACCATGTTGATAAATCTATATGGAAATGAATAGAAGGATTTATATTTACTTGATAACTGCACATGATGTGTTTTTACTTATTAGATTTGGTACTTATTATTATGTGTGAGAATCATAAAAAAACTACCAAAATAATAAGAACAAGAGCATAGAATCTAGGATGCAAGCCAGGGCCAAAACCTCTCCACTTAAGAGGAAAACCCACAAATACCTTCTATTCCGTATAAATTATTCAATTGATGAATTCCAAGACCTTAATATTAATACCAATACCCTCCAATACTAATACCAACCTCTTCGTATGATATTCTATCCTTGATCCAATAAAACCAAGTCAAATCTCTTCCAGTAGCACTTCCTCGACCTTCTGCTGCAAAATTTTCGGCCTTCACTGCAGATCTGAAATTTCAACCCCCTAGAGTTGTTATTGCCACATGTGTGAGCTTCGATCTGCCTTCTGATCCTTCCTTTGATCTCCGATTTCATTTCTTTGACTTCTGGAGTTTTAGGATGACCATTGGTGGCCTTCGCTTGACCTTCTTGCCTTATTTTCTCCAAGATCAAACTTGTATATAGAAATCTTAGATCTGTTGTAAAAACCCTATCCCTCCTTATCACGTGAGAGAGAGAAATATCCCAAAAAAAGGTCTCCTTCGTCCTCTTCCTTCTCCGTTTCCTTCTTCTTCCTCTTCCTTCATTAAAATGAGTGATGAGTGATTGTGTTTCAAGGAGGATGAGCTCCCTCCTATATATATAGTCTCTTCAAGGTGGACATGGCTCTTTCTTTTAGGCCAACTTGCTAGCTTCCAGGTCAACTTTGACTTGGAGGTTATTGACACATTTAAGGACAAAAATAATTTTCTTTACACGTTACAATATGCCTAATGGGGTCTTAAACTTATGAAACTAAATCTTTTGACTTCTCGACCTAGAAAAAAACCCTAGAAGCACTCTTTGGGTTCTTGAACTATAAAATAAAATACCTTGAGCATGAAATCCATGCTCCAAAAATAATAATAACAATTTTATTTCATTTTACAATTTACAAGAATCAAAAGTACAACTCATATTTATGAATACCGAACCTAATTACACATTTTTGAACATCCTCCCCCATTGCAAAAATCTATTATCCCCTTAGTATCTTCCCTACCTCTTTTCACCATGTTCCCTCAATTCCTCTATTTTGTCATAATAAATCCTGCAAGCATGCCTTGGTGTGGTGGAAGCCAACAACGAAAAACCAACCATTTCCACAGAGGGTACCCTAAACCTATTCTTAGATAAAATTAGATATTATTTATTAACAACAGATGTCTCTGGAAATTTCAAATCAAATTATTTCATAGGTAGAAGCAAGGGTAGAAATATAGTTCATTCAAGATGAAGAAATTAAATAAAATGTGGGTCAATGGATCCCTAACATTGGAACTAGAAAAGGGAGATACAATAAATATCTTTAGATAGTGGACCTATATCATCAAGAGAAAACCATCATCATTAAAGTGTTGGTGGAAAGGAGTGAGGCTTAGTAGGATATTCATAGATTTTTTCTACCTCCAAATGAAAAAAATGGATCACAAGGTCTCCAAGTTCATAAATAATATTGTCACCCTGGTGATGGCCCTCACTATTGCAACAATAATGCTACAACTCCAAAAGGTATCATCTTTAATTATCAACAGAAGGTTCATAAAAATTTAAGAGGGGTTGGAAATATGTGTGCAGTAAGCACTATTCTTTTCTCGTGTGTACCTTTACATGGGTGAAAGTACTAAGATGAGATCTAGTTACACATAAACCATTCTAATTATTCTATGTTATAGGAAAAAATTGAAATGGCAGGAAATTAAAGACAACAAGAAAATATATACTAGTTACAATAAAACAATTAAAACCATATTAAATGTATTTAAATTAAATCATATCTATTTTGTTGTGCAAATAAATCAAACACACAACTGAAATAAAATATTGTAATTAGCAAATCCTAATTTTGCAAATAAAGGGCACTTTCTACAACAAATTAGGTCAAAGCATATACTTGGCATCCCCGCTTCTAACTTCAATCTTCATAGTTCCAATGATGTTGTAACACATAAAGAAGGTGAAGCATGGCTTGGATGCAAATTTGAGCAAGTTTTGGTCAGAAAATGTAAATTTCTACACGAGTCTCTATTTTGCCACAGGAGATATTCCAACAAGTGGTAAAATGTGCTAAAGATGAGGTTGGAAATAAAAAGAAAATAATAAATGACTAAGAAATGATAAATAATGCATGTACACATAATGACATCAGTGATATAAGTTTGTATGCAATAAAATGCGTGGTTGTAAAGTCTCCTGTAGTAGCAAAAGAAGGGAACTATGTAGTCACAGTGAAACAACAATGATGGAAAACAGATAAATATTAGTATCCAAAGTAATCTAAGATGCATAAATAAATATTTTAATTGAAATAAATTACACTACCAACGTTATCGTTTAATTCTCAAATACAATGCAAGAAAATACAACTCAGAAATAAGCTAAGAAATCTTGCATAAAAGTAATATTCATAAATAAATTGAAAAAATGAAACAAATTCATAAATAATAATAATACAGAAGGGGTCTTGAGCACCTAGGGTGAGCCCTAACCCAAGGAAGCTCATATCCCTAAAGAAAAAATATACTAATAACTCAAACCAAATACAACTTTCATTAATTGAAGAATGGTTGGAACATGCCAAAAAGTTGCAGAACTTGAAAACTAGACTTTCTACACTGTTATCATGTTGGTTCTATTTTTTGATAGCTACCTAATGGGAAAATCAAGACCTATATTTATGCAAAATGGGTGAGGGGAAACTACCTTGAAAGGAGGATTGATTTCCCTCTAAAGCTCCTAGAAAAATGGATCTTGCTCCCTAATGACCTTGCATCTACAAGGAGGAGTATTTACTGACTCAAGCCAACATATTTTGAACCTTTTATAGTAGGGACATTTCCCATGAATATCTTTGGCCAAATATCCTCATAATATGTGCAAAATATTCTTAGTATCACTTAAAATAATTATATAGGCACATAAACCATAATGAATCTCTATAACCTTCCTAAGAATTCATTTAAGCTAAGGAAATGTTATTAAGTGCAAAAAATTAGGGTCTAATACAATTTTTATGTGCCTAGGAAAGGTTACATGAGACTTATGTTTTACCTAATTGGGAGGCCCATCATACCCCCTACTGAAACTGTTGCTCAACCTTTGAGTAGCCTACTCCTCCTCCTTCCTTTGCCTTTCCTCATTTATTTCCTTGATGACCTATTCAACATTCCATGTTGTGTTGAAGGTGTTTTTGTTTTCTAAATGGAAAGTTATGTTCTCTTCAATGTGTTTCCACACACTTGTCTCTTCTTTCTGACTATGATTACCCTAAATTCATAATAGAAAGGGATTTAATCTAAATCCACTCTGTTGCAATCAAATACATTAAATGATCTCTTATACAAACGAGCCTTGGAAATTGTAACTTGTAATATGTCAAGGGGATTGTATTCTCTAATCTTCATGCTTTAAGGCAGTGCTTGCCATATCCTTTGGAAATCTTGTGATATTTCTTTACCCAATAACCCAAAATTATATTCAAAGTGGAGGATGCCATCTAATATAATTTTTTTGTAAACTTCCACCACTTTAGGATGCTTTTCTAGGAATTCATAAGTGTAAGTGAGGATGGATGGAATGGGATGTTCAGGTCCAACCCAAAGTGGATCCTTTAGCTCTACATCCATGATTATTTTCACTTCTTCAACCCTGACCTCTTCATGCCTTAGCCAAGAAGTGAAGGTCATTAATTGTGCATTTGGGTCCCATTAGGTTAGATCTAGAAGCACAAGGTTGTGGATGTAAAATTCATCAAGCTTGGCCTTATATTTTGCACTACATTCAAGGCAGAAGTCAATGAAGTCCTTGGAATCTTGTAGAGGGACAACCCCTTTTTGTGCAAGCATTCTTATTTGAATCGAGCACCATTTCTACTTTAGGAATAAGGAATAGGTTTTTGAGGGTTTCGTGGAAATGATTTCCTATAAAGAGAGGTGTGTCATGGTGCCCAAATATTTTTTTGAAGTTGCAACTTGAGTGTCACTCTCTTGTAGCAATATTTGTGTCTACTACAATTGGATTTTTAGTTTCTTGTTTATCTTCTCCAAGTATTCCCTTCTATTAGCTTCTTCAAACCTTATGAGTTCCATATATTCTCTCATAATTTTCATCGCATCTTCCATATCGGTCACATTAGTAACACCTTTAGATTTGGAAATATTCCTCCATCGGAGAGTCTCAACTTTCTCCCACTATACGACAAGGAATAGTTGTGGTGCTATGTGTATAGGAAGTGGTTTTCTTGCCTAAAACCAAGAAGAGAAGGAGGTGTTTACCCTTTCAAAGTTATCCTTGTTTCCCTTTTGATCTAAAATTTTGTAGGTTGTTCTTGTAGCAAGGCAACTATTCCTGTAGTTTTCCAAGGTCCTACTCTAGACAAGAAACTTGCTCTTGTAGCTGAGCATTTTTTTCTTCTGATTGTACTTGCTAGCTCATCTCCTCAAGAGGTATTTTTGTTTCTGATGCTTGCACCTTTGGTGCTTTTAATTTATTCCCCTTCACATCTTGAAGCTGTTCTTTGTCTAAGCTAGTGTTATCTTCAAGAAGGATAAGAGTCGTAAAAGGTGGTGTAGGCTTGCCACTATATTATATTCTTGTGATTTTTCTCTTCTCGGTGCAAGAATAATATTGCGAATATCTACTTATATTTTTCTTTGTGGGGGTGCTAAGTGTTTATAATGTAGCTAAAATTTCTTTTTCTTCTTCTACTAAGAGTTTTTCCCATCCTCTCTGTGCTACAGGGCTTTCTACCACCTCCTTCTTCCTCATTTTAGGTATCCTTGTTTGTGGTTTTTTGTCCTCTTCCTAAGGTTTTGCTAATTCTTCTTGAGGCTCTATCATTTATTTCTTAAATTTTGTCTAAGGTCCTACCAATTCAGCCTCGGGTTCCACTAACTCTATCTTTGCAAAATCTATCTAAGGTTCTACTAATTCAGCTTGGGCCTCTAAGAAGGCGTGTATATCTACGTCTACAAATTCTACCCATGGAATGGATTTTTGAGATGTTATAATCAATCCATGAATATTAATTTGATCAGTCCATGATGGGCCAAGTAATTTTGTTTTCCCTCCTTCACCGTCATGCTCATCTCTTTTAGGGATTGGTGAATAAAACGTGGGATACTAAGCCTCTCATGATTAGGTATGACAACTTGGAATATTAATTGATAAAGGAGACTAAACTGATAAGAATATACTATGCTTAACCTTCCCTAAAAAGGAGTATACTTGAGGATGTGATAGGCTATTTCATCCCACATGGGAGGTAGGCTTTCCCTTTTAATCCCATTTTTTTCATCATCTGGTCACTCATTAGGGAGGAAAAACCCTCTTTTTGCATTGATAGCTTCACGCCTCTTCCATTTACTATGTTGCGTCCCATTTTAAAGGGTAGTGACCCTACTGATTAAGTATTCGTCAATGCATATTGTCAACCCTTTGACTGTAGTGACTACTTCCTGGCCCTAAGGGTGCTGTAAGTTTATGGAAAATTCTAGGGAAATTTCATCATCATAGCTTGTAAGTTTATTAAAGAACCTCAATCAATGAAATTTTTCTAAAATGGCCATAAAATAAGGATTTTTTATGAATCTGAGTGGTATAACTAGGTTCTCCCCTGTTGAATCCCCCTCCCATTGTATCACACAACTTGCACAATTTTGATCAAAAAGTTTCTTACAAGGAAATATTGTTTCTATACTACTATCAAATTAGGGTTTTCTTATGGAAATAAGGGATCCTGTAGGAAAATGCATATTCCTCCAAAAAATTCTTCTAAAAAAAACTTGTCACTCCATACTATAAATAACTATGCATATTTTCACTTTGAGGACAAATAAACATAACTAATTGTCCCTTTATTTAACTTGTACCCTTGACATAGAAAACATGTTGACTGATAAATTTAAGCAATTGAGCATCAATCCTGATGAAAAATGTGAGTAAGGAAGTGGAGAGATGTTATAATTATGAAATTTTGAGGAAAAATTCCTTTCTCAACTTGTTTGGGGTCTTTGTTAGTGCTTTTGGTGATATTTTTTCCCTGTAGAAAAACTCTTTGTATCTTGTAACATGTTACAATCTGGTTCTTGTAGCTCACAATTTTTGAACCCGATATCCTATAACTTTTTATTTAGTGGTGGAAGAATTCATAGAGGACATTTAATAATATTTTCATGTATAATTTAGAGTGATAATATGTGGAAATATTGAAATTGATCTCGAGGTTATGTGGAGATAGTGCCGGTGGGTGATGAGAGAAAGAATCCAGTAGTTGAGCTAGCCCCCACCTACATTTTTTTGGGTCTTAATGTCATTGTATTCCACTTCACCTTATCACAAGTAAGAAACAGTGGCTTAATTTTTAAATTATCCCCGATTTTTTTCTTATTCACCCTCACGTGTGGAGAACCCTTGGAAAAAGTGGAGTTTTCTGCCAAATTTTGTCGAGACCTCTGTTAGTCTTACTTGGCTATAGGTCCATTCGATTTTCTCACTCATAAAATTTCTTAATGCCTTTAATGAATTTCAAGGGTAATTGTGAGAGATCATCATACATGGTGTTTTACCTTTTATGATTCTTAGAGGTTTCTTTGATGTATTTCAAGCATTCTCATGTTACTACTGAATAGATAATCCTGTAGTAGTCTATAGGAAATTTGGTAGTTTCTCAAGGTTACTTTTTAAAGCTAGAAGGAGTGTTTTGACAACTAATGTTGATCTAGAGATGCATGGATTTTGCGCATTATGTGATCTCTCTTAGAAATGTTGGAGACTTGGGTCTATAGGATTTCTACATGATACTACAAGATTGTGTAATCTCTTGTAGCAGTAACAAAAATCCCTCACATTCATCAAAATACTCTTCTGATACATCAAGGGGTATTGATAATTCAAGGAGGAAATAATGATGGGGATGGAGATGATTTTGATGGTAGTTGTGATGAAAAAATCAAGGAATTTGAGCTATTACAGGATTGGAAATGGTGAATAGTGGAGGAAAAACTTAAATGTAATGCATGTTGATGGAATAGCTAAGTGTGATGATTCAAAGAAATTCCTCGATTTGTATGTTTTTATCAAATAGTGTTTATCTTGTAGCATTACATGAATTTCCTGTAGCATTTCAGGGAAGTGGATATAAATGCATGGAAAGGATTTGGAAATGCACATGTGATGTTATGGATGATGGATAATGATGGAAAATGTTGTAGGGGTACTTTTTGGTCCCTCTAGGAATGCATGAGTTGATTCCTTTGGCCGAATTTGTAGGATGGTATGTCCAAAATATCTTGTTATTTTGTGTACGCTATGATACTTTCACATAAATCAAGGTAAGATAAAAACATATTTTTTATGATTTATTTTTTTCTTCTTCATTTTTTTCTTTTTTCTTTTTGAAGGCCCACTAGTTTCCTCATGGAGGTTTTAAACTAGTAGATTTGGCCTAGGTTCCTTAGAGGAGGTTTGCACCTAGCTTTATTTATCATTTTTTTTTCTTAGACTTATAGGCTCCCTCATAAAGGTTTTCTGATAGTTAGTCTGCCTCAAGTGCCTAAAAGGAGGTTTTCGCTTGAGTTTTTTTCTTTTTTTTTTTCTTGTTGGTCAGAGGATGAAAGGATTGGGGTATTTGATGCCCTCAATCAAATTAAGCTCCTTAATTATTGATTTGGTAAATTCAACCCTAGAGAGGGGCTTCTTGTATAATTTCAACTGATAACCATTTACCAAAAGTGGAATTTACTCTTCATCTATAGTTATAGTCCTAAATGAACCATTATCATAGTATTTTTCAACAAGACAAAGACCCAACCATCTGGTTGTGAGATTCCCTTTAAAATCCTTAAACCTTGAGTAATACAAGAGGGCCCAATCACCTTCCTGGAAGGTTCTAGTTTTGATATTTTTGTCATGCCAAAATTTTCTTTGCATCTAGGCCATTTTCATATGCAATAAGGAATTCATCTTATATTCATCAAGTGCATTTAATTATTTAAAAAATTCATCCAATTTTGTGGTGATATATGTGTCAAGCAGGGCTACCATCCTCAATTTGTTGTAGTCAAACTCAATAGATAATAAGGCATTTTTTCCATATACTATCCCATTGGGAGTGAACCCGATAGTGGTATTCTAGGTGGTGTTGTAGGCCCATGTGGCTTCAAAAAGTCTCTTTTCCCAATCCTTTTCGTTGTTCTTGATTACTTTGGTTAAAGCGCTCTCTAATGCTTTGTTAGTCACATCCACTTGTAATTTTTCTTGAGGGCGAAATGGACTAGACCTTCGATGTTGGGTGTGATGTTTCTTCATTATTACCTTGATCAAATTGGAGGTGAAATAGGAGCCTTCATATATCACCAATTATCTTGGAAAACCAAACTTATAGAAGAAATTTTCTCTTGGAAACTCATATTCTTTCTACTCGGTTGTTTCTTTCTCTGCTTTCACCTCATCCCACTTAGTTAGGTAGTTAGTGAATATATATATATATATATATATATATATATATATATATATATATATTATTAGTCTTATCACCAATTATCTTGGAAAACCAAACTTATAGAAGAAATTTTGTCTTGGAAACTCATATTCTTTCTACTCGGTTGTTGCTTTCTCTACTTTCACCTCATCCCACTTAGTTAAGTAGTTAGTGAAAATAATATATATATTCAGATGGAGGATCAATAGGACCAATGAAGTCCATTACTCACTTCTCAAATGGATCAAAATACACTTCAAGTTGTGAAGGAATTCTATCCCTCCAGGTGGATTTGACATCCTCTGGCACTCATCACAATGTGTGTTGAGAATTGTATCGAGAAAGTCTTAATTTGACTTTGACTTGGCTAAATTGAGGAAATTCGAATTTCCACATCAACGGACAACTTGGAGATAGTTAACTGAGGTGACATGGCTCTTGTCACTCAATTATCTCAATAAATTTGAGTTAGAGGGTTTGGAGTTCAGTTATGCATGTGTGATTGCTAATTTTTAGCAATCAAGGTCAATTATTTCCAGTTGTATTCAGTTAAACTAGTTCTAACTGTTAATAGAACTAGGTGGAGGTAAATTGTGTAGTGGGACAATAGTATAACTAAATTATCATTGAGTTAATTGAACAATTATCTGAAAATAGCTAGTGCATGTAGAGAATTTGAGTTCTTCAGTTGTGGTGGAGATTCCAAGGCAATGTAACAAGCAGTTGTAAACTAGTTTGAATGTCCAAGTGTTGCATGCAGTTAGATCATCAAGAAAATAACACTTAAGTAGAGGAAAAAATTATCTAAGTATGGGTCAAAGCTTCTCATTGAGAAGAGAGTACGGTTATTCATTTGCAGGTTGTGCTCATAGATGGAAATAATTTGTTATACATTCTCTATTCATCTGATTAATGAAAAGTGGCTTGAGAATTTGTTTCCCAGTTGGGTTCCCCTAGAAAAAATATTGTGCATGTATGGTTTTTCTTATTTCATATTCGCGAATGTTGTTCTAAATTGTGAATTAAATTCTATAGATCAATAGAGTAGAATTGTGTCTCTTAATTTAGATTAAAATTTATTGAGAATTTACAATTATATCAAAAAATTTATACATGGTATTAGAGTAGGATTCACATTAGAATAAGAATTAGGAAGTTGTTTCTCAGGAGGTTCGAATTTGCATCTTTAGTGTAGCAGGATCTCTTCAGAGTTGGGAATATGACCTTCAACGAGCTAAGATTAGAGTATGCCTTGGATGATAACTTGAATTTCATTGCATGGAAGGATCACATGGAGGTAGTGCTTGATGACAATGGATTGTTGGAAAATGTCAAGACAGACATTCCAAAACTAGGATCAATTAATGCTATGAACCTAGCCCATTGGAAGAAAGATGTAGGCAAGGTGAGGAGAGTAATCTTGGAGGGAGTGTGAGATCAAATTTTCTCAACTATCCATGGAAATGAAACTACTTTTCTCAATGTGGAAAGCACTGACAGAGTTGTTCGAGAATAGAAATGACCATAGAAAATCGACCCTAAAATAAAAACTTCGAAATATCAAGATGCATAAGAATGACACTATTCCGCAGTATCTCACCAGGTTTACCCAAGTTTTTGATGAGCTTGGAGGGGTGGGTGTGAATGTTGTAGAAGATGACCTGATGGAGACGGTCTCTTCTAGGCATTCCCAAAAGATGGCATAGCTACCAGGACTGGGTGAATGGGAGGGAGAAATTACCGAATTTGGTACGCTTGTGGTATGATTTCCTACAACATGAGATCAGTAAGAATACTAGAGATGGAACCTCATCCAAGGGAGAGGATGAAGAAAATTTTTCATTAGTTGGAAAGGGAAAGAAGGGAAAAGGGAAGAAATCTCAAACAAAACTAGAATCTAGCTAAGGAGGCAAGAATAAATACTTGTACAAAATAAAATGCTTCAATTGTCATGAATTCGGGCACTATGCTACAAATTTTCCACACAAAAAGTCTAGCTAGAATAACTTAGGAGGAGAAGGTGAGGCATTGGCTTCACATTTTGAGCTATACTTAAACCTTATCGCATGCATGACCATATATGTGATGGGGAGTGTGTGGTACTTGGTGTTTGGTCAATTTAGTGTGTTCTAAATTACTGCATTTAAATTGTCAATCCGGGAATCGTAAGCTGATGAAGTGCGGCACACTATATGTGCAAGATAACCTATTTCTTAACTTTTTGTCGTTTTTGGTTTTTCTAAAGTGAAATGGAAATTCTAAGATGAAAACAAGTTTGGTTATGTTTGTTCAAGGAAGTGATATCCCCTATAATGATTTACCAACTTGAAACTTTAAAAAGCAAATTGAAATTTACAATGACAAGACTTGAAAGAAAATAAAAATGTACTGCTGAAATGAAAAGGTGTTGCTAATCTAATAAATCAAAACAGTAAACTAGTGAGCATGAAAACCAAACTATTCTTGCTGCCAACTAAACACAAAAGAACTATGCTTAAGGAAATTCAAAATTGCAACAAAATAAATCTAAATCAGATTACATCAATTTATCTTCTGACCCTTCATCATTAGTCCGGCTATGATTTTCGGAAGTAATCATAAACAACTTGAGTAACTGATATTTAATTTGCAGAAAGTAAACTAATACTAAACCATACACTCATGATTCAATCCCTCACCATCAGTCCAGCTGTGGCTTTCGGAGGCAATTGAAGATGTCATGCATGATTTAATATATCTAAATTTGCAGAAAAGAAACTAATACTAAACTACACATTTCATAATGCAATCCCTCACCATCAGTCCAGCTGTGGCTTTCGGAGGCAACTGAAGATGCTATGAGCAGATTAGTATATCTAAATTTTAACTACTGAAGCAAATAAACAAAACTGAAATGAACAAAGCAATACTAAAATTAAACAAAAGCTATGAAAATCAAATTAGCAGCAGAACAATGTTAGTTCCATGTCATTAGTCAAAAAGCTATGAAAATGCCCGGGCTGCCTATCTAAAACCTGAAACATAAACACTGATCAGTGATTAACAATCATAAAGCATGAAAGACAGAAATGAAAGGGAAATTATGGAAGTGTATAAACAGAAATGAAACAACTGCAAAGTATGAACATATGAATGGATTATGATACAATGATTTCTAAAGAAACAAAATGAGAAATATACACTAATACACAAAACCTTAGCTGAGCAGGGGCCCTCTACATAGCCTTGGCAACGGTCCTCAAATACGAATTAAGTTAAAAAAACAGAGTCTTCTCATATTAAAAAGCAGTCATTACAGAATTGTAATGTTACGGCACAAGTGCAGCGTAATCACTACAGAGCAGACTAATCAAAAGATAACAGAGACTACATTCACTAATATCAACTAACTTCATATGCGTATGCAAACACAATATATATAACAACAAACTATAACTGTTTCCTAAAGTTCATGCTAGTGGAGAGCACGTAGACCACTACGTCCACGGATATAGGAGTATGGCCGTGTTGGAAAGTGAATCTACGAGAGGTGGATGCTTGAATTCGACTCTAGAGCTCTGTACAGATGTCGATTTACCCTCCGCAGGCTTAGAAACGGCCGTATGGATCTTTATGTGACACGAAACAGAGTCCGGCCGACATGAAACTCCATGGTTGACTTCCATGTGGACGCCTTTGACCACGGCTTCTTTGGATGAGTTTACTTGAACCAATAGGACACGAACCATGTCCACGTCATTCCTGACCTGCCCATGTGGCTCGTTTCCCTTGTAGACACCTGTAGCATAAAGTTTCACAAAATAGCTGCGGAAAGTTGCAGCAGCTGCGGAAAGTGGCAAGATTCCGAAGCTGAATGAAAAAAATCTAGATCAAATAGCAAACACAAAAATATAATTAAAAACCATGTTAGATGCTCTTTTGCACATGATATTGACAATTTGGGAGGTTTAGGTGAGTGAAAAAGGTATGGAAAAATGTATGGAAAAGATGCAAATTTGGAACTCAACATACCCCCACTGTGAAGGTGTTGCATGTCCTCATGCAACCAAAATTTTGATACTCTTTCTTCAATTCATGTGCCTTGATACTTCAGCCAGCACATCCAATCCTCTTCTCTTCTTCCTTGGTACTGCCATCATTCTGGATTTCTTCATTAAGCACCTAAATTTGATATTTACAAGTGCTCTGCTCAATTTCTGGCATTTCCTTTTCAATTTCTTATTCTTCTTTTGCCATATTCCCAAATGTAACATAGTATTATCATGGATGATCTTGTCCAGCTTGCCTTGTTCTTTCAATGTTTCATTTTAATTTTTGATGTGCCTATTTCAAAGCTCCAGCTCAAAAATTTCCTGTTTTAATGATTGAACTAAATCATCCTGCAATGTATGAGGCTGAATAGAAGAAGTACTTGGACCTGTGGCTGCCTTTTCCAAAGATTCTATATATTCATATACCTCCTGCTGCTTGGGGTCTATTTCAGGTGTCATTTTTATTGGGCTGTCCCCAAAATGCTGTAAAGGAGAGTTATGTTCAAAATCTGGCCGAGGAGGGCTTACATCAATATTTTGCTGAGAATAAGATGGAGTATGCTCATTTTCTGATTGGGAATGGAATGAACCAGGTTCACTAACTGACTGAGATGGACTATGGTCAGTTGGGGACTGTTCAGATGTCTCCTCACCCAAATCAATGAAATGAGGACCCTTAATTTGCGTTTTTCTCAATTTCCCTTTAAGTCTGCTGCTTCTCCTCACACGCTGTGGTACACTATCCTTTTGTTTTTTTTTTCCTTTCTCTGCCTTCTTGGGCATGGATGACTGTTTTTGAAGATAAACTAATCTTTCAGAGAGTATTTGATGATCTTCTTCTTCAGAAGAAGGAGTTTTATGTACAACCTCAATAGTTTCTTTCCCTTTTGGTATTATTGGCTTCTTACCCTTGATTTCCTTCTTCTTTCTTTTTACCAATCTCTCTTCTCTATCAGTTCTTTCCATAGTAGTAGTAGGAGTGTTTTGGATTTCCTCAATTGCTCTTTTCCTCCTACTTCTTCTTGCTGTGCTAGCTGCGGGAATTTCCTGAGCAGGAGTAATTTGGGTTTCAACATTTATTCTTTTTCTTCTACTCCTTCTTATTGAACTACCTTCAGGAATTTCCTGAGGTTCCTCAAAGAAATTTCTAACTAGAAATTGTTCCCATGTGTCTTTTCTTTCTTTTAGCTCCTTTTCAATCAGAATTTTTATAAGGCCATGGTGATATAGATGAGGCTCTACATCTCCTAGGTGTTTTTGAACAGTCACAGCCATTTTCTTCAAGCTATTGAATAGAAAATATGGGAGATTAAGAGTTTGGTTTTCTAGAAAATTCATTAATAGCCTGGTATGGTACATGTACATGGACCCAAAACGGTCTTCACATGTAATGAATTTCTGAACAATTAGCAATAAAGTGGCCCATTCTTCCTTCAATGCATGCACAGGAATTCCTCTCTTAAAAACAGTTATGTCCATACCTTGGTTTCGTAAGATTGTTCTCCATGCCTCATCACTGATGCTTTTATTTTTGAACCAACGCTCTCCCTCCTGAAGAAGTTCTGTGGCTGTTGCTATATTTGCTTCATTGACTGCAAACTTGAGGTCTCCAATCTCTGCTTCTGAGCCATCAAACGACCTTGCAAATGCTTTCGTAACTTCTCTGTGATAACCTCTGAATTTCTGAATAAAACGCAGCCATTTTGCTTTCTTCAATATCTCCTTTGCTTGCGGATATCCCTCTATAAACTTTGGTCCTTCCAGCTCTGCCCTTAGCAATTTACCCATTTCACTTCTCTGTTTTTTTACAAATTTGCCTTCGTGAGGGTTTCAAATGGAAGTAGAATGGTTGAATGCTCAGGAACGAGCACAATGGCTGTGGGGATGTATCATAAAATGGGAATGAATGAGACTGTGGGTAGATATCCGGGAGTGAGAATGATCAAAAGGAACGAAACGGAATGAAACAGAACAGAGTGGGGTTTCGAAAACATAACAAAGATAGGACTGAGTAGATTGATAGAATATAACACATTCAGCCGCATTTTGAATTTTGGTGGCTACGAAATAAATGAGAACACGTTTCAATCAACGGTTGTGACTTGATGTGGCTGTAAGAGTCCTTGGTCAAATCAAATACGCTTCATTATCACCGGTGGGATATTGGATCATGAGTGAAAATCGGGGTTTAATAATGAAACCGTTTGTGAATAAATGCAAAAGGATAATATGGAGATCGTGAAAGGTTACGGAACTGTCAATATAATCATTGCGCGTAATGGATAGAGCTCATGGTTCAAAACTATATAAAAATGTGTTTTTCAATACTATTTGAAATAAATTTTATTCATACCTTTGGAATCTTTGCCTTTTGCCCTTGGTCTTCAACTGATTGATCTCCATTGGTGTCTTGAATGCTCCATTGATCCTCTCACCTGCATTTTATTTCATAATTATGGAAATAACATCTAACTGTACATTCTCTTTGAAAACAGAGTAGTAGCTGCGGAATCTGCTTCTGGCTGCGGAAACTGGAGTCAGCTGCGGAAACAGATGTCAGCTGCAGAAACTGACACAGCTATTACTTGGATGAATGGAAATGAACAAATGACAAATGACCAGATGGAAATGGTCATGAAAAAGATTTTTATTGATGGAATGGAATGAAATGAAGTGAATGAAGTGGAATGAGATGAAATGAAATGGAATGAAGTAGAATGAAGTGGAATGGGTGGTGACAAAGCTTGTGAAATGAAGGAGAGATTTTTTTTTTTGGAAAATATAGAGTGTCAGGTTTCCCTGATTTTCACCCTATATTTTCTGTATAAGACTGCCAATCAATGATTGGTTTTCAGGCTTATACCATTATTATTATTATTATTATTATTTTTTTTTTTTTTTTTTTAAGTTGAAAAACAAAAGCTAGGCTGGTGGAGAAGAAGAATTCTTCTGTACCAGCCTGATTGCAGAACTTTCTTGAAACATCTTGATAAAATCCTCTTTTGAGAGTGGCTTATGATAAACTTTCAATCTATGGCCATTCACGATAAGAGGAGTTTGAAACTCATCAATGGTCTTGATTCTTACAGCTCCATTGCTAAAGATCTTGTCAATCTCATATGGCCCAAGCCAATGAGTCTGAAATTTCCCTTGAAAATCTTTAAACTTGGAGTCAAATAACAATGCCCACTCTCCTTCTTGAAACTTCTTCTCTTTGATATATTTGTCATGCCACTTAGTTCTTTGATATTGAACTAGATCAGTTCTTAGAATTGCTTCTTGTCTGATCTCATCTAGCTCATTCAACTGCTCCATTCTATGCTTTTGGGCTTCTGATAAGTCCATTCCCAACTGAACTGCTATCTTGAAGGTCTTGACTTGGAACTCAATGGGGAACAAGACTTCTTTCCCATAAACAAGTTCATGGGGAGAATGTCCTGTTGTATTCCTCCATGTAGTTCTGTAGGCCCACAAGGCTTCTGGAAGCCTTTCTGCCCAATCTCTTCTATGTAGATGAACAGTTTTGGTGATGATACTTTCAAGAAATTTGTTTGTGGACTCCACTTGACCATTTGCTTGTGGATGGTAAGGAGTAGATCTTCTGTGCTTGATTTTGTATTCTTCCATCAACTTCTCCCCCAAATTTGATGTGAATTGGCTCCCCTGATCTGTTACAATTTCTCTTGGAACACCAAAGCGAGTAAAAATATCCTCATAAAGAAAATGAACAACTGAATTTTCAGTAGCAGATACTAATGCTTTTGCTTCTACCCATTTAGTAACATAATCAGTACAAACCAATATATACTTCTTTTGCTTAGATGGTGGATTAATAGGTCCAATGAAATCTAAAGCCCATTTTTCAAAGGGTTCAATGAGTACCTGTGTTTGCGATGGCATTTCATTTGAAAGGGTAGGTTTCCCTACTCTTTGGCAGCTGTCACACCTTTTGACATATTGTTTTGCATCTTTGAAGAGGGAAGGCCAATAATATCCTAAAGAGAGGATTTTATAGGCCGTCCTTTTGTCTGCAAAGTGTCCGCTGCATGGTTCATCATGACATGCCTTAAGAATATCGGGCATTTCATCTTCCCTGACACATCTTCTGATCACAAGATCTGGCCCTGTTTTAAACAATTCGTTAGAAATCCATGAATATTTTGAACTCTCCTGAATAATATTTCGTTTTTCTCTTGGAAATAAATGTGAAGGTAGTTTCCCTGTAACCAAATAGTTAGCAATATCTGCATACCAAGGGGTCTTAATAGTTACTGCAAACAAGTATTCATCAGGAAATTTATCTTCTACGGGAGAATCTTCTTTAGTATTCTGAATCCTAGACAAGAAATCAGCTACTGTATTCTGTTTTCCTGGTCTATCCAACACAGTAATATTGAATTCTTGCAAAAGTAAAAGCCATCTTGTCACTCTGCCATTAGTAACGGGTTTGTTCATTAAATATCTAATTGCAGAATGGTCAGTATGAATAAAAGTTTCATAGCCTGTTATGTAATGTCTAAACTTATTAATTGCATGGACAACAGCTAAGAACTCTTTTTCAGTCACAGTATAATTCAACTCTGTGGGAGTCAAATTTTTACTGGTGTAATAAATGGCATAAGGAATTAAATCTTTTTGACCCAACACAGCTCCAAGAGCTGTATCTGAAGCATCCGTAGAAATATGGAAAGGAAGTTTCCAATTTGGTCCTCTCAAAATAGGTGCTTTAGATATTCTTGTTTTCAAAGTTTCAAAAGCTGATTGACAATCAGGATCCCATTTAAATTCACGGTCTTTTGTAAGCAATTTGAAGAGTGGAGATGCTATTTTAGTGAAGTTTTCTATAAATCTTCTATAGTAACCAGTAAATCCTAGAAAACTTCTAACATCTCTTTGACAATTTGGAATAGGCAACTTGGAGATGAATTCAACTTTTGATCTATCAACTTTAATCCCATCTCCTGAAATATGATGTCCTAAAACAATCCCTTCAGTAAACATCATAAAGCATTTTTCATGGCTTAATGAAAGGTTTGTTTCTTTACATCTTATAAGAAATTTTCCAAATTTTCTAATGCCTCTTCAAATGAATTACCATAAACTGTAAAATCATCCATATAAACCTCTACACAATCATGGATTAGATCAGAAAAAATTCCTAGTACTGCTCTTTGGAATGTTGCTGGTGCATTACATAACCCAAAAGGAAGCACTCGGTAGGAAAAAGTTCCCCATGGACAAGTAAATGTGGTCTTATCTTGATCTTGAGGTGCTACCTGAATTTGATTATAGCCACTAAAACCATCCAAAAATGAAAAGTACTTTTTACCTGCTAATGTATCTAATACCTGATCAATAAAAGGTAAAGGAAAGTGATCCTTCAAAGTTGCTTTGTTCAATTCCCTGTAATCAATGCATACCCTCCATTTACCATTCTTTTTAGGTACTATAACCAAAGGAGAAACCCATCGGCTATATGAAATTGGATAAATGAAGTTTACATTGAGTAGTTTTTGGAGCTCTTCTTTCACTATCTCCCTAAGATTTGGATTCATCCTTCTTTGAGGTTGTCTGATTGGTCTACTGTTTTCCTCGATATAGATATGATGGATGCAAGTCTTAGGATCAATACCCTTCATGTCAGTATACTCCCATGCAAATGCAGTAGAATGTTTTTGCAAGATTCTGGTTAGTTCTTCTTGTTGTGACTTCTCCAAATGTTTGTTGATATTCAATGTTTTTTCTGGAAAAATCTCAATAGCAGAATTACCAAATTCTTCGATAGAGTAAAGAGACATTTGTCTAGATGATAAATATTCTATGTCAGATTCCAACTGAAATTGTGTGGGGTCATATTCTGAAGATATCTCAAAATTTTCTAATGTATTCAGAATTTGACTATCCTCACTAATTTCAGAAATGGTAAAGACAGGTTGTATAGTGTTCTCATCATCGACCCATTCATTGTCTCCTATTTCTGTGATTGCTCTTGCTGGAGGATACAAATTGAATTTCTTTGTCGAATTACCATTTGAAATGTACATGTCTCCAGATCTACAACTAATAAAAGCATCAGTTGTGGCCAACCAAGGTCTTCCTAAGATAATGGGATGTCCTCCTAGATTATTCTTGGGAGTCAAAATCATAAAGTCTACTGGATATTCCCAAGAATCTAAGGAGACTGAAATATCTTCTAATACACCATCTGGTTTAATAACCGATCGATCTGCAAGTTGCAGTAAAGTAGGTGTAAAAAGAAGGTTAGGAAGTTTTAACTGTTCCATAGTCTGTCTACTCATAATGTTGATAGCAGCCCCTAAGTCAATTAATGTGTTTGGAATTTCTATCCCATTTATATGTGTCTTGACAATTGGACTTCCTGGATCTACATACTTCTGCATAGTAATTTTTCCCATCATAATGTCTGCAATCTTTCCTACCAGGTGGATTCTTCTTGTGTCTTTAGTTTCCTTCCTGGTCTTTTGAAACTCAACTCCTTTATGGTTTTTGCTAGAATAGGAATTTCTCGAATGGCTTGTAGCAATGGAATCTTGATACAAACATTCTTCAATTCATATAGAAAGTCATAGTTAGGCAACAAGATTTGTTTTTCCACCCCCTTATCAATTTGTAGTCTTTCCGGAAAAGGAGGTGTAGATGAAGATACAGGTTGCTCAACTATAGGAGTTGTGGGTGTTAAATTTTCTTTTTCTTTTTGCATGCTTGAATTTTGAAGAGATTCTTCCTCAGAACCCTTATTAACTTGAAGAGAGTCCTCCTCAGAGGTATCTTGCTCTTGAATATCTATAGAAGGTTTTCTAAAACTCTACCAGATCTGAGTTGTACATCGTTGAGAGGAACAATCATATAGGTAGGAAATTGTTGTCCTTCTACCATATAAGTAGTTTGAGGATTTTTATTGTTAGGATTTGGCAATGGCTGAGCTGGAAGTTGATTTGTTTTCTGCTGGTATGGGAGCATGAGTTGAGGATTTGTATTTTGTTGAGAAGGTTGTTGTTGTGGAAATGGCAATGAAAGTTGTGGATTTGGGCTTGGAAGTTGTGGAGCTTGTTGATTTTGAAAAGATGGGGGATATTGATAAAATTGAGCAAATCTCCCATAAGGATTTTGCATCCCTTGTACCCATGGCTGATATGAATTTTGATGTTGGGGCCAAGGTTGTTGCCAAGGATTCCAATTTGGTTGGGTTTGAAGATTCATAGGGTTGTTAAACCCTTGAGATTGTTGTCCCTGCTAAGGTCTCCTTGCGACAAAACAGAGAGATTCTACTGAATTTGGATCTTCTTGAAAAACAGCTTTGAGTGGAGGAATTGAAGGACAATCCTTGATCTCATGATTTTCTGAGCAAATCATACATGTTTCTACAACTTTTGCATCCAAGGGACATTCCCTTAAAGCATGTTTCTTTCTACATTTCGGACAAAAGATGGCTAAAGCATCTGTTTCTGCTTTCTGCTTGTTTTGAATTTTAAGGGTATCTAGTTGTTCACTAAGGCTCCCTAAAATATCAGTTTTAAACTCATCAAGCATGTTACCAATCTCTGCCCTACTTACTGATCCAGTTGCAGATTTGTTAGCCCTAATAAGAGAAGGATCCCTAGGCCCTTTTCCTGTTTTAGATTTTCCCCTTGATAGATGGATACATAGTTCTGTTATATCACGAAATGGAAGTTGAGAAATGTCTCCTTTCCCATCATGTTTAAAATGTCTATCCATTCATCTCTAATGGCTTTTAATAGGAGGGCTTTCAAAGTTTCATTATCTAAGTTGCTCATCTTTGCTCTTTTCAAGTTGTATTGAAATCTTTCAATTAAGTCTTCCAAATTTTCATCTTCTTTTTGCATCATTTTGAATACCTCATCCTTATGATTGGTGGGCATACAATAGTCCAAGTATCTATCCAAAAATTTTTGTTTCATTTCATTCCAAGTCCTGATAGATTGAGTGGCTAATCCCATGAACCATTTGAAAGCAGATCCCTTCAATGTTGAAGGAAACAGTTTGAGTTTTTGAGAATCTTCCATATAGTCATAAGTTCGGCACACAACTTCAAACTCAAACAGAAATGTTTCAGGATCCTCACTTCGCAATCCATAAAAGTTAGGGAGAACAGATGGTGAGATATTTTTCATTGTTGCATGAGTTTCCTCATCAACTATAGGGAATCCCAACAAATCCCTATTTCTACCATTATTTCCTTCACCATTGTTATCTCCATTGTTTCCTCCTCTTCTACCTCCACCTATATTTATTACTTCCTCTGCCATGATAGTTTCTTTAGAGTCCTTATAGTCCTCTAGTTCTTCTACCAAGGGAGGATGAGAGAAAGTCTCTTTGTTTTCTAAATGAGTTTTAGTAGGTGGTATAGGAGAATCCTCTAATTCAGCTGTTCCTTGACTTCCAAAAATCTTAAGGCTAGGGGTAGATGGTGGTGAATTTGGTCTATGCCTTGAAGAAGATGGAGTTATGAAAATCGAACTCTTGGCTTTAGCTATAAACCTTCCACTAGAATCTCTTGCTCTATGCATGTCATTTTTTTTATATTTTTTAACAAAAGTTGGGCTAATAATTCTCTTTCTGATCTTCCAGATCACACTAGGTGCAAGAAGAGAGCATACTTAAGAAATTACTAAACCAATAACTCTCTTTTATGATCCTCCAGATCACACTAGGTGCAAGAGGAGAGCATACTTCAAGAAGTTATCAAGTTTTCCCTTCTTTTATGATTTTATGTTTTTTTTTTAAGAAATTGGCTACCTAGTTACACTTCCCCGGCAACGACGCAAAAATGTTTGGTCAATTTAGTGTGTCCTAAATTGCTGCATTTAATTTGTCAATCCGGGAATCGTAAGCTGATGAAGTGCGATGCACTATATGTGCAAGATAACCTATTTCTTAACTTTTTGTCGTTTTTGGTTTTCTAAGGTGAAATGGAAATTCTAAGATGAAAACAAGTTTGGTTATGTTTGTTCAAGGAAGTGATATCCCCTATAATGATTTACCAACTTGAAATTTTAAAAAGCAATTTGAAATTTACAATGACAAGACTTAAAAAGAAAAATGAAAATGTGCTGCTGAAATGAAAAGGTGATGCTAATCTAATAAATCAAAAAAATAAACTAGTGAGCATGAAAACTAAACTATTCTTGCTGCCAACTAAACACAAAAGAACTATGCTTAAGGAAATTCAAAATTGCAACAAAATAAATCTAAATCAGATTACATCAATTTATCTTCTGACCCTTCATCATTAGTCCAACTATGATTTTCGGAAGTAATCATAAACAACTTGTGTAACTGATATTTAATTTGCAGAAAATAAACTAATACTAAACCATACACTCATGATTCAATCCCTCACCATCAGTCCAGCTGTGGCTTTCGGAGGCAACCGAAGATGTCATGCATGATTTAATATATCTAAATTTGCAGAAAAGAAACTAATACTAAACTACACATTTCATAATGCAATCCCTCACCATCAGTCCAGCTGTGGCTTTCGGAGGTAACTGAAGATGCTATGAGCAGATTAGTATATCTAAATGTTAACTACTGAAGAAAATAACAAAACTGAAATGAATCAAAGCAATACTGAAATTAAACAAAAGCTATGAAAAGCAAATTAGCAGCAGAACAATGTTAGTTCCATGTCATTAATCAAAAAGCTATGAAAATGCCCGGGCTGCCTATCTAAAACCTGAAACATAAACACTGATCAGTGATTAACAATCATAAAGCATGAAAGACAGAAATGAAATGGAAATTATGGAAGTGTATAAACAGAAATGAAACAACTGCAAAGTATGAACATATGGATGGATTATGATACAATGATTTCTAAAGAAACAAAATGAGAAATATACACTAATACACAAAACCTTAGCTGAGCAGGGGCCCTCTACACAGCCTTGGCAACGGTCCTCAAATACCAATTAAGTTAAAAAAACAGAGTCTTCTCATATTAAAAAGCAGTCATTACAGAATTGTAATGTTACGGCACAAGTGCAGCGTAATCACTACAGAGCAGACTAATCAAAAGATAACAGAGACTACATTCACTAATATCAACTAACTTCATATGCGTATGCAAACGCAATATATATAACAACAAACTATAACTGTTTCCTAAAGTTCATGCTAGTGGAGAGCACGTAGACCACTACGTCCACGGATATAGGAGCATGGCCATGTTGGAAAGTGAATCTACGAGAGGTGGATGCTTGAATTCGACTCTAGAGCTCTGTATAGATGTCGATTTACCCTCCGCAGGCTTAGAAACGGCCGTATGGATCTTTATGTGACACGAAACAGAGTCCGGCCGACATGAAACTCCATGGTTGACTTCCATGTGGACGCCTTTGACCGCGGCTTCTTTGGATGAGTTTACTTGAACCAATAGGACACGAACCATGTCCACGTCATTCTTGACCTGCCCATGTGGCTCGTTTCCCTTGTAGACACCTGTAGCATAGAGTTTCACAAAATAGTTGCGGAAAGTTGCAGCAGCTGCGGAAAGTGGCAAGATTCCGCAGCTGAATGAACAAAATCTAGATCAAATAGCAAACACAAAAATATAATTAAAAACCATGTTAGATGCTCTTTTGCACATGATATTGACAATTTGGGAGGTTTAGGTGAGTGAAAAAGGTATGGAAAAGTGTATGGAAAAGATGCAAATTTGGGACTCAACACTTGGACTCATGTGCCTCATTCTACATGATAGGGTGTAGAGAGTTTTTTAGTTACCTGGAGGAGAAATATATCCAAATGCATATTGAGCTTGGGAATGACAGAAGGCAAATTGCTACCAATATCGACATAGTAACCTTTAAGAGGGAGTCACGATCCCCTATTCTCCTCAAATATGTCATGTTTTTTCCAATCCTAAAGAAGAATCTCATCTCTGTAGTAATTTTCAAAGACCATGGTTATGATGTGATATTCAACAAAAGGAAATCACTCCTGAGACACATAGCTACTGGATTGGTGAATTTTATTGGAGTTCATTTGAAGAACCTATACAAGATGGATGTGGAAGATTGTGTTGCATTAATTAATGAGGAAGATAAAGTGTAGAGTCGCAATTTTGGTGAACTATGACATATGAGATTCATCCATTAGCATCACGTCACCTTAAATATTATGCAGAAAATAAACATTGGCCTCCCAAAACAAGCACTTGAGTAGCAACATGTTTGCAATGGTTGTACCTTACAGAAGTATGTAAAATCCACATTCCATGATCAAGACAACAAGGAAAATGCATTCTTGGAAATATTCCACTCTAATGTTTGTGGAACATTCTTGAAAGTCTCCACTGCTATACATAAATTCTTTTTTATTTTTATTGATGATTTCTCAAGGAAGTGTTGGATCTTCTTCACACAGAAGAAGGATGAGACATTCTCAAAGTTCGTAGAATTCAAGGCATTAGTTGAGAAAGAGACTAGCAAGAAGGTGAAGGCTCTCAGGAGCGACAATGGAGGTGAGTATGTTTCAAATGACTTCAAGGATTTATGTGTGAAAGAAGGCACTCGAAGAGAGTTGAAAACACCCCACAACCGACAGTAGAATGGGGTAGCTAAGAGAAATAATTGAACCATTGTAGTAGTTGTGAGAGCTATGCTACGTGATCAAGGCTTGCCACTGCATTTATGGGCAAAGGCATGTAACACTTCAGTCTACTTGTAGAATGAGAGTCCTCATCTAATTCTTGGTATCATTAAACTGAAGGAGGATTTCTAGGGGAGAAAGAAAGATGTGTCACATTTCATAATTTTTGGAGCCTCTGTTTATTTCCATGTCTTTAAATATTCAAGGATCAAGTTGAGGGAATTGACTATTAGGAAACATTTTCTCTTGTATCAAGGTATTCATCCATTAGATCAATTCTTGCACTAGTTGTGCAGATGTGGTGGAAGATCCACCAGATGGATGTAAAAAAAACATTTCTCAATCATGTTGTTGAGGAGGAAGTGTAAATAAAGCAACCAAAATTATTTGAGACAATTAATCATGGGTCTCATGTGTGTAGACTCAGGAAATCATTGTATGGTCACAAAAATGCACCCCTAGCTTGGTACACTCGGATCGACAATTATCTCACTAGATTTTTCCTCACAAAAAGTGAAGCGGATGCGAACCTCTATCATATTTTGGTAGAAGGTAAATTTTGTATCATTGTTTTATATGTTTATTTAATATTGACAAGTGATGATCAGTTGATTAGCTCTTGCAAGGAGGATCTTGCAAGGGAATTTTAAATGAATGAAATGGGTCTCATGCACTACTTCCTCAGTCTGGAAGTATGGAAAGGTGATGAGGAATTGATTTTGTATCAAGGAAATTATGCCACCAAGATACTACATATATTTTGCATGGATAGCTTTAATCCCATGGAGATAACTCTAGAGACCGACGGAAGGAAGGATAATTCCACTTTAGGTGAAGAGGTGGATGCTATCATTTACCGATAGTTAGTGGGTTCGATGATGTATCTTGTGAATCCATGACTAAATATGTGCTATGTAGTCAACCAATGAAGTCAAGCTATAGTTAGGCCAACAAATTTGTATTGGAAGGAAACGAAACATGTTCTATGGTACCTCAGAGGCACTACCCAGTATGGATTATGGTACATATGGATAGAGGGAGTGAAGTTGTGTACTTCATAGATGTAGATTGGGTAGGGACTCCATACGAACAAAAGAGTACATCGGGTGGAATTTTTAGTGTTGGGTTTGTAGCAGTTTCCTAGTATAGCAAGAAGTAGATGTCCTTGGCACTCAACTCAAGAGAAGCAGAGTACATGGTTGCAAGTCAAGCATAATTTGAGGCGATATGGATGAGAAAGATACTTGTGGGACTATTCAGGAAGATTATAGATCCAATTGTGATCTATTGTGATAATTAGAGTTTCATTAAGCTCTCTGAGAATATGGTATTTCGTGATCAATCCAAGCATATAGATATCTGGTATCATCATTTATGGGACTATGTGAAAAGGCGAATAGTGTTGCTACAATACATTCCGAAAGAGGAACAAGATTTTGAAATATTAGAAAAATAAATTTCAAGAGGGAAGTTTGAATTCCACAGTTGAAGGAGAGGCGTGTTTGATAATCTCTTTATTGCTAAGAGGGGGTGTTGAGAAGTGTAGGAAGAAATTCTCAATTTGACTTTTCCTTGGTCAAATTGAGAAAAATCAAATTTCCATATCAACATACAACTTGGAGGTAGTTAACTAAGGTGAAATGGATATTTTCAATCAATTAGCTCAATGATTTTAAGTTAGAGGGCTTGGATTTCATTTAGGCATGTGTGATTGCTAATTTGTAGCAAACGAGGTTATTTATTTCAAGTTGTATTCAGTTAAACTAGTTCTAATTGTTGATAGAACTAGTTGGAGATCAGTTGTGCAGTGGGACAATAATCTAACTTAGTGATAATTTAATTAACTGATCAATCAAATAAAAATAGCTAGTGCATGTAGAGGATTCGAGTTCCCCAGCTGTGGTGGAGATTCCAAGGCAGTGTAACAAGCAGTTGTAAACTAGTTTGAGTGCACAGGTGTTGCATGCAGTCATATTATCAACCTTGGTAATTTCACAATAGATTGGAGGAAAATTCATAAAAAAAAATAGGGCCTAATTCCTCAAGATTTTTGCAAGGAAATATGGGCTTAAGCATAGGTAGAAATTGTGTAAGTCTGAGTCAGAGCTTCTCATTGAGAAAAGAGAAAGGTTATTCACTTGCATTTTGTGCTTAGAGGGGGAAATAAATTGTAATACATTCTCTATTTATCTGATTAATGTAAAGAGGCTCAATTGGTTTTTCCTAGTTGGGTTCCATTGTAACATTATTTGGTTTTGATAAGTTAGAAAATTAGAAAAAATAAAATAAAATAAAATGTTAAGTTAGGATATGAATAGAAAAAGAGAAAAATAAAAAAATGTTAGGACTCTGGTTATTTGATTGTTCATATGAAGAAAATGTTAGAAGTAGATTGCCCTAAAAAATGAAGGCAAAATAAAATTTTAGGAAAAGAAATGAAAAAATAAAGCTTTAGTTTTAAAAAATAAAATTCCAAAGGCTACTTGTGTAAATGCGCCACAAAAATTTTAATTATTATTAATTTGTGATTGATATACTTAATTAAGAATTAATCCTTGTTTTTATAATTAGCATAACCATTATTTTAAATCTGGCACAGGGTTTCATTATATGGTCGCTAACAAAATTCATTTTTTGTTTGTAATAAAGATCACGCATATTTCGATGACAAATCTCTTCCCTGCCCAGATCAACGGCAGGGAAGCTTTTCACACCCCACTCTTCCATCTCCTGTTAACACAAGGGGTGGGGGGAGTCAGAAAAGTGGTATTAATGGATGATAGACCCTTACTACATGTTTCCCTCACATCACTTCGCACCCTCCCCCCCCCCTCGCATGCAACCACAAACCATTCATTACCCCCCCGATAACCACTTATCCCTCTTTCATGGTTTTTGTTCCCTCCAACGGTCAAATTACCCCCGCACTTTGACCGTTCTTCAACATCCAATTATATGCCACCACCTCATCTACTTGTTGCCACTATGTCCCTACTTTTATGCCCAATTGGTCCGTTGTGATCCTGCTCCCAGACTGTTGATTGGTCATTTCCTCACTACGCTCCCATGCCATTAATTTCTATGGTCACTTATCAAACGATTACTATATCCTTCTCAGTTGTACAAATAAACCCGAGTCCACCAGTTTATCACTTTTTCTTAATTGATTTACTATTTGTTGAAGGTTTACATTTCCAACGTGCATTGTCTTCGAGAAATTGTTATTTCTTTCACACCAGATCATTATTATTTCCCTCTACTACCATGTTCCCCTTTCTTTTCCCTTTTCTGTCAACATGCCCCCCAAAGGAAAAACCAGGAAACCAATGTGAGAAGAGAACCCTTACACTGCCACACTGGTCAACCTAGACCACATCCCACTTGTATATGCATACTATAATATTGCTAACATAGAGTGTGAGTTTGAGTTTCATGAACTACACCTATGGTTGAAGAAAAATTACCTTGATAAGAAAGATCAGATCAAACTATGGGAATCCCTTCTGCCCCTCTTCTGTTTTCCCAAAACCTATGATTTTCCAGACCTTGTTATCCGGTGCCAAACCAAATATGATCTTGTTAAAAGAGAAGTAGTGGCTCAGAATGTTGACATTATGATATCCATTACTACTGAAACTATCAACAACATGCTTCTAATTCCCCAATCTGATTCCTTAAGACTATTTTCCCAAGTAGCCCTTATGGAATTGTACCATAAAGTGACCTTTCACCAAAGAGCTCATATTTTTGAAACATTCTTACCAGATGATGCTGAATTTCCCAAGAGAAATCCACCCTATCCAAATTTTATGTTACTTGAAGCCACTGGACACATCATCTCCCTACTGTCCTGTCTCTTACGTTATCTAGATGATAAAACAGTTGATTAATCCATCCTTAGATTATTTTCTATATTTTCTAAGGATCAACGACCTTCTTTCATGTATAATTACAGTCAATTTTTAGCTGATAATATACATGAGAATTTTATGAATTTAACTACACAAGGGATGTTCAAGTACATCTCTATGCTTATTCATATTTTTTTTATTTCAGTAGGGAGACTCACTACCAATAACACTCAACAAACAATATGAACAGGGGATAAATTAATCAGTCGTCCATTGGACAAATATGGTTAGATATGTTTCAACTAAATTCACCTTTTCTAACTTGATACATTCATACATCGAGTAGCACAGCTTCTCAGCAGCTAGACTGAGCCTAGAATTGGTGAAGATATCAAAAGGATTTTACATTTAACGAATCAAGTTAAGACCGATGACTTGTATTTATACCAGAATTATACTGAAATAATAATATATGGTTTTGAGCTTGCACCATATAAGCTACCAAAGTATGTTCCAATGAGAATTTTCTCTTTGGAATATATTAGACAAATGATAAAGATGGATGACCTTCATTTTGTCATAGAAAAGGATAAATAAACACTCAATACTAAACCAACATAAGCCTCAGATATGATAAAGGTGCTCAATTCAAAGAATAGAGAAAATTTATAGCAGATAAATATTGCATACATAATAACCACCACCTTGGAAATAAGAAAGGTTCTATAGAAGAATAATTTTCTTAATCAGTAGGAGAGAAAGTGTGAAACCTTTGAAATTATTGTCCAAAGGTTTCATTCAAAGTTCAATGTGTTAAACCAGATTGGACTAACTGGATTGGTAGATCCAAATGAAAAACTTGTTAATATAGAGGAATATTGCTAAAATTTGTATACCATTGCAATTGACAAGGCCAAGTTTGCAGGTATTAAAGTTCATATAACAAGAAAAACATTTCTTGAGGCCTTGGAGTTTGATTTGATTATAAAACATGAAATCAAATATTTTTTTCTCAATAAGCCAACATTCGAAAGATACACAGAGGTGGATGAAGTGTTTAGAAAGGTGGTAAATTTGGAAATCCCAAGTGAAGAAATATGGGATAAGTTATGTGAAACCATCAATTAATTTCTGACTCCAACATCATGACAGCACAACGACATTTGTTTGGGCCAAATCATCAATTGTTTTCTCTGATAGATCACTCATTAGTTTTGTTTTCCTATTATTTGATACTATTATTGTAATCAGTTTTAGATATTTTCTAAGTCATATAAACTAGTATAAATAACTCTCCATTCAATTTATTAAGGGTTGCACCCTTGGATGAGCATTTTTAAGCAGAAGTGTACAAGCTTTGATCATTGATGATAATAAAGGATCATGGATTTGTTTCAATCAGTTATTTCTCTTGTAAGTTTTCCAGTTTTCATTACATCTTGTTTTCTGCATATATTTACTGTCTAAGAATATGACTAAGTAAGAGAAAGTTGTATTTCAGTCTATCTTAAATCCCCTGAGGCTATTATCTATATTAGAGAATAACTTATTGAACTGTCTGTTTATATAAGCCCCCCTACATCAATTATTTATCAAAATTTCCATAATATTAAGTATGTGTTATTAAGTTGTTAAACATTGTTTGACAATATTTCACACTTATGATTATTAAACATTTAGTTTGAATACTTAATTATTCATACTCTCTTACATTTTCTTCTTTCACACTTGCAATCTAAAATCACTGTTTGAAGTAAAGAAACAACCCTTTCCTTATTGATTAAAATTATCTAAATTTTAAGCACAACTGTATGAAAATTTATTTATACATTGGTCATCCAAAAAGCCTAAATTAAAAAATACAAAATATTATAGATGCTCTGGCATAATTAATTGACCCCAATTATTTTAGAGGACAGCATCATATTGGTGCCATTGCCAGGGATACGAAATTGATTTGATTTTCTCTGGGACAACGATATTAATATTCCTTTAAATGTGAATAAAGGTCTAGTTAAGTCAAAATATTTCACTTGGTGACTTCACTAAACCCAAGCTGGCTCCTTCAAGACATACCAGGTCTCATTCTGATTCTGAGATTGTTTTACCTCTATCAGATCCAGGGAGACTGGTAAGGCAAGCCTCTTCCAAAAGAAGACATCAAGCCCCTTATTCTATCCCTCAATAGGATACCACTACAATTCCTTATCCCTTTAGACCTGGACCTATTCCCCTAATTTCAGAAGATATACCTCCAAGAGTACATGAATTAGTATCCAAAGGGGTTGATTTCCAATCTTCTTTGTTATTTCAGTCATTAGAATCTTATCAACTACCTTAGGTACCTTTTGAATCCCCTACATTTGAAAAAGAATTGGATTTACATCTTCCTGAATTCAAACCAATTGATTTCATATCTCCTACCTCATATTCTTTTCCATCCACTTTTGCACAACTAGAAATCTCTTTTCTCTCTATTCAAACCCTTTATTTGAACACAAAGAGGTCAAAATTTTGGTAATTCAAACACCTTTGAGATCCGTTAAAATATCTCCAACTTCACTTCGTCCTCCACCTTTTTTTATCCCTCGATCTTCACCTCCTTCTTCCACTACTTCATCTTCTACTTCTAAAAACACCACCACTGAATATTATTCATATTCATCACAAGGTATGGATGGTTTTAGGCCTATTTTTCAAGAAATATGTGCTATCCTATTACTTCCAAACATACTTAATGATTTTCCTACTGGATATTTGAAGCATATTCCAAGATTTAATTGGGAAACTGGACTGTCAGCTGAAGATAATCTAGCAAAATTTCTAGATTTTGATGATAACATGAATATAGAACATGAAAATGTATATATGAGATTGGTTTTGCAATATTTAGAAGGAAATGTTAGGATCAAGTTTAGACAATTACTAGTAAATTTCATTAGATCTTGGGAAGAATTAACAACTATTTTTAAGAATAAATGGGGTGTGAAAAAGGATCTAGTCTATTTCGTGAGAGAATATTAAGAAATTAAGAGAAATTAAGGTGACCCAATAGTTGATTTCATTAAAACATTTAATAAAATTTATCATAAGATGCCTCCTGACTATAAGCCCAGTAGCAGCAACAAAGGTTAGGTTCTCCAAAGCCTTTGAAGATTATTTTGCAGCCTTGTTAAGGGAAAGAAAAACACATACCTTCAAAGACATGGAAGAAAACACTATTGAAGTTGAATAAAATAGGTCTTCTTCAGCTGTGCTAAAAGCTAAATCTGAAAAATCCCAAAGAAAAATTAAATCCAATCAGGAAGCTTCTTCTTCTTCTAAATCCAAAAATTAAGATAAAAAAATAGATGAAATTACATCATTACTTAGGAATATTTCAAATAGGATTTCTAAAATTGAAACACAGCCTGGAGCTGTCCAACAAACTGTTGCTAGACCTCAAACACAAAACCAAGGTCAATTCAAGAAATCTCATCAATTACAAATCCTTCAAAGACCTAATAATGACTAGAAAATCCCTCCACCTCTGTTGATTGATGATCAAAAACTTGATGATAATTCCCTATAAATAACAAAAGATATTAACAACCTAGACAATACATCTGTTCAGACTGCTATTATCCCTATTCCTCAAAATCAAATGTCCCAGGAGGATCAAGAAGTCTCAAGTCTCTAAATATTAAGCCTTCTCATAATTTATAATTATTGAACTTAACAGAAGGTATGATTTAAGACCAAGGGTGGGTCTTCGAAGGCCTCCTAAAGATCCTGTCATAATTGACCCACAAGCGAAATCTGTTGAAACTCAAACTACTATCGTTCAACATTTAAATAAGCCAAATGATACTACTCAAATTGATAGAACTGTCTTGACTGATTTTGATGTTGAAAGAGAGTTAGAAAGAGTTAAAATTCCCATTCCACTGTCAGAACTTTAAAAGAATCCTGGATATAAGAATCAATTCAATAAATGGATTCAAAACTCAAGTGTAGATGCTGAAGGAGATGCTATAAGCCTTCAAGAGGAAAAACCATGAGTAGTTTTTGGTCCAAGTTCTGACATGATAGATGAAACAATACCACCATTTTATGTAACTTTGAAAGCACATGATTCATTGCTATATAGTAATATGTTGGATTATGAAGCTTCACATAACCTTATGCCCAAGGTTATTATGGATCAATTAAATATTAAAATCACTCGATTTTGTCATGACCTATACACTTTTGATTCTAAAATAGTACCATGTTTAGGACTTATAAAGGGATTAGTGGTAACCTTAGCCAAAATGCCAGTGAAAAGTGTAGTCCTAGATATTGTAGTCACTGATATTCCCCCCCAAGTTTGGAATTCTTCTTTCAAGATCTTGTTGTGCTAAAATAGGAGGGAGTCTTCAGATGGATATGTATTTTGCTACGATTCCTGTATATGGAGGAGAAAATCTTACAGTGTATAGAGAGGTCATATTTATTAATACTATTTGTAAAACAAACCAAGCTAGAAATCATCCCATTTATGTAGTTGACCAAGATTTTGGTTGTTTCCAATTATCTTCAAATAATTCTCAAAACTCTCAACTTAAAATTGAAGATGTGGTTGAAACTCTTAAATTTGTTCGAACTGCTATTTGGAAACTTTACTTCGATGTATCTTGTTCTAAAGATGGAGCTGGAGCTGGTGTTGTTTTAATTTCACCAAAGAAAGAGAGCAGAACTCAATTTTGCAAGCTGGATTTTGATGTAACTAATAATGTTGCATAGTATGAATCTTTCCTTCTAGGTTTAGAGTTAGCAAGAAACCTCAAAGTGAAAAATATAAGTGTTTTCATTGATTCAGAACTCATAGTTAGACAAGTTAGGGATATTTTTCAAACAAAGCATCCTAGTCTTAGGTCTTACAGAAATGAAGTTTTGGATTCAATTGAAATTTTCTTTCATGCATTTAACATTACTGCCATCCCTAGAAATGAGAACATTCATGTAGGTTCCTTAGTTTTTTCTGCAAGATATTTCAAAATCCCTAATCAAATGCAAGTGAAATATCAAATCCAAGTTAAATATAGGCCATCCATTCGTGATAATTTAAATATTGGCAAATATTTGAAGATGATGAACAACTTAAATCTTTTATTCAAGTCATTAATGAATTCTATGTTTTACAAATTGAAGAATATCAATAAGATATGAATGAAATTGATAAAGAAAATGAAAACTCTGATTTCAATTCAAAAGTGGATGATCAGAATATTATCGAACTATTAAACAATTTCATTCCTAAAGGTCTTGTGCATTTAGAAAATCTATTCGATCAAAATGATGTCCCAGAGGATGATATTTAAGAGTCTAATATTGGAACAAATTAAGAAATTAAGAACATTAAAATATGTACATCTCTACATCAAGAAATTAAAACTGAATATATGAACCTTCTTAAAAATTATAAAGATGTTTTTGCTTTGTCTTATGCTGAATTTAAAACCTATGACACATCTCTCATAGAGCATAAAATTCCACTGAAACCTAAAGAAAAACCTTACAAACAAAAAATAAGAAGAATTAATCCAGTTTTGATTCCTACTATAGAGAAGAACTTAAGAATTTGCTTGATGCCCAAATAATTATTCCCTTAAGATACTCAGTCTGGGTAGCTAATTTAGTTCATGTTAGGAAGAAGAATGGAGAAATCAGACTTTGTGTAGACTTCAGAAAACTAAATAAATCATCCTTAAAAGACAGCTATCCATTACCCAAGATGGACCATTTGCTCCAAAAGGTTTCAGGTGCTAATAGAGTTTCTATGCTTGATGGTTTCTCTTTGTATAACCAGCTAATGGTGACTCCAGAAGACAAAGAGAAGACTGCCTTTACCACTCCTTGGGGCACATTCATGTATGCCAGAATGACCTTTGGGTTAAAAAATGCTGGATCAACATTTCAAAGAGCTATGGACTTAGCTTCTGTGGGTAATAAAAACAAGTTTTTTGTTATATATTTTGATGATCTCACTATTTTTTCTAGCTCAGATCAAAAACATTTAAAACACTTGATGAAATTTTTTGACAGGTGTAGAAAATTCGGGATATCTCTCAACCCCAAAAATTCTTTGTTTGCTATCAAATAAGGAAAGTTGCTTGGTTGCATCATTTCAAAGGAAGGAGTGATGATTGATCCTGAAAGAGTATAAAAAATTCAATCACTTTAATTTCCAAGGAATAAGAAAGAGATCCAAGATTTTCTTGGAAAAATTAACTTCTTGAGAAGATTCATTCCTAACTATGCTGAAATAGTTAAAGAAATAACTGATATGCTTAAAAATAATCATGAAGTTAAATGGACTATTCCTACCAGATATTCTTTTGATCAGATTAAAAAGGCCATCTCTGAAGCACCAACTTTAGCTAGCCCCAATTATTCTGAGCCCTTTATTGTATTTTCCTTTGCTTTTGAAACCACCTTATGTGTTGGCCTTTTACAAAAAAATGAATATGGTGATGATCAACACATATTATTTTTCAGTAAATTCATGCGAGATGCATAACTAAAGTATGAAATTATTGAAAATAAATCCTACTCTTTATTCCAAGCCTTAAAATATTTCATAATGTATGTCCATCACTCAAACATTACTTCTTATGTTCCTAACAGTGATGTAAAAATTGTTCTCCCCAACCAGACACTTATGGGAGAAGAGGAAGATGGATCACCCAAATCCTCGATTTCGATCTCAATATCAAAACCACTAAGCTAGTAAAAGGTAAAGGTTTATCCAAATCGTTAGCTGAATCCAATTGCAAGGTCCTAGGAATAAATTCTGTTTTTGAATTCTCAAAGAAGAACACACAAGAATCTTCTTCCAACTCTCATGGGGAGAATCCACAAGAACCTTCCTTGAATGCAGAAGGGGAGATTCCACAAGAACCTTCCTAGGATATTGAAGGAAAGAACACAAAAGAACCTTCACCTTCAAACCAAACAATCCCTATTAATATTGATGAAAAGTTTTTACTGTCATATTGATATTCATATATTGTACATTTTCTGATCAACTTTGAATTCCCTAGCCATTTTTCAAGAAATAAATGAAAGGCACTTAAGTTGAACTCTATGAAGTACTATACCATAAATGCTAACTTGTACTAGAAGGATCCTCTCAATATCCTATTACTTTTCTTAACAGAAAGTGACACAAAAGGAATCATTGAGCAGTTTCATGTAGGAATATGTGGAGGACACTATGCCTGGAGAGCCACAACATAAAAAATACTAAGGGCGGGATTTTATTGGCCTACTTTGTTTTCATAAGTAGGAGCATATGTTAGAAGCTGCATCCCATGTTAGATGTTTACTAGAAAGCAAAAACTTGCAGCCCTTCCCCTATCTCCAGTGATAGTTTCAACACCATTCTTACAATGGGGATTAGATTTTATAGGAGAGATTCACCTAGCATCAATTAATTAGCACAGATGGATTTTAACTGCTAAAGACTAATTCACCAAATGGGGGAGGCCATTCCAGTCATAAATTCTACAGATAGAATAGTGATTAAATTCATTTAAGAAAAAATTATGTTCATATTTGGATGCCCTCAATAGATAGTAACTGATAATGCAATATAATTTAGTAGTGTAAAAATGATTGAGTTATGTCAGAAGTAACAAATTTTACTACATCAATCTACTCCTTACTATCCACAGGGAAATGGTCTTGCAGAGTCATCCAATAAGAGCCTGGTCAAGGTAATTAAAAATAATTTAGAAGACCATAAGAAAAATTGGGACAATCGCCTTATCTATGCAGTCTGGCCTAACAGAATATATCCTAAGAGGTCAACAAGTAAATCTCCATTTCAGCTGGTCTATGGTAAAGATACCATCTTTCCTACCAATTCAGCTTTCGCTGTTCTTAATTTTTTACAAGAGGTTAATGATGAACCTGACGATTTCTCTAGAAGGATAAATAAGTTTATTGAATTATATGAAAACATAGATGAAATTCAGTAAAATCTAAGGAAATATCAGAATAAGATGAAAAATATTTTTGATAGGAAGGCAAGGGAAATAGACTTCAGGGAAGGAGATCTAGTTTTGAGATGGGATGTTAAGAGGGAGGACAAAGGTAAACATGGGAAATTTGATAATCTCAGGTTTAGACCTTTCAGTATTGCTGAAGTAAAGGGTAACAATACCTTCATTCTACATAACTTGGAAGGACAATTTTCTTCATTGTATGTCAATGGAAGATTTATGAAGCATTATATCCAATGCTGAAGATACAAAAGAAGAATCAAATTCATCATTGTACATTACCAGTTTGTTTAAATTTTTCAGGTCTGATTTTTTTTCACAACAAAGACTCCATTAGGCCGAGGAGAAGGAACTTTGATCTGCTTGTTCTCTACATCCTATAGGAGGAAGCAATCCTGAGTTGGAGCTGATGTTGTAACATTATTTGGTTTTCATAAGTTAGAACATTAGAAATAAAAAATAAAAAATAAAAATGTTAAGTTAGGATATGAATAGAAAAAAGAAAAAGAAAAATATTTTAGGACTATGGCTATTTGATTACTCATATCAAGAAAATTTTAGAAGTAGATTTCCCTAAAAAATGAAGGCAAAATAAAATTTTAGGAAAAGAAATGAAAAAAGAATGCCTTAGTTTTAAAAAATAAAATTTCAAAGGTTGCTTGTCTAAATGCGCCACAAAAATGTTAATTATTATTAATTTGTGATTGATCTACTTAATTAAGAATTAATCCTTGTTTTTATAATTAACATAAACATTATTTTAAATATAGCACATGTTTTTATTGTATGGTCGCTAAGGACAAAAGTAATTTTTCGTTTGTAATAAAGATCACACATCTTTCTACGACAGATCTCTTTCCTACCCAAATCAACAACAGGAAAGTTTTTGGCACCCCCCTCGTCCATTTCCTGTTAATATAGTGGGGTCTAAAAAGTGGTATTAATGGATGGCAGACCCTCCCTACATGTTTCCCTCACATCACTTTGCATCCCCCACCCCGAAATCCACATATCCCTCATTCATGGTTTTTGTTCCCTCCAACAGTCAAATGACCCCCGTGCTTTGATTGGTGTTTAACATCCAATTATATGTCGCCACCTCATCTACCCATTGCCACTCTATCCCTACCATTTTCCCCTATTGGTCCATTATGATCCCACTCCCATACCATTGCTCAAACATTTCCTCACTACACTCCCATGCCATTAATTGCTATGGTCACTTATCAAACGATTACTATATCCTTATCAGTTGTATAAATAAACCTAACTTTTCCAGTTTATCACTTTTTCTTAATTGAGTTATTGTTTGTTGTAGGCTTACAGTTTCTGTCATGCATTTTCTTGAAGCAGTTGTTATTTATTTCGCACCAGATCATCATTATTTCCCTCTGTTACCTTGATCCCCTTTCTTTTCCCTTTTCTGTCAACATGCCCCGCAAAGGAAAAACCAGGAAACCAATGTCTGAAGAGAACCCTTCCACTTCCACCCCGGTCGACCTAGACTACATCCCACTTGTAGATTCATACTATAAGATTGTTGACATAGAGTATGAGTTTGAGTTTCATGAACTACACCTGTGGTTGAAGAAAAATTAACTTGATAAGCAAGATCAGATCAAACTATGGGAATCCCTTTTGTCCCTCTTCTGTTTTCCCAAAACCTATGATTTTCGAGACCTAGTTATCTGGTGCCAAACCATATATGATCTTATTAAAAGAGTATTATTGGCTCATAATGGTGACATTCTGATATCCATTACTGCTGAAACTATCAACAACATGCTTCTAATTCCCCAATCTAAATCCTTCAGCCTATTTTCCCAAGAATTCCTTATGTAACTTTACCATAAGCTGAAATTTCCCCAAAGAGCTCATATTTTTGAAACATTCTTACCATATGATGCTGAATTTCCCAAGAGAAATCCACCCTATCGATATTCTATGTTCCCTGAAGCCACTAGACATATCATCTCCCTATTTTCATGTCTCTTAGGTTATCCAGATGATAAAATAGTTGATGAATCCATCCTTGGATTCTTTTCTATCTTTTCTAAGGATCAGTAGCCTCCTTTCATGTATAATTAAAATCAATTTTTGGCTAATAATATACAATAGTAGTTTATGAATTTAACGGCACAAGGGATGTTCAAGTACACCTTTGTACTTGTTCACATGTTTTTATTTCAGCAGGGAGACTCACTGCCAATAACACTCAGCAAACAAGATGAACATGGGATAAATCAATCAGTCATCCATTGGGAAGAGATGGTCAGATTTGTTTCAACTAAATTCACCTTTTCAAACTTTATTGACATGTTCATAGATCTGTAGCACAACTTCTTAAAAGCCAAACTGAGCCTAGAATTCGTGAAGATATCAAAAGGATTTTACATTTAAGTGATCAAGTTAAGAATAGTAACTAGTATTTATACCAGAATTATACTGAAAAAGAATATATAGTTGTGAGCTTACACCATATAAGCTGCCAAAGTATGTTCCAATGAGAATTTTATCTTCGGAATATATTAGCCAAATGATAAACATGGATGACCTTTATTTTGTCATAGGAAAGGAGAAAGCAACACTCAATACTAAACCAATAGGAGCCTCAGATATGATAAAGGTGCTCAATTCAAAGAGAAAAGCAGAGTTAGAGTAGATAAATATTGCAGACATAACAACCACCATCTGGGAAATTAAAAAAAAGGTTATACAAAAGAAGCATTCTCTTAATCAGTTGGAGACAAAGTTTCAAACCTTGGAAATTTTTTTCCAGAGGTTTCATTCAAAGTTCAATGTGTTAAACCAGAAGGGATTGTCTAGATTGGTAGCTCCAAATGAAAAACTAGTTAATCTCGAGGAATATTGCAATTTTTTTTATACCATTGCAATTAAAAAGGCCAAGTTTGCAGGTATTAAATGACATATAACAGGCAAAGCCTTTCTTGAAACCTTGGAGTTTGATTTGATTATAAAACATGAAATCAAACATTTGTTTCTCAATAAGCCAACATTCGAAAGATACACAGAGGTGGATGAAGTGTTCAGAAAGGTGGTAAATTTGGAAATTCAAAGTGACGAAAAATGGGATAAGTTATGTGAAACCATCGAGTAATTTCTGACTCCAATAGCATGACAACACAACAACATTTGTTTGGGTCAAATCATCAATGTTTTCCTCTAAAATAGAGACAGGTCACTCAATAGTTTTGTTTTCCTATTATTTGATACTATTATTGTAATCATTTTTAGATTTTTCTAAGTCATAGAAACTAGTATAAATAACTCTCCATCAGAGTGATTAAGGGTTGCACCCTTGAATGAGCATCTTATAAGCAGAAGTGTACAATCTTTGATCATTGATGATAATAAAGTATTCTGGATTTGTTTCAATAAGTTTATTCTCCTGTAAGTTTTCAAGTTTTCATTACATCTTTTTTTTGCATATGTTTAATGTTTATGAAGATAACTATGTAAGAAAAAGTTGTATTTCGGTCTATATTAAATTCCCTGAGTTTATTATCTATATTAGAGAATGGCTTATTGAATTATCTATTAATATAAGTCCCTCTACATAAATTAATTATCAACATCTTCATAATATTAAATATGTTTTGTTAAGTTGTTAAACATTGTTTGATAACCTTTCACACTTATGATTATTAAAAATTCAGTTTTAATACTTAATTAATCATACTTTCTTACATTTTCTCCTTTCACAGGTCTGCAATCTCAAATCATTGTTTGAAGTAAAGAAACAACCCTTTCCTTATTGATTAATATTATCTAAAGTTTAAGCACACCTATATGCAAATTTATTTATACATTGGTCATCCAAAAATCCCAACTTAAAACAAAAAAAATATTATAGATGATCTGACATAATTAATTGACCCCAATTATCTTAGAGGACAATAGATTCCCCTAGAAAAAATATTGTGCATGTGTGGTTTTTATTATTGCATGTTTGTTAATGTTGTTCTAAATTGTAAATTAAAATCCATAGATTAGAATAATAGAATTTTGTCTCTTTATTTATATTAAAATTTCTTGATAAATTACAATTCTATCACCAAATTTATACTATGTGTAGTGTATCTTTGGGCATCCTTGTGAAGGGTTGGAAAATAGTATCTTTCTTGTAGGATCTTGTAGGTTATCTTCTTAATGGCGAAAACTCCCCCAAAAGTACCATAATGAGAATTGAAGAGGATGTCATAAACTTTATCTTCCCTCATACATCTTCTCAATATCTAATCTGGTCCTAACTTGAAGAGGGTTCACCCAATCCAAGTGTACGAAGCATCTTTTCTAATAATCTTACTCTTCTCCCTTGAAGATAAGTGAGGAGTAAATTGGCCAGTAGCTATGAATTTGGTAATGCGAGTGAACCATGGTTATATAAGTGACATGGAAAAAATATACTCATCAGGTAGCTGGTCATCCATCACTAGTTCTTCATCATCTGTAGACAAGGTTAGTCATGAAAGAAAAATTGCAAAAAAAAAAACACTTTTCCATTTTTGTCAATAATAGTCAAATAAAATTGTTGCGGCAACAATAACTACCTAATTATGTGAGCGTTCAATTTTATATGATCAATATATACAAATAATTGATAGATAATAATGTAATTCCTAAATTTGTTTAGAGAATGTATAACAATAAGGAGATCATTTTCAGTAATTGTGTAGTTAAGTTCAACCTTGGACAATTTTTTGCTAATGAATAAATAACATGGGGAATTTTACCTTCAAGTCATTCTAGTGCTACCCTAAATAATTTATCCGATGCATATTTGTGGATATGGAAGAGAAGAGTCCAATTTCGTCCTATGAGGACATATGTTGTCATTAGTCTTTCTTTAATTTCCTCAAATGATTTTTGGCATAAATTTGTCCAGCAAAAAATTGCATATTTTCTTAGTGATAAAAATAAAGGAGAACCAATCTTGCTAAAATATTTGATGAATCTTCAATAATATCCAGAAAGACCTGAAAAAAAATGTATCATCTTTATGTTTTTGAGGAACACGTATTGATTTTTCAAGTATCCTCTAAACCAATAATTACTTCTTATGATTTATTCTTAGGTTAAATATTTCATGCATTCTTATTCATCATAAATCAATTACATAGAGGATATTAACAACATAACAAAATTAAGTAGGATCATAAAGAGACAGTGACACAAGAACACAAACATTTACCCTAAGAAAACCCCACGAAAACCCACATGGGGGAAAAACCCAACTATATTTTCCTTATACATTTTTTTCAGTTCAACAAGAGAAACATATAGATCATCTAGTCAAACATATGGTCAAACTGTCTAACAAATATACTTGGTGAAATCTAGTACAACTCCTTCCTAGTTAAGTCAACCATATGCCCAAGAGGCTCAGTCTGGTCTGCCCTCTAGGGCCAAATTTCAAGATTCTTCTACACCCAAAGTTTTATTGCTGCAACTTGTCCTTCTGCACCCAAAATTTTTGTCTTGTAAATTTTCCTTCTACACCAAAAGTCTCAGTCCTGCAACTTGGTTATACTTTATAAGTTTGGTCCTTCAACTAGTCCTTCTTTACCAAATATACATCCTTTTTATTCAATATAAAATTTGCCTCAAATAAGCTCATTCTCAACCTCAGATCCATATACTTATTAGCTTCAAATTTTACTACTTATTTAGACTTAGAAGGCCTAAGTTCCTTGCTTGATGAGGAGGTTTAATGACACATATATTGTTAGAAATTAAAAAATAGAGAAACATAACACATAAAATATTATGGAAAAACAAACATTCAAAATCATAAAGCAAAAGAGACACAAATATATGTGGTTCACACAAATTGTATTATGTCCACAAATAAATATTTAATGCTTCCTTTTATATTATCTAGCAAACTAGCCTACAACACATCCATTGTGACTTCCTCTTTTCTCTCACATAATCTCCTTTATTTTTATATCATATAATAATACACAGTCGCAATAAAATTCCCACATATAAACCGAGGGTGGAATTATAGGGAAAAAAAACCCTAAATTAACATAACTTCTACCATTTGATTATTTTTCTAATGAATGGCCCAGATTGAATACGAAATTACAATATTTTACGAGGCAATTTTTTTATCAAAATTTTTCTTTTGTGAGCACTTCCCGTAAACCCTTGCCATGTGGGGCTAAAAGAGTGTTATCACTATTCATGGAAGCAATAGGGGGGGGGGGAAGGGTGTGGGGAGAATCCCCCTCGTCAGAGACTATGATCCAAATGCAACTGAAACAGGACTTATGAATCAAGAATATGATCGAGCTCCACACCCAATAATATCCCACTTCGAGGCCGATTATAGAAACCTCACCAACTTCACTTGTTGGAAAATACCTCCACTTGGAACCAATTGTTTTTTATCTTTACCATCATTATTGGACAAATTAAGCTAAGAAGAAACTCAACAGTATTTTAGCTAGTGTGTTTATTTTCTAGCTTCAACTATCCATGTTCCAAAATTGATCTTATGAAATGCCACCTAAGTTGTAAATGTTTAGTTTTAGAATGAAATTTTGAGTTCTTTTCAAGATGAATGGCACTATGGCTATCATTGTATAATCTGATATTTTTCTTCTTCTTTCCCAATTCATCCGTAAAACTTGTAACGAAATCATTTATTCACTAGCCTCTGTAGCAACAACTTATAATTTTCTTCCATTGTTGAAAGTGCAACAATAATTTGCATTTTATAAACCCAACTTATTTTTGTTCCACCTACAGTAAACTTGTACATTGTGGTTCTCCTCTTGTTATCTCTATCACCTGCCATATATGAATCAACATATACCTATAGGCCAATGTTTCAACCTCCAAAACATAAAAAATTATTAGAGGTACCTCTCAAATACATGAGAATCCACTTTACTTCCATCTAATGCTCTTTTCCTGTATTTTTCGTATACCTAATCACAAATCCCATTGCATGTGAAATATTAGGCCTTGTGCACACCATTGCATACATTAATTTTCCAATTGTTAATGTGTATGGAAATTATACATAAATATTATCTCTTCCTAATTCTTGGGACACATCTCCTTAGTTTGAAATGGATTCCAAAGGTGTATTAAATAGTTGTGCATTCTACATAGCAAATCTTTCCAAAAAAATTTGTATGTACTCAATCTGAGACAATGTTAATTTGTGATTTTTCTCGTCTCTATTTATTCTCATACCAAGGGTTTAGTTTGTAGCACCCAAATCCTTCATTTCAAATGAATTGGCCAGTTTCTTTTGAGCACATTTATTTCTTGCATTTTAGACCTTCCAAAAATAATTTCATCTACATATAATAGAAATATAATATAGTATTCATCATTTTGTTTCTTAAGATAAATTCAATGGTTAGAATGAAATCTAGTATAATCTTGTTCCAACATAAATGCGTCAAATGTTAGATACCATTTACTTGGAGCTTGTTTTAAAATGTAAAGTCTCTTATTCAACTTGCACACTAATTTCTCGTTTACTCTTACCTCATACCCTTGTCGCTACTGCATGTGGATATTTTCCTCCAAATCCCCATGGAGAAATGTTATATTTACATCTAATTGTTCAAGATGAAAATATTTTGTTGCCATTAGACTTAAAATAGTTCTAATTAAATTCATTTTAACAATAAGAGAAAATATTTCATCAAATTTATACCTTTCTTTTGTACAAACCCCTTCACAACAAGTCTAGCCTTATACCTCATTTTTACTCCATATTTTTCCTTCACCATGTAAACCCATTTACTCTGATTTTTTTTTTTTTTTACCTGCAAGAAACTTGACTAAGTCCCAAGTCTAGTTATGTACCAAGTATTCCATATCTTCTTTTTTGACTTGCTCCCACTTCTTTGTAACTTCTACCTGCATTGCTTATTCATATCCTTTTGTTTCACCATAATCAGTTAAAAATACATAATATAATGAAGGAGAGTATTTTTCATGGGTTCTACTTAACCTAGTAGATATTCTAACAACACTTACAGGTGTTTAAGTTGGTTTTTGTTGTTTTTATTGCTACTATTAACTATGATTTTTTTTTCACCTTTGACTTTTCTTTTTCTGTGATGTCATCTAGCACTACATATTTTGTGTTTTCCTTTTCATGTTTATTTCTCTGCAATTGTTCTGTCTACAATACCCTTTCATTGAATACCGCATCTCTATTCATAATTATTTTATGGTTTTCATAATGATATAAGTGATAACCAAATTCATTAACACCATATCTAATAAAGGTACACTTGTTTGATTTTTCCTCAAGATTTTTTCTATTTTTTTTATTAATATGGATAAATGCTTCAACCAAAGGTCTTTAGAAATGAGTAGTTTACCTTATTACCTACCCATGCCTCCTTTGGAATACAACCATCCAAGGAACTTGAAGGCCCTCTATTTATTAGATAAACAACAATATCTGCAACATATATCCAAAATTGTAAAGGAAATCTTGCATGAAATCTCATACATCTTGCACACTCCATGATGGTCATGTTCATCCTTTATATCACACAATTTTATTGTGGTGTTCCTCAAATTGTATTCTCTCTACGAATTCCATGGTATGAAAATTATTTATCAAACTCCTTGTTGCAGCATGCAACTCCCTTATCTGATATGAGACACTTCAACTTATTTCATGTCTCATTCCCAACCAAATATTTCCATTTCTTAAAATTATTAAAGACATCAAATTTATTTTGAGTACAATAAACCAAGGTTTTCCTAGTTGCATGATCAATAAAAGTAACATAGTAATGAGAGCCACCAAGAGATGGTAGGTAAGTCGATCCCCATACATTTATACACACAAGTTCTATTTTTTCACTCTTATTTTCTTTCCCAGCTCTGAGAAATTTGGCTCTCTTATGTTTTCCATAAACAAAATTCACAAAAATCCAAATATACATGCTTCAAACCTGGAAACAAATTTCTTTGGTGAATAATCTGCATTCCCTTCTCACTCACATGCCCAAGCCTATGATGCTACCATTCAATATCTTCCCTTGTAGGGGTTAAAGAAATAGCAGAATAATAAGTACCATTACATAAATACAATGTACTAACCTTCTCCCCTTTTTCTATTAATAGGGCTCCTTTACTAACATTCTGGTTTTGTTTGTACAGGTAGTTACACAACATTCACTTCCAAACTACCATATTGAAATTAGATTTTACTTTATATTTGAAACATGTCTTACATCCTTTAACAACCATTGGTTTCAATATTTTTGTTTTATAAGTACATTACCCATTCTAATAAATTTGCAGGGTTTATCATCACCCATAAAAACCTATCCAAAATCTCCTTGAACATAGTCATGAAAATGTTTCATATGGGATGCGCCATGGAATGAAGCCCCTGAATCTACCATCCAGACATCAATAATATTTTATAATGAAAGAATAAAATCATCTTGCAACACATCACCTGTTACATTTGCATCATGATTGTTCTCTTGTTATCCATATCCTTCTTTTCCCTTCTAAGATTTACAGTCATTCTTTAGGTGTCCTTTCTTCCCACATTTCCAAAAAATTTCCCCCCATTTGTATTTGGATCTACCTTTCCTTGAATTACTACAATGTCCTAGGCTCTTTCCTCTCTCTAGTTTTCTTACCCTCATCTTTACAATCAAAGCATTACCTGATGTCTCACCTGAGCTTTTTCATCCCTTTTCCTCACTAAGGATAGCACCAACAACATCATCAAACTCTAAATTACTAGAACTAGAGACAAAATTACCAATAGACATTACCAAGCAATTCCAACTTTTTGGAAATGAGCATATAAACAACAAAGCCCTAACTTCATCATCAAAAATTTCCCCTACATAACTTAAATGACTGGTAATTGTGTTCAATTCATTTAAATGAATAGCAACAGACCCACCTTCTAACATCTCCATATTAAATAAATTCTTCATAACAAATACCTTGTTTGAGTCTGAGGGTTTTTGATACAGTTTTTCCAATGCCTTCATTAGACCTTATTCTTTTGTTTCCTTTGAAATTTTGCAGACCACTAATGCTTCCAGACATAGTCGTATTGTTCCTAGTTCCTTTTTGTCAAGAATCTCCCATTATTTTTCTACCATACTTGTCAACTTATTTGCTTTTCCACTCAATGTTATGAAAAGATATTTTTGATACAGATAGTCCTCCATTTTCATCCTCCATAGCTCATAGTTTTGGTCTTTGAATTTCTCGACCCTAAACCTACCATCTTTCACTATTTTTCCCCGTTAAACTAGGAACCCTTCTTTCCTGCGATTTTATCAGTCAAATAGACCTTCGAATCTTATACTAGTTGTTAGAAATTAAATAACAGAGCAATGTAGGACATTAAATAATTCAAAAACATAAAGACATAAAATAATAAGAGAGACACAAATATATGTGGTTCACCCAATCTAGGCTACATCCATGGAGAAACAACCAATCCTCCCTTTTATATTATCCAACAAATTGAAGGGTTGCAACCTACAACACATTCATTTTAACTGCCTCTTTACTCTCACACAATCTCCTCTATTTTTCTCTCACAAAATAATACACAATCACAATAGAATTACTTCATATAAACTGAGGGTTTCCTTATATGGAAAAAACACTAAATTAACATAACTTTTAATGTCAGATCTTCGACCGAATGAATGTCTCATATTGTCTACAAAATTACAATATTTTACAAGGCTATGTTTTCTCAATTTTTTTTTTTCTTTTGGGAATGATACATTGAAACCCGTGTTCGAGTGGGGGCTAAAAGAGTGTTTCCACCCCCATGGAAGAGATATTTTGGGGGGAAATACCCTACATACTCCCCCTTCAGGGACTAGGATCCAAACGCGATTGAAACAATACCTTTGAATTAGGAAAATAATCAGGCTCCACACCCAACATATATATTGTGATTGTGCTAGTCGAATGGGCGCCTCTACACTGGGGCCAAATTGACTAGGATGAGGGTTAACTTGCCTTATTTGGAGCCAAAAATTCAAATATAAAATATTCAAAATTTATCTTTTAAAGAACCAAAATGAAGAATATGTCATCTATTTTCTATTTTGACAGGGTCATGAAGAACATGCCTTATTTATTATTTCAAATGCATCAATAGTTAAAATATTAATTATATAAACCGACCATAGTTACAAAAATTAAGCCCTCCCTCTTATCTAGGTAGGTATTCATAATGACTATCTAAATGCTCTCATGTTGACAAATTTCTCTATGAAAAGGTTATAAAAAATCCAATTTCCATAATTTTCTCAACAATTGTGACACATGGTAAATCAATAGCATCAATCAATTACCATAATTTGGTCAAACAATTTTCACACATGGTATGTCAATAACACCAAAAATTTACCATAATTTCGTTCAGTAACTCTGACCCATGTTATATTCTCACCATAATCTTGGTCGGTACTCCTGACACATGGTACGTTATTTAGCATCAACTAGTCACCATAATTCCAACCTATCTGACACATGGTATATAGACTAGTCTTGGTTCACCATCAAGTCCATATGTTTGAAACATGGTGAATTTCCAAAGGCCATTCTCTATATGCATAATTTGAGGACTGATGCTAAATGAGACTGATGATGCAAGACCATTCTTCCTAATTCGGTTCAAAATACTTGACACAGGAAGAATGATTTTCCTCTTTCAGAGAATTTTTCCTAATACGGGTCAATATACTTGACACATAGAGAATATCATCCCATGATGTTATCTTACCAACACTCCCTCTGACTAAGAGAGAAATTCTCAACAAGTCCAAGCTTGTCCCTGAAGTATATGATTTCATCTCAGGACACAGGCTTTGCCAACAATCTACTTGAAGCCACATTACTTCCTCACGTGACATGTCTTGATGTTAGATCTCATTGTGCTTCTACCTGTCACCATGTTTTTCACCTTCACCTAATCAATACACTCCTACAAGTAGTCTCTGAATCCATACTACTTTTCAACTTGCCAATTTAGTTGCAATTATATTCAACTTATACACTACTGAGTGTGAAAAATGTTTGTTTCTGGCTTATCCAAGAAATCATAATGGAGTTTGAACTAAAAAAATATCCGGATGAAATATTTTTGTCTTCTGCACTCTCTGTGAAAAATAAATCTATGAATCCCTACAATTGTACTTCATTATTTGATGCATATCTCAAAACATAACTGATTATGTTATAATTGTATCATGTTGGTACTTCAACACATGTTGAGCCACCTACCTTAGCTTAAAAATAAACTAATCGAATTCCTTTTCTTGGAACCATCACTAAGGCTACCTTTCTGGTTACCCTAAATGGGTGTTCTTTATTAAACAAATTCATCTTTGGTAATCCTGGTTGCTCCCTCCGCCATTGCTTCCTTCCAGCATATTAGCTAACTATCCAGACAATGTCAATGACAATCCATAATCTTGAACTCAAAGGTAAACTCCCTCTGAAGCTAAAGAAAATATTTCTAACTAGTCCCTTTTATTATAGAAGCAATTCTTTATGCCACAACTACTCCCTCTAACACATTATCCTTCTTCTTTTGTTAGATCATGTAATAAGATCAAATAAGACGATAATATATTCATCCATCTAAGAATACCAAGCCTAACATGTATTATTGTGATCATACAAATCCTTCTTCGATCATAAGGCTTCTTCTAAAGTACCTCCAAGCCTTATATGTACACTTCTTCCTCTTCAATTATTTCATTGAAAAAAATGATCTCTGCATCCACCTATTGTAATTTCAAGGAAATGATAATATTTATAACATAAGTGTACCTTAGGACTGGAGTAAACGTCTTATCATGATCCTATCCCTCTTTCTAGAAGAATCTTCTATTCTCAACTCTTTCTTCGTTCTTGTATATATAGCCAATTGTTGCATGCTAGATCTTATGGGTACATTTAGAAGTCATAATTGACTTCTCTTTAGTAGAATTAGAGTATACTTATAATTTTTTGATCTACCTACTATCTCAAGGGCTTCCATAAATGAACCTATAACATATAATTTTTTTTCATGACATACTAAACAATACCCTTAATTTGACTACATATTGGAAAACACTTCTAAAAATCACTTTATTTAACCTCGTACCAATATGAACCCAATACACCTTCCCAATTTAAAAAACCCCTACTTTCACTAGATATTGTAGGTGTCCATTTTTTTCATTAAAATTTTTTATACATATTTATATTTATCATATATTTTCATTAACAAAGGTAAGTAGATTATTCAATTAGAAAGAATAACCTAAATACTAGGTAGCTGAAAAATTAAAAGTTTCAATTAAGAAAATGCATAAATAATTATTTTGATTTATAGATACATATTATGGAAAATTTGAATGGTAAATACACCAATTTTAAATCTCAATTGCAGCTATATTCTATTGAATACTGAAAAAGATACACTACATCAGTTCAAAACAAAATCTTGATAACCAACACAATGGCCCATCTTTCATCTCACTTATATAATAGGAAGAGGAGATAAATTACAATAAATATGGACACATGTAGAAGCCTATATGGTTGGAATTTTTAAAATCATATCCCTAACCTAATCACCTAGTTAACCGTGGTTGCATGGTAAAAGTGCTAAGTGTGTCTCGATCAGAAGATGAACTAGAGCATGCAAGCATGCATCCCCTCCTTGAAATTTGTGTCCTCTACCCAAGATGGGAATTTCTCATGCATAAGTATTCTAATTGACTAGGTATTTGCACCCTTCTTGTAGGAATAGATCATTCATGCTAAAAATAACAAAGGCAAAGCTTTGATAATAGAAAAATTCTCTCCAGAACTAGAATTACTAAATCTGAAACAACATCTAAACTGGCATTAATTGAAGGTGGTACATTCGTGCCCTTAGAATGCATGCACTCTCTTACAAAAAATATTATATGTCACTGTCTCATGTGGCATGCATGTTCCCTCTACCAAGTAATAGTCTATATCATTGTCTCATGCGCTTTCATTCAACTTATTCATCATTGAATAAGTTGTTCTATGGAAGCAGGATGTCGCCACCTCATCTACCCATTGCCACTGTGTCCCTACCATTTTCCCCTATTTGTCCATTATGATCCCACTCCCAGACCATTGCTCAAACATTTCCTCACTACACTCCCATGCCATTAATTGCTATGGTCACTTATCAAACGATTACTATATCCTTATCAGTTGTATAAATAAACATGACTTTGCCAGTTTATCACTTTTTCTTAATTGAGTTATTGTTTGTTGTAGGCTTACAGTTTCTGTCGTGAATTTTCTTGAAGCAGTTGTTATTGCTTTCAAACTAGAGCATCATTATTTCCCTCTGTTACCTTGATCCCCTTTCTTTTCCCTTTTCTGTTAACATGCCCCGCAAAGGAAAAACCAGGAAACCAATGTCTGAAGAGAACCCTTCCACTGCCACCCCGGTCGACCTAGACTACATCCCACTTGTAGATTCATACTATAAGATTGTTGACATAGAGTATGAGTTTGAGTTTCATGAACTACACCTGTGGTTGAAGAAAAATTAACTTGATAAGCAAGATCAGATCAAACTATGGGAATCCCTTTTGTCCTTCTTCTGTTTTCCCAAAACCTATGATTTTCGAGACCTAGTTATCTGGTGCCAAACCATATATGATCCTATTAAAAGAGTATTATTGGCTCATAATGGTGACATTCTGATATCCATTACTGCTGAAACTATCAACAACATGCTTCTAATTCCCGAATCTAAATCCTTCAGCCTATTTTCCCAAGAATTCCTTATGTAACTTTACCATAAGCTGAAATTTCCCCAAAGAGCTCATATTTTTGAAACATTCTTACCATATGATGCTGAATTTCCCAAGAGAAATCCACCCTATCGATATTATATGTTCTCTAAAGCCACTAGACATATCATCTCCCTATTTTCATGTCTCTTAGGTTATCCAGATGATAAAACAGTTGATGAATCCATCCTTGGATTCTTTTCTATCTTTTCTAAGGATCAGTAGCCTCCTTTCATGTATAATTAAAATCAATTTTTGGCTGATAATATACAATAGTAGTTTATGAATTTAACTGCACAAGGGATGTTCAAGTACACCTTTGTACTTGTTCACATGTTTTTATTTCAGCAGGGAGACTCACTGCCAATAACACTCAGCAAACAAGATGAACATGGAATAATCAATCAGTCATCCATTGGGCAGAGATGGTCAGATTTGTTTCAACTAAATTCACCTTTTCAAACTTTATTGACATGTTCATACATCTGTAGCACAACTTCGCAAAAGCCAAACTGAGCCTAGAATTCGTGAAGATATCAAAAGGATTTTACATTTAAGTGATCAAGTTAAGACTAGTAACTAGTATTTATACCAAAATTATACTGAAAAAGAATATATAGTTGTGAGCTTACACCATATAAGCTCCCAAAGTATGTTCCAATGAGAATTTTATTTTCGGAATATATTAGCCAAATGATAAACATGGATGACCTTTATTTTTTCATAGGAAAGGAGAAAGCAACACTCAATACTAAACCAATAGGAGCCTCAGATATGATAAAGGTGCTCAATTCAAAGAGAAAAGCAGAGTTAGAGTAGATAAATATTACAGACATAACAACCACCATCTGGGAAATTAAAAAAAAGGTTATACAAAAGAAGCATTCTCTTAATCAGTTGGAGACAAAGTTTCAAACCTTGGAAATTGTTTTCCAGAGGTTTCATTCAAATTTCAATGTGTTAAACCAGAAGGGATTGTCTAGATTGGTAGCTCCAAATGAAAAACTAGTTAATCTGGAGGAATATTGCAATTTTTTTTATACCATTGCAATTAAAAAGGCCAAGTTTGCAGGTATTAAAAGACATATAACAGGCAAAGCCTTTCTTGAAACCTTGGAGTTTGATTTGATTATAAAACATGAAATCAAACATTTGTTTCTCAATAAGCCAACATTCGAAAGATACACAGAGGTGGATGAAGTGTTCAGAAAGGTGGTAAATTTGGAAATTCAAAGTGAAGAAAAATGGGATAAGTTATGTGAAACCATCTAGTAATTTCTGACTCCAATAGCATGACAACACAACAACATTTGTTTGGGCCAAATCATCAATTTTTTCCTCTAAAATAGTGACAGGTCACTCAATAGTTTTGTTTTCCTATTATTTGATACTATTATTGTAATCATTTTTAGATTTTTCTAAGTCATAGAAACTAGTATAAATAACTCTCCATCAGAGTGATTAAGGGTTGCACCCTTGAATGAACATCTTATAAGTAGAAGTGTACAAGCTTTGATCATTGATGATAATAAAGGATTCTGGATTTGTTTCAATCAGTTTATTCTCTTGTAAGTTTTCAAGTTTTCATTACATCTTTTTTTTGCATATGTTTAATGTTTATGAAGATAACTATGTAAGAAAAAGTTGTATTTCGGTCTATATTAAATTCCCTAAGTTTATTATCTATATTGGAGAATGGCTTATTGAATTGTCTATTTATATAAGTCCTTCCACATAAATTAATTATCAACATCTTCATAATATTAAATATGTTTTGTTAAGTTGTTAAACATTGTTTGATAACCTTTCACACTTATGATTATTAAAAATTCAGTTTGAATACTTAATTAATCATACTTTCTTACATTTTCTACTTTCATAGGTCTGCAATCTCAAATCATTGTTTGAAGTAAAGAAACAACCCTTTCCTTATTGATTAATATTATCTAAAGTTTAAGCACACCTATATGCAAATTTCTTTATACATTGGTCATCCAAAAATCCCAACTTAAAACAAAAAAAATATTATAGATGATCTGACATAATTAATTGACCCCAATTATCTTAGAGGACAATAGATTCCCCTAGAAAAAATATTGTGCATGTGTGGTTTTTATTATTGCATGTTTGTTAATGTTGTTCTAAATTGTAAATTAAAATCCATAGATTAGAATAGTAGAATTTTGTCTCTTTTTTTATATTAAAATTTCTTGATAAATTACAATTCTATCACCAAATTTATACTATGTGTAGTGTATCTTTGGGCATCCTTGTGAAGGGTTGGCAAATAGTATCTTGCTTGTAGGATCTTGTAGGTTATCTTCTTAATGGCGAAAATTCCCCCAAAAGGTCCACAATGAGAATTGAAGAGGATGTCATAAACTTTATCTTCCCTCATACATCTTCTCAATATCTAATCTGGTCCTAACTTGAAGAGGGCTCACCCAATCCAAGTGTACGAAGCATCTTTTCTAATAATCTTACTCTTCTCCCTTGAAGATAAGTGAGGAGTAAATTGGCCAGTAGCTATGAATTTGGTAATGTGCCAATTGAATTATGGTATATAAGTGATATGGAAAAAATATGCTCATCAATTGGCGAGATCATCCATCACTTTTCTAAGTAAATACATGAATAAGAGTTAGTCATGAAAAATTGCAAAAAAAAAAAAAAAAAACACTTTTCCATGTTTATCGATAATAGTCAAATCAAATTGTTGCGGCAACAATAACTACCTAATTATGTGAGCGTTCAATTTTATATGATCAATATATACAAATAATTGATGAATAATATTGTAATTCTAAATTGTTTTAGAGAATGTATAACAATAAGGAAGTCATTTTGAGTAATTGTGTAGTTAAGTTCAACGTTGGTTGAGAATTTGCTAATGAATAAATAACATGAGGAATTTTACCTTCAAGTCATTCTAGTGCTACCCTAAATAATTTATCCGATGCATATTTGTGGATATGGAAGAGAAGAGTCCAATTTCGTCCTATGAGGACATATGTTGTCATTAGTCTTTCTTTAATTTCCTCAAATGATTTTTGGCATAAATTTGTCCAGCAAAAAATTGCATATTTTCTTAGTGATAAAAATAAAGGAGAACCAATCTTGCTAAAATATTTGATGAATCTTCAATAATATCCAGAAAGACCTGAAAAAAAATGTATCATCTTTATGTTTTTGAGGAACACGTATTGATTTTTCAAGTATCCTCTAAACCAATAATTACTTCTTATGATTTATTCTTAGGTTAAATATTTCATGCATTCTTATTCATCATAAATCAATTACATAGAGGATATTAACAACATAACAAAATTAAGTAGGATCATAAAGAGACAGTGACACAAGAACACAAACATTTACCCTAAGAAAACCCCACGAAATCCCACATGATGGAAAAACCCAACTATATTTTACTTATACATTTTTTTCAGTTCAACAAGAGAAACATATAGATCATCTAGTCAAACATATGGTCAAACTGACCAACAAATATACTTGGTCAAATCTAGTACAGCTCCTTCCTAGTTAAGTCAACCATATGCCCAAGGGGCTCAGTCTGGTCTGCCCGCTAGGGCCAAATTTCAAGATTCTTCTACACCCAAAGTTTTATTGCTGCAACTTGTCCTTCCGCACCCAAAATTTTGGTCTTGTAAATTTTCCTTCTACACCCAAAGTCTCAGTCCTGCAACTTGGTTATACTTTATAAGTTTGGTCCTTCAACTAGTCCTTCTTTACCAAATATACATCCTTTTTATTCAATATAAAATTTGCCTCAAATAAGCTCATTCTCAACCTCAGATCCATATACTTATTAGCTTCAAATTTTACTACTTATTTAGACTTAGAAGGCCTAAGTTCCTTGCTTGATGAGGAGGTTTAATGACACATATATTGTTAGAAATTAAAAAATAGAGAAACAGAACACATAAAATATTATGGAAAAACAAACATTCAAAATCATAAAGCAAAAGAGACACAAATATATGTGGTTCACACAAATTGTACTATGTCCACAAATAAATATTTAATGCTTCCTTTTATATTATCTAGCAAACTAGCCTACAACACATCCATTGTGACTTCCTCTTTTCTCTCACATAATCTCCTTTATTTTTATATCATATAATAATACACAATCGCAATAAAATTCCCACATATAAACCGAGGGTGGAATTATAGGGAAAAAAAACCCTAAATTAACATAATTTCTACCATTTGATTATTTTTCTAATGAATGGCCCAGATTGAATACGAAATTACAATATTTTACGAGGAAATTTTTTTATCAAAATTTTTCTTTTGTCAGCACTTCCCCTGAACCCTTGCCATGTGGGGCTAAAAGAGTGTTATCACTATTCATGGAAGCAATAGGGAGGGGGGGGGGGGGGTGGAGAATCCCCCCCATCAGAGACTATGATCCAAATGCATATGAAACATGACTTATGAATCAAGAATATAATCGAGCTCCACACCCAATAATATCCCACTTCGAGGCCTCACCAACTTCACTTGTTGGAAAATACCTCCACTTGGAGCCAATTGTTTTTTATCTTTACCATCATTCTTGGACAACTTAAGCTAAGAAGAAACTCAATTTCTCCCTAGTTACAACCTTTGTTAACATATCAGCAATATTTTAGCTAGTGTGTTTATTTTCTAGCTTCAACTATCCATCTTCCAAAATTGATCTTATGAAATGGTACCTAAGTTGTAAATGTTTAGTTTTAGAATGAAATTTTGAGTTCTTTTCAATATGAATGGCACTATGGCTATCACTGTATAATCTGATATTTTGCTTCTTCTTTCCCAATTCATCCGTAAACCTTGTAACGAAATCATTTATTCACTAGCCTCTGTAGCAACAACTTATAATTTTCTTCCATTGTTGAAAGTGCAACAATAATTTGCGTTTTATAAAACCAACTTATTTTTGTTCCACCTATAGTAAACTTGTACATTGTGGTTCTCCTCTTGTTATCTCTATCACCTGCCATATATGAATCAACATATACCTATAGGCCAATGTTTCAACCTCCAAAACATAAAAAATTATTAGAGGTACCTCTCAAATACATGAGAATCCACTTTACTTCCATCTAATGCTCTTTTCCTATTATTTTCGTATACCTAATCACAAATCCCATTGCATGTGAAATATTAGGCCTTGTGCACATCATTGCATACATTAATTTTCCAATCGTTAATGTGTATGGAAATTATACATAAATTATATATCTTCCTAATTCTTGGGACACATCTCCTTAGTTTGAAATGGATTCCAAAGGTGTATTAAATGGTTGTGCATTCTACATAGCAAATCTTTCCAAAAAAATTTGTATGTACTCAATATGAGACAATGTTAATTTGTGATTTTTCTCGTCTCTATTTATTCTCATACCAAGGGTTTAGTTTGTAGCACCCAAATCCTTCATTTCAAACGAATTGGCCAGTTTCTTTTGAGCACATTTATTTCCTGCATTTTAGACCTTGCAAAAATAATTTCATCTACATATAATAGAAATATAATATAGTATTCATCATTTTGTTTCTTAAGATAAATTCAATGGTCAGAATGAAATCTAGTATAATCTTGTTCCAACATAAATGTGTCAAATGTTAGATACCATTTACTTGGAGCTTGTTTTAAAATGTATAGTCTCTTATTCAACTTGCACACTAATTTCTCGTTTACTCTTACCTCATACCCTTGTCGCTACTGCATGTGGATATTTTCCTCCAAATCCCCATGGAGAAATGTTATCTTTACATCTAATTGTTCAAGATGAAAATATTTTGTTGCCAGTAGACTTAAAATAGTTCTAATTAAATTCATTTTAACAATAAGAGAAAATATTTCATCAAATTTATACCTTTCTTTTGTACAAACCCCTTCACAACAAGTCTAGCCTTATACCTCATTTTTACTCCATATTTTTCCTTCACCAAGTAAACCCATTTACTTTGATTTTTTTTTTTTTTTACCTGCAAGAAACTTGACTAAGTCCCAAGTCTAGTTATGTACCAAGGATTCCATATCTTCATTCATGACTTGCTCCCACTTCTTTGTAGCTTCTACCTGCATTGCTTATTCATATCCTTTTGTTTCACCATAATCAGTTAAAAATATATAATATAATGAAGGAGAGTATTTTTCATGGGTTCTACTTAACCTGGTAGATATTCTAACAACACTTACAGGAGTTTAAGTTGGTTTTTTTTGTTTTTATTGCTACTATTAACTATGATTTTTTTTTCACCTTTGACTTTTCTTTTTCTGTGATGTCATCTAGCACTACATATTTTGTGTTTTCCTTTTCATGTTTATTTCTCTGCAATTGTTCTGTCTACAATACCCTTTCATTGAATACCACATCTCTATTCATAATTATTTTATGGTTTTCATAATGATATAAGTGATAAACAAATTCATTAACACCATATCTAATAAAGGTACACTTGTTTGATTTTTCCTCAAGATTTTTTCTATTTTTTTTATTAATATGGATAAATGCTTCAACCAAAGGTCTTTAGAAATGATTAGTTTACCTTGTTACCTACCCATGCCTCCTTTGGAATACAACCATCCAAGGAACTTGAAGGCCCTCTATTTATTAGATAAACAACAATATCTGCAACATATATTCAAAATTGTAAAGGAAATCCTGCATGCAATCTCATACATCTTGCACACTCCATGATGGTCATGTTCATCCTTTATATCACACAATTTTATTGTGGTGTTCCTCGAATTGTCTTCTCTCTACGAATTCCATGGTATGAAAATTAATTATCAAACTCCTTGTTGCAGCATGCACCTCCCTTATATGATATGAAACACTTCAACTTATTTCATGTCTCATTCCCAACCAAATATTTCCATTTCTTAAAATTATTAGAGACATCAAATTTCTTTTGAGTACAATAAACCAAGGTTTTCCTATTTGCATGATCAATAAAAGTAACATAGTAATGAGAGCCACCAAGAGATGGTAGGTAAGTCGATCCCCATACATTTATACACATAAGTTCTATTTTTTCACTCTTATTTTCTTTCCCAGCTCTGAGAAATTTGGCTCTCTTATGTTTTCCATAAACAAAATTCAAAAAAATCCAAATATACATGCTTCAAACCTGGAAACAAATTTCTTTGGTGAATAATCTGCATTCCCTTCTCACTCACATGCCCAAGCCTATGATGCTACCATTCAATATCTTCTCTTGTGGGGGTTAAAGCAATAGCAGAATAATAAGTACCATTACATAAATACAATGTACTAACCTTCTCCCCTTTTTCTATTAATAGGGCTCCTTTACTGACATTCTGGTTTTGTTTGTAAAGGTAGTTACACAACATTCACTTCCAAACTGCCCTATTGAAATTAGATTTTACTTTATATTTGGAACATGTCTTACATCCTTTAACAACCATTGGTTTCAATATTTTTGTTTTATAAGTACATTACCCATTCTAATAAATTTACAGGGTTTATCATCACCCATAAAAACCTATCCAAAATCTCCTTGAACATAGTCATGAAAATGTTTCATATGGGATGCGCCATGGAATGAAGCCCCTGAATCTACCATCCAGACATCAATAATATTTTCTAATGAAAGAATCAAAGCATCTTGCAACACATCACCTGTTACATTTGCATCATGATTGTTCTCTTGTTATCCATATCCTTCTTTTCCCTTCTAAGATTTACAGTCATTCTTTAGGTGTCCTTTCTTCCCACATTTCCAAAAAATTTCCCCCCATTTGTATTTGGATCTACCTTTCCTTGAATTAATACAATGTCCTAGGCTCTTTCCTCTCTCTAGTTTTCTTCCCCTCATCTTTACAATCAAAGCATTACCTGATGTCTCACCTGAGATTTTTCATCCCTTTTCCTCACTAAGTATAGCACCAACAACATCATCAAACTCTAAATTACTAGAACTAGAGACAAAATTACCAATAGACATTACTAAGCCATTCCAATTTTTTGGAAATGAGAATATAATCAACAAAGCCCTAACCTCATCATCAAAAATTTCCCCTACATAACTTAACTGACTGGTAATTGTCTTAAATTCATTTAAATGAATAGCAACAGACCCACCTTCTAACATCTCCATATTAAATAAATTCTTCATAACAAATACCTTGTTTGAGTCTGAGGGTTTTTAATACAGTTTTTCCAATGCCTTCATTAGACCTTATGTTTTTGTTTCCTTTGAAATTTCGCAGACCACTAATGCTTCCAGACATAGTCGTATTGTTCCTAGTTCCTTTTTGTCAAGAATCTCCCATTCTTTTTCTACCATACTTGTCAACTTATTTGCTTTTCCACTCAATGTTATGTAAAGATATTTTTGATACAGATAGTCCTCCATTTTCATCCTCCATAGCTCATAGTTTTTGTCTTTGAATTTCTTGACCCTAAACCTACCATCTTTCACTATTTTTCCCCGTTAAACTAGGAACCCTTCTTTCCTGCGATTTTATCAGTCAAATAGACATTTGAATCTTATACCAGTTGTTAGAAATTAAATAACAGAGAAATGTAGCACATTAAATAATTCAAAAACATAAAGACATAAAATAATAAGAGAGACACAAATATATCTGGTTCACCCAATCTAGGCTACATCCATGGAGAAACAACCAATCCTCCCTTTTATATTATCCAACAAATTGAAGGGTTGCAACCTACAACACATTCATTTTAACTTCCTCTTTACTCTCACACAATCTCCTCTATTTTTCTCTCACAAAATAATACACAATCACAATAGAATTACTTCATATAAACTGAGGGTTTCCTTATAGGGAAAAAACACTAAATTAACATAACTTTTAATGTCAAATCTTCCACCGAATGCATGTCTCATATTGTCTACAAAATTACAATATTTTACAAGGCAATGTTTTCTCAATTTTTTTTTCTTTTGGGAATGCTACATTGAAACCCGTGTTCGGGTGGGGGCTGAAAGAGTGTTTCCACCCCCATGGAAGAAATATTTGGGGGGAAAATAACCTACATACTCCCCCATCAGGGACTAGGATCCAAACGCAATTGAAACAAGACCTTTGAATTAGGAAAATAATCAGGCTCCACACCCAACATATATATTGTGATTGTGCTAGTCGAATGGGTGCCTCTACACTGGGGCCAACTTGACTAGGATGAGGGTTAAATTGCCTTATTTGGAGCCAAAAATTCAAATATAAAATATTTAAAATTTATCTTTTAAAGAACCAAAATGAAGAATATGTCATCTATTTTCTATTTTGACAGGGTCATGAAGAACATTCCTTATTTATTATTTCAAATGCATCAATAGTTAAAATATTAATTATATAAACCGGCCATAGATACAAAAATTAAGCCCTCCCTCTTATCTAGGTAGGTATTCATAATGACTATCTAAATGCTCTCATGTTGACAAATTTCTCTAAGAAAAGGTTATAAAAAATCCAATTTCCATAATTTTCTCAACAATTGTGACACATGGTAAATCAATAGCATCAATCAGTTACCATAATTTGGTCAAACAATTTTCACACATGGTATGTCAATAACACCAAAAATTTACCATAATTTCGTTCAGTAACTCTGACCCATGTTATATTCTCACCATAATCTTGGTCGGTACTCCTGACACATGGTACATCATTTAGCATCAACTAGTCACCATAATTCCAACCTATCTGACACATGGTATATAGACTAGTCTTGGTTCACCATCAAGTCCATATGTTTGAAACATGGTGAATTTCCAAAGGCCATGCTCTATATGCATAATTTGAGGACTGATGCTAAATGAGACTGATGATGCAAGACCATTCTTCCTAATTCGGTTCAAAATACTTGACACAGGAAGAATGATTTTCCTCTTTCAGAGAATTTTTCCTAATTCGGGTCAATATACTTGACACATAGAGAATATCATCCCATGATGTTATCTTACCAACACTCCCTCTGACTAAGAGAGAAATTATCAACAAGTCCAAGCTTGTCCCTGAAGTATATGATTTCATCTCAGGACACAGGCTTTGCCAACAATCTACTTGAAGCCACATTACTTCCTCACGTGACATGTCTTGATGTTAGATCTCATTGTGCTTCTACCTGTCACCATGTTTTTCACCTTCACCTAATCAATACACTCCTACAAGTAGTCTCTAAATCCATACTACTTTTCAACTTGCCAATTTAGTTGCAATTATATTCAACTTCTACACTACTGAGTGTGAAAAATGTTTGTTTCCGTCTTATCCAAGAAATCATAATGGAGCTTGAACTAAAAAAATATCCGGATGAAATATTTTTGTCTTCTTCACTCTCTGTGAAAAATAAATCTATGAATCCCTACAGTTGTACTTCATTATTTGATGCATATCTCAAAACATAACTGATTATGTTATAATTGTATCATGTTGGTACTTCAACACATGTTGAGCCACCTACCTTAGCTTAAAAATAAACTAATCGAATTCCTTTTCTTGGAACCATCATTAAGGCTACCTTTCTGGTTACCCTAAATGGGTGTTCTTTCTTAAACAAATTCATCTTTGGTAATCCTGGTTGCTCCCTCCGCCATTTCTTCCTTCCATCATATTAGCTAATTATCCAGACAATGTCAATGACAATCCATAATATTGAACTCAAAGGTCAACTCCCTCTGAAGCTAAAGAAAATATTTCTAACTAGTCCCTTTTTTTATAGAAGCAATTATTTATGCCACAACTACTCCCTCTAACACATTATCCTTCTTCTTTTGTTAGATCATGTAATAAGATCAAATAATACGATAATATATTCATCCATCTAAGAATACCAAGCCTAACGTGTATTATTGTGATCATACAAATCCTTCTTCAATCACGAGGCTTCTTCTAAAGTACCTCCAAGCCTTATATGTACAATTCTTCCTCTTCAATTATTTCATTGAAAAAATGATCTCTGCATCCACCTATTGTAATTTCAAGGAAATGATAATATTTCTAACATAAGTGTACCTTAGGACTGGAGTAAATGTCTTATCATGATCCTATCCCTCTTTCTAGAAGAATCTTCTATTCTCAACTCTTTCTTCGTTCTTGTATATACATCCAATTGTTGCATGCTAGATCTTATGGATACATTTAGAAGTCATAATTGACTTCTCTTTCGTAGAATTAGAGTATACTTATAAGTTTTTGATATACCTACTATCTCAAGGGCTTCCATCAATGAACCTATAACATATAATTTTTGTTCATGACATACTAAACAATACCCTTAATTTGACTACATATTGGAAAACACTTCTAAAAATAACTTTATTTAACCTCGTACCAATATGAACCCAATACACCTTCCAAATTTAAAAAACCCCTACTTTCACTAGATATTGTAGGTGTCCATTTTTTTCATTAAATTTTTTTGTACATATTTATATTTATCATATATTTTCATTAACAATGGTAAGTAGATTATTCAATTAGAAAGAATAACCTAAATACTAGTTAGCTGAAAAATTGAAAGTTTCAATTAAGAAAATGCATAAATAATTTTATTTATTTATAGATACATATTATGGAAAATTTGAATGGTAAATACACCAATTTTAACTCTCAATTTCAGCTATATTCTATTGAATACTGAAAAAGATACACTACATCAGTTCAAAACAAAATCTTGATAACCAACACAATGGCCCATCTTTCATCTCACTTATATAATAGGAAGAGGAGAGAAATTACAATAAATATGGACACATGTAGAAGCCTATATGGTTGGACTTTTTAAAATCATATCCCTAACCTAATCACCTAGTTAACCATGGTTGCATGGTAAGAGTGCTAAGTGTGTCTCGATCAGAAGATGAACTAGAGCATGCAAGCATGCATCCCCTCCTTGAAATTTGTGTCCTCTACCTAAGATGGGAATTTCTCATGCATAAATATTCTAATTGACTAGGTATTTGCACCCTTCTTGTAGGAATAGATCATTCATGCTAAAAATAACAAAGGCAAAGCTTTGATAATAGAAAAATTCTCTCCAAAACTAGAATTACTAAATCTGAAACAACATCTAAACTGGCATTAATTGAAGGTGGTACATTCGTGCCCTTAGAATGCATGCACTCTCTTACAAAAAATATTATATGTCACTGTCTCATGTGGCATGCATGTTCCCTCTACCAATTAATAGTCTATATCATTGTCTCATGCACTTTCATTCAACTTATTCATATATTTTCTTCTATGTTGCCCCATCATTGGGAGGATCACTAGTTGAGAAACTGGTAAAAAATCGTAACACATGCATTAGACATAGATCATAGAGGTATTAGTAATGTGATGCATGTCTGTTTTGGAGCATGTCTTATTGGGAGTGGAAACAAGGAGCGACATTTTCAAAAGCTCCCGGGTCAGGAGCGATTTTGGGAGCGAATTTTATATAATATATATTTTTATATTTGTTGTTGTGTATGTGTCAACAAAAGCATGTAGAATGATGAATTAGCGATAAAAAAAACATAAAAGCATGGATTAATCCACATAAAATCATTTATCTAGTAGTTATATTCTTCATCAAACATAGGTCCACAATTTACACCTTCTCATTTATATAGCATGTAAGGGTGCACATAACCAAAATAGCATCAACTGAAATCCATCTCCAAATCGAAAATACATCAGCAAATAGGCTTTGGATGGCCTTTAGCATCCAAAAAATCATGCTACAACAAATACCAACATATCATCAAAATCATTTCCTATCTTGGGATCTTTTTCATTAATATTACCCTTTAAGAATTAAGATAAGATAGAAAAAACGTAGCATGTCAAGTCAATATTTTGTTTGAGTGATAGGTACATTTTTAGTAGCGTCATGATAGATAAGTTCGAAAACCAATGTCAGTAAAATCAAGGTACGTAGAGGGCTTGGTTCTCTTGATTAAATACGAGTTCCATATCCTAGTACATGACAAAATCCAACCAAAACATTTCAATCCCCCCAATCCTGAAATCCTGAAAAACTAATAAGTATGTTGGATTTTGAGTGAGTTCTAAAATTCTACTTTCTGAATATGAAGTCAAATGAGGTTGGAACCACTCTCAAACATCTTGATTCATTTCATGGTAATGTAAAAAATTTAAGTAAAAGGATGAAAATTAAAGATAAAGGAGAATGTCACTTTTACTTTAAGAATTTAACTTTACCATGAATTGCATTTCAATACTAGGTCAATAGGCTTGAAGATTAGACTACTTTGGACCTCTTGCTCTTGATACCCCCACAATTGAATCTATATTTATCCATCCCACCTATTTTTTTTCCTCTTTGTGGCCAATACGTTATATAAACAATACCTTATAATACACATATTTCTATACAACATATAAAAACACTTTACCCCCTTATTTATGCTTAATATATTATTTCATTTTACTCATTTTTTATGCCCCAACATGAACACACATGTTCTTCGGCCTTGAAATTTTCATTCACTTCCATTACATTTTCACTTACATTTCCATATTATCAGCTTCACTATGCCTCCATTTCATTACATTTACCTTACCATTACCACTATTGGGTTACATTTATGTTTTTCCAAACTTTATTAATTCCTAGTATTTTTAAGTGAATTTGTGGTTAAAAATTAGAAAATAATATGCACATACTTATACCTAACAAGTGGAATGAGTTTGTTGCCATGTGTAGGTCAAAATGAAGCTTCCAGAAGACCCTTATGTGGCCTCCTAAGGCCAAATTCGAATTTGGATGGAGAAGATCATGGGATCATAAGGATATGTGTCTCATTTCCTATTTGTATTTTAACTCTAAGAAGACACGTGATTTATCACTTCCTATTTGGATTGTAACTCTAGAGATATAGGGAGAGATTCATGGACTCTCATTAATGAGATAACTTCTCATCTTTTTGTATAAATAGGGGAAGCTTTCTCCTATCAAATCATGTGTAAAATTGGATTTATGCTCAAGATTTGAATACAAAATTAGATTGTGGCACCTTACTCATGAATGTTCCTTCATTTTGACTTGGTTTTGCTTACATATGGAGCATCTCGATTTACCATCTCTCATACTTTTAGATCAGCTGCCTAAAATGTATGAGATTTACTTGCTTTTATAGACTAAAGTTTATGTGATTTATTAGTATTAATTTTAGAATAAATGTGTAATCATTGTTCTTCTGAAACATTTTGTGAGGATAGATATTTCTATTTTCAAATTGAACTAAGTTTGAAGCAATAATAATTAACAGTTATATAGTTTCTTTTACTTTTTTGTTATTTTCTTTCCTAGATTAGAAATATCAATTAATTGTATCAATGGATGTTCTTAAAGGTCATTTCAAGATGATAATTCTAAACTAAATGATTGAATGTCTAATTCATATAGTTATTGAGTCTTTCCTCTGCACATTTTACTTTCTTTATAGGAACTTAGAAACTAAGTTATAATTGATTTCTTACACAACATCTCAAGAGATTAATACTTCATATTGAATGTTGGAGTAAATCAAAACATACATTAGTTAACTTTACATTCTTTTTACATTTTATTTATATCCTCATTCAATTGCATCACTAATGTTCCTAAAGGTCATTCCAAGAAGTTGATTTTATCATATTTCTAGACTGATTGATTGAATATTAAATTCTTGCAATTATTGAGTTTTTCCCTTTGCATGATTTAATTGCTTTCCTAGATTTAAAGACTAAAGTATAATTGACTGCTTTGACATCATCTAGAGAGGGTGATTTTATCATACTCCCATATTGGATTCTAGAGTGATTGAACATACCTTAGTTTTTTTTCTTTACATGCTTTGAAATTATTTCTTAGGTTAAAATTTCAATTCCTACAAGTGTGTTTGCACACTATACTTTCTTTTGAATTTGTTTTCTTTATTTTTGTTACTTGATTTCATAGGTTAGTTGAATTTCATTTTCATTATTTGATTTCATAGATTAGATGAATTGGTTTTAGTTATTATGTAGTTAGATTGAGCTAAACTGAAAGATAATTTCTAGCACATACAATGCACGCATGCTTCACAAGCTTACGAAACCCCCGGTTGACAAATTAAATGACATGCAATTATTTTTCCCCAACACATGGTATGGTATTAATTTTTCAATGAATCTCTCGTGCTTGCTCTCTATGAGCTCATATCTCATCTAGTACAATATCTATAAACATGAATCATGATTCTAGGAAATTCCTCTTTTCATGCGCTTTGCTTCATTCTTCCACTACTTCCATCCAATACCAGAGCCTTGGAAGCCTTTACTATGTAGATGAAATCCTCATTAGGAGGCCATGGAAGAATAATTGCAACCTAGAAAAGGATACAAGGACAATAAAATAACTAATAATAAAATAACAGAAGATAGATATACAATACTTACCTTTTGAGAATTATAGGGAAACAGCAACTCCTTCTTGATCCTAACCTTCTTGAATTCATCTTGAAAATTTCTGGTTCTCGTCCCCATAATTTGCATCATGTCATTCCTTCCTTGTTAGAATTAAGGTTTCTTATTTCAGTTGTAATGTTAATCTAGATCATGTCCTAAGGTTTTGTTCATAAAACTTAAGAATCTATTATTTAAGCGCTTTTAGCCAGCTAGGGTTTTCAAACCCTATACTTCCAATGTTCAAATTTCAAAACCATAGAGTCATTATGATTTTTAAAAATGAGATGAACTCCATCATTTTCCTTAATAAATCAAAGGATGTTTCTTTTAATGATTATCCTTGATTTCCCCAAACCAAGTAATTTGGCTTCCTAAAAATCAACAATGCTTTGTCCTTAAAGTCTTGATATTCATTTCAATGTGCAAATAATAGACTTCATCATTCAAAAAATAGATCTCAACACTTAGATTCCCATAGCTCTAGATGCAATATTTTCCAAAAAATTATATATGACATTAGATATTTGCAACAATAGAACCATTTAATATATTCAATCTAAATTTTTTATGTTCTTGACCTGCTAAGAGATATTATAATCTTGAAGAGGGACTCTGCCTCTTTTTCACTTGATACTAGTGTGTGTGTTCTTCAAAGGCATGACAAATATCTTTTTCCTTTCTCACCTTGTTATGTAAGAAATATATTTTGAGACTAAATGTCCATAATACCATTCTTCAAATATCATCAGCAAGCATATGCAATGTGGGGTTCATGGAATATTTTTCTTTTGAATATGCATCATATCAAAAGAGCACAAGTTCGATCATACTTATACATTTCAGTGCTTGAGTGAAGGTTGCATATTTCCCTTATGTGTTTAAGTCTTGCATTGAGCCACAATATGAACTGTCATAGCTTCTTTAAATATCAATATGGCATTCATGCTACATATTACAGTGTAGCTCATCAATAAAATTGTAAGGTGAAGAAAATTCTTAATAACTTCCCTCAAGGAATTGTTCAAGGATTTATCATCAATAGATCATACATAGTCATATGATATGACCGAATAAGAGCTTACAATCCCATCTAATTTCTCATGAAAAAATACTTTGATGCAAGTATAAAGGGTCAATCACATTCTTATTCATATTTTTCACGACCAATCTTGATACAAGATTTTATCACGCATATAGATGAACAATTCCTCTGGATGCGATCTACAAGAGTTTTGATTTAAATGAAATAACTGTCAAGTTGTGATCCAAAAGCAATCAATTTAGATAAATACATACATTTCATTCCAAGCATTATGTTGCAGACTTATAATTTCATTGATTTATTTCCATGTTTAACTCTTACTATAGTTTTCTTTCATTGAAAAAAATCATATTTCTTGGAGGTCAAAACAAGTATTTAATACTTCATCCTTACTATTTATGCTAACGCATAAGTTATGGTAGCCATATTATATGCACAAGGGATTCCTTTGTTTATTTATCTTCTCAAACTTCATAGAGACTTAAACTCATTATTACACCAACATCTTTCATCAGTATCCATTGAATATGAGACCTAATTATAGTAAAAGACAGAAACCAAAATGTAACATCCCTGGTTAAAAATCCATGTAAAAAAATAATACCAAGGTCATTGGACATGTATTCCAAGCTGAATGGTGGGAAAAAACATCTTGGTGGGTGTCACTTCGGTTTATTATGGCTAAAGTAAATTGAAAAATGCAATGGAAAAGGATTTGGAAAGGAAAAGAGGCACTGTTGACATTTTATTTATGAAAATAAAGGAAAATAGGAGAAAAGGGAGGTGAAAGGTCACAAGTTGCATGTGAGAAGGAAAATTAAGAAAATAGAGGCCTCATTGATAAAATGGCTTTTCAGGATTCGTTGGTAACTTTTTTTCAGTTATAGCATGAATCTTTCTCTTCTATTCTCTCTCTCATACTCTTAGAAACTTAGAGTTTTCTGGGAACACTCTTGGAGGAATGTGACACACTTGGGATTTGGAGCAAGAAGGAAAAGGAAAAGAATGGAAGTGCATGTTATGAAACCAGATCCAAAAATAGAAGAAAATAGAGATCAACGCCTTATAAATCAGCCACTTCGAGGGGGAAACCTCCAATACATTACATAAATGAACAATTCGTGGATGATACAAATGACCAAAACCTCCTTATATATATAGGATTCCATGGGCCCACAATATAATCCAAGCCGACCTAACATTAACAATGTAAGGGCACAATAATAACAATATTGGGGTTACAGGGGTACATCAGTAACAATAAGGGGGCTACACTAATAAAAATAAGGGACGAAACTAGTAATATAGGGACCTAACATGCCCCTCTCCTTCAAAAAAGTGTTGTCCTCAATGCTTTGAGTAGCTCTGGGTGTTTCTGTATAAAATTCTCATCCTCCCATGTAGAATCTTCAGTGGGTAAGTTCTTCCACTTGATGAGATACTCTAAAATTGATTGATTTCGTAGCTATCGAGTTCTTATTTCCATGACCACTTTAGGTTCCAATGTGATTTTTCCTTCCTCATCAAGTTCTGGAAATATTGTTTGAGCTGGAAGATTTTAACCTATTCTTTAAGCATGAAACATGGAAAACTGGATGCACTCGTGAAGAAGGAGGAAGCTCCAATTTGTATGCCATAGTACCAATCTTTTGACACACCTTGTAAGGACGATAGTACTTTGGTGATAATTTATTATCCTTCTTAGCTTGCTCGAGGGACATTTTTTTGTATGGTTGTAGCCGTAAAAATACCCAGTCTCCTACATCAAAACTTCTCTCGCTGCGATGTTGATCAACCTGTTGTTTCATTCGATTTTTTGCCAAATTTAGGTTATCCTTTAAGAGTTGGAGAACTTCTTGTTGATGCTTGATGTGATATTCCACTGCTTGAACCTTATAATTTTCTCTTAAATATGATGTGATGGATGGTGGATGATATCCATAAAGTGCCATAAATGGGGTCATTTTTTATGTAGTATGGAAGGAAGTGTTATACCACCATTCAGCGAGAGGTAACCACTTGACCCATTGTGTTTGTTTATTAGATACAAGACAATGAAGATATCCTTCCAAACATTTATTCACTATCTTAGTTTGACCATTAGATTAAGGATGATAAGATTTTCTATGAGCTAATTGAGTACCCAAACAAGAAAATAACTTCATCCAAAAATTTCCTGTAAAAATGGGATCTCTATCGCTCACAATAACCTTTGGGTTTCCATGTAGCTTTTTAATTGTGTCCATAAATGTAGTAGCAACTGTAATTGCTTTAAATGGATGATTTATTGTACAAAAGTGTGCATACTTGGTAAGTCTATCAACTACCACCATGATGACACTCTTTCCTTCAGACTTTCAGCAATCATACGTTCAATTTCGCTCTTTTGGACATAATGATATCTATAAGGCCTGATGTTTGGAGGAACACTTCTCAGAATCAAATGAATGGCATGATCATGATAACGAATAGGTGGGAGTCCTTTGGGAGTTTCAAACACCTTGGAATGATTGTCCAAGACATTTTGGATATCTGCAGAAATAGATGATTTTGATGTTGGAACTTCTAGTGAGCATAATTGTGCAATTACGCCTCATTTTTCTTTCTTTAGAAGCTTTGTCATGACATTATAGCTTATTATATTTCCCGGATTCCCTACGATACCCCATAATTCGACTTCCTTTCCTTATGAAAAAAATTTCAAGAAAAGTTCTTGAAAAATAAAACCTACCATCCCCAAAGATTGTAACCATTGTACTCCTAGTACAACATCAACATCTCCCATAGGAATGGAAAACATTGGACTATTCAATACATATTCCCCCATGATTAACTTGATATTATGGAATTTTCCAGAGAAAATTATAGTTCCTCCATTTGCAACCATCACTTGACATTCTAGTGCTGGGTAGAGGAAACAATTCAATTCATTGGCTACCTTACAATGAAAAAAATTATTGTTACTACTTGAATCAATCAAAACTATTACCTTTTTTTTTCTTGATATGTCCTTCTATCTTGAGAGTTTTAGGAGTGGTAATTCTTGCCAATGCATTACATGATACGGTCGAACTCATTTCTTCCTCTTCTAGGGTTGGTTCCTGGTGTATATCCTCTTATTTTGAATATTCTTGTTCATTTTCTTCTTCCTCTTCACAATCTATGTAAAATAATTTCTTCTCGGCACACTTATGACCTTTAGTGTATTTTCTATCACAACTGTAGCAAAGCCCTTTTTCTCTTTTTTCTTCCAATTGTTGTGGTGTCAAACTTTTAGGTTGTGGAAGTATAGGAGTAGCAACACTTCCATCTTTATATATATTAGTGGTAGGCTTCCTTATTGCCATAATTTTACATTCAATTTCACTTGCCAACCTACATGCCTTTTCCAATGAATCAGGTTCCCAAATGCGAACTTCATGTTGGATGTTATCCTTTAGTCCCTATGAAGACATCATTCCTGTGTTACTCTGGAATATTAGATACCCTTATATTCAATTTTTGGAAGTCCTCAATGTGCTGTGCCACTAAACCCTTTTGTTTGAGATTTATAAATTGGCTAAAGAAGGTGTTTCTTTTTGTATCCTCATAATGTGCTATCATTTCCTCCGTAAAAATTGACCAAGTGACAATTATTTTATGGGAGCAAAGCCATCGATACCATATAAAGGTATTTTGTTCTAAATGTAAAGTTGCAATGCGTACCTTTTGTGTGTTTTTCACATTATTGAGATCAAAATATTGCTCCATATGTAGTATCCATGTTATGAGATCCTTGCCATCAAACTTCCTCATATCCATACTTGGAATATGGTGGTTCTTCCATCCAACATTAGAGTTGATGAAATCACGATTAATATTTATTTTATTCTCATCATGAGTTTCCTCTACTATTTTCTCGCCATTAGGAAACATTTCTTGTATCAACTTTGCCAAACCTTCGATGTCTACTTTTAGATCATTATTCATGTTTTCCATTTTAGCTTCCATGTCATCCATATTAGCTTCCATGTCGACTTCCATGCCCTCCATCTTAGCTTCCAAACCATTCATATTAGCTTCCACGCCTTTCTTCAAACCATCCATATTATTTTCCACACCTTTCTTCAAAAATTCCATTTCATTTTTTGTTGCTCTTTGCGATAGGTGCACTTGCTCTTGTAATTTTGACATCTCATGTTACATTTCTTCATCTTCATGAGTCATAGTAGAGCCTTCTGAAGGCTTAATGGGTGTTGAATTCCTTTTAGGGGGGAATTTTAGAACCCAATAATGATATCTATTCTTGAATATTCCCTTGGAATAAATTCAAACTAATTGTTTTCAAACGAGACTTATGTAATTCGAAAAAAAATACACACCTTTTTCTTGCTTTTTAGGAGCTCTATATTGAAACTGAATTATCTATGTGATTCTAGATCTTCAATATTTGAAATTTGGCCTTGAAGTATCCCTATGAATCCTCTTTCGAATTCCAAAGGTCTGACCTGTTTTTTACTCTTCAAGATAAAGTTATGTCCAATCTCTCACAATGACCTAATTATGGACTGGTTCAGTAGATCAAACTTGTACAACTTGCCACGTGTCACTTTTTCCTCCTTCAGCTCTAAAATCTATAGACAGGAAACTACAGTCCATTTACTTGTGGCCAATTTTTACAAAATCTCAATCCGATTCTCAGAGAGAGAGTTATGACATTTTTCCCATGGTCACATCTTTGAGATGAAATTCCGGAGCCTAAAAAATCCCAAATTCCACACTCATATCTCCAGAAATATTGCGAACCAAGATCTCAAATCTTTACAAGAGGTTCCTCTGGATTTTGGCTTCGCTCTGTGGAAATTTTATCATCCGAAACTTGGTATAAAAATATTTATAGCGAAAATGGTGCGATGACCTATTTAGGTTAAATTCAGGAGCCTGCAAAAAGCCCTGACTTCCACAGATCATATCTTCGAAAATATTGTGAACCAAGATCTGAAATTTTGCGATGATGTTCCTCAATATTTTGGCTACACACTCTAAATATTTCAGCTTCTGATCCTTCGTAGAAAAAAATTATAGCGAAAATTCCATGATGACCTGTTTGGAGCAGTGAAACCCTAGAATCCAAAGCTTTGATACCAAATGTTATGAAACCAAATCCAAAAATATAAGAAAAGAGAGATTAACGCCCTAGAAATCAGCCACTTCGAGGGGGTAACATCAAATACATTACATAAATGAACAATTATTGTATGATACAAATGACCAAAACCTCCTTCTATATATAGGATAATCCAAGCCAACCTAACATTAACAATGTAAGGGCACAATAATAACAATGTTGGGGTTATAGGAGTACAACAGTAACAATAAGGGGGCTAAAATAATAAAAATAAGGGACGAAACTAGTAATGTAGGGACCTAACAGCGCAAAACGACAACGGTAGCGGCAACCACAATCAATTTTTCTTGCAGGTATTGACTTGCATGTATGACTTCCTTGCTAGTTTTGGCATGCATGTGGTTTCTTGGTTATGATCTATCATTGGCATGGAGGATTTCTGGACTGACAATGGTTTTTCCTAGCCTTGCCATTCTTGGACAGACATGGTTTTGTGGGTTTTACTTTTTATTTATGGTTGGTTTTCATGTGTCTTTGACTATGGGTTGAATTACTAATCCTGGAAGCCCTGGTTGGACAAATGCTCTAGAAGCTAGGCGAAAACTATGGTTTAGTTACTAGTCTTGGAAGCTCGGTTGGAAGAAACAATCTAGATCCCTCGATAAATTTGGTAGAGACTAATTTGGTGATGGTTAGTGATTTCCGACTGCAAGGTGGAATCATTGGTTGAGGGTTGAGGTGGTTGGCCTCTAGAAGCCCTGATTTGGTTGTGCTTGATGTGTTTCATGAGATCCCACATTCATGGTTGGAATATAGCATGGGGATGATTTCCTGAAATAAATATTTGGTTCATCCTAGTCTATGGTCGGGTGGTACGTGGAAGTCCCTAACTTGGTTGGATTTTCATATGTTAATAAGAGATATTTTTTACTTGGTATTTTCATGAGTAAATTTACTTGATGTTATGTAGCTTTAATGGTTATTTCCTCATTGATAAATATCTGGTTATTTCCCCATTATAACCATTTTTTATGACAATTATGATGTATGGATCTCATCATGTTCTGATTAGTATGTGAAACAAAAGTAAATGGATGACCTAATAGATGATAATGTAGCTAATTTGAGAAGACATCAATCCTTCTCGACGATTCTCATATAAGTATGAGATACCTATGTTTAGATATGTTGTTATAACCTGTAGATTACATGTTCATGATATGTTCGATGAAATGTATATCATAGTTAGGCTTGGTTAGGTTAAGTCCTTGATCAAGTTTTGTGTTAAAAGATTTTTCTTGGTGTAATTTATTGTATTGGAAAGTCTCATCAAGTTATGGGAAGTAGTTTGGAGACTATCCCTAAAAAAGTGGCATAAATATCGTAGTATCTGGCACAAAACTAGCTGAAAAATACTACAGTCTCTCCCTTGTAGGCATTGTGGGAGCAACTATAGTGTTCTAGTCACATGCATTGTAAAAATTATACAACAATCATGTATATCTTGGATTCAATCCGATCTAACAATGTACTAAAGTTAAATATTGAATCACTTCTACAAATCACTTGTGGAAAATAAACACAATCGCCAATTACATGAAGAAAAGAAATTATCAAATCAAACCACAGCACATACAATTTCTTGGGGAAAGCTTGCTGATCAAAACCCCACTAACTTATATTGTGTATTCAACATGGATACATGAAAAAAATACAATTCCTTCTCTTCTCACAAGAGTCTCCAACACTCATCTATCTATCTCACACTTTCCTCACAGAAAACTGACCAATACTTAGTCAATTTCTAGCCTCCTGACAGCTTGCCTTGCTCACACAATTCACGAGGAATGAAATACCTAAATAATAGGAGATCTTTCCTTCTCTAACTACGTTTAGTATCATGGGAAATCCAATGAGTGTATGGATGCATGAGTGCAACCCAATATCCTACAACTGATAGTCAACATCTCTTTCACCTAGATCTCAACTAGGTCTCCATTGGAACTTAAATGCATGAAGCCAATAATAGTAAATCCTCAGTTTGATGTGAGATCATTGATTGTGAATTAAATAATACTTAATTCACTTGATCTTCCACTAGTGTATCAAACAATTACAACTATCACGACTGAGTTAAACTATTTATAACTTGCATTAACTAATGCACCACTACACTTTGAACTATGTTACAACTAGAATTACTTTGCTTGCCTCACCAACTACCATCAACTAAAAATTCATGATTTAACTGAGTTTATCATACTTATTCAACTATTAAAAGCTGATTTGAGATTCAAATTATAGTTTATTTTCCATCTTAATTAGGGGATAACTAAAATAGACATGCACCAAATATAGCCCTGTGGGTCCCACCCTAGTGTAGGTGCTTAATGCACTAGGCGTGGGTGCTGAAATTTTCTTTTTGAATCTCAACAATCCCTCTCAATAAGAAAGGGATTATCCTTCACCCCAATCCTACCTCTATGGTATTTGAATTTTCTCCTTGTGAGTGCCTTCGTCAGAATACTTGCATCCTGATCTTCAGTGGGAATGTACTGAAGCAAAATTATTCTTCTCTGCACACAATATCTAATATTATGGTACCAGATATCTATGTTCTTGGACCTATCATGAAACATAGAATTAATCAAGAGTTTAATGCAACTCTAATTATCACAATGTATCACTGTCAGATCCATCTCAGAACCAAAAAAACCAACCAAGATCTTTCTTATCGAGAGAGCCTCACATGCAGCTTGAATTGTTGCCATGTACTCTGCTTCTGATGAACTGAGTGCCACGGATTGCTACTTCCTAGTGTACCAAGAAACTATTTTCGATCCAATGCTAAATATCCCTCTTGATGTGCTCTTTCTATCTGATGGACTACCAGCCCAATCTGCATCCGTGAAGCCTTGAAGCTTCACTCCCTCTGTCCGTCTGTACCATAGACCATACTTTGATGTGCCCCTAAGGTATCGCAAGACATGCTTCCCCACCTTCCAAAAGATCTTGGTAGGCTTAACCATAGCTTGAATCAACTGGTTAACTGCATAGAAAATTTTCAGTCTCGTGTTCACCAAATACATTAGTGAACCCACTAAATACCTGTAGACAGTAGCGTCCTCCTTCATCCAATTTCCTGGAAGCAGGGCCTCCATGGGTTTACAACTCTCAATGTGAAACTTACCGAGTATCTCCTTTTCATACTCTCCTTGAGACACAAAAATTTCACCATCCTACTGCCATATTTCCAAGCCAAGGAAATAATGAAGGAGTCCCATGTCCTTCATTCCAAACTCTCTTGCAAGATCCTCCTTGCATGAAAGTATCTAATTCTCATCACCTATCAATATTAGATTATCTAAATATAGTCAATAATCAAAATCTTACCATCAACCACAATCTGGTATAGGTTTGCATCAGCTTCACTTTTGGTGAAGCCCAACTCGGTGAAGTAGCTGCCAATCCGAGTGTACCAAGCACGAGGTGTTTGCTTCAACCTATACAATGCTCTCTTGAGTCAGCACACATATGAATCAATGTTGAAGATTTTGAAACATTCAGGCTCCTCTATGTACACTTCCTCTACAATAACTCCATTGAGGAACACAATTTTCACATCCATCTCATGAATGCACCACCCCATCTGCGCTGAGAGTGCAAGGATAGATATAATGGAATAATACCTTGCAGCTGGTGCAAAGGTATCTTCATATTTAATCCCCTCAACCTATGAGAATCCCCAGGCCACAAATATGGTCTTTTACTTCTCTACACTCCAATCAACAATTTTCTTTCTTTGTCTTATAGATCCATCTAGATGCAACCACTTATTTGTCGACCGGCCTTGGGAATATCTGCCATGCACTGTTCTTTACAATGGAGTTATACTCCTCTACCATAGCATGAACCCAAGTTAGTTGCTCCACTTCTTCCTAAAAGGAATATGGTTTAGTCATAATACATTTTCTCACAAGAGCAATGTATCTAGTAAACCTGTCATGAGACTGTCTCTGTCTACGCAATGAAGTAGGGGCTCCTACAGTCGTTGTTGCATCAAGTCTCAATCTATCAGCTTCCATGGTGTGCCTTCTGCCATTTCTGATGGATGGCTTTGCATGAGTTTTTTCCTCCACTCCATGATCCTCTACATGTGGCTGATCTGCATCTTGAGGTTCATTCTTTGGAACCAACAGTTCCTACTATGCATGCAAGTCCAACTCCCTCTCAAGGGACAACTGCATGGCTTTCTCCTCATTAAATTTTATATCCCATTGCACAATAGTCATTATGCTATTTGGAAAATACACACAATAATTATGGGGCATTTCAGTGTACCCCACAAAAATCCCAAACTCAACCGTCAGTTCCAGCTTCTTCCTGGCATCTTTTGTCACATGCACATAAACAGATGAGCCAAAAATATTAAAATGTGAAACATCAGGTTTCTTACCAGTAAAAGACTCTTCGAGTGTACTCATGCCAAGTATCCTATGTAAACAGTGGTTCTGAACATGTACCGGTGTGTTGCATGCCTCCGCCCACAGATGCAATGGTAGGCCCTAATCATGCAACATCGATTGTGTTGCACCCATGATCATTCTATTATTTCTTTTCTTGATTCCATTCTGCTATGGGTTATCGGGTGCTATCACTTCTCTTCGAATTCCTTATTTTCTGCAGAATTTCTTGAATTCATTAGATATGTATTCTCCACCATTATCACTCCTATGAGCTTTCACTTGCTTCCCCGACTCTTTCTCCACCAATTCTTTAAACTCAAGAAACTTTGAGAATGTCTGGTCTTTCTTCTACATGAAGAAGATCTAGCACTTATGAGAATACTCATAAAAAAATATCACATAGTACTTATGTTTTTTTGTCAAAGCAACAACAAATGTTCCACACACGTCTATATGAACTCTCTCGAGGATCCCCGAAGCTCAGATCTCCTTCTCATGAAAGGTGTCCTTTACATACTTCCCCATGGTACTGTTACAAAATTATATATTACATAGCAATGCAACACATAAAATATGAGGAAAACAAAGGCACACAAAACACATAAAACCAGAGAGACATAGATATACGTGATTCACCCATTTTGGGCTACGTCCACCCCGAAAAGCTAGTCCTTCCTTTATATTATCAAGAAAAATGAAGATACACAACCTACAGCAGATCCACTGTAATATCCTATGTTCTCTCTCACAGTATTCCTATCTATTTATCACTCAAAAAATACACATACAATACACAACTGCAATACAATAACCTCATACAAGCGAGGGGTTTCCTTATAGGGGAAAAAACCCTAAACTAAACACAACTTCTACCGTCAGATCATCTCCCTAATGAACGACCCAGATTGACTAGAAATTACTATACTTTTACAAGGCAATTTTACATATGTTTTTAGCTTCGAGGGCGCTGCCCCCCCTGGACCCCCCAGGCAACGTACAATTATGGGTGGTGTTGCCACCCCATTAAGGTACAGGGGTCCAACGCTTTGATACAAAATAAACAAGATAATCAGGCTCCACACCCAACAATCTCCCACTTGGAGACTGATTGTAGAAAATCCATCGTCGCTTTATTTGCTGGACAATGACTCCACTTTGGACCTGGTTGTTTCTCATCTTCATCATCATACTTGAAGACCAATTTAAACTGAGCATATTCTCAATTTCTCCCTGGTTACAACTTTTTTTAGCATATTTGCAGGATTTTGGCTAGTGTGTATCTTTTCCAGCTATAATTGTCCATCTTCCAATACTAACCATATGAAATGGTACTTGAGTTGTATGTGTTTAGTCTTGGAATGAAATGTTGAGTTCTTTGCAAGATGAATGGCACTTTGGCTATCATTGTATAATGTGCCCATATCATGCTTCTTACCCAATTTATCCATAAACCTTCATAACCAAATCATTTCTTTATTAGCATCTGTAGCAGCAACATACTCTAATTTTGTTGTTGAAAGTGCAACAACACTTTGAATTTTTGAAACCCAACTGACAGTTGTTCCACCTAAAATAAATACATATCCTATAGTGCTCCTCTTGTTATCTCTGTCACCTGCCATATCTGCATCAACATATCCCTGTAGATCAATGTTTGAATCACCAAATCATAATGCTTGATTTGTGTTACCTCTCAAATATCTGAGAATCCATTTCACTGCCATCCAATGTTCTTTTCTTGGATTGTTCATGTACCTTCTTATAACTCCCATTGCATGTGAAATATCAGGCCTTGTGCAGACCATTGCATACATTAAGCTTCTAACTACTGATGCATATGTAACTTTAGACATATATTCCATTTCTTCTTGGGTCTTGGGACACATCTCCTTACTAAGTTTGAAATGGATAGCAAAAGGTGTAATAACTAGTTTTGCATTCTGTATATTAAATATTTTCAACACCTTTTGTATGTACTCATTCTGAGACAGTGTTAATTTGCGATTTTTCTTATCTCTAGTTATTCTCATACCAAGGATTTGTTTTGCAACTCCCAAATCCTTCATTGCAAAGGAATTTTCCAATTTTATTTTGAGCACATTTATTTCCTGCATGTTAGACCCACTGCCTTGGAGCCTGTTTTAGGACATACAAGCTCAACTTTAACCTGCACACTAATTTTCCTTTCCCTTTGACCTCATATCCTTTTGGTTGCTCCATATAGATCTCTTCCTCCAAATATCCATGGAGAAATGTTGTATTTACATCTAACTGTTCAAGGTGTAAATCTTCCACTACTACAAGACTTAAAATAGTTTTTATTGAAGTCATCTTAACAACGGGAGAAAATATTTCATCAAAATCAATACCTTTATTCTGTGCAAACCCCTTCACCACCAGTCTAGCTTTGTACCTATGTTTTCCTCCATTTTCTTCCTTCATCCTGTAAACCCATTTATTTTGCAATGTTTTTTTACCTACAGGCAACCTGACTAAGTCCCAAGTCTGGTTATGCATTAAGGAGTCCATCTCTTCTTTCATGGCTAGCGCCCACTTCTTTCTGGTTTCAACCTACATTGCTTCTTCGTAACATTCAGGTTCACCAGAATCAGTCAACAATAGATGATATAATTAAGGAGAGTATTGTTCAAGGGGTCTACTTATCCTGGTAGATCTTCTGACACCACTTTTAGGTGTTTGAGGTGCCTGTTGTTGTTGTGGTGGTTGCTATTATTGTGGCTGTTTATTATTATTATTCTCAGGAACCTTTAATTTTTCTGTGATCTCATCAATAACTGTGTATTCTTTTTTTTATTTTTCCTATTTCTTTTCCTGCAACTGATTCTTATACAAGACCTTTTCATTGAATATTACATCTCTACTCCTAACAATTTTGTGATTTTCATAATCATATAAGCGATAATCAAAATCATTAACACCATATCCAATAAAGGTACATTTCTTCGATTTTGCCTCAAGCTTTGTTCTATTTTCTTTATTAATATGGACAAAGGCTTCACATCCAAAAGGCTTTAAAAAGGAGTAGTTTACCTTTTTACCTATCCATGCTTCCACTGGAATACCACCACCCAAGGAACTCAAAGGCCCTTTATTTATTAAATAAACAATAGTATCTACAGCATCTTCCCAAAATTTTAAAGGCAATCTTGCATGCAATCTCATGCACCTTGTACGCTCCATGATTTTTCTGTTCATCATTTCTGACACACCATTTTCTTGTGGTGTTATTCAAACTGTATTTTCTCTATGAATTCCATGCTCTGAACAATACCTATCAAAATATTTGCTGCAATATTCACCTCCATTGTCTGATCAGAGACACTTCAACTTGTTTCTTATCTCAATCTCAACCAAAGCTTTCCATTTCTTGAAAGTATCAAATACATCATATTTATTCTGAATACAATAAATCCAAGTTTTTCTAGTTGCATCATCAATAAAAGTAACATTATAATGAGAGACACTGAGAGATGATACCTGAGCAGATCCCCATACATCTGTATGCACAAGCTCTAATTTTTTTCTCTTCTTTTCTTTCCCAACTCTGAGAAATCCGACTCTTTTCTGTTTTCCATAAATACAATTCTCACAGAAATCCAAATCAACATTCTTCAAACCTGGCAACAAATTTCTTGAGTGAAGAATATTCATCCCCTTCTCACTCATGTGTTCGAGCCTATGATGCCATAATGCTGCATCTTCTCCTTTGGATGTTAAAGCATTAACAAAGTTAGAAATACCATTGCATAAATACAAAGTACTAACCTTTTCACCTTTTGCTATTACCAGGGCTCCTTTGGCGACCTTCCAAGTTTTATCTGTGAAAGTTGTCACACAACCTTGACCGCCTAATTGCCCTGTTGAAATCATATTTTTATTCAGATCTGGAACATGCCTTACCTCCTTTAATAGCCACTAGTTTCCATTCTTTTGTTTACAAGAAATTTACCCATTCCAAAAAATTTACAGCGTTTATCATCATCCAAACGAACTTGTCCAAAATATCCTTGAGCATAGTCATGAAAATATTTCTTATCGAGTGTGGCATGGAATGAGGTCCCTAAATCTACCACCCAGGAATCAGTCACATTTTCAAAAGAAAGAATCAAAGCATCTTGTAACACATCACCTGTCACATTTTCTTCATGATTGTTTTCTTGTTGTGTGTCTCCCTCTTTTCCCTTCCGAGATCTATAGTCTTTCTTTAGGTGTCCTTTCTTTCCGCATTTCTAGCACACTATCCCCGATCTGGACTTGGATTTGCCTTTCCTTGATTTACTGTGATATCCCGAGCTCTTTCCTCTTTCCATTTTTCTTCCTTGGGACTCCACACTCAAAGCATTACCCGATGTCTCACTGGAGCTTTTCCATCGCATTTCCTTGCTAAGGATAGCACCGACAACATCATCAAAATTTAAAGTACTAGATCCAGGGACAGAGTTACTAATGGCCATAACTAAACCATTTCAGCTTTCTGGCAATGAGCACAGAAATAAAATAGCCCTAACTTCATCATCAAATTTTACCCCTACAAAACTTAACTGACTGGTAACTGTATTAAAATAATTTAAATGGTCTGCAACAGATCCACCTTTCGACATCTTCATATTAAATAAATTTTTCATAAGAAATACCTTGTTTGAGGCCGAGGGTTTTTCATATAGTTTCACCAATGCCTGAATCAAACCCTCTGTTGTTGTTTCCTTCGAAATATTGAAGGCTACCGACGCCGTGAGGCACAATCGTACTGTTCCAAGTGGCTTTCTATCGAGAATCTCGCATTCTGCATCTGTCATAGTCGTCGACTTCTTTGTTTTTCCGCTGAATGGTAGGCACAGATATTTCTGATACAAATAATCTTCCATCTACATCTTCCACAGTAGGAAGTTTTGGCCATTAAATTTCTCAACCCTAAACTTACCATCTTTCTCCATTTCTCCCACTCGAACTAGGAACCCTTCTTTCCTGTGAGTTTATCAGCCAAATAGACCTTCGGCTCTGATACCAGTTGTTACAAAATTATATATTACAAAGAAATGCAACACATAAAATATGAGGAAAACACATAAAACCAGAGAGACACATATATACGTGGTTCACCCAGTTTGGGCTACGTCCACCCCGAACAGCTAGTCCTTCCTTTCTATTATATAGCAAAATGAAGAGACATAACCTACAGCAGATCCGTTGTAATATCCTCTGTTCTCTCTCACAGTCTCCCTATCTATTTATCACTCTTAGAATACACATAAAATACACAGCCACAATATAATACCCTCATACAAGCGAGGGGTTGCCTTCTAGGGCAAAAAATCCTAAACTAAACATAACTTCTACCGTCAGATCATTCGCCTAATGAATGGCCCAGATTGAATAGAAATTACTATACTTTTACAAGGAAATTTTACATCTATTTTTAGCTTCAGGGGCAGCCTCCCCCCCACCCCCCTAGACCCCCCAAGCAGCGTACAATTACAGGTGGCATTGCTGCCCCATTAAGGTACAAGGGTCCAACATTGTTATACAAAATAAAAAAGATAATCAGGCTCCACACCCAAAAGTTACACCTCTTGCATGTATCTAAGTGAGCAAGTTTTCCCATTGTAATTTCTATAGAAATTTGTTGTGTGAATTTCAAGGTTGCATGGTGTAGATGGCCCAATCTCCTGTGCCATAACTCACCCTCATCCTGTCTCACCACTTTTTTCGCCTTACCCAGCATTACTGCGTAGCCATCTACATCCAAATTATAGAGATCCTTAACTCGAATCCCTATCTTCTTGGCTTGTCCTATTGTTTTTTGTTGCATGAAAGCTTTTCCTTCACTAAAAACAACATCATAGCCTCTATCCTCCAACATTGCAACTGAGACAAAAAATTTCTTCAAACCTCATACATGCATTAAATATTTTAATTGAAATGGTTTACTAGAATGTCTCTGAAAGGTAATAGTACCAATCCTGGTAGCACTATACCATCCATCATCCCCCATTTCGATATGCATCTAGAGATCCTTCTCCTCTAAGCTACTGAAAAGTTCCTTGTCTCCCATCATGTGAAAGAAAGCACCAATATCCATATACCACATTGAACCCATTTCACTTGACACCATGCATGCAATGGGTGAGAAGTAAAGCTCAAATTGTGAGGCCAAAGCCTCTCCAACTGCAGATCCAGCAGTCGTCTTGTTCTTCTTATTTTGTGGACAATTCTTGGCATAATTCCCATGCTCGTGACAATGAAAAAACTTCACCTTGGACATGTCCTGCTTCTTGCCATTTTTGGACTCGAATTTGGAATGGAATTTATTCCCCTTCCCCTTCTTCACCTTGGAAGATAAAGCACAATCTTTATCATCCTCATGCTTAGATGAAAATCCATATCTGTTATTCCATCTAAACTCCTCCTGCAACAAATCCGACCATACTTGTTCCCAATCTAGAAATGTTTCCCGTCCATTGACAGAGTCTTCATAAATGTGCCAACTCTTAGGAAGTTCTAGGAGAGCTAGGCTCACAAAATCATCATCCATTATTGCTATTCCAATGCTCCCCATCTCATCCTGACATTGGAAAAAATTTGCTAGATATTTTGGAATGGTGTCGCCCTTTTCCATCTTGATCTTCCTGAGTTTATCTTTGAGTGTCAATTTCCTATGGTTTTTGCTGCTCTGAAATAGATTCGTCAAAGCCTTCCACATTGCATATGGTGTGGCTTTCCCATGGAGGCTTGAGACAATGTGGTCTCATACTCCCTCTAATAGGATCCTCCTCGTCTTTTCCACTTTCTTTTTCCATGCATCAAGATTTGCAGTATCTGCCACATCGGGTTTAAGAATGTCATTGTCGATGAATTCCTTCAAGTTAATTTCTTTGAGTATTGCCTCCATCGTGTCTTTCCAAGAGATATAGTTAGATTTTCCCCTGAGTTCATACTCCAACCTCAAGCCATTGAAAGCCATTTTGATCATGAATCAACTGTCGCACCAAGAAAGTCTTTCTACAAATTCGAATTCTTTTAAGTCACACACTCAACTTCTTCTTTACTGCAGTAATTTCTTGTGCTATGATACCATGTAGAAATTATACAACAAGCATGTATATCTTGGATTCAATTCAATATAAATATGTACTAAAGTTAAATACTGAATCACTTCCAAAAAACACTTGCAGAAAATAAACACAATCTCCAATTACATGAAGCAAAGAAAGAATCAAATCAAATCACAACACAGATAATTTCCTGGGGAAAGATTGTTGCTCAAAACGCAACTCATGAGGAATTAAATCCCTAAAGAATAGGAGATATTGCCTTATCTAACTGCACTGAGTATCATGGTAAATCCAATGAGTGTATGGATGCATAGGTGCAACCCAATATCCTACAACTGATAGTCAACATCCATTTCACCTACATCTCAAGTAGGTCTCCACTGGAACTGACATGCATGCAGCTAATAATAGTAAAACCTCAGTTTCATGTGAGATCATTGATTGTGAATTAAATAATATTTAATTCACTTGATCTTCCACTAGTGTATCAAATAGTTACAACTAACACAATTGAGTTTAACTCACTTGATTGAGTTAAACTGTTTACAACCTAAATTAACTAATGCACCAATGCACTTCAGGCTATGTTACAACTAGAATTACTCTGCATGCCTCACCAAATACCCTCAACTCGAAATTCATGATTTAAATGAGTTTATCCCACTCAGTTAACTATTAAAAGTTATTTTGAGATTTAGATTACAATTTATTTTCCATCTTAATTAAGGGATAACTAAAATAGACATGCACCAAATATAGCCCTGTGGGCCCCACCCTAGTGTAGGTGCTTAATACACTAGGCGTGGGTGCTGAAATTTTCTAGTTGAATCTCAACGTGCATTCCTTCTCATGGGAGATATTGGGGGTTTAATTCATTGAAAGGATAGGTTAACTCTTTGTCACATGTTTACCCTGATGGACAGGTTGGCTTGGGTAAATGTGGGCGGAGGGCATTACAACATGGTATCAGAGCATGGTTCAACACTTAGACTGGATAGGTGGAGTGTGTTTGTCATGCATACATGTTAGTTGCATATTTTTTATTTATGTTTACGGATTATGTGCTTGTTGTGTATGCATGGTGGTGTTCATTGTTGCATTTGTATCGCCATGTGGAAGTTGATGATGTTGATGTTGGGATGTGTTTGTCATGAATGCATGCCTGTTGTATATGAATTTTTTATGCATGTCAGTATCTATATGTTTTTATGCATGCATTATTATGGGAATGGTATTCATGCATGAGGTCATTGTATGCATTTTAGGTCATCATGATGTTTTTGGTATGTTATGATCCTGATGTGTTGGCTAAGATAGATCAGGAGATTAAAACTATTAGAGTGAGGTTGCAGCAATAGTCTTTGGGGTAAGAGCATATATTCATATAATTATTGTATGTTTCGCATGTAGGTATGTTAGTTAATTAGTTTTTTTATGCATTAGGGTTATATACATGTTTGTCATTTTATTGTTGTTGTGGTTACATGCATGGTAGATTCTAGTGAATAAATGTGGGCATATGCACATGTGTCGAATATTCATGAATGATAGTAACTTATTGTTATATGCATTTTTGTCGTTGTTTCATGTTAGTTAACTTTGTTATTATGTTATTTGTTGTTGATGAGTATGTTATATGTTAACTTGTTGTTATATGTTAGTTAATGATTAGGGTTATTGAATTTAAGATATTAATGTTATATGTATCGTGTTAATCTAGATTGTCCTATGAAAATGGTCAGGGTTACGATATTTAGGTATGAGTCAACATATTTGTGATATTATGTTGTACTAATCTAGAATGGTTGTGCATATGTGATTTTTATGCATGAATGACAATTGTTTATGAGTTTATGATGTGAACATGTTAGCTAGTTACTGTTATGGACATCATGACCTTAATTTTGTTTGAGTTGATTTTTTGTTAAGTTATATCTAATCTAGATTGATTGTGCAAACACGATAGCCTCCCCTAAGATATATTAAGGTATGAGTTTGCTTATGTCGTATATTTCGTACTTGAATGTTTGATTATGTAATATATTTGTGTTTGAGTGTTTGGTGTCTATTATGTCATCTATATTTTGTTTCAATGTTTGATTAGTTTCATAATATGAGTATGTGCATATAAGCATGCATGATGGAATGATCTTGTTTTAGGATGGTATTACTGACACATATGTGTTGAATACAATTGATATGTACTTGAGTGAAAGTAAGTGCCAATTTTGGTGCTATGATTTATGATTATGAGTTGACTGTTTATTATGACATGGTTGATATTCTTGGTAAAGATTAATTTCAATTACTAGATATGATGTCTTGATATTTGGAACAGTGGCTAAAATGTGTGAACAGTTTCAAGGCAACATGCTTGAGATTAGTGTGACAAGGTAATATTTGATTTGTTTATATAAATAACAGTTTGGTGATGTGATAGTGCATAGTAAGACTCAATTACAACAAGGAAAAGGTAAAAGAAAGGAATTGGGTGAAATTTACTTTGGCTATGTTTGAAAACCGCAATTCCAAATGAATGAGTGATTTTCATACAAGAAGTATTCTTGACCTTGATTTTTTTTGACATTATGTGAATATGTGTTATATTCGTGAACATGTATTTGATAGGTATACAAACTAGCTTGCATTTATGGTTGGATTTGTTAAGGGAATTGGAGTACCTTGAGAGATTGCATGTACGTGATCAGTTATAAGGAAACATGCTTGGCACGTCAAGGTAAGGTAATTGATATATTTTTATATTTATTTATGCGTTGATGGTTATGTGTATATGGAGAGATGATGCAGGGGATTGCATGGAAAATATATTGCCATGAAATATTGAAGAAGGCTTAGGTTGAGCTTTCCCTTGGGAGCTTTGGGAACCCATGGGGGATTGAGTTATGGTGTCTATTGGAAGTATTTTTCTTTTAGTCTTTTGTTACTTGTTTTCACTTGATTTATAGTTTTTTTTATGTCTGGTGCAAGGCCTTGCCACTTTGTTTTTTGTGTCATATTTTTTTTGGTTCTCATGGTTTTCTTCTTGTTTGTTCTTGTTCTTGTCTTCTATGTTTTTAGTTCTTTGGAATTGGTTTGGGAAAGAGGAAAGTTAACGAAGCTCAAAAAGGGTTGAATGGAACTTGATAGGTAATGTAAGACTTAGATGAAGCATGGTGCATGTATAAGGGAACATAAAGGTAAGAATAGTATAATTGGTTGGTTCCATTGAGTTAAATGGATGGTGGCATGACAATCATGAAAAAGGTAACATGAAAGGTAAAGAAAATGGATTAAGGCATCAGATGCCTTGGTTATGTTGGCAACTGTTGATCTCAATGTTGTGCATGTTTTGCATGTTTTGCATGAATAAAGGGAGATATCTTAACCTTGACCTTATGATATCTAGTAATTGTGTTGTGATCATGATTCATGATTTCTTTATGATAATGTTTATATATATCTAGTAATTGTGTTGTGATCATGATTCATGATTTCTTTATGATAATGTTTATATATATATATATATATATATATATATATATATATGTATGTATGTATGTATGTATGTATGTTGTTGTCTAAAAAGGGATCAAGGATCATTCTTGTGGAGCAATGATTGCTTATGCAACAATGACTAGCATGAATAGTTTCTTGGTCTTATGAGGAATCAAATGGGAAGAGTAGCCCTAGCATATCTATGACGTTAGTATCGTGTGGATATAAATTGATATTATGTGTTTATACTATGCATATGTTTATGTTATGGGTAGGATATGTTGAGGGATACATCAAAAAAGTGAAATCAGTGTGACCTGCAACATGATGGGACAAGCATGGATAAGAAACTAGAAGTAAAGTTGATTGGTAGAGATAGTGTGGATTGGATGTGCAGTGCTACTGTTGTGTATATTGTATATTCAGTGATTTCACCTATGGTGTTTTGTGCCTGTTATATATATGGTATTGTGTGTATATTGCATATGCAGTGTTCAGTATAGATGGTGTTATTGTTACCAATATTAATACCTCTTGCGGACAAGAGCAATCTCCCTAGTATTCCAACAAGTAACTAGAAACAAAGGTCCATTGAATATCTCTTTCTCTAGATTACTGGTATTTTAATATTATTACAATCAGGAAAGTAGATAGGACATGCTCCTACCTTTAAATCCAAATGTATGATGTACTCCTTTGTCTATCGCTCCAAACTAATTCTTCAATGACAAGTAGAATCCACAATCACAGGAAAGACAAATAATAAAAGCATCTATAGTATATAACAATCATAAATACTAATCCAACTTAGTGATAAAGGAATATAAGTATTGATATCATTTCCATGAATTCATAAACAAGACAATGAGAAAAAGAGATCCATATGTATTATCATAAATTATAAAGAGAAACCTTACAACCGGATGCCTTGATGTTGTACAGATTCCTCCAAAGGTATGTGCAATTGTTTTCCTTCAGTATGATAAGCCTTCCTCTTAGAATGACCAGCATGAAGTCATGGGCACAAGGATATGATCTTCAATGTTTCAATAGCAACTCACTAGTATAGAAAATATGAACTCTATGAACTCTCTCAAGCTTAGAAACTATACAAATCTATCTCTATTAACATTAGTATCTCTAGGTATCTACCCTTCAACCTGAAACTTGAGCTCAATATATAGAGAGATTAATATAGTTCCAAATCCATTAAGAGGGGTATGAATTCATCCCATGAAGGGGTTTGAGTTCCTTGGACCAAGGGATAAAATCCATGAGTAGAGGGATAAAGCTCGAACTAGCGTAACTCTAGAGGCTTCCAGTTGGGAGAATATTCGACCAACTAGGCTTCTAGAAGTTATTTTTTATTTTTACTTGCTTTTCGCAGGGGTGTGCAGGTTTTAGTGGCAAACAGAGCAACAATATTCGTGGCTAATGGAAGAAGCATCAACGCATGCACAGGAAAAGGATATTAAAACCACATAGGAAATATTTTAGGGGTTTTACAGAGCTTTTCTCCAATTTCCAAGACTTGATTCATGAACATGAGTGCTTTTGACCTCCAGGGGAACATGATATTGATGGTGATAGACCCATATGAATATTCAAATGTCATGGTGACAAAATGACGTGTAACAGATTTCCCCCTAAAGTGAAAAGCCTAAGAAATTTTTTCTGAAGAGTGAAGTTCTTTATCATTCTGAGGATTGGATTGGAGACACTGATCGAAAACCTATAAAAACATTCATTGCAAATATATATCATCACTGAGGTAGGAATTCCCATACTCAGAGAAAAACTAACTAAGTATTTTGTTACAGATATTATTTTAGTATTACATCAAAAAGTAGACATTGTATGGGTGCAACCATCTGTCATAAGAAGTCTACTATATTATGAATAACAAAACTCCTTGCAACCTGGATGGTAGAAACTAGAACCAAGGTCTTTATTTCCACTTCTTGAACTAGTACGAATCTATCCATGCTATTGATTATGTCAAATTCGAACATGGTGGAAACTACTTGATTACCAGTAAATAATGAGAACCGTTAACAAGTGTGAGAGAAACCATCAATAATGAAAATGGCCTTCAAAGTACTTCAACACAATCTATGAATTTTGAATGAATTATTTTCAATCAAACACCCATAGAATCATTTGATCGAAGGTCAATGATGAAAGCCTATCGTCGAAGGAGAGAAAATTGCCATTAAGGCATGCATATTCCAAGGTACTGATAGGATTCTAGATCAAATTTATAGATAATAAGATGATTTCGATAGAAAGTGATCCTTTGCAAGAAAGCCTATGACACAAAACCATTAAATCAAGTTTTGAAGAAATATTTTGCAAGTACTGGCTCAAGGATGGTCAACGTGAATGGAGACAAATGTTTTCAATGAATGGTAAATTGAACTTTCTCTTGAACACATAACAACACTTTAATTGGCTTGGAAACATTTGACCTAAAGGAAATAACCAGAAACTGGTTGAAGGCTTTCAATGTGGTTTGATTAACTATAAGACAAAGGATTTCCCAACCTAGGTACAAGTGTGACAAAGTATTGTGTTCAAGAGTGACATGTTGCTTTATAAAACAAGGACGACAAATGGATTCTTTTTCTCTCTTTTCCCCCCACCATTACTGGCAAGTAGCTCTTTATTTTTGTCAATATTGAGAAGGATAACATTTTCTTGTTGTGTAAGCTCATCCTTCAGGCATCTTATTATTAAAAATTAACCCTAAGAAGGAGTGGTGCGGTCCTATTCTGATCGACGGGTCCTTTACTGTTTAATTTTAACGAGTCGAGTATACGAATAACTCAGTGTTTTTCAATTTTAGGGAGTCAGAAGAAAAACATAAGTAAACTCCGTGATTGTTCTTTTTCATAAATTTAGTCCCTGAAGCCCGAAAAAGGATAAAATAATGTAGGAGATAACTCTATTGACCATGATTAGTCAACATATGCCTTTTTTGTAACTATTCCATTTCAGTCCGAAAAATGGGTAAACTGATATTGAATGTACGATTATTCATTTATTTTAACGAATTCGAACAATCAAATTCTCAGAGATATTTTCATATTTGGAGAGTCTAAAAAGGGCTTAAAAGAGAACTCCAGGGTTTCACTTTTTGGTATTTTTATAGAGTCAAAAAACTGATAAAAGTGTAATCAATGTCAAAACGATTCTTTTCACCAAAATCTCGTGTCTTGCACATAAACTCAAACAATTACGAACATTTGTTCTCAAAAAGGAAAAATGTTTTGATTTGAATTTTAAAAGTAAAAATAAAGAAAATAATATTATTTTATTCATTTAAAACTACAAAAAGCATTTTAAACAAGTGATTTTCACCTTTTGATTTTCAGAATAGAGCTTTAGCCCAAAAACTACCGGAGCTGATATCTGGAGAATCGACCGACCATTTTGAGAAACATCGGTACCGAGTAATCCAAATCATCATTTTTTTTTTTTTTCATTCATTTATTTTTTATTTTAAGCTTTCATGTTATTTTTAGAGGGAAAAATATTTTTTAAAATCCGCCCTCGGGGGTGTGTGTTTTCTCATGGAGACAACCGCACACCCCGAGGATATTTTAACATAAAAATAATTGGGCCATTGTGGGTCCTATGCATAGCGCGTGTGAAAAAATACACTTCTTAAACACAGAGCCTGCACAGGCACCATGGGGTTTTGAAAAAGAAAAATATTTCCATGAGAATGGCTCAACTTTCTCCCAACTGATTTTTAATATTTAAGTTATTGATGTGTAGGCCTAAAATCATGTTGGAATGATGAGAAAGAGAGCATGAACTCGTGGAAAATGAAGCCATGGATGATCTAACAACCATGCGCATGATCTAGGTGGATATTGGTGGCCACCCACCTATTCCACTTGGGGCTCCACCATTGTCTCTTTCAGTTTTTTCACAACTTACTATTTTTAGCATTTTTTCGGGTCCTGAACTTCTAGAGCTATTTTGAAGCCCAAAATGGAGATAGTATTCTGAAGTTACATCCCCGGGAAGTTGAAACACCAATTTACCCAAACGGGGCTCATAGTTTTGGCGCTTCATCTCCGAGGGTTAGGTTTTTGGACGTTTAGAGTTCTCCATTGTTTCTCCATAATAAGTAGGCCCTCGAGCCTCATTGTAACACAGTTCAAAGGTCTATAGCGGCCACATCTCTTCTCAGAGATTCGCTACCAGCACCCTAGATATTTTATTTCCATCATGTTTGTAAGCATATTTTTGTGATTTGATATTAATGAAATGAAGCCTTACTTCCACTGTATTTCTATGTTTATGGTTATTTATGTATTCTGTTGCGTTCCTGCAAAAATCTGGATTAGTGGTATCAAAGCGGTCTGCTTTTTCTCGATCCTTATTTTCATGTCCCCAACGAAGTCGGGGTATAAGGAGTCAGGGCTCGATCTGGTGGAACCTTTGCAAGATTAGCCTCGCAAACCCCGATGAACGCCCATGAGGGACGAAAAGAAAGATGAGGGATCAGGAGATCCTATCAAAATATTGCTCGAGGAGGCCCTTGAAAAACAAAGGAACCTGATGATGGATAAATTTTCCCAGATCCTTCAATGACTGCCCACCGACAACACATCTGCATCCAACACCCACTCTGGAGGTGCGACTCCCTTTAAGGTACAAGTAAACTTTGAAATTACCATATTTGAGGGTCAAATAGATGCAGATGTCGTAGATAGATGGTTGAATCTATTAGAAGGGTATTTCTCGTTTCATGACTTTTCTGATTGGGATAAGATTATTTTTTCACTCCTCAAAGCTACCCCCCATGTCAAGGATTGGTGGGAAACCTATTGTGAGAAAAAGGACGATACAGAACCCTCTCTGTTCTCAGTCGTACCCACTTGGAATTCTTTTTGAGATGCCATCAAGGAAAAATACTATCCCGTGGGGAGCTATGAGGACAAGTACATACAATGGATCACGTTGCGGCAACAATGGGATCAAGATGTGCATGAGCTAACGAATCTGTTCCATACCCTGTGCACAAAGTTGGGTATCAAATATTCAGAGAAACATTTGATGCTAAAGTATCGTGGTTGTCTACATAGATACATTCAGGAGGAAATGGAGTTCCTTGACATCTCCTCACTTGGTATGACATACCGATATGCTGCCAAGATTGAGTAGAAATTCAAATAGAAGAAGGGAGACTTTGGATCTACGAATCAAAAATAAGGGAAAGGTGCCCCCAAACCACAGAACAAAGTAAAAATCCAAGGCATGGTGGCCTAAGAAAACTTGTTGAAGACACAAGAAAAGAACAACAGTGTGAAGCCAAAGAAGGACACGGAAAAGTGGTGTGAGTTCCATAAGAGCTCCACTCACAACACAAGTGAGTGTCGGGCCAAGCAGTCACTGGTGACTGAGATGAGGGCTTCTGAATCAGATGCATGCTCTGAATCTGAATCAGAGCCTGACAAGGTAAATGACAAGGGAAGTAGATTATTTATGCGGATCCCAACGCCATTGTTGCCACTACAAAGATCTAAAAGGAGGAACTAGAAGATCTAGAGGAGGTAGAGCGTCTCTTCCACTCCCAGATGTGGGTAAAGGGTTCCCCGCTACTGTTCATTGTCGACAATGGGAGCCAAAAGAACCTCATTTCAACAGATGTCATGAAGCGGTTGGGCTTGCCAACCACAGCGCACCCACAACCATACACCATCGGGTGGCTTCACCAAGAACGGGATCTCCGCGTCAGCCAATAGTGCCTCCTTCCCTATAGCATCAAGCCTTTCACAGATGAGGTATTGTGTGACATTGCTCCTATTGATGTTTCTGATGTATTATTAGGCCAACCATACTTGTGGAAGAGACATGCTGTGTATGAGTCCCGAGCTCGCGCTATTATTGTTACTTTGGGAAATAAATTGTGAAAGATACTAGAGGTACCACCACCTCCCACTATATCTTTGGTTATTGCAAAACAATGCAGCAAGCTCATTTCCCAAACCAGGAAATTTGTTTTCCTGATGATCCGCCCCCAAGGCAAGAAGAAGATTGTGGCCATGACCTCCATACATGGCTCCTCTGCACGACAACAACAAATGGACAAGGTTGTGGAGGAGTACGAGGACATCTTCACCTCACCCATAGGGGTGCCTCTACACTGTCAGGTCAAGCACCCCATTGACCTAACCCTGGGTGTGCCGCTACCTAATGAACTGATCTATAGGTGCTCTATTCTATAGAATGATGAAATCAAGAGGCAGATTCAGGAGCTTCTACAGAAAGGTCACATCCAGCCAAGTTCATCACCATGTGGGAGCCCGATCGTGTTGGTACAAAAGAAGGATGGGGCTTGGAGACTCTGTATTGATTATCGGGCGCTGAACAAGATCGTTGTCTGGAATAGGTACCTGATCCCATGGATTGATGACCTTATGGACCAACTCAAAGGGGAAAAATATTTCAGCAAGATCGACTTGAAGTCTAGGTATCACCAGGTACCAGTCGAACCCTCTGATGTGTGGAAGACTGCCTTCAAAGCCAAGGAGGGCCTTTTCGAATGGCTCGTCATGCCTTTCGGATTGAAAAATGCTTCCACAACCTACACGAGGTTGATGGATGACATCTTGCATCCATTCGCCAACTCCTTTGTAGTGGTATACTTGGATGACATTTTGATATTTAACTATACTTGGGAAGAGCACCTCCACCACATCTGAGAAGTCCTCCAAACACTGCGGTAACACAAGTTGTGTGCCAATTTGGAGAAGTGCACTTTTGGCATGACCCAGGTTCAATATCTGGGATACATTATTGATGAAAGGGGGGTGTATGTGGATCCAGCCAAGATCCAAGTCATTTGGGACTGGCCAGCCCCAACCACCCTAATAGATCTTCGCAACTTTCTGGGTCTTACTAATTTCTACCGCAGGTTCGTGTTGGGATTCCCTCATATCACTTGGCTCGTGAGTCAAGTCACCAAGGGAGGAGCGAAAGAAAAATTCTGTTGGTCGGAATCTCAACAGATGGCGTTCGTAGAATTGAAACATCGCCTCTGTTCTACCCTAGTGCTCACATTACCAGAATTGCAACAACCATTTGAGATTGAGACAGATGCCTCTGACTATGCTATTGGGGTAGTTCTTACTCAATAGGGGCATCCAGTGGTATATCACAGTGAGACATTATTCGACACAGTTCGAAAGTATCCCACTTATGACAAAGAAATGTATTCCATTATGCAAGCTTGTCGACAATGGAAGCATCACATTTTGGGGAAGGAGGCAATTATCCACACAGATCACCGAACCCTGCAGTTCATATAGACACAAGGGAAGTTGCAGAACGATCACCATCAGAAGTGGTCCACATATCTTCAACAATTTCATTTGAACATCAAGTACAAGAAGGGTAGCACCAATAATGTTGCAGACTGCCTCAACCGACCACCGATCGTGGCCATAACCACCGTTCTCAACTCTTGTGGGCATGAGACTTCTGATTGGCTGCTTATATACAAGAGCGATCCAGAATTCAGCTACACATACAAGGAATTCTTGGGGGGTATGAAAGTTCCAAATTTTCACCTCCAAGATGCACTATTATGTCACCTGGGAAACCTTCATGTTCCTTCAAGTAAGCGTGCCAAGATGATATGGGAAGCGCACTACAGTCGATTCATTGGGCATTTTGGGGTCAAGAAAATAGAGGCAGTACTGTAGAAGTATTTCTATTGGCCGAACCTTCGACAGGATGTTAGGAAGTACATCAGATCTTACACTGCTTGTGCCATTTACAAACCAACCATCAAGAAGCAAGGGCTTTATACTCCGCTACCTACCCTTAGTCAACCTTGGGAATCCATCTCCATGGATTACATGTCAGGCCTTCCTTCTACTAAGCATGGAAACGACTGTGTTTTTGTGGTCATCGATAGATTCTCAAGGATGGCCATTATGGCGGCCTGCAAGAAGAATATCATAGCAGAAGCCACTGCTAAACTCTTCTTAGAATGAGTGTGGATGCACTTTTGGATCCCACAGTCTATCATATCAGCTCATGAAAGTAGGTTCCTCAGCACATTTTGGTCCAACCTCTGGTCAATGTTGGACACCAAGCTCACCAAGTCCACAACTTTCCATCCCCAAACTGATGGCCAGACAGAGGTTTTCAACAGGATGATTGTACACATTCTATGCATGTACAATTCAAAGCATCCATGCACATGGGATGAGAGCCTTCCCTATGTACAACATAGTTATAATTGGGCTCTCCACAACTCAACTGGCCACAACCCCTTTCAGGTGGGCTTGGGATTCTAGCCACTATGTCCCATTGACGTAGCCATGCCATTTGCAACTACTGAGGCCAATTCGGCTCATGTCCAGTCTGAAGCTGACAAAGTAAACAACTTCATTGAGCGCATTCAGTACATCCACCAACAGGTTCATGACATATTGGATAGAGCCAATGCTAAGTACAAGCAATGACATGATCAACATTGGGTGCCAAAAAACTTCCAGGTGGGTGAAAAAGTGTGGCTACATTTGCAGAAGGAGTGCCTCACTATACCCCACCGCAAGATTCACCTACTCTGATATGGGTCGTACACCATCACCAAGGCTATAGGGAATAATGCCTTTGAGCTCATTATTCCACCATTCCTTGGTCTGCACCCAATATTCAATGTAGACCGCCTTCATCCCTACTTCCCACCTCTATTAGACACCTATGGCATTGCAGAAGAACTCACACCAAAAGAGTTAAACCCAGACTACATGGAACAGGCCACCACAGACTATATCATGGACATGAAATCAAGAACACTCACTGACAGAAGATCCAACTATATTGGGTTGTCAAAGCTGGCCAACTCCTGCACCAAGGCAAGTGGTTCATTAGGGACAAAGTTCAACAAAAGTTTCCTCATCTCATGGAGGAACTCAAAGAAATGGGGACCTTTGCTTTCTAAGGGGGGAGGAATGATCTAGGCGGATATTGGTGACCACCCGCCTATTCCACTTGGGGCCCCACCATTGTCTCTTTCAGTTTTTTCACAACTTACTATTTTTAGTATTTTTTTGGGTCCTGAACTTCCAAAGCCATTTTGAAGCCCCAAACAGAGATAGTATGCCGAATTTACGACCTCGGGAAGTTGAAACACCAATTTACCCAAACAGAGCCCATAGTTTTGGTGCTTCATCTCCTAGGGTTAGGTTTTTGGAAGTTTATAGTTCTCCATTGTTTCTCCATAATAAATAGGCCCTCGAGCCTCATTGTAACACAGTTCAGAGGTCTGTAGCTACCACATCTCTTCACAAAGATTCGCTACCAGCACCCTAGATATATTATTTCCATCATGTTTGTAAGCATATTTTTGGGATTTGATATTAATGAAATGAAGCCTTATTTCCACTGTATTTCTATGTTTATGGTTATTTCTGTATTCTGTTGTGTTCCTGCATAAATCCATATCAATGCACATTAAAAAATTGTGGCTTATACAATTTTTGGGAGATTCATGGCATGAAAGCACAGGTCGAACTGATGACCTGGTTCGTGAATGCATGGGATGTCCAAGATCAATGTTTCATTATCAAAGACCATTGGCTTGTGATCGAGCTAGAGGACATATATTTCCTTACTAGATTACCTCATAGGGGGAGGAACATTTCCTTATTTGGGACTATACCATGAGGTCTTCCCACGGCTACTTACAAGGTTCAATATTGTAGCTGAGATTTAGAGTTAAAGGACGGTCGCATTGATATCAAAACTATTGTACGACTGAACCTCAAGATCATATAATTCATGATTACCAGATTATGTGGGAGTGCAACCCAACATGTGGCTACCAAAGCACTGATGCAGACTGTAGTTGACTATTTCGAGGGAACAATTTTCAACTAGAGTGAAGGATTTTTGGCTAATATTAAGGGCTGACTCACGAGAGATAAGAATGGGAAGTTGAAAAAATTCGGATATGGGGCCATTCTTGTATATTTTTCTCTAGATAGGATCCCACTCCTTGTGCCTTAGCAGTCTCTGGTGGATTCCACAGGTTCTCAGGAACCACGTATGGTGTGTTGAGTAGCATTGATGGCTCGCCATGGTGGCGAAGGTGGTGCAGTGGTTTGTTTTACTCCTCAATATTTCACATGTCTTAGGAACCATATCTTCATGATTGAATATTTTCCTTATGCAGGGATGGATTATAGAGGTGATCCAGATATATCTCTTCCACTAGGGGCGCAGTGGGATGAGACAAGTTAGTGAATAATTTTGAAGTTTTTATATTATCTAATTTTTATTTGATTTTTTTATCATCCAATACTGACAAAAATTGTAAATGCAGATGTCGATCCAACATGACCATCAGCACTTTGTCGCTTTGATAGGCAAGAGGCACAACCTATAGGAGGCCCACCAGAGAATGATGCAGCAGAGATCTTGGCAGAGATAGAGCACAACCTAGAGAGGTTTACTATGGATATTCCAGAGACATGGATAGATGATATACCTCTCAGGCTTCAGAGACATGTGACTGGTGTCCTAGGCCCATTTAGGAGATTTTTGCACAGTGTGGCACATACTGTGGTTTGCTATCATGATCATCATCATGCACAACTGATGGTAAATGTAGATTGAAATTTTGTTTTTTTTTGTATCAGTATCTTTTAGATCATAAGGTGTTTGATACCTATGATCATAGATGATGTAATTTTTTTTTGACACAAACTATTTAACCTAATGATATTAATACCTTCGTTCTCTGAGTATCTTGTTCAACATGGATTGAATGTTGCTGTGTTTTATTTTTTTTATGTTACATATGTCTATTTAAAACCCAAATACCTAATGCATCAACTAATGTGTTTAAATTTCTTGAAATATATTGATATTCGATATAATCAAATTGCCTTTCCAAGAGACAAACCTTCAAAAAAATTCTTAATAAAGCTGGATTTATGATAGCATAAACACCATTTAAATGTAATACAATGAGTTGTGAATCTAATATAATGATAAAATTCCGAATACCAAATGTGATGGCATCAAATAATAGCTCAAGGAATGCGCTATATTCTACAATATTGTTCATCATTTGACGAAGGCATATTCCATGCATAAAGACTAACTCATCGATGGGTGAATAGATAACCCAAGCTGCGGAAGAGATGTTATGTATACTACAATAGGAGTCGTCAACAAAACCAATGTAAGTTTGAATGGATGTCGACATCTGTAATATCAAGAGTAATCAAGATAAGAAGCGAAAGTAGTAACAGTCGTAAAACAAAAAGAACTAATACTAGGGCACTCTTGTCTAATCTAAGGCACACTGTTCTAAAATGTAACTAATGTACAAGGGCGATCTTCACATGATAATTCATGAATAATATCTCTTAAGATAAATACCAATTCTAGGTTTATCTAAAGAGACCCCATCATAATCAACTAATTCATAGGCTCCTTTTGCAAACACACGCTTAACAATATAGGGACCATGCCAAATCAGTTCAAAATTACCAACACCTAGCTTTTCATGAGCTTGATCATATATTAAAAATAGGTCACCTTCTAAATAAATGTGAGGGTTAACACTTTTTTCATACTGAGCTTTAATACGTTTTTTCTGAGCTTCAACAACTAATACAGTGGTGCAATGAGTCTCATATAATTGTGCTAGGTATAGAAAGTGTTTCTCCTCTTCAAAGGTAGTTGGTAACAATTCAATGGCTAATTTGAGTGACAATATTTCACATTCAATGGGTAACATAGCTTCTAAACCATAAATAAGTTGAAAAGGGTCGGGACGTTGTAGCATTTTTTGTAAAGGTACAATATGCCCATAATGCCAAAAAAATCATGGTATGCCAATTAGATTTATGAGTTCTGAAAATCCATTTAATCATGGTGGTTAAAACATTGTTGATGGCCTCAACTTGACCATTAGCCTATGGGTAATATGGTGTAGAATTATCATGGCATAGGCCAAGTTGGTAACAATTCAATGGCTAATTTGAGTGACGGTATTTCACATTCAATGGGTAACGCAGCTTTTAAACCATAAATAATTTTAAAAGGGTTGGAACGTTGTAGCAGTTTTTGTAGAGGTATAGTATGCCCATAATATCAAAAAAAGCATGGTATGCCAATTAGATTTATCAGTTCTGAAATTCCATTTAATCATGGTGGTTAAAACCTTGTTGATAGCCTCAACTTGACCATTAGCCTGTGGGTAATATGGTGTAGAATTATCATGGCGTAGGCCAAGTTGGTAACAATTCAATGGCTAATTTGAGTGACGGTAGTTCACATTCAATGGGTAACACAGCTTCTAAACAGGAAAAATTTTAAGGATGGAAAATTATTTTAAAGTTTAAAAAATTGGCGAATCTCACTAGTCCCTAATATGCAAACTATAAAATGTTTATTGATGTATATGTAAAATTATTCAAATTTATAATGATATTATATATATTTTATATATAATGTTGGCGAGTTTTAAGGTAAAATAATTTTATATTGTAAAATCTAGGCGAATCATTTTTATAAAAAAATGGGAATTGGCAATTCTTTTTTTTGGAAAAACCATGGAAAATTAGCCCACCTGCGAATATTAGCCCCTAAAATTTTCCATGCTTCTAAACCATAAATAAGTTGAAAAGGGTCGGAACGTTGTAGCAGTTTTTGTAGAGGTACAATATGCCCATAATGCCGAAAAAAGCATGGTATGCCAATTAGATTTATGAGTTCTGAAAATCCATTTAATCATGGTGGTTAAAACCTTGTTGACGGCCTCAACTTGACCATTATAGCCTGTGGGTAATATGGTGTAGAATTATCAAGGCTTAGGCCAAGTTGGTAACAATTCAATGGCTAATTTGAGTGACGGTATTTCACATTCAATGGGTAACACAACTTCTAAACCATAAATAAGTTGAAAAGGGTCAGAACGTTGTAGCTATTTTTGTAGAGGTACAGTATGCCCATAATGCCGAAAAAATCATGGTATGCCAATTAGATTTATGAGTTCTGAAAAAAATCCATTTAATCATGGTGGTTAAAACCTTGTTGATGGCCTCAACTTGACCATTAGCCTATGGCTAATATGGTGTAGAATTATGATGGCGTAGGCCAGGTTGATCAGAAATTTTGGTCATCATAATATTTTGAAAATGGCTTCCATGGTCCATAATGATAGCTTGAGGGACACCGAACCAAGCAATCACATGATTGAATATGAAAATTGTTGCAGTTTTTCCATCAACCGTGAATGTAGGCATAACCTTGGCCCATTTGGTAAAGAAATATACAGTGAGAATAATATACCTATGCCCCCCAACTGAGTGAGGGTTACATGTAATGAAATTGACGCCCCATTTGGTGAAAGGACCAAAAAAAATGATTGGGTGAAGAGGAGCTAGAGGTGCATGCATATTTCGATCAAAAATTTAGCAATTGTGGCATTTTCGGACCGCAAAAATACAATCTTTGAATAAATACGACAAAAAATAACCAGTGTGCAATATATTTTGGGTTTTGGCAAACCCCGACATATGACCACCACACGCTCCAGAATGGCAGTCATTCAAAACCCTTTCAGCCTCTTCATGAATTATACAACATCGAAAAACAAAATCGGCACCACGATAAATATTGTCAACAACAACATTATATTGTTGAGACTGGTATCGGATTCTCCGTTGATCTTATCGTGAAATCTTTGGACGAAAGGCTTGGGTCTGGAGATATATAATGATATCTCCATACCAGGGATCTAATGTATTGATTACAAACAAAGATTAATCTGCGATAGGATTCTCTACCACCGTTTCACACTCAGTATTGGGAAATTCACACATGAGTTCGGAAAATACCAGTGATTTCTTAGACTTGGATTTCGCAGACTCAAAATCAAACTCTTGTAGGATAAAAATCCATTTGGATTATTTTCCCCTGATATTTTTTTTATCAAGATGTACATCAACATGTTTCAATAAGATATCACTGTAATTTTGCGTAGTAAAATGTAATGACAAAAACGTTGGATAGCTTGAACTGCTACCAAGGCCAATTTCTCGAAATGTAAATACTCGATTTCTGTCGTGTTGAGATTTCAGCTTAGGTAATAGATCACATGTTCGTTGTTAGATTCATCCTATTGAACTAAACCATTCCAATCATGGAATTGGATGCAACTATGTATAAAAAATTAATCCCGATGGTAATTGGGTGGATGCAATAAGGGTGCATGGGTCAACACGTTTTTAAGTGCATCAAAATATTTATCGGAAATCTCATCCAAAAATGAATGGAACATATTGTTTCAACAACCAGGTAAAACCTTTCGTTAACTCTGCATAGTTCGGGATAAAACGATGTAAAAAATTGTATTTTCCCTGCAAACTCTAGAGTTCGTGAAGGGTGGCAGGAGGAGGTAATTCAATGATAGCCTCAACCTTTGACTGATCAACATGAATTCCTTCGTTTTAAATGACAAACCCAAATAAACACCCTGATTGTACACAAAAAAACAAATTTGTGTGGATTCAAACGAATGTTGTAATGCCTACATCTCAAAAATATAGCACATAAGTGTGTAGGATGATCTTGTTTGTGTAAAGAATGAGTAGGTAAGTCATTTATTAAGGTTGTACAATATGTTTAATATTGTGAAAGGCACAAGATATAGCTCTTTGAAAATTTTCTCCAACATTTCTCAGTCCAAAGGAAATTTACAATATGCAAACATGCCCCAAGGACATATAAACATTGTTTTAGGTTAATCGGCATGGAGTATTTTGATTTTATTATAACCAGAAAAACCATCCATAAATGAAAAAAAATTGTTTCTGGCACAATCGTCAACAATTCGATTGATATAGGGTGTAGGGTAGTTGTATTTGAGACAAGCCTTGTTTATATCCCAATAATTGACACATACTCTAATAGGCCCTTGTTTTTTCATCACGGGAACTATATTAGATACCCAATCCATCAAAGGAATAGGATAAATAAATATTTCACATAATAATTTTTCAACTTCAACTTTTATTGTTGCATCTTTCGGAGGTTGTATTGGATGTAATCTCTATCTAATAGGCTTAGCATCCGGGTATGCATTGATTTCATGAATAAAATTTTTAGGATCAATACTTTTCATCTCTTCATAAGACCAAGCAAAAATGTATTGGAATTCTTGAAATATGGATTTGTAAGTTTTGATCTCTTCAATTGAACAAGAAGCACATATATTAATGTTTTCAATTATTCAAGGTTTAATCGATATGTCAATAGGAATTGTTGTAGAAATATTTCCCATTTTTTTCAGAATCTGAATTTATAATCAATGTGGGATTTTGAGCTTCCTTGACATAATCAATTGTAAAAATGGACGAAAAATTATTTTCAATTTTATCAAGGCCAGGAAACAAAGAAGATCAATGATGCAGATCGTCCCATGGAAAATCGTCCAATGATAATATTTCACGAATGTTTTCATCAGTTATACATACATGTTGAAAAGGATCCGAAAATGATGTAAAAGTTGATCTTGATATAGAATATGATTCTTCACTAATCACATTCACTTTATTAGTAAAATTTGATGAGGCGTTATAAAATGATTGTACTCTACATATGTCGATCAAAAGGACTTAAAGGCATCTCGCCATCATAAGAGTCCAATTCTGATTCTAAAGGCACAGTCCATGTGTCATCAAATGGCATTGTGCTTGATGTGATCATATTGATATTGGCAATGGTTCACGGTATGTTGGGAAAGGGCATACAAAAATTTCCCATGAGAGCGAAACCCTTCATTACCCTACACCAACATCTTCATATGGGATAATCGATTTTCCAACATGTTGGATACTATATGTAGAAGTAGGGTCTGAAGCGAAGTAAGACAACTAATCGATTTTCACAATATTTCCTTTATGAGGAAACATTATTATCCGAAATACCGATGAAACAACAACAGTCATTGTGTAAGACCAAATGCGACCCAGAAGAAGGTTGTAATCAAGAGGGGCATCAACAACTTCTACCTCTAGATTTATAGTTTTCCCTTCTACTTCTATAGGAAGGTCCTAGATTATTCCATATGGGTGAAAACCTCTTCCATCAAAGGATTTAAGGATAGTTAATGATTGGTTGAGTGTTAGAGAACAAAGAGTTTTCCAATAGGTAAATGAAATTATACACGTATATGCCCCTTCATCAATTATAGTGCGAAAAACTTGTCTTGATTTGACTAATACTAGAATTTGAAAAGCCATTTGATGTGGGAGTATAGGTAAAAAAATTTCGAGATCAAAGACCATTAGATTTGAGTCTTGATGATCAATAGCTCCTATTTTTGATAAAAGTCATTTAATTTGAGCTGGATAGGATTGTAGCACTTCTAAGGTCGACATTGCTGAAGGGGATATGGCCAAGTCTTCAACAATGTTGTAATTCTGAGTGGCTCTCGCATGTGGATTGATAGCTAATTTTCAAAGTACGCCTTTAGTAGGTGGTTTAATCAGTAAATTAGGATTAGGTTTCTTGATTTGTAATGGTTTAGAAACTAAAGGAGTTGTTTCTAGTGTTTGACTAGATGTTTCAGCCTCTTTACCAGTTACAGGACTTTTAGATCCATATTCTTGAGATCATGTCGCAACGATCACCTGAGACATCATTAAAATATTCGTCGATGAATTGGAAGATGATCTGATCATTTTACTATCTTGAGATGGAAAAGGATCCTTCAAGACAACAGGTGTGGGTGAAAATTTGACAGATTTGGATACCTCAGCCCGATGTGGAAACTCTTTGGTATAGTGATCCTCATCACAGATAGGACAAGGATAAAGAGGTTCCTATTTTTTGTCTAATGGTTCGTTTTTTTCATTTTTATCTTTAGGAGATGGGTTTTGTTTATTTTTATTCTTCCCTTTATTCTTATTACCAGATTTAATTTTAGTTTTGGATGAGTCTACAATGTGAATTTCGGAAAAACTTTCGAGGGAAGAATCTCCTTTCGGTGAATCTGTTAGAGTTATAATTGGAGAAGTAGATTTGGATGACTTCTTCTTACTCTGCAGAATGAGAAACAGAAGGAGTTGCAGTAAGTTGACCTAGGCGTGGTAAATCAGGAATTTTTTCATATAGAGTACCATACTATGTATATGAAAGGTCTAAGTATTGTGCTTAAGCTATGACCTGTTCTTTTGTGACAACACCTCCCTTAACTACGTCTTCAGTGATCTTTGGAAGTAATGATTTAATAAACCATTCTGCCAAAATTTGGTCCATAATAAAAACTTTCACTAAACATCGTCTGCATCACCATTCATGTATGTGATCTAAAATGTAATTAGACATACTTTTGTTAATGAAGTTAAGAGTTTCGTGCCATTTTCATAACGAACTGGCAACTGAAACTAAGTTCAGAAAGTTGTTGCTAAAGCATTGAAATTATTAAAAGAGCCGCGTGGTAATTCGATGTACCACTTTGAATCTAAGCTGATCAATGTTCTCTAAAAAGGTATCCATCGGATAAAATCTTCAATTAAGGAGTTGGATGTGCACCAAAGGCGAAAAGTCATCACATGATTTGAGGGGTCTTCTCCTGATTTTCCTTCAAACATAGGTATATCATTGGGAAACTTGGTTGGAATTTCCGGCCAATACGGAAGATAATAAATTGTATCATTCGTGAAGAAAGACAAATCTGGTAAGTATAAAGTTGCAATGGTTGGTAATCAACGGTTAGGCTCCTGTTGTGCAAACTCATAACTTTGAGGAACAATACCAGTACCTGGAGGAGGATATCTAGGATAACTTGGAATAGCATGAGCATATGGGATTGGAATACCTACAGGGTATCTACGGTTATCCGCACCAAACTGAGGTTGAGCTGTTATTTGATATGTATAGCCAGGGTACGGTTGATTCTGGTACACTGAATTTTGTTCTGTTGGCCCATATTGAAACTGCCCTTGAAATGGTTGACTCTGCACAAATTGACCTACAAAAGGTTGGCTTGTTTGAACTATAGTTGCACTAGGTTGTCCTACAGAGGTTTGAATCGTAGACTGAGCTACATTTCCAATTTGATGAGTAGTAACTTGAGGGATTCCCTGTGTAAAATTTGGTGTAGTCATTTGAGGGACTATAGAAACAGGGGTTTGAGAAACTCCTGGGATAGGTGTACTTGGTTGTTGAATAGAAGTTTTAACAACAGATTGGATAGGAGCACTTGATGTACTCGGACCAGCTTTTTGACTACTCATTAGGGGAATTTTGAGTTCTAAAATGGGCCTCCTAAGGAAATTATAAAAAAATAGTGGAAATAATAAAATAAGATTTGATGAAATCATCAAATTTTAGAGGGAAAAAAGAAAAAAACTACTTTTTCAACTCACATTTTCAACTTAACTCCCAAAGTTTTAACTCAAATTTCAAGTGAGAGTACTCGTTGGATGCAAAATTTAATTCCTTATCCAAGGATTACCCATGTTACATACTTTCTATGGACCCTCCTACATGAAAAATGAGAAATACATGAAAAAACGTGATTGGAATCACATTTTTTCATGTATTTATCATTTTTTGTGTAGCAGGGTCCATCGAAAGTATGCAACATGGGTACTCCTTGGATGAGGAATTAAATTTTGCAACCAACAAGTACTCTCACTCGAAATTTGAGTAAAAATTTTGAGAGATAAGTTGAAAATATGATTTGAAAAAGTAGTTTTATTATTTTATTATTTTTTAATCTTTTTACCCCTTTACTTAAAAAATGGTGAATCATGCCCCATGGTTGACATCATCATCTTGAATCCTATTGGTTCTTATAAATTTTGTTTTGGTTGTACATTTTTGTTAGGAGGCCCATTTTAGACCTCAAATTTCCCCTAATGAGGTACAGATACCTGAGAGTTAATTCAGAGTGTAGTCTGAACAAGCTGTTGGACTTGGGTGTAACCAAATTGTCCAGCTAGCCGACCAAGTTGATTATAAGGCACTTATAAAGTAGGTTGCAAATATTGTTGATTCAACAACGGATTCCACACAGTATTAACGCTTGGGTAAGGAGCTCCCATTAAAGGTTGCGATGCATAAGGTTGACCATAACCAATTTGAGGTATTGGAACATAATTTTGATAATTTCCCAGACAAGTTCCAGTAAAAGGTTGACTTCCTTGCAAGGATACTTGCTCTTGATAAAATTGTTTCGATTGAATAGGTTGCGGCCCTTGAATGGGTTGTTGCCCTTGAACAAGGTATTGCCCTTGAAGAGGCTTTGGCCCTTGAATAGGGTACTGCCATTGTAAAGGTTGTGGCCCTTGAATAGGGTACATCCATTGAAGAGGTTGTGGCCCTTGAGGAGTTTTCTACCCCCAAGGTGCTATATTTCCACCTTGAGGACTTGCTTGAGTAATATTTCAGGACATAATATAGAATTATTCCATTGTCAAATATTCGGTGGTTGATTCATAAAGATCAGTTGATTATGTAAAATTTTCAGAAGAGGGAGATGCTCCTGATCAATTATGAGAGAGCGACTGGTATCCAACAAGAACTGATGGACCACCATACAAAAAAGTTTCCAGTGATGAAGAAAACATGGATGATTCACCAAACATGCTTGATGAAGCCATGTAACTACCTCTCGGTATAGAGTAAAATGGACGGCATGGTGAATAATTGAGACCGATGTTATGTAGAAATTTAGTGATCTATTAATACCAAGGATTTGGTTTAAAAGGAGAGTAAGGATAAATTGGTTTAGTATACCTTAGATCTAAATATTCTTGATGCGAAGGAATTGTGATATCTTCTTTTGTGTCAGTAATCTCTTCAATACTAATTAGGCCAGGAGGAAGATTCTCAGTAAAGTGAAGCTTCAATCGAGGTGAACGAGGACAACCAATACTTTGGGCTATGAATTTTGAAGTTGATTGAAACAAAGTAGATTCAGATTCAATTTCAGAGATTTTGGGTTCAATGAATTGAGTATGTGGCAATTCACCAGTAATAGGTCCAATTGTGATTACTTCATCAATTTCTATTTGTTCTTGCTTCCTTTCTATTGTCTAAGGTTGATTAACTTCGAAATCAGGGTGTATTATTATAGATGTTTCTCCTTGTTCAGTAGACCCAGTTCCTGATGGTTGGATTCTTTCAGATTTAAGATTTTCAAATTGACTTGGTGTATATTCAGGGTGTTTCCCTTGCACTCTATGGGAGTGTCTCTGTTACACCAATTTTTGGTCATCGAACCTGTTACTATTATATGGACTAAAGTACACCATGTAAGACCAATTTTACCATAGTAAAACTACTTTCACTATGAAAAATAACTTAATAATCCATAAATTATTAAGTTGTTTATGGTCTAAACAGGAAACCCCATGAGGAATAATTGAATAAATCCTTATTTTTTTTTATTTTTCTCAAGGGATAATTAATTAAACGATTGTTTAATTAATGTTCTTGGTCATATTTAACCCAAAACAAGAAAATTAATTAGATAAATAATTATTTATCTTATTATTTCCTAGGAATAATTATTTAAATAATAGTCTTTGTTAAATTTGACTAAATCATTTATAAATAATTGAATAAATCACTATTTATTTAATTATTACTTAACCATATTCTTAAAATAATAAATAAATCATTTATTTATTTATTATTTCTAAATAAAGGGATTTGACCAAATTCAAATTCATTTTCCCTCCAACAAAAATAATAAAATATCTCATAAAAGTTAGATCTAGATTTGGTTAATAATATTTTAATTATGCACCAATATCTAGACTAACTCAATATTTGTTATAAATAGAATGGTTTTTCCATTCATTCACAACCTTTTGTTGCCTAGAGATCACTCTTTATCTATACTTTTGGTCTAACTTTGATCCTCCCATCATTGTCATATTTTTCTACTTTTTTCTTGTGAGCTCCCTTTGAGTTCCATTTTTGTCTGGGTTTTCTGCACCATCAAGAGAGAGAGTTCTTAAATCTGAAGCATTGAGGACATACAAGAATCCATCCCATTGAGGGGGAATAGTAACATCTTTCTATGTTCCCTTCCCAGGTGTCATAATACAAAAAATTATTTAAAAATTCTTGTCTTGTTCATTGGATGCATGAAGCAACTCTTGCTTATTATTTGTTGTTTAATGTCTATAACTGCATAGATCTAGATTTCTGTAGCATTTATTCTGATCACTAACTGCAGATCTAAGAAAATTTACAACCATATTTGATGTTAGGGTTGTTTGTTATGCACAACTAAAGTGAGCTTTTTTTGTACGCTTGCGATTAGAATTCACACTAACAACTGGTGACTCCACAAAGGTTTATAATTACAACCATTGTCATTTTACAGATCCCTACATGACTAGCTGATTCAACCCCTAGGTTTTTTCTTCAGCTTCTTATTTTTCATTTCTTAATGTTTTTTTAACCTTTAAAACCATAAAATAGTAAAAATTCTAACTTCTGTGTGTTTCTGGGCACTTTGAGCAGGTAACAGGTATCAGCCGCAACAAAGACGACACTTTTTTCTGAAACCTACTCTTGAGATACCTAGAAGTGAAATTCACACTTTTTGGGCCAAAATCTATGACCTTAGCTCTCAGGTAGAAAAAAACATCCTGAAAATTGTCAGTAGGTCCTCTGAGATTTCAGTGTTTTTTAGCCATTTTCAGATCTGAATTTGTACTTTTAGATCATTTTTTTATCCATATGAAACACCTCTTTTCAGTTCTCCTCCTTTAGGTTTCAACCTGTTTCCCTTCAGGTTGCAGCCTTTCACCACCTATTTTGCAGCATTTTTCCCTCTGGTTTCTTACTGATTTATGCCCCTCTTTCCAATAGATCTAACCTTTAGATCCCTATCCCTCCTGACCTTAGATCCATTGGCCATTTTGTTTGTTTTGACTAGATTTTTCCCACCCATATACTAGTTTTTGGGAAGCCCTCCTCCTTAGTTTTAAATTGATGCATCTTTAGCTATTTATTTTCCTGTCGCATTCAGTTTCCTTTACTAAAATTTTCAGTTTTATTTACAGTTATACAACATTTTTTTTTCTCTACACATGTCTAGGCTTAATTAAAATTAACACACATATTACATACATGCACACCATTTTTGGGTGTGGATCCTGATTATATTTTTTATTTTGTATCACAGCGTTGGACCCCTGTACCTTAATGGGGTGGCAATGCTACCCATAATTAAACACTACTTGGGGGGTCCAGGGGGAGCAACGCCCCCGAAGCTATAAACAGATGTAAAATTTCCTTGTGAAAGTATAGTAATTTCTAGTCAATCTAGGTCGTTCATTAGGCGGATGATCTGATAGTAGAAGTTATGTTTAGTTTAGAGATTTTTTCCTAAAAGAAACCCCTTGCTTTGTATGAGCGTATTGTATTGTGACTATGTATTGTAGGTGTATTCTCTGAGTGATAAACTGATAGAGAGATTGTGAGATAGAATAGAGGATATTACAATGGATTTGTTGTAGGTTATGTCTCTTTATTTTGCTAGATAATAGAAAGGAAGGATTGGCTGTTCGGGGTGGACGTGGCCCAAACTGGGTGAACCACGTATATCTTTGTCTCTCTGGTTTTATGTGTTTTGTGTGCTTATGTTTTTTCCATATTTTATGTGTTTCATTGCAATATAATATATAATTTTCTAACAACCCTAAGAGAAGAGCATCTGGTTTACACCGCCAGGCCAAGACTTTAACATTGTAATAAATTGATCCTACACCTCCCTGCCCTTGTTTACCTATCTTCCTTATTGGGTTTTGTGTCTCTTTACCATCATTGCACCCAAAAGGAGTTTATCCCAGAGACTCCAAGGCCTTCATCCTCATTTTGCGTTAGGAAGACTTACTCCTCTGCATAGGGTTCGAGTTCGTCTTCCATTGAGTCCCCATTATGACTCTGATTCTGGTTCTATCCCCAACTCTCCTCCACCTTTCACCTTCATCATGTCTGGTTCAGGACCTAACGTTGGTGGCAGTCCCTGCCCTAATGTTGGAAATGCTACTACTGGTGCCACAATATGAACTATTATGGCTACTCCCTTGCTTCCTTATATGGCAGGCCTAAGCCTCCCCGATTTTAGCCAGTTGATTAATGACCCCATACACCATGATCTTGGTTAGCCTGCTATGCCAACCAAGCTTCCTTCAGAAATCCCCAAGTTTGAATGAAATTATAGAGAGGATCCTGCCAACCATGTTCGTTCTTTCCACATGTGGTATTCGTTTAACTCCATCACCGATGACTCTGTCTGTCTTCGATTATTCCAGCGTACACTTACTAGAGAATCTTCCAAGTGGTATGTCGACCAGGCCTCCTCCTCTCTTACTAATTTTGCGACCCTTGCCAAGGCTTTTCTATCTTACTTCCAACTTCCCCTTCACTATGACACCAATACCAAACTCTTGACCTCTTTCCGTCAAACTTCTGTTACCCACCTATTTGACCATATTCAAGAATGGCGCAGAAGGAAGAGCCTATCTCGAGCTCCTGATTTCAAAGACCGTGTCTACATGGATTGGTTTCTCAAATCCCTTTTTCCTGCTATTGGAAAAGATGCCACGTCTCACTTTCCTCATACTGAGGAAGTTGCCCTCCATATTGTGTTGAAATATGACCTGATCTATGCATAATCTGGTTATGTTTAAACCATCTTACATGATCTCCCTAGACCCGGTGGTGCCAATGAACCGAGGGAATCCCATGCCACCAATGGTATCATTAGATCCCTTTCAAATCTATACACTCATCCTCCCATGAGTTGTGGTTTCCCTCAGGGAGGGGCTAGCTCCTCCAGCACTTTTCCCCCTCCCAACAGCATGCATCCAGGATATGGCATGCCTCCTCCTTTTTCCCAACCTTTTTACCCCAATGTTGCCCAACCTCATTATTATCTATATCCGCAGGCTAGTGCTCCAGCTCCTCCAAAATTAGCACCTCATCCTCCCTTGCCTTCTCAAGCTCCGCAACAGCAGCCACCCCCCCGAGGGTCGGGTGTATGTGCATCAGAGTGCGACTAATCCTCCTACTTCCAAAAAGAAGAGGGAAGGCAACCAAAACCAATCTTCCCCAGGTAATCCAGGAAACAATCCCCTAGGGAATACATCTAAAACTACAACCCAACAACAGGGCGCTCAACCCAAGTAGGACAGGCCTATTCGCATGACTAAGCCTTGTTCTTGTTGTGGTGTCTATGGTCACTATACCCATGATTGTCCCCTTTTACCTTAGATGCAGTAGATGTGGGAAGCTCAAGAAGCATCCCGAGGACAACAAGCCTCCCCTTTGGTCCCTTCGAATGCTGCCCCTATCCAACTGGTTGTGTTTACCAATCCCATCCCCGAGCAAGGATATGTGGCTTCCCAACCCCCTGAAAGTCAGGCAGCAACTCAACCTCCTCCATCTAGTACCTCTGATTACCATATCCTCATGATGAAATCTGACCAACTCAATACCGCTGACCTCAAACTTCAGACTCGGTCCCATTATTACAACAAGACCCCCGCTATGTCTGCTACTGAGCCCTCGTCTTCAAGTAACACAGAGCCTCTTTTGACACCAAATGGTCCTTTTCTATTCCCACATCCTAAGGTATAGGTCCATACCAAGTTCCCCAAGGGACCATTACGTCAAAATGTTGCTTCTACTAAAGCTACCCACTCCTATATTATAGTAGATGACTTGGTGCAATCTCATGCCGCCATGTCAATGCTGGAAGTCCTCCAGTCATGCCCTTCACAATGAAAATATCTACTAACTCCTATGGGCATTGTGAATTATTCAGATGATCGTTTGATTTTCTTCGATATTTACAATTCATAGCATCCACCCCTTCCTGCATTCGTCGCCTTCCAAATCCATATCAAGATTTGAAATGTCAACGTCTCTCATTGTATCATTGATGAGGGGGCATCCACTTGTGTGATGTCTGCTTTTGTTTGGAAGCAACTTGGATCTCTCGATTTTTCCCCTTCCACTATCACCCTTTGTGCGTGGGATGGCCACACTTCTCAGCCCCTTGGCATGTTCCGTAATTTTCCTATTACTCTTGCGGGAAAGATTGTTTGTGTTGAAGTTAAAGTAATTGATGCCCCCTTAGACTACAACATTCTATTGGGTCGTAGCTACACTTATGCGATTTATGTTGTCCCATCTATGATTCACCGTAAGATGTGATTTCCTCATAACGAAAATATCTTCACCATCGATCTGTTGAAATATTACGAACCGAAGTCTTAGACCTCTCTAGAGTCCATTATCTCTTCGGTGGCCAATAAACAAATAGTCGAACCTCCGACCAATGTCTCACTTGAAGTCTATAAATATTCATATTTTCTTGGTTCATTCCCTAGTCTCCCCCCTCTCATATCTGACCATAGCTCGTCGAATGTTTGCATGATGAAATCGTCTCGGTCCTAACTCAAATGGACTCGTTCGACTAGCCAGCAGCCCCGCCCTCCGCAACATGCTCCTAGTACTTCAACTCAGCCTTCAGGACCCCCTCCTCAAGGCCCCTCATCTGTAGTTGGTGTCCATGATCCTATCTACCCCCCTAGAATAGTTCCCATTGGCCCTAACAATCTCAGAGTTGTCCCGCCTGGCCAGTACCCTCCAGTCATACACTATTTCTTACTCCCCCTCCTCAAGTATTTTTGGTCCCTGTTATGGCTACCTTGTCTCTTCCTAACATGACCCTGGGGATCCCAGTTTGGTAAATTGATCCCCCAGCCAATATCCTGCCTGGTCAGCCCAAACCTTAAATTACTTTTACCCCAGTCCAACTGGTCACCATGACCCCTCCCTTTGCTTTTGTGCCTCAGCCACCTTAATAGGAACCTACTAGTATTACGAAAGCCTCAGGTGAGGGGGGAAAAGCCCGAAAAAATGCAGCTAAGGAAAAGGCTTCCCAGAAAACCCCTACTCCTCCTTAGCCTCCAAAGCGTACCCCTTTGTGTGCTTTAAGTGATGTTGTCGGTCATGCCACCCATAATTGTCATGAATTGCCTCGTCTCAAGCCCATGGTCAACAAAGCCTAAGTCTAATATCCCAAAGGTCCATGTTACTCTACTTGATTTAGCTCTGAATCTCAAGATTTTTTGCAGAAATCATCCTTGTGCTTTGTGTTATTTCCATGGCCAATATACTCACCTTTTTCCCCACCTTGAAGTTTACCGCACCTCTTTAGAAGTGGTTCGCCAATTTGAGGCAAAGTGCAACAAGTCCACCTCTCCCTTACTTGCAAGTTTTACTTCGACAGAACCAGAGGACACATCCACTCTCATTGGCATTTCTCCTCCTAATGTCGAGATGATGGAGTCTTGGGCCACTATCCTCTACCTTTCATCATCTATGAGATCCGTGGTGGAAGACCCCTCTGGGGCTTTCCCTTTTGTTTTGCCTCACCTCCCTTCAGCGACCACTTTGGGCTCAAAATCGATGGATCCTTCATCTAATTTATTTTTTGTCAGCCTCTATGACGATGCGCATGTGAACCTCTCTTCTCATGATGATGAGTCAGATAGCTTCGCCACACCACATGGTCTTTTTTCAACTAGTCACCCCATATTCTATTGTGATGATGACATTATGGAAGCAATCACCACCCCTAACTTTATCTATCCCCCATTACATCAAACCCATGCATTCGAACCACGTAAATATTGTGACCATTACATTGACACCCAATGTTTGGGTAATGGGGCACCCATATTTGAGATTCTAGGAGAAGCAATTCTCCACAACCCTCCTAGTGCATCTGGTCGTTTCAACTCTAGTACCATTATTCTTTCCCATTTAGAAGAACCTCTAGAGTCCCATATCACTTCAGATCACTCTAAGGAGGATCCCCCTCATCATTCCTTCATATTACATCAACAACCCAGTCCCTTAGACATTATTGTTGACCAACCTCTATATTTTCTCAGTGAGCACTAGTTCATTATCTCCAAAGATAATCTTTGGTATAGTGACACCATTTATGGCACTCCATAAACTCCTCTGGCTAGGGGCATCATTCCCACCTTTGCATTCCAGATCAGTCCCCTCCATCACATATGCTTGGGGAAGTATCCCACGCTTGGGGGAATGATGGCACTATTGGGATGCATTAATCACTATTGAATGACTAAAAAATACACATAAATTATCAATCCAGGGACATATTTTATTTCAATGACAGTTGCACTGTTTGTGCCGATAGACTCAACCAGAAGCAATTCCAATTAAAATAAATTTTTGCTGAAGTAAATGCTGGAAGTAAATTACTCGTGTAGAAATAAAATGATCTACAAGACTATAATCACACTTCAATTAATCTGCTCTAGCGCACCACACAACAATTATCTAGCTGGTGTCTCTAATCTCATATGTGTAACAACATACAAAATACTGAAATTGAAGCGGATGTATTCACAGCTGAAACAATAGCAAAAAATCCTCTACTGATACATAAACTGAAATAAAAACACATATACACAACTACCTTAATCACTGCAATCCTTGCTAAGAAGGAGGGCCCTTCCTCCCTAGTAGGGCACAGGAAGAGAAAGAACTTAATGGAAACTAAATTGAATAACGCGTGTGACAACAATAACAGGATAATGTGTATTAATATGAGCAAAATTACAGAGCCAAAATAATATTTTTCTCCGCTCCTTTCGACCTCTAGGGCCGAGAACTATATAGTGGTTACATCTTAGAGAATTAAGGCATAGATCAGTCATGAGAATCTTATGATTCTCATGCTGATCGAAATAGAATACATATGGTTATAACAACTTCTTAATAAAATTCTGACTAGAAAATTATAGATTACAATCAAAACTGCCCATAGGCTATTATCCAAACATAAAATCCTTAACAAATTCTACAGCTATCGCAATAAAACCACAGTTGTAGTGTAACAACTAAAGTATAGGTCGGAAATAGGAGTTGATAAGATCCAGTCAGCGGTACAACTATATCAGCAGTTTTCCAGTGGGTCTGTAACAGTAGAGTGTAACAATAGTTTTTCGGTGGGTCTGTAACAAAAAAGTGTAATAACATCATGGTGTAAAAAGCTTGTTGTAACAACACACCCTTAACTGCTACGATGTACCTCGTGCTCGGGATCCTTGGTGCTACAAATGACCTCTGGAAAGACAACAAAAAGACCATAGATCTTCTCCAAACATTCATCCTCAATTAGTCATAAAAAAGGTACGATATATCATAATAATTGATGAAATGAAAAAATAATGAAAATAAGGTAAAACAACACAAGTTAGGATAAAAAGGTAGGAAAAAGAGGCAAATATAGTCCCACTGGTTATAGTCATGGGGAAAAATAGGGAAAAAAAATGTAGGAAAAGTGTGCAAAAATGGCACCCAACACCTCCCCCCAACTAAAACACTTGCATGTCCTCATGCAAGCTCATCTCTCATGGGAATATCTTTGGTGAAGGTCGATGAGATCATAAGTGCCAGATGTATCTTTGTCTACAGACCTGTACCCCTAATTGGCCATCAGTTGTTGTACCCAAGACTCTCACTCATACTTACTCAATTCATAAGTACTCTGATAATCCTCAATTGGCAACTAGATCAAAGGAAACTTGAATCTCAATCCGAGCCACAAAGCACCAAGGGATTGTACAATCTGTGCATATGATGGTACATGTGTAACAGCCACCATGAAATTATGGAATGAGAATGGGTCCCCCTTCAGTAGCTCAGCACTGCTAGCTTCCATGTGTTTCAAGCACACAGTTAAGGCTCGACTCTTCATCATTGAGAACTGATTGAGGTAGAAGTTCAAAATCCTTCTTCTGTAAGTGGTAGATGGTTCCTTTACCCCAGGAGTACTCAACATTCTCCTGAATTCTTGCCTTAAATCGGCAGCACGTCTCTGTTCTACCTGGACCCATAATGCCATCTTCTCCTCATTAGCATCCATAGATTTAATGGCTAAATGCTATTGTTACACAGTAATTTGTCACCGTCCCTACCATTCCCCGTCCCGGACATTGGAGGGCCCATTCTGTGACCTGTGAGCAATGTCATGCCTTGAAACCATTATCATTGCATTCCTCTAAATATGAGCTTCAATTTCCCTAAAGACATCTCCTTGCAAAAAAACCATAAAAACATCCCTTTTTGCATTGGCGCGGGTAGCCAGTTCATAACTCGCGCCAATGGGGAAAATCCTACAAAGAGGCCACGCCAACTGGCGCTCTGTCCCAGAGTCACAGTAGCGCCAGCCAATTTAAGGAGTGTTTTTTAAAATAAATTGGCGGAAGTTTCGTTTCAACAGACTCAAAAACTGTTATCTATCTTGAGTTGGGAGGTTTGGCTCCGGGAGTTCCATGAAGGGGAAGTGGTTTGCCACCTCTCATGGAAGCTTCCTTGAAGATAGGGCCAATCCCACAATTATAGGGATCCCAACTCCCCTTCCTCCATCTATAAAAGCTTGCCCATTGCCATTGCAAGCTATTCTTGAAGTGCCCAAGTCTTGAATCTCCAAGTTCTCAAATTCCCAAGAGCCTTAATGTTGCAAGAGCCCTCATTCTTCCCTTAAGGCCAAACTCAAGCAAGGAGACTATCGTCGAGAGACTCTAAGAGAGGCTTGTCCCATCCTTGGTAGGCTTTACGAGACGTGTACTACTGGAGACCCCTCCGAAGGAGACCTCAGCGTCAGAACATTGGTTGTACTCTCTTTCGATTGTTGATTAATGAATGACTACTGGTTATGGTTCCACTTTGTTTTTCACTTATGATAATGATGAGTTATATCCTTTCTGAATGATATATAGTTGCATAATTTGGATTTTATGCTTGTATTCGTATTGTTTCTTACATGTGTAGGTGTCCATTCACGGAGATCGCGGGGATTGTGATCTGCCGAGGTTGAGGAACGGGAACACTATCTCTTCTACAAATCATAGCGTTGGACTCCAGGTAGGCCTCCATCGTTGGTCTGTTTATTCGCAATTAGGAACTTGAGTTGTAGCATTTGATGATTGTTGCTAGACCCGTTCTGGGCTAGTAGGGATCGCCTCTGTCCGCAGAGGGGATTTACCTCTTCAACAATTTGGTGACTCCACTGGGGATCGTCTAGTTTTGATTGTCTCGTCTTGATTGTTTCGCGGTTTTCCTTGCTTGGTTAGCCTTCTGGGTTGGGTTCTTTTGCTGTTTTTGCTTCTTGGTTTGCTTGGATATCATTGATCTGCTTCTGGAGTAGTTCTTTTTATTTTTGGCTGAGAAACTCTGCTGGCACGCTTTTTAGCTCGACAGTCGCGCCAATTGGCGCAGGTTGCTTATGTATTACCCACGCCAGTTGCTTTCTGGCGCCAGTTACAACCTCATAGTCGCACCACTCCTGTGAGGCATTAGAGTTCGCTTAGTTTTCAGCTCTCTGGGTCTAGTCAGTGTGTTTATTTTTGGTTTTTCGGCTACCTGAGTGTGTTGGAGTCCTGTTTGACTGGGAGTTTTCCTTCATCCTTTGGTTGTTTGCTTTTCTCCATCGATTTCATGTTTTAAGCCCTAGGGCATCTAGTGGCTTTGTGTGTCGAGCCCTCCTTAGGAGTTTTGGTGTTTTGTCAGTCCAGTCAATTATCTGATTGCTCCTCCGCATTCTCTTAGTGGTTGTTCACCGTTTCGTTGCGATTTTTGGGTGATTTTTCTTCTCTTCACTCAAATTTCGTTTGGTCTTGCTTTGGGCCTAGATCACATGGTCCATTGGAGCCTTTGGGACTTTTTCTTGGTTTTGAGAGACTTTTGTCAATTTGAGATCTGATTGTTTGTGCCATTGAGTGAAATTCGCTTGTTCTACTCTCTTAATATCATTTCTCGAATTTCTTTTCGTTTGTTTTCGGTTTTTTTAGTGCATCTAGCTATCAAACATTGAAAATAAAAAAATCTCCTTTGCTTTTGGTTGATTAGTGCAAATTGAAATCTTTTCGATTTTACTAGTAATTAGTGAATTTGAAAGAAATTTTTTTAGTTTCATTAGTTGCATTAGAGATATCATTGATTGTCTTCTGATCATTTTGTTTGTGTAAAAGCTCTCAACTCTTCTGTAGCTAGTTTTCATCAAACGAAATGATGTACTGTGGCATGTAGTTTTGCATTTAGGAGATTTTTGAGACAACACATTCGTTAGGGCCTGAAAACTAAAATGTAATTGAAGATCAACTTTAAAATCTACTCAATTTACACTAAGGCAGCATTGAAATCTAACGAAACACATTTAGAGGTCTAGGCTAGAGACGTGTTCCGGCGTCTTTAAACCTAGTAGCTGTCGTTCGCCTCTTGGCTTTAGACAGCGCTAGTACGGACTTGCGATCCTCGTACCGTCATGTATATAAAGGGAGACCCCTCTAGTTTTCAATCCTTTATCCATAGGAAGTCGAGTCTGCCGCCCTATACCCGTGATACACTGGACACAACATTCGGGGAGATTGCCTGCACGTACGGAAAGTCCTTGGTTGATTTCTCTTTCATTATTGAAACCAAGGTGTATATTGCAGTTCACAGCTATTTGGTACACCCTTTTGCCTAGTATTCCCGAGCAGTCATTTGATCTTTTCTGACTCCCTAAATTTGAAAGTATCACCAAGCACTTGTCCTTTCACGCTTGTGTCAAATCTGAAAGAGATAGAGTCATCTTTTTTACCATTTCTCGACTCTTAAAACATGAAACGGTGAAGTTTCTTATTTTTCAATGTGGTAAAAATTAATGACCCACGATTACACGCCCTGTTAGATTTTGTTTGTTGACCATTTGATCGTGTGTCTTGACTCTTTTTCAGCCCGTGTGTGTCTTTGTTCTTTTTTCTCTTGTCGTTTTCCACAGTGGCAGAACCTTCGGTTTCGTCTACTAGTAGTCCCTACACGGATGATTCTTCAGAGGTGTCACAATCCTCTGCTGAACCACAGCAGCCTACTATTTCCGAGTTTCCTGACGGGGGGCCGGTTCTTTCTAAGCAACCCTTTGGGGGACCAGTTGAGTTCGATTGGCCTTTTTCAGACCCTGTGTTTGAATTGAGATTAGGAGTTGATTTCCTTTCTCTTACATCGGGTTCGCCTTTTATTGCTGCTATATTTCCTCCTAGTCCTCGCTGTCTATTATGAGATGTAGCGGCAGGCTCAACCATGAGTGATTCTGGTGAGGAAATCCCAACGTCTGGTGAAGACTATCAGCTCTTCCCACGAAGATTTTTTCCGGGAGACAACTCTGAAACAACTGTCATGTCAACGTCCAGTCCCTAATTACCGCTGGGGTATAGGTCTTTGGGTCAGATCATTTCCACCACAGCCTCTATGGGAGTGTCAGCTCCTTCTCCGAGGCCAACTGCTCCTTCACTGGGGGTGTCCCCTCAGACACCTGTTACTTCTGTACCCGTCCGGCCCACTGTTTGTGTGGCTGCTTCTGCACCCGTTGTCACGGCACCCTCTACCAGGGCTATGCCGTCTCCTGAAGACGTTTATTTAGTGACTGCTATACCGGAGAACATCTCTCCGGAGGAGTATCGATTGTCCCTGCAACAATCGAACCCCGAGGTTGGACCATCCTCCCAAGATCCCAACCGCTCTTAATTTTCGCACTATGCACAGGATGGTACGCCCGTGTATGCTTTTCCAGGTCAGTATGATGAGCACGGGGAAATTTTACGTCTGCCTGCTCCTGAGGCTTACCTCCATGCTCAAGGTTTACCTTATAACCAGGCTTATAACCCGCAAGGGCAGCCTTTCCAAGGCCAACCTTCGGGCCAACCTGGCTATCCTTATGACCCATAGGGGCAGCCCATGCAAGGCTATCCTGCGGGCCAGCAAGGGCCGTCATATGGTCCGCAAGGACAGTATTACAGCCCTTCAAGTCAACCTGTACACCCTCAGCCGGGGTACCAACCGGGACCGGTATATGGTCCTGGGGGGCAAATCCAACCTTCTCAACCTATGCAACCGCAGTATCATGTTGTTTCTAACGTTGCATATCAGCCGAGACCATCCTATGGTTCTGCTCCAGGTCAAACCAGTTACCAGCAATCACCTGGCCCTATTCCTCCACCAGGCCAACCGGCTCATCCGGTACAACCCAGTGTTCCGCCTCCAGGCCAACCGGCCCATCCGGTACAACCTGGGGCTCCTCTACAGCCAGGTCAACCTGCGCAACCGGCGCCGCCTGTCTATCCGGGTCAACCTGTTCACTCAGGTCAGCCCTCTCAGCTGGGTCAACCTGTTCATTCAGGGCAGCTCGCTCATTCCATTAACCCTGCCCAACAGCCGATTTATTCGACGCCGCAACCAAATCAATAGCTGCGCCCTAGTTATCAGGCTCTGCAGGGTTCCACCTATCAGCAACCGACTCATCCTCAAGGTGGTTATTATCCTCATGGTCAATCTCAACTGAATTATAATAAGCCCCAAGGCTCTCAGTATTATCCTCCGCCACCCGGTTTTACATATACTCAGCAGCCAAATCCAAATGCTGCTTACACCAGGCCAACACATAATTAGGGTCCGTACTCTGGTTATCAAGCCCCACACACTGGTTACCAGCAGCCAAATAAGTCTGGTTATACGACCTACACCCCCTATGGTCAGAATCCTACGGGACAGAACCCATGGGGGAAAGGATATTCACAACCATTGTGGAGTATAGGTACCGGTCCTCATCCTGGGCCTGGCATGCCGGTTAATCCGCCATTGCCGTTCCTGGCCACCTTGGAGTTGCCGGATGTTTCAAAACTGACCAATGATCCGATTTTGCATCATTCTTATTGGCCTCCGGTTCCTACCAAGATACTAGGTGACTGCCCCAAGTTTGAGGGTAAAGCTGGAGAGGACCCCCAAGCAAATGTGATGACGTATCATCTTTGGTGTTCGTCTAACTCTTGGGTCGATGATTCAATTCGTCTGTGCCTCTTCCAGCGCACTTTGACTAGAGCTACTGCTAAGTGGTACATAGAGTTATCCCGTGGCATTTTCCAAGATTTCAACTCCTTAGCCATGGCTTTTCTGATGCACTTTCAGTTACCGGTTCGTTATGAAGCCGGGACGCACCTCCTGACTTCTTTGAAGTAGGACAAGGCCACTCACATTTCTGATCACATTCATGAGTGGCGGCGTCGTCACTAATCAAGTTTCATATACCTGATCAGATACTAACTCACTGGTTCACCACCTCCTTCGTGAGTAAAATCGCTCAAGATATTGCGATGGGAGCATGTGTGACGGAAGAACAAGACATTGCGTGTGCCCAATATCTGGATCTTGTATATTCTCAGTCCGGCACGCTTTATGATATCTTGCCTGATGCTCCACGGTCTGGAACCTCTAAGGCTCCACCTACCCTTGTGGTGGATGGTGTCATTGGTTCCGTATCTTAGAATTCGAAGAAACCTTCGAATGGGAAGCAGAAGTCTAATTCTTCCAACAATACTCCTGCTAATCCCGCCCCGTCCAATTCTGGAAAAACCGCAGAGGTGAATGCCGTTCAGGCCAATCCTACGGAGAAAACTTCCAAGGGGAAAAATAAGGGCAAAGGCAAATCTAAATCTGACGCCCCAAAGCCAGAATCTAAACCCCGCACTGAGGATGGTTCTCAACGTAAACCGAAGTACCCCTACCTCATTTGTGAAGGAGACCATTATACCAAAGATTTTCCACGATGATCCGAGGTTAGTCAACTTCTCAAGGGCTCTAAAGGGACTCTGGTAGTTCTAAAAGAGCCATTCCCATCTCAGCAGACCCAGATGGTTGAACAACCGTCACCATCTGCACCATTTGGGTCCCAAGTTTTTATGATGAATGGTGCTTCACCTATCTCCGTCGCTATGCATTCGAAGGATTACAATGAATCGCGGCAGGCGCCCGGGAAGGCGGTTGCGGATGGACCACCTCCCCCACCTACCTCCGGTTCGTTGGAAATCGAGAAGCCTACTCCTGAACCCGTTGTGAAGCCACCTTCTCAAGGTGTCTTACGAAGATCTTCTTATAATCCGATTGCCCGTGCCGCTCAACACTACAACATTGTTGAGGATTTAGCACAGGCGCCTTTTGCTATGTTTGCACTAGAAGTTCTTCAAATTTGTCCTTCACAACGGAAGGCTTTATTGTCTGCAATCAGTGGCATTGATCCCGCCGATTCGAGTCTTCTCACTTTCGATTTATAGAATTTCACTCCCCGGCTTCCACATCAGATCGCTCTTGTTATTCAAGTTGGGATCAACGGTCTTAACATTCATAGGGCCGTTGTGGATGAAGGTGCCTCCACTTGTGTTATGTCATCCGCTTGCTAGAAGGCCATTGGCTCTCCAGCCCTTTCGTCGTCTCCCAATGCCCTAGAAGCATTTGATGGTCGGGAATCCAAACCCCTGGGTGTTCTCGAGAATTTAGCGATCACTTTACAGGGGAAGACTGTCAACGTGGAAGTAGAAGTAGTCGACGCCAAGCTCAAATACAATATATTTCTTGGCCGCAGCTGGACCCATGCCATGCTATGCGTGCCATCCACCGTCTTTTGACTTCTTAAGTTCCCTCACGAGGGAAAAATCGTCACGGTGGATCAGTTGTCCTTCTTCACCTCCACCTCCGAGAACAATGTTCCATATGTGGATCAGATTCTGAATCCCCCTGATAGTGTAGGACCTAGTCTCTTCAAAGACCCCGTCCTCATGGGTATTTTTCCCGCACCACCACCGCACACCACTCAAGTTAACATGATTTCCAGGACTGATGACCCCTGGCTTATTCCTACGCCTGAGCAGGTGTTTGAGTTTGGAGAATCAATGCCCTTGACTCCAGTAGAGATCAGCTACTATGAAATTGTTGCCACATCTGATCCTCCATCTCCTCAGCATGCTCCTTTGAGCATGGCTCTAGACGTCTACTCTCAATCCCCCTGGCTTGGTCAGGCCGATTCACCTGATCCTCTCAAAGAGACTTTTCCTTCCGATGAAGCCATCATTGAAACTATGTCTCTCGAGGAGCTGCCTTGGGGCGATGGACATCATCGCTCCTCTTTTATGCCTAGCCTGGGGGCCATGACAGATTGTCTAGAGCATTATGCATCTCAGGTTCCTACCCCTCCTCTTCAAACGCCCATCTTGACGCACGAGGTTTTTTCAGAGGGAAACCTGAGTAATATCACTCAAACCATCCCGATCAACATCTCCGTTAAAACGAGGATCGTTGAGAATATACACGTGGGAGTGACTTGTTCTCTGGATGAGATTCAAGTCTATACCGATATTTTTAAAGAATTCAGAGATGTGTTCGCCTGGTCCTACGAGGAAATGCCGGGGATTGATCCCAGTATCGTAGTGCATGAGATTCCAACCTATCTGGGTGCGAAACCCATGCGCCAACGCTTACGCCCCATGCATCCTCGAAAAGCCACTGTAATCAAGGCAAAAGTTGAAAAACTTCTGAACGCGAGCTTTATTTATCCCATCCCCCTCACAGAATGGGTTTCTAACATTGTTCCTGTTGATAAAAAGCAGGGTACTATTAGGGTATGTGTTGATTACCGCGATATTAATCACGCCTGTCCAAAAGATAACTATCCCACTCCGTTCATAGACCAGATTATCGATGAATGTGCCAGAAGTGAGATTTATTCCTTAATGGACGGTTTCTCAGGGTATAATCAGATCAATATTTCACCTGAGGATCAACACAAGACTACTTTCATCTATCCGTGGGGTACTTTCGCGTATAAAAAGCTCCCGTTCGGCTTGAAGAACGCTGGAGCCACTTTCCAGCGTGCGATGTCTTACGCTTTCCATGACATTCGCCATATCGTTCAGCCTTATCTGGACGACTTTCCAGCTCATTCATCTAGGTGAGAGGACCACCCTGAACACCTCCGCTAGATCTTCCTTCGCTGTAGGTGCTACAATATTAGGCTTAATCCTCATAAATGTGTCTTCTGCGTGGATTCTGGCCGTCTGTTGGGATTCATAGTCTCCAAAGACGGAATTCACCTTGACCCTTTAAAAGTCGAGGCTATCATCAACCTCCCATCACCCTCCTCACTGTATCAGTTGCAGAGTCTGCAGGGAAAAGAAAACTTCCTTCGACGCTTTATCCCGAACTACGCGGAGGTGGCTAAAGGATTCACACGCCTATTAAAGCAGAACGTTCCCTTCCATTGGGATGAAATTGCTCAACAATCCTTTGAGAAGCTGAAGACGTTACTTGTTAATGCACCTTTGCTTCATCCTCCTGATTATCACCGCAATTTCACTTTGTATCTTGCCACCGCGTTTAGCACCATTGCTATGGTTCTGGTGCAGGATGACGATGAAGGTAATGAACATGTTGTTTATTATCTGTCACAGAACCTCCTCGACACGGAAACATGCTATGCTCATGTCGAGAAGTTGGCTTTAGCCGCCGTACACGCTGTGCAGCGCTTTCGCCATTACATCCTGCTGCGCACGATTACCGTGGTTTCAGACTGTAACCCCATGACGTATATTCTCTCTCGAAAATTACTGGGGGGAAAGTACTCCAAATGGATCGTTATCCTATAGGAGTTTGACTTAGAGTTCACCACCACTAAGTCAACTAAATCACTGGTTTTCGCGGATCTTATATGCTCTCTCCCTACAGACTCCGCTCCTTCACACTCTGAAGACCATATACCAGACGAAACTCTTTTCGTCATCAGTACTCATGACCCTTGGTATGGCGATATCATTGTGTATCTTCAGACCTCCAAATTTTGGTCTGAGTTGACTAAAGATGCCCGACGTCGAATTCGGCATCAGTGTCAACCCTACCGTATCGTAGGAGATACCTTATACCGTGTTGGAGTAGATTCGGTGCTCCGCCGGTGCCTTACCTTGGAAGAGGCTGAAAAGGCCCTCAATGCCTGCCACAGTGGCACCTGTGGTGGGCATATGTCCAGATATGCTACTGCTCAAAATATTTTGCGAGTAGGATACTTCTGGCCGTCAATATTCGAAGACTGTATTACGGCAGTCCGAAAATGTCACGCGTGCCAGGTGTTTCAGTGCAAGATGCGCGCGCCACCTCTTCCTTTGCATCCTGTTGTTACCGTTGGCCTGTTTACGAAATGGGGCATGGATTTTATGATGTGTAACCCTCATTCGGCCGGGGGGCATGCGTATATAATCGTAGTCGTCGACTACTTCACCAAGTGGGCCGAAGCGATGCCTACACTTGCGGCCGACAGTAAAACAGCTGTTGAATTCATCTTCAACCACATCATCACACATTTTAGTGTTCCTCAGGCCATTGTTACCGACCATGGTACTCATTTCCGAGATTATATGATGGCCGAGCTGACATCGAGGTTGGGCTTACACCACGATAGCTCAACGACATATTACCCTCCGGCAAATTGCCAGGTTGAAGCAGTGAACAAGGTTTTGGTCACCATGCTTCAACGAACAGTTGGGATTCATAAATCAAATTGGCATCTCCAACTGTTCTCAGCTCTTTGGGCTTACCGAACGTCTGCTAAGAGTGCGACTGGATTCACACCATTTCAACTGGTGTATGGTCTGGAAGCCACTCTTCTGGTTGAATGCGAGATTCCTTCTTTGAAATTAGCTGTAGAACTTCTACCCGACACTTTTGCTGAAGAAGAGTGTCTCCTGTATCTGGAACGGTTAGATGAAACCCACTGCTTAGCTGCCTTAGTGATTGAAGCACAAAAAAAGCGGGTCAAAGCTCATTTCGATCAATCTTTTTCACCACGTTCCTTCGTTGAAGGGGACCTTGTCCTCCTGTATGATCAAGCACACGATAAGCTTGGGGCGGGGAAGTTCCAACCCATGTGGCATGGACCCTATATAGTTAAATGGGTATTAAAGAATGGGGCCTACGAGCTTATATATTATGAAGGAGTTCCGCTGGCGCAGCCCAGAAATGGGTTGTACCTAAAGAAATACTATGCTTAAAGTCATTTTTTGTGTGGTGTGTGTACATACGTGTGTTTATTCATTTGTGTGCATGTGTGGTGTGGTGTGCAATGTAAACGTCTTTCTGCTGATTGGGTCTTCCTGATTGTGCAGATGTCCATCAATTAGTTTGTTGGGTTCGCAGATGGTGCCTCCCACAGTACCAGGAATCTGTCTTCGGCAGCCTGGGTAATCTATGATCCTGCTGGTGATTTGGTGAACCTGCAAGGTGTGTGTCTGGGATGTGCTACAAATAATGTCGCAGAATATAGTGCTGTGTTAGAATTATTAACTGAGGCTGTAAACCTTGGTATCCGTGAATTTCTTGTATATCTAGACTCACAACTCGTAGTATCACAACTCAATGGTCACTATTCAGTAAGAAATCCACACATTTTATGTCTGTATCTGCGTGTTCATTTACTGGAGAGAAATTTTGACTATATTACATATCAACATATACCCCGGTACATGAATACACTAACATATGCAGTAGCTAACATGGTTTTAGACAGACATTTGCGCAATTTATAAGAACATCATCACATGTGAAAGGAAAATCCATCCAGAAATAAATATGTATATAGATAGATATCGAAATGTTTACATAGCACATGTCACATAAGATCAAAAAATATACATGTTCGTCTTATTACATCCAGAGGCGACACGTCTCTCAAAAATATGCATGAAATAAAACCCTAGGAGGCTAGTCTGTGTGGTGCTCATGATAACAAGTCACCGCACGCACTAGGCATCTCAGTAGACGGTGGAGGCGACTAGGCACTCCCACCGTATGTCTCTGATATGCTAACGGTACATCCGCCAGCCGGGCGTAGTCCGGAATCCCTCGGGCAATCCCCTCAAGGTTCTGAACCAACTCTCCTCCTTCCACACCCTCCTCATGAGGATCAACTGCGAGCTGAGTTCTCCGTGAGATAGGAGACATCCCGGCTGGTCTCTCTGGGCCAACATCTGCATACCCATGTAACTGCTGTCAAAACGGACATGTATTAACAAAAAATCATAAAACATAAAAAATAGAAACATATCATACCCAGCTCTTCGTCCCAATCCTCTCCCTCTGGCAGTGGGATATCTGGGTCTCCAGTAAAGTCTGTCCCGGCATAAGGCCAGTCCTCAACTACAATCAACTGGCGTTGCAACCACCCAAAAAACTCTAGCCTCCAGGACATCTGTTGGCCTCCTCCTGCTCTGGGCATTAGTGCTGCCCAGCGAGCCATTCTCGGCTCTCGTGGTATCGGCTCCGCTACAACGGCCCCTTGGCCCTGGAAGATTGGTAATCATTCCAGAATGAACGATACCAGGATGGACCCATAGCCAAACTGCTTCAGCTTGGCTTGTTTGCATCTCATCAGCTGTCTCTTGATGTTGATCGTTACTGTTGTGGCCCAGTCAAACAGTATGGGACTCATGCACTCTGAAGCCAGTAAGAGTTGGGCTTTCGTTGCTTCGTGCGGTGCCTACGATCCCGCAGCCTGCGTGATGGTATGTAGCACTACTCGTATTGCCAGATCGGGGATAGTGTGGATATCCACCTTTTTACTCCGTGATCCCATTTGTGCCCGTGGGCACACTCGTGCCATCACTTCCTCCATTTTCTCACCCGACGGTCTGCTCCCTGTCAGTATGGGTACCAGACCTCTGCGCGACAGTCCGGTTATGAAGTACACATCAGAAACGTCCAGTTCTAACACCTGGTCTCGTAGCTTGAATACTTGTTCTTGTTCATCCCAAATGCTCACCAGGTACTGAAGTAGCTCAAGTTGAGCTCGTAAACAAGGTTTCACGAAGAATTTCTTGAGCCCACAGTTTCTGAGGGCATTCATGCAGGCCTCATTTTCCATGGCCATTTCGTCCTCTTCCCCGTGCTCTCTTTCTTTCCACTCAATCACCATTTCTCTCGGTTTCCTGCATCAACATGGTCACAAACCTTTAATTAGATCTCTGTTGAGCTTCAAAATTCATTCAAATTGATTAAAATGTCAAATTTTTAGGCGAAAAATTGGGTTTGGCCGCTGGCGCGGCTGTTTTAGGAACAGTCACGCCAGTTGGCGCGAGCTTTTTTCATATAAAATCCCATTGGCGCGGGTCCGTGCCTGATACCCACGCCATGAGAGAAGCCCTAGAAATTCAAAAAGTTTCCACAGAAGTCTATTACATGATGGAAAACTATTAAAAAATGGATTGAAATGAAGTATGAGGAAGCGCCTTTTACCTGGAACTGACAGAACTCTGAATGGTAGCCCAGGTCGGTCGTAATCGCCACCAGAAGTTTGCACAGTAAATGGACCAATGTTGCTCTTCACTCAGGTAAAAAGTAAAAGTAATTTTATTTTTACCATTTAGACTTATTTATAACTTTTTGAGCTCTATTTAGGTTTAAAAAGTCATTTTTTCATTAATATTTCGTATGTTTTGTCGAAAATGGATTTTACACTTGCCTTTCTGTGCAGCAACAGGTTTTTATGCAACGTAAACGGCGAAACGAGTTGTATTTTATACTTTTTCGGACTCGGTAAAAACACGAAAAAGTCACTTTGGAGTCATCTTTCAGCTCTTTTCTGACTCTCTAAACATGAAAAGATTGCCGAGGCCCTTGTCGTTTCGATCTCGTTAAAATGGACACGAATCGACATCTACCCAGTATACGTTTACCCCTTTTTCGAGCTGGGATAGATTGATTACGAAAAAGGAATACCCTAGCCTATCGCGACTAGGAGGTTTTCTCAGATATTGTTTTCTACCTTTTCGGATCTGAGGAACTATTTACGAAAAGGGACCTTTGGATTTTACTTTTCTACTGTCTTTTCAAACTCTCTAAACATGAAAAGACGCCGAGTTCTTCCTTTGTCAGACTCGTTAAACCATGATGACATCGGATTCAGTCGAAATGACGTTCTTCGAGTTTCTCCTTCCTAGGGCTCGTTAAATGTACTAGGATGGATTCACCCGAAGGGAGGACTTATATTACAAGCATATGCTATCCCCTTCAAGCTTGTTATAAAAAATAATTGGGGTACTCGCCAGAAATGGTGGGGAAAAAATGGATCCATCATCATTGTCGTGTCGGCAGTATGTCGCTCTTGAACATGGCACTTGTCTGCATTTGTGTCGGGTTGGGGATATCTCATCTCGTTCTTTCACTTGCCTCCGTGGGTTTGGATAATCCTTTTTGGCCTCTCCTCTGCTCATTGCCTCGTCACCATGACCTCTGATCCGTTGATGTCAAATACTGCCAAAACCACTATTTGTGTCGTTATATGTTCAAGAGAAGTTGACCTCTGCAAATATCAACCTTCCTCTGATTCTCATATGATCCTGATTCACAACAAAAACATCATGTTCCTCTGTCTCGTGTCGATGATGTGGGAAACATTATGGCCCACCTTCGATCAAGGTCACTTCTTGTCGACTTCAGCTCATTATCCAGGAAGTTGATCTAGAGACTCCTTCATGGTACCTTGGAGCCTGCATGCCTCAATGGCAGGTTCGTCGCATTCGACGTGAGGTTTTCATCATTGGCCTCCGATCGAGTGATTCTACGGGTGTTCGACATCAACTCATTGATTCACATGCCGTAGATTGTACCTGTAGTACCTTGAGGGCCATCGTCATTATTGGCAGTTCCTCTCGCGTCTGTTAACAGCTTTCATCATTGGCTGGTAATCAGACGATATTCTTGCATGTTCGACTTCAGCTCACATATTCGCATGCTTGAACTTGTACTTTGTTCGGGTCGAGATGAAGCGCAAGACCCTAGATTTTGTCTATTGTAATCCAGGCTGCGATTTTGTGGATTATTATTTACATGACTTATTCACTGGATGGATGCGACCATACCTGAGTCTATTTATCGATCCTCACTGGATGGCTGCGTCCATACCTTGGATCTGGATTATTGTATACTCTGTTTTGGATGGCTGCGTCCATACCACATATACATCATGTACTTGAGATATCAGTTGTATTTCTCCACGCAGGTTTTCCGACGGCGGAGTTTCAGTTGGACACATTCTCGTAAAGCATTTCACCCCTCTCTCTCTCTCTCGGGCCTCATGCTTTAGGGGGCATCTGTTACACATTAATTTGTCACCGTCCCTACCATTCCCCGTCCCGCACATTGGAGGGCCCATTCTGTGACCTGTGAGCAATGTCATGCCTTGAAACCATTATCATTGCATTCCTCTAAATATGAGCTTCAATTTCCCTAAAGACATCTCCTTGCAAAAAAACCATAAAAACATCACTTTTTGCATTGGCGCGGGTAGCCAATTCATAACTCGCACCAATGGGAAAAATCCTACAAAGAGGCCGCGCCAACTAGCGCTCTGTCCCAGAGTCACAGTAGCGCCAACCAATTTAAGGAGTGTTTTTTAAAATAAAATGGCGGAAGTTTTGTTTCAACAGACTCAGAAACTGTTATCTATCTTGAGTTGGGAGGTTTGGCTCCGGGAGTTCCATGAAGGGGAAGTGGTTTGCTACCTCTCATGGAAGCTTCCTTGAAGATAGGGCCAATCCCACAATTATAGGGGTCCCAACTCCCCTTCCTCCATCTATAAAATCTTGCCCATTGCCATTGCAAGCTAGTCTTGAAGTGCCCAAGTCTTGAATCTCCAAGTTCTCAAATTCCCAAGAGCCTTAATGCTACAAGAGCCCTCATTCTTCCCTTAAGGCCAAACTCAAGCAAGGAGACTATCGTCGAGAGACTCTAAGAGAGGCTTGTCCCATCCTTGGCAGGCTTTGCGAGACGTGTACTATTGGAGACCCCTCCGAAGGAGACCTCAGCGTCAAAACATTGGTTGTACTCTCTTTCGATTGTTTATTAATGAATGAATACTGGTTATGGTTCCACTCTATTTTTCACTTATGATAATGATGAGTTATATCCTTTCTGATTGATATATAGTTGCGTATTCTGGATTTTATGCTTGTATTCATATTGTTTCTTGCATGTGCGGGTGTCCATTCACGGAGATCGTGGGGATCGTGATCTACCGAGGCTAAGGAACGGGAACACTATCTCTTCTACGAATCATAGCATTGGACTCCAGGTAGGCATCCATCGTTGGTCTGTTTATTCGCAATTAGGAACTTGAGCTGTAGCATTTGATGATTGTTGCTAGACCTGTTCTGGGCTAGTAGGGATCGCCTCTGTCTGTAGAGGGGATTTACCTCTTCAACAGCTACTCAATCTGATTCTTCATGAAGGACACAAAAGATCGCAACTGAATATCCCCGATATAGGAGAATACTATCACAACCATTTGCATACTCACATTCTCACAAATGATATTGTGTAAGAATAACTCACACAACAGGCTTTGCTCATTGAAACCGGAGACACAGAACACATCTAAAAATGTGTGAGTGGAAGAACATAAATAGGGTCTATCCTCGATAACGGCTTTCATCTGGAACATGAAGTAAAATTCCCATAGAAAAATAGGATAGGATGGGGAAGGCCACCTGCACCCTAGCAAATTGAGGGAAAGATCATGAAGTTTTTTCTTGTCTATGGTAAGATCCCGAACCTGTTGTTGTAACAACAACAGTTGTTCCTCCTGTTTCTTCAAATCTTCCTTCTTCTTATAATTCTCCCATCCTTTCTTCAACTCTTCTTTCATCTATATTTCATGTAAGGTGTCTATTTCTCTTCGATGTTCTTTCAGCGAAATCGTCCCCTCTCGAAGGGAAATTGCTTCCCGTTTCCACTTTTGTAATTAGGAAATTAACAAGTTTTTTCTCATAACTCCATCTCGAGATGGGACCTGGCATTCTTCTGCATTCAATATCCAAATCAATAATGGGTGTAATAGCCTTTGGTAAATGGGGTTTTTCCACCTCTGCTGCTGGTTCTTGTGTAACAACAGCTTCCTCGGTGGGTTCTTGTGTGCCACCCCCTTCGTTTCCACCTAGAGTAGCCTCTGTGTCAATTATTGTTTCTTATACAATAGGAGTGGCCTCCATAGGTTCTTGTGTGTCGGCTTCTAGGTCCATTATTACAGGAGGCTCTACTTTAACTGCTGGTTCTTGTGTAACGACAGTATCCTTAGCAGGTTCTTGTGTAACAGACTCCTGTCGTTCTGTTTCTATTTCCATTGGGCTGATGTTTTCTCTACAGACCTTATATTCCACTATTGTTACTTATTGAAAACATGTCATGCATACAAACACCAGGATTTCCTTCCCCTCAGATGATTTTCACTTCAATTCTTCATTTTCCTTTCTTAGATTTTCGAGTTCTAAAAACAGGACATGAGTTTCAACCTTACTTGATGAGGAGGGTTGCCTTTCTTCTTCTAATACTTCTGCTTCTATCTACTTTCTAGCCATACGCAAAGGTTTTGTAGGTATGCTGACTTTCACCCTCTGTTTTGGCCGTCTATCCCCAATTAGTTATGTTATCACTCTAATAATTCCCAAAGTTGTGAGTTTTTTCATTTCAATTTTAAAGAATATTAGAGGTAACCATAGACCTACTTTTAAGCTTTAGGATCTAGCCTTCCTAAGGCTCAGAAAGGGCTCTCTCTGAGCCTTAGGAAGGCTAGATCCTAAAGCTTAAAATTAGGTCTGTGGTTACCTCTAATATTCTTTAAACTTTAAATAACAAATCTCACAACTTTGGGAATTATTAGAGTGATAACATAATGGCGACTCTGTTGGGGAACTAACCAATCCTTATTTTAAAAATAGATCTTAAAGGAAATATTTTCATTATCTTTTCACCTTAAGACTGTTTTAATAATTTGTGAGTATATTTTCATAAAAAATTGTAATTCTGGCTTCTAGAAGAGTCTACTATACCAGGTCAAATCCAAATCTATAACCTGATGTCATATTAAATAATCCTGATAGAATTGGAAAAAAGAATAAAAAATTAGAGGATTTAGGTAATAAAGTTTCCTTAGTTAGAGTAAATTCCCTTCCAAAACAATTATCAAGTATACAAGACATAGAATTTGATTTAAGCTTTGAGCATTCTTTATTCAGAAACAAATCAGAAAGTGACTTAAATAGTACTGTTATAGATCATGGTTTTATTTCATTTCTTGAAACTAAGCAATAACTGTTTCAGTAGATTCTGAATCAAAGATTTTTGAGGTTTATGATAAACTTGATGCAATAAATGCTACTATACTTAAGGAAATAGATGAAGCTATTTTTCATCATTCAGTTGAATTAAGTGCTTTATCAACTTATACCCCTAAGCCCTCTACCACTCATTTAGATACCAACATTTTAGAATCTCAAGGTTCATCTCTATTTACCACCACATCATCCATTATCTCCACCACACTTAATTCCACAGATCCATTTATTCCTAAGCAACCATTTCAACCTAGATTATTATTCCCATCCTCCACCACCTGTACTCCATCCACTAGTTTTTCTTCTGCATTTTCCAATACATCACTCTCATTCCCAAGCACCTCTTCATATTTCCCAACTTCATCTTTTCGTTTCTCAACCACATTTTCCAGTACATCTTCTTATATCCCAATCTCATCTGCAAGTTCTTGAACTACATTAGCAAGTACTTGTAGCTCTACCCCAAGTACCTCCAACTTACCTCTTAGCCAAGCTAGAATTCAAGCCATGGCTGCTAGATATGCTCCCTTGGTCCTTCCAACACAGTTACATGACATGCCCTAGGACTATCAAAGCAAAATACCTCAATTTGATGCAACCACTCAATACACTTCCCAAAAACATGTTAATAAGATGACATACTATTTTGAACTTTGTGAAATACATGAGTCCGATGTCCAAATGAGAATATTTGCTCAAACATTAATTGGTGAGGTGAAAAAATGGTTTAAAGGTTTAAATGCTGGTACTATTGCTGATTTAGCAGTTTTTCATAGATTATTCATTAATAAATGGGAAAATAAGAAAAATCCACTTCAAATCTTATGTCAATTTGAAAGCATCAAAAGAGCACCTAACGAAACAGTCCAAGATTATTGTACTAGATACAATAGCATTTATAATTCAATTCCTGCTAATCTTAAGCCTCCTCCAGATTTTGTTCTTCTAAAACTCCCTGATGGATTTGATACATACATAGCATATCAATTGAGAGAAACGAATCCTGAAACTTTAAAGCAGATGCGAAGTAATGTTGTTAGTGTAGAAGCAAATTTGTTGGCTAGAAAAGGTAGATTAAGGAATGAAGAAAGAGTAATAATGAAAGAAGAAACATCTAGTTCAGATTTAAAAATAGATAAATTAGTAAAAACATTAGAGAGAATTATGAATAGGTTAGATAATATGGAAAGGAAGCCACAATGGGATAACCAACAACAAATTAGAAATCCTAATTTAAGGAAAAACATCAATACTGGAAAATCTAGAGAATCAACACCTGACCAAACAATAAGACCATCTTTCCAAGATAACTATGCTGAAATTTCTCATCAAAATGAAGATGATGAAGAAACCTTAAATCTAATGGGTATTAATGATGATAACACCATATTTCTTACACAAGAATACCAGGAGTTAAATGATTTACAACAACTACAATTAGATTCTGGTGAGTCATTTGATTACAAACAAGGTTATCAGTTTTCTATTAATGAAGTACATAAGCAATATAAACTTGGAGCAAGAAAAACATAGAGCCTTCTACCAATAAATCTGTCCAAACACAAACAAAGAAAATAGTAGAGGCTCCCACCACTAAAGTTTTGCAAATTCTCCCTAGGGAAAACAAGAAAAACTCTAATTCATCTCAGAAAATTTCAAGCCCTAAAATTTTGATGCAGAGAATATTGCAAAAATCTAGATATACACGGAATTTAGAGTTCACACCTACTCTATAATATTAAATATCGATTTGCATAGTCTTCAATGAAACCATAATATATTTAAATAGAACCGAACATAAACAAAATACTTGCATATAATAACAACATGAAATTACAGATTCAAACCCTTATTTGGTCGAATATTACATTTGTTGGCCATCTCGCTGTAGCCTTTACAACTCGTCACACTGTCACACCATTCCTACTCTACACTCTCTTTTTTCTTTTCTGTCCTATTCTATCCCTATATCCTTATCCATCCTCATACAAAGCTCATATTTATACATAATTGTGGATTAATTTGAATCCATGATTTCCTCCACAAATAACTCAACCAAATCCTAAAATAGATTTATCCCTCCTTTGACTCAACTAAGTTCTATTTAAAAAGTTCATAATCCCTAAGATATCTATGCAACCCAACTCCACTCATATTTTCAATTATAAGAAAATATTTACAATAAACCTCACTCATATTTTCCTCTTAATTTATTTAAAATGTGCATAATTTATAAAATAATTAAAAAAACATCACCCCCTAAACACGCAAATAAATAATTACAATTGGGTAGGATGCTCCTGCATCAGACTCCCCATGTAGAAACGTTTCCATAGAATCTTGTCTATGAGGTCTGTCACTTTTTTGTAATAATGCAACAACCACAAGTCTTAATGACTTACTACCTCCAGGATTCCAAACTTTGTTTTGCCATCGGTATTTTAAAGTATCAACTCCATTTTTTAATTTTGCATAGAATTCCCAGAACAGTGTTTTCATAACACTACTTAATGTAAATCTTAGTTTCCATACCACACCATATTTATTTTGGGAAATACAAACTTGCATAGAAACATTGATACCCCTTCTTCATCTCCAGACTTTGAAAGAATCTCGAACTGGTTTTACATCAGCATCACTAACGTCACTGATTCTGTTAACCGAATTCCATTAGCCTCTACAACAATTACTTTCACCAATTCCTCATAGTAATTCCTCTTTGTCTGATGCTTCCATCTCCAATTGCGTTGAACACTCAACTTTATGAAATGAAGAATAATCAAGAACTTCTCCTTGATCACAACTATAGTCACTGATTGCCCCTATAGTAACAAATTTCTCATCCGATGTTGTACCTTCATTCATCAAAAAATTATTAGTTTTAAAAATACAAGACCTTTCGGCCTCTTTTGATGTTGCAAGCATCAATCTCCCATCATAGACCTTCTAGATTTCAGTAAATCCTCTTTTGAATTGTTGGCTACTTTCATCCTGCTGGATTGATACTGTTGTTTCTTTTATGTCTCTAAGGACATAACTTTCTTGCTGCTCCTGATCTTTCATCTCATCTTCAAATACCTTATGCTCAATTTCTCTGATTTTAGCATCATATTTATTAATGTTGCCTTATGTACCTACGACCACATTATTATTTGAAGAGTCAAATAATTCTCTTAACTCTATAAAATTTAGAGACATTTCATCCTTATCATGCATGGCAACTGCAATCTCTTCTTTATTAGGTTCTACAAGCTTCACTTCTCCTTCAGGTTCTTTGAGCCATCTTTCTAAGAACTCTATTTCCATTTGAAATATTTCCAACATTCCATCACAACCTTCATTCCCATTTTCATTCTTCTTCTGGCAATCCTTTTGAGTTATCATGTTTTCTGTATCATCACATTGAAAAAATTTGTCATAAATTTCATTAGACAAATTCATTTTTTTACCTCCTTGGAATATATCTACGACACTTTCATTATGCTTCTTCTCCATAACAGCTTCAATTGGTTGTTTTACACCAAATAGAAATTCATCTATGAATTATTTCTGCTGTAAAAAATTAGTACCTTCCTCCTTTGAAAGGCATTCTCCATCATACCTCACCTCAAGAGCTTCATTCATCTTTGTGACAGTTTCACCAGACTGTCCATCATCTTCTGCACATCCTACAAACACATACAAACTATGAGATTTAAAAATACAAGGATTCATAGCCTCATCTGCTTCCCTTATCAACATATCTTCAAATTGTTCTGAACTATTCCAATAGTCCATGAGATCTTTCTCATTAACCTCTTCTCCCAGAATTTCACCCTGTTTTGGTCCACAAATGGAAACTTCCATTTCCAACTCAGCTTCTCTGAGTTATTCACATCTAAATTGCACACTCACCATCTGCTCAAGATTTCTTAGCTCTTCTGGTAACTGCATATTTACCTGTTGATTCCTCTTTACTTATAGTCTCTTCGATTTCACTTTCTTCCTCATGGTCCAACCATGTCTCTGGTCTTTCTTATTTCTCCGCAACAATTCCATCAATAATTCAAGATGAAATGCTATCTCAACCTTCTCCCTCTCATATTCTTCATCGGTCAACTGCTTCCATATGTCGTTTTCCTTGGCATCTTCCTCCTTCTTCCTTTTGTTGTGGCCTTTCTCAGAACCTCTAAAATGACTATCAACAGTCATCTTCTCCTCCTTTGTGAACTTCATTTGTTCACTTGTGGATTTCATCCAATCCCCTTTTTAGCAAGCCTTCCTACTTGCCATACAACAATGAAAGCTCTCTTCCTGCGCTTGGTATATTTCGGTTCTCTATCTTGGAATAATATTCTGGGTAACTCACTTGCTTCTCTTTGCTGCAAACAACAACTACAATAATTATGGTGTTACAATGACCCAACTCTTTGGGTGTCGGGCTCCACTGATCATGCACCCAATTTCATTCAAACCTTTGACTTTATTTAAGACTCTTTGACTCTAGACTTGACATCAACTCTTCATCTTGGATGAAAATGTACCCTTTTGTACAATAACTCAATAGTTTAACTTGACTCAAGCTATCCAAATTTCTTCAGTTGACCTTGACATCTTATTTTACTTGAAAGCTTGACCTAATAATTACAATAGTGGATATTTTGACTCTAATTCAATTTATACAATATACAAATTAACTTTTTCTTTTTTAAACATGGAATACCACCATATATAAAAATAATGCACCACTCTTTGTCCCCTTATACATGCACGTGCTTATATGATGAGCATTTCGTTAAGAAGCCTTCACATATGGCATCATACCAAAAATTTCAAGACTCATTATTAAATTGATACGCACCCACCTACATCAATCAACACACATAAATAAGAGCACGTAGAATGAGAGCAGGCATAACTATACCACGTCATCAGTGATGATGTGCATTCCACGTAACATGTTTCGGGTAAAAATGACGTCCTTCCATGTATCTTTAAACGAATACTTCAGAAAATTTCCAGTGTTTGCAGTATTTACACAATTGTTTCATGCAAGTTTCTCCTCACACATTGACTAATCTCCTCCATGATACAATTATCAATACGCATAACTTGTGATATCTGTTGTTGAAATGCTCATAATCTTCAGAAATTCTCAACTCCAGGCAACATAAGAAAACTTGCATAAATCATAGTTTCACTAGCAATCAAACATTTCATTTGAAGTTTGGAAGGAGATCCTCATATGATAATCTTGTTACAGGAGGAAGATTACTGCTTGAGGAGTATTTATGCAGAGTATATATAAAAAGGAAGTTGCTTAAAGTAAAATCACGTGGCTTTCTTATACCGGAGAATGTTTTAGAATACAGTTCAGTCCACAACTCCAACACTTCCAACAATTAAAAGAAAATTTGTCTCCTTTATTTTTTCAACGAGGACTTACAAATTCTTGTGTAAACCAGATTCATATGCACTACAATGATCTCACTATGCCAGAACTAGATTTGTAGGCAAACTCATTTTTTCATAATAATCAGGGTATGCCAAGCTTGAAAACATACCTGAAACTGTTTTATTTAGTACACACTAGCCCCTCCACGGGACTTGATCACACGGATCTGGCACAATCCACACAGTTTACACCAATGAGCAACAACTCTCAGGCACAGCCTCCACGACCACCATGCAGGCTGGCAGTAATCTCCTCTGTCACCTACCACGTCACTCCTCTGGCACAAGCTCACGACTCCAATATTGCAATAGGTCCACAATGCCTCAACAGGTCTAAACATTGTTACTACTACACTTTCTCGGCAGCATCAACAACCACGTTGCTACCTCACCAAACAATGCATACACTTTGCTCTATCCAGCAATACAGTTCCTCCACGCATTGATCACTTATTCTACGCTTCTCACAGAACAACGCATACAAATTTGGTGGATTCCAAATAAATTCATCATCAACTAAAGCCACAAATCTACAAGTACATTGCCAGTAACAACTCTCTGGTAGCAATGGTAACCATATCATAATTCTTGTATGCATTTGATTCAATCCTCCATTAGCATTCATAACAAGATAACCATTGAGTCTCTTTCATGAAACAAATTACCACGAAGATAACACGCTACGACCACAAGTAATTCAATTATTTCTATAGAATGAAATTGGACTTCAAACAAATATCACAACCTCCAATCTGGCCCACACCACTTCAATAATGAAATCTCATCTCCTATGCACCCTGCACACAGATTTATATAGAAACTCTAAACCTGATTTCGCGAAGGAAAACTTCAGAGGGTTTCCTCAATATCGCTCAACATAGAGAAATCACATTATTACGCAGATACATGATTTAATGCATGTTATGGTCTGTTAATAATTCAACCAGAAATGAATTACGAGTTTCCCCTTGCACAAAGTGCGCCTCCACATAATGAATTACAACGATGAATTCGTCTTTCATGCAGACAAAAACTGTCTATTTCACAATGATAACAACTCCTTTCAATGTTTTATAGATCCAACATAACTTATGCAGCCGATTCCAATAGATTTTCACATCTTTCCTTGCGCAACAATAAACTAGCATCTCATAATTCCTACAAACGAATCACATTCACATCCCCATACTTCACAAAGGCATATCTCCCCCTATGGCACAGGCATATTATGCCCCTTTTGCAACTCCCTATCTCACAGCAGTGCACACAACACACTCAGAAACAATTTATTCTCACAATAGGCAGGAACCTTCCTGCTCTAATACCAAATGATGCAGAGAATACTGCAAAAATATGGATATACGCAAAATTTAGAGTTCACACCTGCTCTATAATATTAAATCTCGGTTTTCATAGTCTTCAACGAAACCATAATATATTTAAACAGAACCAAACACAAACAAAATATTGGCATATAATAACAACATGAAATTACAGATTCAAACCCTTCTTTGGTCGAATATTACATTTGTTGGCCCTCTTTCTCTAGCCTTTACAACTCGTCACATTGTCACACCATTCCTACTCTACACTCTCTTTTTTATTTTCTATCCTATTCCATCCCTATATCCCTATCCATCCTCATACAAAGCTCATATTTATACATAATTGTGGATTAATTTGAATCCATTATTTCCTCCACAAATAACTCAACCAAATCCTAAAATAGCTTTATCCCTCCTTTGACTCAACTAAGTTCTATTTAAGGAGTTCACAATCCCTAAGATATCTATACAACCCAAATCCACTCATATTTTCAATTATAAGAGAATGTTTACAATAAACCTCACACTCAGATTTTCCTCTTAATTTATTTAAAATTTTCATAATTTATAAAATAATTAAAAAAACATCACCCCATAAATCACCCAAATAAATAATGAAAATTGAGTAGGATGCTCCTACATCAAATTTCACCTAGTCCCAAAATTGTTGACATAACAGATGATGCTGTCCAAACATCAACATATTCACAAAAATCTGCTACTGTAAAGACAATTAATTCTGCTAAAACAACAATTTTAGACTCCAAGACACCTACTGTTGATCCAAAGTCAACTAATCCAAAAGCTGCCACTGCTAAAACAACTTCTAAAAATATAAAATATGAAAAAACATCTACTTCTTCTCAAAATATTCCTGAAAAGAAAACCAAAAATATTAATACAATAGAAACACAAAATAAGAATGAGAAAATAGTTGTAGAAAAAGAAGATAAACCTACTCAAACTACAGTTACAAAAGAAGAGATAATTCACCTAGGAAAATCACAAGCTCCATTTAATATCCAAGTTGAAATTGTCAAATTAAAAATACTAATTCCTTTGATAGAATTGGTAAAACATGATTTGTACAAAACAACTATCACTGAAACTTTAAACATGAATGAGGGAGAAGATTCAGTAAATCTAAGTGATGATCAATCAGAGTTAATTTTTTGTCCTGATGTTAATGGAAAACACCAAGATGGAGCAGTTCCACCGTTTTACATTAGCTTAACTGTTCATGATCAAATATTACATAATGCAATGTTAGATTCAGGGGATTCACACAATTTAATGCGAAAAGCAATAATGGAAACCCTGAATTTAGATATCACTAGGCCTTACAAAGATCTCTTTTCATTTGATTCCAAAAAAGTAAAACATTTAGGTTTGATAAAATATTTGTGTGTCACATTAGTTCAATATCATGGTAAAATCATAGTCATGGACATTGTAGTAGTTGACATCCCTCCCAAGTATGGAATGCTCTTATCTCGCTCATGAGGAGCTAAATTACAAGGATCTCTACAACTTGATATGTCATATGCAACAATATAAGTTTTTGGCCAACCAAAGAAAATTTATAGAGAAACGTTGATGAAATATATGGTGAGTAGTGTAGAAAGACCAATAAATTATCCAATTTACACTACACCTACTGACATGGATTCATTCATTTTATGAAACTCTGAAACTGATATTGGAAACAAAACTGAACTAAAAGAGAAAAACAAAGCACCAGACAATGAAAACTCTGTCATGAATCATTATGGCACCTAGATTTTGATGGATTAGTCAATAAATTAGGAGCAGGAGCAGGAGTTTGGATAACCAATATGGAAAACAATCATGCAGAAGGTCATGCTTTTAGACTAAATTTTAAATGTACCAACAACATGGCTGAATATGAAGCTCTTATTTTAGGACTACAGATTGTTATGAATTTAGGAGGTAAAAGAATATCAATTATGGGAGACTCAGAGTTAATTGTGAAACAAATAACTGGAGAATATTTTGTTTATAATCCAAGATTAAGCTGATATAGAGACACTATTTTAGATTTAATTAAGGAACTGCTAGAATGTGATTTTTCTACAATACCAAGAAAACAGAACATACAGGCTCACTGCTTAGCAACTTTTTCCAGTACCTGTAATGTTCCATTTCAACCAAATCATAGATACACTGTAGAAGACAAACACAGACCAATAATTCCAGATAATCTTAAATATTGGCAAATTTTCTCACAAGATGAACAGATTTATCATTTCATGAACAATGAAGGAGAATTTCAGGGTTGTGATATAGACACAGACTGTATAGTAGATCAGAACTTAGATATTGAAATTGATTTGAATAATATAGATTTAAATAATGTTGATTTTTCTAAACCAAGTAGATATTGAAGAGTTAGCAGATGATGAATCTGATATTTTGAACTTCAAAGACAACTTTTTACCAAAAGGATTAACCCCTTTAGAAAATCTATTTGAATATAATGATGTTGCAAGAAAACCTAAGATGGAGCCACTAATATCTGATATTGAGGAATGTAATATTGATACAGAGTTAAAACCTAAGATGATTAAACTTTCAAAAGCTTTACCTCGGAAAGAAAAAGAAAAATACATAGCTCTTTTTAAGGAATTTCAGGATGTATTTTCCCGGAGTTATGAGGACTTAAAATCCTATGACACTAGCATAATACAACATAAAATACCTATAAATGAAGACCAAAAACCATTTAAAAAGAAGCTAAGAAGGATCAATCCTGTTTTGATGCCTTTAATTGAGAAAGAGGTAAAAATAATGTATGATGCCCAAATAATTGCACCAATCAGATATTCTAATTGGGTTTCTATTCTAGTTCCTACTAGGAAAAAGACAGGAAAAATTAGAATATGTGTTGATTTCAGAAATTTAAATAAGGTGTCCTTAAAAGACAATTACCCTTTACCAAAGATGGATCACATTTTACATAGGGTGGTTCGTTCTTCCGGAATTTCATTATTAGATGGAATCTCTGGATATAACGAGATGCTAGTCCAACCAGAAGATCAAGCTAAAACTTCTTTTACTACTCCATGGGGCACTTTTATGTATGTAAAAATGCCTTTTGGGTTAATGAATGCAAGAGCCACTTTTCAAAGAGCTATGGATATAGCCTTTGCAAAGGAAATTCATGAATTCCTAGTGATTTATTTAGATGACATTACTGTATTTTCAAAGACTGATTATGAACATTTGGATCATCAGACAAGTATTTCTTAAATGCAGGAAATTTGGCATCTCTCTAAATCCTAAGAAAACTTTATTTGGATTAGAAGAAGGAAAATTACTAGGACATATTATATCTAAAGAGGGAATTAGGATAGACCCAGCAAGAATAGAAGCAATTCTAAACATTATTCCTCCTAGGAACATTAAATAATTACAAGCTTTTCAAGGTAAAATTAAATTCTTTAGAAGATTCATCTTAAATCTAGCTGAAATAATCAGAGAACTTAAAAATATGCTGAAAAAAGACTCGGTACTTAAATGGAATGTTGAGGCCAAGAAATCATTTGAATCAATTAAACAAGCCTTAAAAAAAACACCGGTCCTTATAAATCCCGACTTTAAAAATGATTTCATTATTTTCTCTTTTGCTTCAGAACACATTATTGTTGTTGTTTTACTGCAGAAAAATGACCAGGGCTATGAGCATCCCATTGCTTTCTTTAGCAAATCACTAAGATATTCCACTTTAAAGTATAACATAATGGAAAAGCAGACCCTAGTTTTAGTAAAGGCCATCAAAGACTTTAGAGTGTATATTTTTTATTCACATATCATTGCCTATGTTCCAAATGCAGTTGTAAAGGACATTCTAACACAAGATTGTATTGATGGTAAAAGAGGCAAGTGGATTGCTACAATTTTGGAATATGACATATAAATCAAACCCACCAAACTCATAAAAGGTCAAGGTTTAGCCAAACTCATGGCTGAATCAAATTGTCATGATTTAGATATTAATTTTATTTCCCAAATATATGATCAGGAAGAGATGGCGACTCTAGAGATCAGTGAAGCCTTTTCAGACTCACCATGGTATGCAGATATTGTACTTGTATTACTAAATTTACAAGCTCCTCCTGGATTATCAAGAATAAAAGCTAGATTTTTAAAATTAAAGGCAATAATGTTTTGTATCATAAACACTGTACTCTTTTGGAAAGATCATGGTGGAATTTCATTGAATTGTTTTCTTAAAGAAAAAGTTGACAAAGTTTTAGAAGAATTTAATGCAGGTAACTGTGGAGGACATCTCTACTGGAAGAATGCTACATACAAAATCCCGAGAGCTGGTTTTTACTGGCCTAATTTATTTATAAATGTAAAAAAATATGTGACCTCCTGTCACAAGTGTCAAATATTTAAAGGAAAGAAAAATTTGTTACCCTTGCCTTTAAAACCCATCTCAACAAAAATTCCTTTTCAACAATGGGGTCTTGAATTCATTGGTGAAATTCACCCTCCATCCTCAGCCCAACATAAGTGTATTCTGACAGCCACTGACTATTTTACTAAGTGGATAGAAGCCACACCCTCTAGGCAAGCCACTAACATTGTCATAATCTCCTTTTTAGAGAACAACATACTCTCAAGATTTGGATGTCCCCAAAATATTATTATTGAAAATGCAGATGCATTCAAATCCAAAAAGATGATTGAATTATGCCATAAATACCACATTACCCTTAGCCATTCTACTGCATATTACCCTCAAGGTAATGGCCTTGTTGAATCCTCCAATAAAAGCCTTGTAAACATCATCAAGAATTTACTAGAAGATAAGAAAAAAACTTGGAACAAGAGCTAAGTTAATGCATTATGGCCAGATAGACTTACCACCAAAAAATCTATTGGTACAACCCCTTACCAACTTTTTTATGTAATGGATGCAGTTTTTCCATCTTCCTTAGGAGTACCTATTATGAAGATAATCCAATAATTACAAGTTTAGACCAATGATATTCAAAGATGAATTAACCAGACCATTCACTTACAACAAACAAGAGAAGAGGTTTATCTTAAGTCTCAAGTTATTCAAGATAAGATTAAGAAATTTTTTGACAAGAAGAGTAAAGAAGATGATTTCTATATTGGTGAAAAAGTTCTAAATTTGGATTCAAGGAGGGATGAGAAAGGTAAACATGGGAAATTTGATTTCCTATTGAAAGGACCTTATTTTATTTATGGTTACAGAGGTAACAATGCTTTATTTTTGAAAGAGATGGATGGATCAGATCTTCTAGGTGGACCTGTTGTTGGGTGCTAAAATGTGCCTTTTAAAACTCCTATTTATCCCACATTAATTGTCAACCTGGGCAAGTCCTCTTATTTCAAGAGTGTACACAGTATGTGCACGCTATAATCCTAGAGAGTAATGTTTTCCGATTTGCAGTACAGTGTTTCAAATACAAGAGTAAACAGATACTTGAAAATGAAATCTAATTACAGCGATATGAAACTAAATGCTCTAAAATCTAATCACCCACTCAGCAATCATCAGTGAAGGATGCAGTAGTAATAACTATTTCATTTGGAAACTGATGTAAATGAAATCAAACATAAACAAGATCTTCAATTTGAGAACTTAGACAATAATAGTGAATGTCCTTTACAGTTGTTGATCTTACACTCCACACCAAAGCAACCAATTGGAAATGATAACTGAATTAAATTAACAATGATGAAATGGAAATGGAATAAACAAGCTCACTACAAACTATTCTAAAGAAAAATAAATCACTTGCAAAAAGGAATAAACAGTAAACTAGTTAACAAAAATGAACATCAAATCTATTTACTAGAAAAGAACAGCAAATGGAAATGAACGACGATTGGAAATGAACAAAAAATTCTATCTAATGGAAATGAACAACAATCAGAAATGAACAGCACATTCTATCTAATGGAAATGAACAACAATCATGAAATGAAAAACAAATTCTATCTAATGGAAATGAAAAGCAAAGCTATTTGATAGAGATGAACAACAAAATCTGGAATGAACAGCAAGGTTGTTGAATAGAAATGAACATCATAACAATGTAAAATGTAAATAATAGTAATCTTGTTATGGTGGAAAGGAACAAAAATGCATTTCAATCACAGCTTATGTAATAAAACAAATTCATAGAATATTGAAACAACAAGCTATAAAACAGGAAACTGTAAAGCAATGTGATTAAAAGAAATAAATGTTAAATCAAATCACTCACACGCTGCAAGAATCAGAAATATAATAAAAAGACACAGTGAACTCCACCAGAGGTTGGGCCCTTAGCTGCCAGTGAGCACTGCTATGTTACTTCAGAATAATCGAATGAGCAGTAATGCAACTTATTTATTGATCATCAAAATCATTACAACACAAGTCTGTCCTTTCAGAACTGCCTTATGTCCATTACAAACGATGTGTAAATGAAAGATACATAATGCAGCATGTAATACGGTCTAATTTACAATCTTTTCTCTTTTATATCAGCATATCAATCCCATAATAAAATCTGAATTAATTCTCAATTGATCCATATTCAATCCCCCCTTCTCTAATCTTTGTTTTCCATTTAAATACGCAAAGCACGGAGAGAAGTTACAATAGAGATAATTACAAAATGATTCTCATAACAAATTTGGATTGTCTTCAACCAATTGATCAGCAAGAAAATATATTTCCATCAATCATTCAACAGGAATAGGTTGAATTTGGATTTGCAGCTGAGATAATTTGGAAAACGGCTACAACAGTGAATTTGAGAAAATCGTCTTAAGAGAAACTTTTGTTTCCCTTAATACGGACCGAATTTGGGAAAACTGTTCTGCATGAAATTTAATTCGGTCTGTTGTAGACAAAACCCATGTTTCAGATTTTCCATATTCTTCTCTATTTGCCCAGAATTTCCAACGCAAAACTGTCACTTCTTATTCCAGCGAATTTCTGAGTTGGGATATTGAATGATGAGCTGGAGATCAAATCTGCAATCTGGAAAATATCTTGGAGGCTAAAATGGTAAGTGGTGTTCCAAAATATATTAATAAACCATCATTGATGAAATAATGCATAATAATCATTAATTTATTAATAATAAAGGAAAAGAAATAATATTTATCCATAAGAGCTTAAATAATTATAAAATGGAATTATATGATAAACCATGATAAATGATGTGATAAAGAAGAGTAGAAATGGATGAAATAGGTGTTAAAAAGTGATAATAATAATAACATATTAGCGGCCCAATACACTCCCAAACTGAATATATTGCATGTCCTCATGCAACCCAAAGACAAAACCCATGTGTTAACCAAGCAAAAAAAATTGTTCATCCCAACTCATGAAATGGATGGAACAAATGAATTTTTCCTCAAATAATGAATATTCAATTTTAGAAATCTTGATGAAGGTGTAACAATTTTTACTGTTGACGTTCAACTACAAGTATATGAAGTTGCAGAAAAATATGATATAAGTAATAACAAACTTCATTAACTATTTTCTAAAAAATAAGATCGTTTTGATGCATGGATCATGAGATATAAACAAAATGGTTGTAGGTGATAATGCATAGTTTTCGAAATTTTATGAACTAATTTAGCGTGAAATTATATGGGTTTGTGTATTTTAATGATATATCTTTGTTATCCAGAAGTCACAAGAATTCAATTCATAGTTTTAAAGATATATGCAAATCAATTTCTGCATTGTATAAAAATGAAATTGTATGCCTTAAACAAGAAAGAAAGTAGAAAACATCCATCATGTGTAGAAATTCCTCCCCCAAACTGAGGAATTAGCATGTCCTGATGCAATGCTAGAAAACAAAAAGAAGTGGTTGCTACAATCTGTTGAAATCTATGCTTGGTGTAAAACATCATGGAATAAGGGAGGTGTTGAGAATGAATAAGAATATCAATGGATGATAAAAAATATTACTGACATGGTCATAAGAAAGAAATGAAGGAAAGCAACACTCTCTCAAACTGAAAGACGATATGTCTCTGAAAAATGGGTAGTGGTAAAGATGTGGAATGAATGATGATAAATAATGCTCAATGGATTTTCATGAAATTATCCTAAATTCGTAATAAATCAGAAAATTATGCTATTTTACCTCAAGTGTTACCTCTGAAAAAAAATGTGGAATGACATGTAGAAACTGACATTTGTTAAAGCTGATGTAGGCTGACCGGATACTGAAAGTGATGCAAAAAGTGGAAGTCATGCAAGCACATCATGTCTGAAGAATTGTGCACATTCGCAAGTTGCACGAACCTTTGCTATTAGTTGCAATAGTGTGGTCGTGCTGTGAATCTAATTTCCCCCCATACTTCTTGTTCTCCTGTAACCAAATCATGATTCTGCATGCAATTTTCTTGAATCCACAGTGTTAATTTTGAAGAGCAACAGATAAGATGTATGCCAAAATTTCAATCAGAAAAACTTCTTTAGAAATGTAGTATGAATATTGGGATTCGACCCATATGCAGGCATATTTAAAAGGCATTTGTGCCCCCCCTGAAAGATGATAGATCGCCCTCGAACGACAAATAGAAGAGCAGCGTACTGCACAACAATTGTACAGCATGGACAGACATACATACTCATGATATGATCAAAAACTTATCACATTACTGAAATCAATGCATATTTTGAAATCATGAGTAGATATGGAAATATTTATGTAATGATTCGAAAATAAGGGAAAAGGACAGCTGATGTGAAAAAAGTACTTATGCAGTCATTATCCACATAAACCATTATGATCGATTTATAAATAAATTTCATGCATAAGAGGTTCCGAACAAAGGGTTTAGGAGCATACTCTCATTTGATATTAGATAAATATATAAGAAAAGGGTTTATCATTACTATTGATTTGTGAAAAATATGACTCCAATACCATCAGCAGAGCTCTGTTGCCCACAGGTATCTATAATCTTGACAAAGTTGCTTTCTCACCCTTGGAACCATTATCCTTTATTTATGCCTAGGGAAGTGTTGTGTGATGTCATGATGGAGGCCATTATGCTGGCTTGGGAACCAGATGAATCACAATGCCATTCACCAGGAAGGAGTGAAAGGTGGACACACTGGGTCGTGATGAGACCTCATGTTCCAAGGACTTTTTATTTTTTTGAGTTGTCCATTGGATCATATCTTTAGTGTGGTGGCCATAATGGGAATGCCACTTCACTGCTCCCTTATGATCATCGTAGGCTAGCTCTTGATGAGACCCCTATCCTCCATCTGCCATATCATAGAATTGTTAGTAATCATATAGAGATTTTTTTCTTCTTTTTTTATGTAGCACTTCCCTATTTATGTATAGAGGATGGTTGAACACTCCTCAAGAGTAGGGATGGTGGAAGAAGTTTGAACATCTCAATAGAAAAAATATGCCCTTATTCTTATTCAATAAATAAAAATCAAAGAGATTTATGAAGATTTAGGGAAGAACCAACATGATAAGGATAACCACTTATATTAATTTTAGCGAAAATAAAGACAACAAAGTGATATAGATGGTTGTGTCCTTTCCTTTTCTTATCACTACAAAACAATTTCTTAAAAATTACAATTTCTTTTGATTTTTGATTCCAATAATCTCTAATTTTTGTGTCCTTTCATAAATTATGTATTTTCCTTTAAAAGAGTCATGAAAAATTCACAAAAATCCTCAAAATTTTGTTCTAAAACAAGAAAAATGCACTCAAAAAGTGTTGTTCCTTAGATGGAACAATTGTTGTTCCTTAAGAGGAACAACAAAAACAATTTGGGAAAATGTTGTTCCTTTTGAAAGAAACATCTGAAAAAATCATAAAAAAATGTTATTCCTTTTGAAAGGACTAGCAAAAACAATCCGCAAGAATGTTGTTCCTTTGAAAAGGGACAAAAAAAATAGTCGACAAAAAAATATGATGTTTCTTTTGAAAGGAACAACAAAAACAAGCGGAAAAAGTGTTGTTCTTTTTTAAATGAATAGTAAAACTATTGTTCATTTTAAAAGGAACAGCAAAAACATGCGGCAAAAGTGTTGTTCCTTTTTAAAGGAACAACAAAACTGTTGTTCCTTTTGAAATGAACAACAAAACTAATCAACGGAAATGTTGTTCCTTTCAAAAGGAACAGCAAAAAGAAACACACAAACGCATAGTTTCTTAAGAGGAATGGTTGTTGTTCCTTAAGAGGAATAGCAAACAATTATAAGCACACAAGATTGTTGTTCCTTAAGAGGGACGACTGTTGTTCCTTAAGAGGAACAACAACTATTCCTTAAGAGGAATAGCATGCAAAATAAAGACACACAAAAAGTGTTGTTCCCTATAGGGAACAACAAAGAAAATGCACGCAGAAATTATTGTAGGGAACAACAAAGGAAAAAAAATAGAAGAAAGAACAAAGCTAATGTATAATCCATTGTCAAGCAAATCCAATCAACTAGAAAGGAAAATTTATGTACAATTTTCAAGAAAAAGTAAATTTTTACAGGATTGGTGTTGCCGAATAATTGCCTTCTGAAACTTGCATGGTGGGGTCCTTATTGTTCAATTTTTAATGGAGTGAAAACTAAAATTTGAAGGGATCAACACCTGAAACACAAAAACATAAAAGAAATCAAAAAAGAAACAACACTTTATTAAGTTACAACAGCTATGATGTTATTTCCTAAAGGAATATCAATCTGTCAATGGAAAAAAATGAACTTTTTGAAAAATGTTTTGGCAGCAGTGACATGAATCTTCAAATAGAAACTAATTCTTCATTTCTTCTGTCATGAATCTGTTAGGTAATGAACTGGATGAAATTCTCTTGTTTTACTAAAATTTCTTTCAAGAATCGCTTGTCCATAAATTGACCTTCTTTGTTCTCCTAAGACTTGCAAAAAAACGAGTGTCTACCTGCAATAAAAAATTAAATCATGGAGAAAGAGAAGTGATCAGGCTCCCCTAATCCAAGAATTATGCAAAAAACTAACAAGTAGTTACTCTTTAGAACAAATCCACGGAGAAATAAAACAAATTTTAATTGTCACCCGCGGGAGAGCAGTGATCGACCATACTAACCAGCAGTGTTTCAATTATAAATTCTTTGTTTTTCGTCTGAATTGAGTGATTCAAAATCCAAATGAAATTGAATTAAGAGATATGTATCCAATAGAAATATGTTTTAAAAATTCCATGTAATGGTATGTTAAATTTTCTTATAACAACCTACATAATAGAGTCATTTTCGATTTTCCAGCTCAGACCAACAGTTGATATTTCAAGCATAAATTTTTTATTTGATGGTAGATTGAACTGATTCGAATTGGAGATTAAAGTAGATTCATTTATTGATCTCCAATAGAAACAGGTTTTGAATACAAGAATAATTGATGGGTCAAATACGGTAGTGAACAACCGAGAAAACAGAGTTTCAAGAGTGCCGATTTATGATAAGAAGTCAGTATTTTGGTCATAAATTCCTCATACGATATTGAAATCGAGTGATTAAAATTGTGTTGTAAACTAGATTCATAGAGAAATATACTATAGAAACATTTTTTAAAAATGTAGTCATTTAGGCCTCCAAAAACTGACTGTCCCAACTCTATTCCTGAGCTGCCTACTAGACGCCCTGTCAATGTTTTGGTTATAAGTTTTTCGTTTCAAATCCAAATTGAGTGATTCAAATTGGGTTGAAAATTAGACATCAAGGGATACTTAGAATAGAAACATTTTTTAAAAATATTCATTGTTGGTTCCTCAAAACATGATTGTCCCAACTCTATTTTCAGAAATTTCATCAAGCCCGCAAGCCAAAAAAAATATGATATTCAAGAAATTTTTCCATATTGGGGATAAAAATGAATATAAGTATTTGTAGAATTTTTATTTTGAATATAATGCATATACATACACAAATAAATTAAAATATTTATCATCGATGTTGATTTCCATGTGTTGCAACAAAAACAACTATTTTTACAAAAAATAAAATAAAAAAAATGTGTTTATTTATTTCCTTATTTATTTTATTTTTTCACTAGCCTACTCTAATTTGGAAAATGAATATGATTACGTATAAGAGTATTTCCAGTGTAACCATTTTTGAAATAAGGCTTCAAGTATGTACATACCCAAATTTGAAAAATGCATGTTAATAAAATTTAGGGTATGAGAAGCCAACTTCCCTTGAAAAGATGGTGCCAAAAATTGTTGAAGCATGGAGTGATGCTGTAAAAAAATGGAGTGAAACCAATCTTCAATGTATCCCTTACTTTCTTGATTTCTCATAGCCGTCATATCATGAAGTTCTTGAGTGTTTAAAATGACTTGTTGCTGCAGGATAGAAGAAACCTCATTTTCTTTCATAACCTCTACAATTTTTGGATTTGATACATTTTGAATCTCAGTATAAGTTTTCTCCAATGGTGCATGTGAGATAGAATGGGTGGGAAGGGTTGGTAAATTTTGTAGTTCAACACTATAAACATGTTGTACTGGTTTATTATGGTGAGGGTGTGGAATGAGTTGAGCAGGAAATTGTGTAGGGAATGGAGCATTTTGATGATGTAGTTGATTGAGTTGAGTGAATGATTTTGATAGGCAAGCAAGATGTTGTGGAAGAGCTGGTAGAGAATATGGAGGATGTGTTTGTGCTACAAGATGAGGGAGAGTATTCATGCAATCATAAGATGAACCATGCCAAACTTGTAGACAAGATTGGTGGTGGTTATATTGAGATTAGCATGGTTTCCCTAACATATGAGTATTCCATAATGGACTATGCAAGAGAATGGAGAGGAAGTGTTTTGAACCATACCTGTAGGCCACGATTTCCATGGTTTTGACCTTGTTGCAGCTTCCCCATCTCTTTGATATGCTACTTCCATCCTAGATAAGGAAGAACAACTATCTATAGGATGTTCCTTTCGGTAATGAGGGCAAAACACTTCATCAAATTCTTGATTTTTCTGAACCTGCAAAACATTCAATTGTGAATTTAGAGAGCTAATAAAATCATATTTAAAATTTTCAAATAAAACATTGATTTCAACTCTTATGTCTCTTGTTCTTGTAGTAAATTTGGAAAAGAAAGAAGAAACTTATCTAGAATTCTTACTAGCTTTGGAAATTCCTCTTGAATACCTTATGCACAATTCACAAACATCATCATATGATAATTGAAAACATCACATTTTCCTATCAGATTTAAAAGTTCTAAAAATTCATCTTTGATTCCTTTAAGAATGAGTGTTTTCAAGATTTCTTTTTCCAAATGCTTATGCTTTGATTTTTGAAGGTTATATTGAAATCGCTCTACATAGTCATCCAAGCTTTCATCTTCTCCTTGTATCATATTGAAAATATCTTCATTGTATTTGCAACAATCTTGGTACTTCTTCAAGAATATGTTCTTCATGTCCTCCCATGTTTGGATGCAGTTCCCACCTAAGCTCATGAACCATCGGAGAGCTGCTCCTTTTAGAGTAAGAGGAAACACTTTCAACCTTTAATCATTAGTACAATAATCATCCCCTACAAAATACTTCAAACTCAAATAATAATTTATTTGGATCTTCATTTTTCAAACCCCAAAAATTTGGTAGAGACAATGGGGGAATTATGTGCATTTGTGTCACTCCTCCTAGATATTTGATAGGGAATTCAAAAGTTGCAATGTGAGCCATTTCTTACCATAATAGAAGATGTTCTTCATGTGTTTCTTTAAGGATCCTCCTTCCAATGTTCCTATCAATTGGTTAGTGAAATGGGTGGTGCTTACATCACCACTCGAGTGGAATTACAAGATTTTTTTCAAAAATTCTACCTCTAAAATACAAACTTTCATTTCTACCTTAAATTCCTACGCAATTCTGCTGAAAAGTGGGCAGAGGAGCAAGCATTTTACTTGCTCGTTACGCGGGTTCTTACCTTCCGTTTTTAATACCCAATTCTTTCACAACAGACAAACATCAAACATACATCATTCTCTGTGAAATAGCAACACTCTCCCCAGCAACGGTGCTAAAATGTTCAGTGCTAAAAGGTTCCTTTTAAAACTCCTATTTATCCCACATTAATTATCAACCTGGGCAAGTCCTCTTATTTCAAGAGTGTACATAGTATGTGCACGCTATAATCCTAGAGAGTAATGTTTTCCAATTTGCAGTATAGTGTTTCAAATACAAGAGTAAACGGATGCTTGAAAATGAAATCTAATTACAACAATATGAAACTAAATGCTCTAAAATCCAATCACTCACTCATCAATCATCAATCAAGGATGCAGTAGTAATAACTCTTTCCTCTAGCAACTGATGTAAATGAAATCAAACATAAACAAGATCCTCAATCTGAGAACTTAGACAATAATAGCCAATGTCCTTTACAGTTGTTGATCTTAACTGAATTAAATTAACAATGTTGAAATGGAAAGGGAATAAACAAGCTCACTGCAAACTATTCTAAAGCAAAACCAATCACTTGCAAAAAGGAATAAACAGTAAACTAGTTAACAGAAATGAACAACAAATCTATTTACTAGAAAAGAACAACAAATGGAAATGAACAACGATAAAAAAATGAACAACAAATTCTATTTAATGGAAATGAACAAAAAATTCTATCTAACGGAAATGAACAACAATCATGAAATGAACAGCAAATTCTATCTAATGGAAATGAATAGCAAAGCTATTTGATAGAGATGAATAGAAAAATCTAGAATGAACAACAAGGTTGTTGAATAGAAATTAACAACATAACAATGTAAGTTGTAAAGAATAGTAATCTTGTTATGGTGGAAAGGAATAGAAATGCGGTTCAATCACAACTTATGTAATAAAACGAATTCATAGAATATTGAAACATCAAGCTATAAAACAGGAAACTGTAAAGCAATGCGATTAAAAGAAATAAATGTTAAATCAAGTCACTCACACGCTGCAAGAATCAGAAATATAATACAAATACACAGTGAAATCCACCAGAGGCTGGGCCCTTAGCCGCCAGTGAGCACTGCTAAGTTACTTTAGAATAAGCAAATGAGCAGCAACGCAACTTATTTATTGATCATCGAAATCATTACAACACAAGTCTGTCCTTTCAGAACTGCGTTATGCCCATTACAAACGATGTGTAAATGAAATATACATAATGCAGCATGTAATACGATCTGATTTACAATCTTCGATATTTTATATCAGCATATCAATCCCATAATAAAATCTGAATTAATTATCAATTGATCCATATTCAATCCCCCCTTCTTTGATCTCCGTTTTCCATTTAAATACGCAGAGCACAGAGAGAAGTTAAAATAGAGATAATTACAAAATGATTCTCATAATAAATTTGGATTGTCTTCAATTAATTGATCAGCAAGAAAATATATTTCCATCAATCATTCAACAAGAATGGGTTTAATTTGAATTTCAGCTGAGATAATTTGGAAAACGGCCGCAACAGTGAATCTGAGAAAATCGTCTTCAGAGAACCTTCTGTTTCTTTTAATACGGACCGAATTTGGGCGAACCGTTCTTTCAAAAAGTTAATTAAGTTTGTTCTAGACAAAACCCATGTTTCGGATTTTCCAGATTCTTCTTTATTTGCCTAGAATTTCCAATGCAATACTGTCACTTCTTATTCCAGCAAATTTCTGAGTTGGAATATTGAATGATGAGCTGGAGATCAAATCTGCAATCTGGAAAATATCTTAGAGGCTAAAATGGTGAGTGGTGTTCCAAAATATATTAATAAACCATCATTGATACAATCATGCATAATAATCATTAATTTATTAATAATAAAGAAGAAGAAATAATATTTATCCATAAGAGCATAAATAATTATAAAATGGAATTATATGATAAACCATGATAAATGATGTGATAAAGAAGATTAGAAATGGATGAAATAGGTGTTAAAAAGTGATAATAATAATAACATATTAGCGGCCCAACACTTGTCAATGGCAGAATGTTGAAGCATTACTACTCTTCAGAAACAACCAATAGTTAACTTTGTTTACTTTATCCATTGTACATAACATTGCAGATTTTATATTGGATTGGATGTTTTTCCTAACAAATTTAAAGCCCGGAGAGAAGGCCCTAAGCTTTAAAATGTAAAATATCATAAATATGAATAATTTCAGAGTTCAGACAACATTTACAAGGCCAACACATTCAGAATTCAAAGGCTACTAGTCTCAAAGTTCTTGACATTTCACCAGGAAATGTCATCCCCGTGTGGAGCCACTGTTAGGGTCCTAAAATAATAGGATTCATAATTTTTTAATTGACTTTAATTAGTATTGTAAATATGTACATACATTCCTTTCTGCAAGATGTTTTCCCATATTTGAAAAATTAAAAATAAAATGAAAAGAGGGTAAAAGTCCTAAAATAAAAATCAAAGGACTTAAAAGAAAAAGATAAAAAAGAATAGAAAAAATGGACCCCAAACACAAAAAGAGATAAGAATAAGACATGAAAGTCATGCAAGTCAAAATGCCACTACGAGTTACTTCTTACTGCAAATAAATGATTATGTGCAGCTTGTTCAAAATTCCATCATCCATGATGAGTTAAATAGTTTAATATTAAATTTTTCATGCTTTAAATTTCATGTTTATAAATAGAGAATAAAGATCTTTTCAAACAATTTAAAATTGACAAATTAGTAGATATTTAGAGAATAAATGAGGAGCTCAATAGTTTAATCTGAGCCCTCAGATGAAATAAGGTTAGAATTAGATAGTTTCCTACTTTAAAAGAAAAATGGATTAAGGTTTGCAAGCTTAAATGTTTGCATGCAAATAAGGAAAACATGGTAGAATAAATTATGGATAGGTAGAAAGAAGTTACACAAGGCATGTATAAACATCATTTGGAAAATTACTAATTTCCCTGCCCACAATGTACTCCAATACTAAAAACCTTCAGTTATAAAGGCTCAGAGAATTTCTTTGACTTTTGTTGGGATCAGACCCAAGGCTTAGTGACTAATTGGCACTAAGTATTGGATTCTCTTCATTAAAAACCTTTTCCCTTCATAAAAACCCTTTTCCTCAACATCACCCCTTTTTCCTAAGATAAAATCCCTTTTCCTAAGTTAAAACACCTTTTTCGCTTAGGAAAAGTAAAAACCCCTTGATTAATTTCATTTCATACAAAAATATTCAAAAAACCCACAAAATGCTATTTATCCTAAGTATTAAGTGTAAAATGTTAAAATGGGGCCACCATTATGAAAATCCCACCCAAAGACTTAAAATTACACTTAGTGTATTTATGTGTTCCCGCATACACTTCTTCATTTAACATTTAACTTATTTATTAATTCCCTATATACCCTTGTCTTGTATTAATTAAATCATTTATATTAAATAGCCCAAACCCACATTATATGTTTATCCTATGGTTTATTTAAACCCATGTGACAATTATCCCGCTCCCCCATAGGTTTAAAAAATATGTTGTATATTAATCCACCCGAATTTTTACACTACACATGGATATACTCCATTTGTTGTGTAAAACGTTAAAATTCACCTATTTCCGCCTATCCCTTTACACATTAATACTTTATGTTAAAAGTTGGTTTTAATGTATAAAACATTGAACCCGCCGCATAAAAAACCCCGAGCCCCACGCCCATCTACTCTGCAACTCCATCGATAAATCTTGACCGTTTGCATCTCCCCAACCGATCCAATGGCCCATCATCCATATCGCAATTTCAATAGAGCGATGGTTAATCAATTTTGGATTTGAGATATGAGCATTTTTAGCCCACTCTCTCTCTTCCATGCATTCATTTGATATTGGATCGCATTTGTTTGCGAAATACCATAAACCACCCTTCGACGTTGCGATAACTGCTTAGCGGTAAATAAACCTCCCCACACCAAAATACTTCCCATTTGAATTGATTGGCATTTAATGTAAACATTGTTTCAATCAAATCTCTATAAAACAATAGAATGAACGTGTTTAAACCTTTTCTATTGCATTTTCTGTTCACAAACTTCTTCCGACTAAAGAAAAGATGATGCCGCCCTATTTTCATGTAAAAAATAACCAAATTCAGTCAAAATTGAGTGCTACAACTACTTAGAGCCTCCATATTACATCCAAAATGCTTCAACAATCTTTTGAAAGCTTCCAAACTCCCAGAAAACCCTTTTCCAAGTCAAATTCCTAAAAATACAGGTATTTTTCAAGAAAAATACCCATCCTTCATCTGAAAAGAAGTATACTCGTGAATTTAAACCTTCTTGAAGCCTGCTTTCCTAAAGAAATACCCATGTTTCCTCATAAATTCATGTTTGCTGCAAAACCCTGAGAATTTCATAGTTTCTAAAGACTGTAAGCTGTTTTTTGAAGAAAATTGAAGAGATTTATCCATTTTCAAACCTTTAGAAACCCTTTGAATGATTCAAACTCTGTTACAAATGCTTAGAAGCCCTTTATGCATGAATTTGAATATTTTTAGAGTTGTTTCATCAAATAATTCTTCAGTAAACCCTTGTCAAGCTTTTCCTAAGTCTGTAAAAGGTTTAAAGATTGATTTTTGAGAAAAATTGACAATTTAAGGCAGAAAAAATCCAAAGTTTACCTATTGAAATCCAAAAATAAACCTTTGTCATACCAAAAGACCTTCTATAAACAATATAATCTTATAGAAGTGAATTAAAAAACCTAAAACTTAGAGATTTTAAGATCAAGAGAGTTAAAGTGTCAAAAACAAACTCATAAATGGCTTCTAAAAGCACAATTGTCATTAATCCACTACAAGCTCCTATTGTAGATGCTGAACACACCCCTTTAGTTGATATAGACTATAAAATCATTGATCCAGTAAGTGAATTCAATCTTTTTGAGATCCAATGTTGGAGCCAAGAGAAATCTTTGGATCAAGTAGATGAAGTGCAAATTTGGGAGTCTAATTTTCCCACATATGTCATTCCCCATACCCATCAGTGCCCTGAGGTCATCATACTGTGTCAAGCTCACTATTCCCAAATCAAAGAGAAATTGTTAATGCTGAGAAAGAAATATTATTTATTATCACTGCTAAATCCATAAACAAAATGCTTCATTTACAACCAGAACCAAATGCAGTCCCTTTGTCTATAGAAGCTCTTACAAAGTTTTATCTGGAGTTAGAATTTCCTAAAAGATTTCATATCTTTCAAACATTCATGCTCTCATATGTTGAAATCCCCAAGCTAAATCCTCCATATTCATCCTCCAAATTCCTAGAAGGATCAAGACATGTTATTTCAATGTTGTCTTTTATCCTTGGTTACTTCACTGATGAATCTATACTTGTTTTTTTGTCCATCTTTATGCATGTTCAGCCCCCTGCAATCATTTATAACTTTGCTGAGTATATAGTTGATAGTATTCATGATCATCTTGTAAAAATTCCTACTGAAGGTGTTTTCAGATATACCTCATTCTTATTCCATAAGTTTCTCTACTTCCAGTCAGATAAGTTTCCAATAAATCTTCAAAAGTTGGATATAGAAGGAAATCCACCGTTAGTTATTTTCTGGACTTCCTTAATCAGAAAGGTGTCAACTAAGTTCACTTATGAAGACTTCACAGACTGTTTTATACACCCATTGGTAAATATTCTCAAGAATAGTGTGAAACCTAGGATAAGTGATGAGATTAAGAAGGCTTTACATCTATCAGAGCAGAGTAGAACAGGTGATTGGTATTTCTACAAAAAACACACTGAGGTTAGAGTTTATGGGTCAAACCTCTTGCCCTATAAATTACCAAAATATCTACCAATGAGATTGTTTGCCATAGAATATATAAGACGAATTATAAACTCAGATTCTGTAAACTTTTTGGCTGCTAAAAAGAAAACTCAGTTCAAATTGAAAAACCAAGTGGGTCCTTTCATATGAAATAGAAGAGAAGCAGGTGCAGAGGAAACAAAACAGTTGTTAGAGTATAAGTTCAATGAAAGTTTCCTTTGGAACTATGATCCATGTGGTATAATCAGTAAGATGAGGGTGAAATGTAAACTAACCCCTTATATCCATGACAAGAAGCCTGGCATTGAAAAGTTTTCTAACCAAACAGAGTGGTTAGAAAATATATTGATTGAATCTGTCAAGCAGAGTGATACTAGTCACATTCTGCAAACATCAAATCAAGAAGACAAAGGTACAAAAAGGAAAAGGGAAGAATGCTCATATACTACTGAAACTACCACATAAACCAAGTTTAAGCTAAGGTACACCAAGAAAAAAAAGACAAATACAACACATAAAGAAAAGGAAACAATTGAGGTTTTAGATGAAGAAAATCCAGAGAAAGACACTATGACTAATACAGTGATTGAAAATGAGAAGCAACCTACTACTTCAAACACACAAATGATTTAGAAACAACAAAGTATGGAAGCATCTTAATCACAACAGGCAGAGGATAAAGACATGGATATCAAAGAAAAATATAAATAGATCAAGGTCGAAAATGAAGAGATAAAAAATGAAATCTATTCACAATACTTGAAGCAGACTCCATGGATTCAAAATAGGCTTATTTCATCCTTTTATTATACAAATAAGAAATTGATAATCTAAGTGCTTCAACCTACAGTACCAACGCCTAAAAAAACAACAGATTATAAGAAGGTTGACTTTGAGGTACCAGCCCAAGGCATTCATCCCTTGGTCCAGATTGAATTCCACAAGCAAAGCTTAGAAATGCTATATTCTACCATGACCACAAAAGAAATGAGTGCCCAAAATCTCCAGAACATTTTGACAGATATAAGAGATCAACTTAAGGTTGAAAAAGCTTCTTCATATGCTAAAGACACCAGAATCAAGTCTTTAGAGGAATTGGTGATTGAAGTAGGGTATGACCCTTCTAATGTGAAATATGTAGAAGAGTTAGTGAAGAAGAAAAATGATGATATTGCAGCACTCAGAAAGAAACTAAAATTACCCCCAACAGAGCATGCACAGGCTAAGGAAATTGTACAGGAAGCAAACCAAAAGGATGAGATCATGAGTCTCATATTACAGATAGAAACACAAATCAAGGAGATGGAAACTGAGATGGACAAGCTAGTCCAAGAAAAAGAAACTGCAAAGACACAAAATGTCCCCTCCACTGTCATTCCTATGGTGACAACAACAGTTCCTTCAACTCTAGCAAAAGAGTTATCTCCTAAGATCTCATTGGCCACAGTAGTGCCAGTTACCTTTTCTACTACTTTCTCCATTGAATCTTTTAGTTCAACAATTCAATAGTAAGATGAGGCCAAAAAACTTATTAAATACATGGAAGACATGTCAATACAGAATAATGAGATAATCAGATTGAAAGAAAAAATCAAGAACCTTGAAGATGCCAAGAAATTAGCACAGATAAATGCTAAAACAGAGTAGCAAAAGGCTAAAAGGTTAAGTTAACAGTTAAAAAAGGTAGAAATAGATTTGACCTTGAAAGAGCCCATGGCATACATTAGAAATCAACTATGGTCCAAAATCATTGAGTCAATCAATGATACTTTGCCATCCATTCAAGTGATTTATGATCAGAAGGAATTGCTTAAAGTAGCTAAAGAAGAGATATTGAAGACCAAAGAAGAGTTAGGTGCCAAGCCTGAAGAAGCCTTAGAAATAATCAATTTTCTTAATACTAAAAACAAGCAAGAATTGGATGAAATAGGAATAACTGACAAGACAGAAACAATTCTTGAGGTAAGAAAAGTACTTTCAAAGAAAAACTTGATGAAATAGTTGGAAGAAAAATGTCAAAATATGGACATGGCCATCACTAGATTCATGGTTAAGTTTGACACTTTAAGACAAAAAGGTCTTCCAAATATTCTTGTTATCAATAATAACCATATGAAACAAGAAAATTACAATAAAAAGATAAGGGAATTTTCCAAAGATCAGGTGAATAAATCATATTGGCAAGGAGTTCCAACAGGTAAAGTGTTACATAAAAGCATTGAAAACTTGTTTTATTTACAATAATGAGATAAAACACCTCTTTGTGGTCAAGCCAACTTTTCTTAAGGTACACTGAAGAAGATGAGAATTTCAGGAAACTCACAAATATTAAATTACTAGATGCAAAGTTTTGGCAAAACCTCACAGATTTGTTGTAAAAAATCAGTTTGCAGTAAAAAAAAGGGATGAAAAACAGAGTGTTGTTTTTTACACAGTAAAAAAAGATTTTTGGCAGTAAAGCAGTCAAAATCAGCATGGTTAAAGTGTATCTGAATAAAGAGTATCAATTGATAAAGAGTATCAGGTGAAAGATAAAGTTTTAAAACAAATTGAAGATCAATTTCCAGCGTGAGGGACACCTTTACAAGCCAACTGCACCCAAATCTAAACATCATTACTATTTAATTTGAATAAATAGGACAGCTTGCAATTTGTTAAGTAGCTGTCATTATCTTTTTGTATTAAGATATTTTATTTTTCAAAAAACATTCCTAGGATTGTTCTAAGATATTTTGTATTACTTTTGTATAAATACTTCATCATTTGAAGTATTAGTGTGGATTAATTGTTGAATATTTCTATAGCTGGAACATTTTGAACCTAAGGGTTTTTGTAATCAATCTCAAGTCAGAGGACTGGATTTCAAGGAATAAAGCATCATATTACTGGATTCATGTGTTGGGCCACTGAAGTGAAGTATTTTATACTTTTATCTGTCAATTTTCTTATGTTTTTCATCCATTCATAAATGTGTTCTAAATGTTAATGTGAAATCAGGAATTGTTATATCAGAATTTGTTAAAAGCACTCTGTTATTGACTGGTTTTCATTTAAATGTTTTCTACTAATATATAGACTAGGGAACCCTTAATTGCTTCCTAATTTTGGTTGACCCCCGCATTTTCAATCCTTATCCGGATCAAATAATTCTTAATATCTCTTTATCCCTATTAAAGCCACTTCACCAATCAACCTTTGAAGATCTTTAGTGACTGTGCTATCTTTCCCTCTAAAAATTTGACTTTAGACCTTGGTCCTGATCTTTCTTCTTGACACATTGACTCCATCTACACAATGGATTACAGATTCAAAGCTATCCATCTCATTAAGTGATTTCCCCACCAAAACAAATCAAAACCCCAAAACCAATTTTCCCTATATAACTAGCCTAAAATCAGATATAAAAGCCAAGTTAAATCTTATAGAGAGAGCCCTCTCTAAGCCTTAGGAAGGCTAGATCCTAAATCTTAAAAGTTGGTCTGTGGTTGCCTCTAATATTCTTTAAAATTTAAATAAAACATCTCACAACTTTGGGAATTATTAGAGTGATAACAAGTTCATCAGTAGGTTCTTTCCTAATTCTGATTTTGGCAGGCTGAGTCTGGGTTTCCACTTCTACCTGATTTCCTCCTGAAGTCGTGGTCTATTTCCCCCAGCTTGTCCTTGGCCTCTTTCACTTGAATTCTTCCCAATTTTTTCCTTTCTAGCCTAGGGCATCTAGCATGATTAATTTTATGAGTCCGTGATTGGTCACACATGCTTCCGGGTGTGTTTTTGTCTTTACTATTACTACCATATGCTTGATGTTCCCTAACAAGTAGAATGGAAGATTAATATTTTGTTGGTGCTGAAGGTGATTAAGTAGAGGAAAGTGATAGTTAAACACTATCGTGGATCTTCCCTCACAAGTGATATATTTAATTAAACCTAGGGCGACATCTTCCCAAGGTTGAGGAAGCGAAAACCTGTCAATTCCTCTCCCTTTCTTCTCCAGTTTTTCTTCTCCTTCTAGGAAGTCTTCTTTCAAGGAGGGGTTATTGATTTTTTTGTTAAACCAGCTTTGTCCCTCTACTAGAAATTTAGTTACTTGGGAAATTACCTCTTCAGTCACCTCAACTTGCAGGCCCCCAACTCGGGTCTGATTGTTGTTCAAATTCTGAGCGAATTCGATTTCCACCACCTCATCCGAGGCTTCTTGCTTCTGGAAATACTCAATCCATCCGGCGTCTTTGAAAATTTGGTAGACTTCTGGACAATTTTTCAAGGTGCCCATAGAATCTGGCTCATTCTTAACCACTGCTCCACCCATCTTGCTGTTTGTTTCTGAATTCACTTCTTATTTCTCAGCCCCACTGTAATCTCACTACACTTCTCACTACTTCTCGGTGTCTCTACTTATCCCAATTGACGAGTTTGCAATGAAGATACAAGGTTTCATTTGAGGATGTTGATGGGAGGTGACAGATTTTATAGATTACCGAATCATACCTCACACTAATATTCATAAATGTCTCATTGTGGAAATTAATGGGTTATAGTACACATGCTCTTTTCCAACCGGATTTAGTCATCATTGGAATTTATGTTATTAATTGGGTGCATGTGGATTTTATGGAGGTTTAGGACTACGCCTTTTTGTAATGATTTCAAGACATATCCCCTCCCCCACCTTAATGGTGACGGTCGCCCACAACCGTCACAGGAATATCATTACTTCTGCCAATAATCACCAAATCATAAATGATAATGTTACCTTTTGAATAAAATACCTGAGGAGACGTGGAGGAAGATTTTGAATTGGTGGTGTTCTGCTTGTAGCGCTCGTGTTGTTGCATTTGGTTGGCATGATTGTTGTTGTTATGGGATGAAACATAAGAAACAATGTTCATGGCTATCGGCTCTTACATGTGCAATGGCCAAGAAAACCCTTAGATTATTCTTCAAAAAACATAATAATTAGGAGAAATTGGTACAGAAAAGAAAATTAAATGAATACCATCATCCTATAAAATGTATCACGAAGGGAAGATGATGTTTCAGGGAAAAAAATGTGGGTGTAACAACTACCACAAGAGTGGTTTTTAGTTGTTACCAATTGTCTGACTGCGCCCTGGAAAGGGGTTTTCACAGTTAGATTTATTATTTTTGTTTTATTTTCTTTTTATTTTGTTATTTTGTTATTTATTTATTTATTTAAATAGGTGTAGCAGCTGCCACAAGGGTGGTTTTAAACTGTTGCACTTATTGGAATTTCAATTTTCAGGCTGCACAGGAGAATGTTCCCCTACTGTCGTAACATGAAGATCAGAGTTTGTGACAATGTTGAAAAACAATTCCTTCGAAGAGGGTTGATGATATAACCTTAGACGGTGCCCATTAACCAGTAACAGTGTCTTAGCACTGTTGATGGTGACCAATTTTACAATCCCATTTTCAAAGACCGTGTCCACTTTGTAAGGACCTAGCCATCTGGTGTAGATCTTGCCTGTGAAATATTTGAACCTTAAATCATAAAAAAGAGCCCAATCTCCTTTCTGGAACTTGTTCTTCTTAATAAGCTCATCATGCCATCTAACTCTTTTTTTTTGAATGATCTATGTCTGTTGAATAGCAGCCAACGGTTTCTCTTCCAACTCATTGAGTTGGTTCAGTCTTTGTGTATGTGCCGTAATCAAATCCAGATCGACCTCAAATGTTGTTCTTAATGTTTTATTTCAAAATATATTGGGAATAGAGGATCCTTACCTCACACCAATTCATAGGGTGAGAAGCCTGTAGTATTCCTCCATATTTTCCTATAAGCCCACAGTACCTCTGGAAGTTTCTCGACCCAATGTCTTTGGTGGCTGAATACTGCCTTTGTTAATATTCCCTCAATGACTTCATTGGTGCTTTCCACTTGACCATTTTCTTGTGGGTGATATGGTGAAGTGATTCTGTGATGAATTCCATACTTTTCAACCAGCTTCTTGATCAAATGAGATGTGAACTGGGCCCCCCCATATGTCACTATCTCTCTGGGTATCTTGAAGTGAACAATAATATCTTCAAACAGGAAGTCTGAAACAACCTTCTCTGTTGCTCTAGTTAGTGCCTTTGCTTCAACCCATTTTGTGACATAATCGGTGCAGACCAATATGTATGATTTTTGCTATGATGAAGGATTAATTGGCCCCACAAAGTCTAGATCCCATTTCTCAAATGGTTCTATCACTATCTGAGGCTCTAACGGCATCTCATCTGATTTCAGAGGTTGGCCCATCCTTTGGCAGCTATCACATCCTTTCACAAACTTCTTGGCATCCTGGAATATAGTTGGCCAATAGTACCCTGTTGAGAGTACTTTATGTCCTGTCCTCTTATCAGTGAAGTGTCCTCCACAAGGTTCCTCATGACAAGCCTTCAAGATCTCAAATACCTCATCTTCTCTAACACATTTCCTAATCTGAAAATCTGGCCTAGTGTGATAGAGATTTCCTTCTATCCAGGAGTAGGTAGCACTCTATTGTATAATATTCCTCCTTTCCTTAGAAGACAATTAGTGTGGGAATTTTCCTACAGGAAGGTAATTAGCTATATCTGCATACCATGGTGAGTGAGTAGAGATGGAAAAAATATATTCATCTAGAAAGGAATCCTCAGTGGCAGTACAGTCATCACTTATAGTTAATCTAGAAAGAAAATTTGCAACTACATTATCTTTTCTGGTTTTATCTAAAATAGTAATATCAAATTCTTGTAACAACAATAACCATCTTATAACTCTACCATTAGTAACAGGTTTTTTCATCAAAAATAAAATTGCAACATGGTCAGTGTGTACAAATTCTTGGTACCCGGTGATGTAGTGTCAGAATTTGTTGATAGCATGCAGTACTGCTAGGAATTCCTTCTCAGTAACAATGTAGTTGAGTTCTGTTGGAGTTAAGTTCTTACTGATGTAATAAATGGCGTAAGTTTTCTTCTCCTCGAGCTGCCCCAGAACAAGACCCACAACTATGTCAAATGCGTCCGTAGCAATATGAAATGGCAATTCCCAGTTTGGTCCTCGTAAAATAGGTGTTGTTGTTACAAAAATTTTCAACTTTAAAAAGGCCTTCTCACACTTCCCTGTCCACACAAATTCTGCATCTTTAATGAGTAATGAAAATAGAGGAGATGCAATCTTTTAAAAGTTCTCTATAAATCTCCTATAGTATCCTGCATGTCCCAAAAAACTACGTACCTCTTTTGGAGTCTTAGGGGTCAGGATTTTCGAGATTACCTCAATTTTTGTAGATCTACCTTGATTCCATTTGCCAAAATGAAATTTCCCAGCACAATTTCCTCGGTCATCATCATGCGGCATTTCTCCGTGCTCAGAGAAACATTAGTTTGTTCACAACGTTCCAACACTTTTTCCAAGTTAGCTAATGTTGTCCCAAAGGCATCCCTGTAGGGCGTAAAATCATCCATAAATATTTCAAGGTAGTTATTCAAAAGATCAGAAAAAATACCCAATATTTCCCTCTAAAAGGTTGCTGGTGCATTACAGAGGCCAAAGGGAAGGACTCTGTATGCAAAAGCACCCCATGGGCAAGTGAAGGTTGTCTTGTCTTGGTCTTTCGGGGCAATCTATATTTGATTATAACCACTGAAACCATCTAGAAATGAAAATAATTTTCCAGAAATAGTATCCAAGACTTTATCATTGAATGGTAAAGGAAAATGGTCCTCTTGAGTGGCCTTGTTAAGATCTCTATAGTCAACACAAACTCTCCATTTTTCGTTCTTTTTCGGAACTATGACAAGCGGAGACACCCACTGGCTGTCAGAAATGGGGTAGATGAAATTAGCATTAAGGATTTTCTGCAATTCTTCTTTCACTATATCCTTAAGTGTGGGTTTCATTCAGTGCTGCGGTTGTCTAACTAGTTTGCAGTCCTATTTAAGGTAAATGTGGTGAGTGCATAGGCCAAGATGGATTCCTTTCATATCCGTATAGTCCCATGCAAATGCCTTTTTTTATTTCTATAACAGTTGTATCAGCAATCTGTTTTGTTCAACATTCAGGTTAGGATTTAGGTTTAAACATTTCCGAAGTTCTATTTAAATGGGAATGCTGATAGTATGTGGAGTTGTTTTCAAATGTTTAATAATTGCATCATCTACCTCATCTTCTTCCCACAAATCTCTAATGGAGGCAATAGAGAGTGAATTATTAATAAAACCATTAATGATATCATCCTCTATTTCATCCTTAAAGAATTGTGCTTTTCCAAGCGTAAGAAGAGGTAGGGAAAGATCAACTTCAGGTGCAAATTCATCCCACCAGGGACTACTCAAATCCATATGAGGTTTTGTTGGGGGATAAAGGTTCAAGTCCTAAGTGGCCTGTCCATCTGAGATCACCATAGATCCAGACCTACATCTGATATATGCATCTGCAATGGCCAGCCACGATCTTCCCAAGATTAAAGGATGACCCCTCAGGTTGGATTTGGTTTGTAAAATAAGAAAATCAACCAGATAATTCCAGGAAGCCATAGTGATAACCACATATTCCATCATTCCCTCGGGCTTGACACGAGACCTATCTGCTAATTCAAGCACTGTGGGTGTAGGTCTAAGTCCATGAAGTCCTAGAGAGATGAAGAGGTCTTTAGTAATGACATTAATATCTGCCCCTAGATCAATCAAAGTATTGGTTATAGGTTGATTTTAAATATGCACAATCACTGTAGGGTTCCCTGGGTCATTATATTTAGTCAACAAAGGCTGTTCAATCATGAGATCGGACAATTTCCCCATGACATGGATAGTAGAAGGGTCTTTAGGTTTCCTTCCAGTTCTTTTGATGCATAGATCCCTCAATGTTTTAGCATAGATAGGTACTTCCTTAGGATCTTGTAACAATGGAATTCACACATAAAAAATTTGAAATTCTTTGAGGAATTCAGATTCAGGTTGTGAGACCAGCCCAGTTTCAGTTAATCGTTGAGGGTATGGAGGATTATAAATGCTAACAGCTGAGTCATCTATCACAGATGCAACAACCTTGCTCAGATTGGTTTTTGTAGGAATAGTAGATCTGTCTAAGCTGGCTGCTATAGATGTAACAGTAGGTGTTGTATCAACTGTTACATGTGTAACAAATGCCTTAGAATCATCCATATCCTTCCTATGTGATTCACATTCTTTGGTAATAAAGGGAGTATGCTCAAATCTGATTAATTTACCTGATCGAAGCTGAACCTCATTAATTCCAATAGGAGTAATAAGATAATTCTGGAGGGTAACCGGAGCATCCATGCTCTGTGCTGCCTTATTATTTGGATTGGGGTTATGTTGCACAGGTAATTGGGGTTGGACAGAAGGTGCAAGATTTTGAATAGAAGGCAGTTGTAACTGTTGCTGTTGTATTGGTATTGGAGGGGGTACTGGACCTTGGCCATTACTTCTCTAGTTCTAACCCCAAGGATTGGGTTGTGATTGAGGATATTGCATTGGTGGAGGAGACAACCACTGGTTCCATGGTGAAGGGAATTGTGTTGAGGAAGGAGTAGGATACTGCCATGGATATTTTTGACTATTATAAACATTATTCCAAGGATAAAAAGAGGAAAAATCTGAAGGTGTACCTGTAGGTCATGGCTTCCATGGTCTATTTGATCTGATGAAATAAGAATATTGAACATCCTTGCTTGATTCTTGAACTACCACCTTCAGTCTGGGCAATTCAAGACAATGATTTGTAGAATGTGCTAACTCACAAATGTTGTACAGAATGACACTATTCAGTCCACATTCTCTTTCTAAATGTTTATTTTGCATCGGGGACATAATATTGCTAAGGCTTCTTCAGCTTTTGCTTGTGCTTTCTTAACTTGTACTGTAGTGATTTGGGCAGAGAGAGTGCTAAAAAGATTATTTTTAAAATCTTCAAATAAATTTCTGATCTCTGCTCTGGTTACTCCTCCACTCATGGAATTCTGTATCCAAACTGAAGGATCCCGAACTGAAACTTTCTCTTTAACCGATCCTCTTGAGCTACATAGACAAAGCTTCATTATTTCATCAAGCAGTTCTTGTGATATGTCTCCTTTTCCAAATAGGTTTAGATGCTCCAGAAAATCATCTCTTATACCTCTTAAGAATATTGGCTTTATAATTTTTGGGTCTAAGTTACTGAACTTATACCTTTGTAAATTGTACTGAAATCGCTACAGATAATCTTCCAAGCTTTCCTCCTCCTCCTGTGCAATTATGAAAATCTCATCCTTTAAATCCCTAGTTCGATAGTAATATCAATAATTAAAGAGGAAGGGCTCCCTCATGTCATTCCAGGTTCTAATCGTGCCAGTACCCAGTCTCATGAACCATCTTAATGATCCTCCTTTTGAGAGTAGTAGGGAATAATTTCAGCTTCTGAGCATCTAAAGTGTAGTCATAACCTCTACACAACACATCGAATTCGAATATAAATGTATCAAGGTCTTCAATAGCCATCCCTTGAAATGATGTTAGGGATGATAAAGGAATATTTTTCATAGGAGCCTCATCCCGTGTTACTACTATTGGGAATTCAAAAGTAGTAGAGTTATCTGCCTTGACATTCTTGTTCCCCATAGTTGATTCTTCCTGATGGGATGAACTGACCTTGTAGTGTACTGGAGATTGACAAATAAAATGATCAGGCTTTTCCAGAACCAACTGTTTAACAACACTACCAGCATCCAAGTGATGATCAATTAAATGTTTTTCCTCAGGTCCCTGATGCTCCCGACTGGCCTCTTCGTGTCCTTCAATTCTTAGATCCTGATCAAAGATTCTCCACTGCTATTTTGAATATGGAGTCTTGGTATCAGGAGTGGATATTATGTTCAAAGGGTGGTGAGGCCCAGACACGGAAGACACCGATGGCCCATCCTTTGATATGGTAGCTGGTTTCTCTGGTCCTGTCTTCCTAATATCTCTGTATGATGTAGACTGTTCCTTTTCTACCCTTGAGATCAGATCTCCAAAGAATGTCCTTCTTCAAAAATCTTCACTCTTCTTTTCCTTCTTATGACCCACCTTTCTTGTAGTCACTAGAGTTGTAGGTGTTTGTAGATTTTGATGTCGTCCTACTGGCACACATGGGCCCTATGTGTATCAATTCATCCTATAAGTGTTTCAACTACAGCAGTAAGCCCACTCAAGTTCGTTAGAGCGATGCGCAGGTTCTTACCTCTCATCTTACCACCCAACGACTATATAGTTGAAGACACCCTAAAATAACACCCAAAAATTCAACTTCTAAGTGTCCCAACAAGACATTGGTGAGCCTGCTCAAGCTCAATAGAGTGATGCGTAGGTTCTTACCTCTCATCTTACTGCCCAATAATTGTGTCATTGGAGACACTCTAAAAACAAAAAAAACAAAATGCTCAGAAATTCACTCTCCTAAGCGTCCTAGCAATACATTGGTGAGCCCGCTCAATTTCGTTAGAGCGTTGTTGAGGTTCTTGCCTCTCATATTACTACCTAACAATTATGTCGTTGGAGACACTCTAAAAACACATGGAAATTTCACTTCTAAGAAAAAAATATGAATGATTGGATCGTCACTGCCATCCCCAGCAACGGAGCCAAAATGTTGGGCTATATTAATCACTATTGAATGACTAAACAGTACAGATAAATTATCAATCCAGGGACATATTTTATTTCAATGACAGTTGCACTGTCTGTGTCAATACACTCAAGAAGAAGCAATTCCAATTAAAATAAATTATCGCTGAAGTAAATGCTGGAAGTAAATCACTCATGCAGAAATAAAATGATCTACAAGACTATAATCACACTTCAATTAATCTGCTCTAGCGTGCCACACAACAATTATCCAGTTGGTGTCTCTAATATCATATGTGTAATAGCATACAAAATTTTGAAATTGAAGAGGATGTATTCAAAACTGAAACAACAGCAAAAAAACCTCTACTAATACATAAATCAAAATACAAATTTACAAAACTACCTTAATCACTGCAATCCCTGCTAAGAAGGAGGGCCCTTCCTCCCTAGCAGGGTGGAGGTAGAGAAAGAACTTAATGGAAACTAAATTGAATAACACATGTAACAACAATAATAGGATAATCTGTATTAATATGAGAAAAATTGCAGAGCCAAAATAATATTGTTCTCTGCTCCTTTTGACGTCTAGGGCCGAGAACTATATAGTGGTTACATCTCAGAGAATCAAGGGATAGATAAGTCATGAGAATCTTATGATTCTCATGCTGATTGAAATAGAATACATATGGTTATAACCACTTCTTAATAAAATTATAAATAGAAAATTATAGATTACAATCAAAACTACCCATAGGCTGTTATCCAAAAATACAATGCTAAAAAAATTCTACATCTATCACAATAAAACCACAGCTGTAGAGCAACAAATAAAGAAAAGGTCAGCAACAGGATTTGATGAGATGTAGTCAGCGGTACAAGTGTATCAGCAATTCGCCAGTGGGTCTGTAACAACAGAGTGTAACAACAGTTTTCCTGTGGGTCTGTAAGAGCAAAGTGTAATAGCATCATGGTGTAAAAAGCTCGTTGTAACAGAACACCCTTAATTTCTCTTGTGTAGCTCACGCTCAAGATCCTTGGTGCTACAAATGACATCTGGAAAGACAACAGAACGACCATATATCTTCTCCAAACATTCATCTCAATTAGTCATAAAAAAGGCACGATATATCGTAATAATTGATGAAATGGAAGAGTAATGAAAATAAGGTAAAACAACACAAGTTATGATAGAAAGGTAGGAAAAAGAGGCAAAGATAGTCCCATTGGTTATATTCATGAGGAAAAATAGGGAAAAAGAATATAGCAAAAGTGTGCAAAACTGGCACCCAACAGGTACCCCTTGCCATCTTCTCATATGATTACACAAGTCTCAGCCTAGACTCCATCAATCTAGGTATGGTCGATTGTCCTCCCATTATTGGGATAGTTGCACCTATCGGCCTCTTCAGCGAGCCATATATCGTAGATTTTTTATACCCTTTCTTAAAATATTATACTTTGTGTGATATCATGTTTACCACTTGGCCCCTCTATTTGAATTGGTGGGCGGGGATGATTCTACACCTTTTCTAGTAATTCATTCTCATATTTTTTTTCTTACCTTAATTCTTCATCAGGACCATTCTTCTAAGAAGCATTAAGGCCATCCTTAGAAAATCAAGGGCCCTCCTTCCCTCATCAGTGGGTTCTCAACAATTTGAGGACCCCAAACCTAGCCAATGTAGCACAAACTACATGATCCTCTCGAATCTCAGAATATAATGTGTCCAGGTATCTCTCTCTCCAGTTAATCCTCAACTCTTCCATACTTGCACAAAACCATCATGTTTGTCAGCATACAGAAAGGGAAAACTGAATCATAACCATAAAATCCTAGTTCTTAGTTAAAAAAACAACACTAAAACCCATTTCCCTGATAGATCACACTTTCTAGCCATTCCTAGGACAAGTCGCAGTTTTTTGCCCAATAACTACTACCCAGTTCACAGTTTTTTGCCCAATACCTACTACCCAATTCGCAGAAAAGGCCCCAAAAAGTGTGACTCAGATATGAAGAGGAGCAGGTGTCTGTTCCTAATCTTTGTGTGGCTAAACTAAATTTTTAATCCATTGAATTGAAAAATTATGGTTTGGCCTCTTACCTGCAACTGACGGATCTCGATTCCAATGGTTGGTTTTTCCGCTATAATCACCGCAAGATTCAGGGCCTTTTATTCTCTCTACATTCACCACAATTACACTTGCAAGTGAATCAAATTGGAGGGAAAATGCCTTATTAAAATAGAAAACCCATATTTTTCTTTCGCTAGCCGCGACAAAACCGTAGCTCAGTTTAACAAATCGTCAGCACCATTGGAAAGCTCTCACCGAGCTCTCAAATGGGTATCCTTTCATTTTTGGTGATTTGATACTTCACCTGAGCACATTTTCTCCAAGAAGGGTCACTTCACCACACCTCAAAATCGAATTTCTTCACTTGTGACACTTATACTTGGGGCACCACATTGCCTTCATACTTGTCGATGCCTGTGTTGATTTTCATTGTTAGTAACCATATTCTACTCATATTTTTATGGTCCCCATCGGGCCTGTCCTGTGTGGCAGCATCATCGAGTCAACCTTGTTTAGAGCATCTAAGTTGAGTCATCATCGCATCCATGGAGTCTGTCCTGAGTCCCTTTTATCTCCCGCTATAGTCTTCCATCCTTTATTGCTTTGTACCTCTCTCGTGTCGCACATTTTAGCCTTCAATTATACTGTCCCCTATCCCCTCCGAAGTCGAGCCAGTAGCTGCCAGGTCATCCATGCCCTTTATGCTCTAACAAGGGAAGTTGTCAACCCACTACTCAATACCCCCCATTCTACCAGCATCCATGGTGCCAGTCTATCAGTCACTCTACTATTATCCCTCATGCCTTAGTTTAGGATTCGTCATTGCATACTTATGGCAGACCGCCTTCTGTTGACATCAGCTTATTCATTCTAGAAGACAGGTCTAGAGGGCAATGTACCTTGGTTCTAGCTTCCACTCTTGTTCGATGCCTCAGATCAGGAAAAGGGATATTTTATTTCCCTTTGACTTGATTGTTTCTCCATTCCAACTCCTCATGGCATGATCAAGATTCATAACTTGATGGTTCAGTGATGCAGCAGATTGTACTAGTGATTCCCAGGTGTGTGTGAGATGTTTCAAACCTCATGAGGGGATGGCCCTTCAGGTAGCCCCTCACATGCTCGAATGACCTCTTACTATAGCCTTGGAAGTAGCTCCATATATTTGATGGTTTTGTCTTATTTAGGCCTCGGAATTTGCTGCCACAACATGGGGGAAAACCACCCAGTCCGAACCTTAAAGCATCTCCTTTTCCATTTGGTGTGGTGGCTCCAATTGGGGATAGTGGGACCAGTTTCCCAATAAGGATGATTTTGAGGTGTGTTTTGATTATATAAAATGCAATGGAAAATGATTCTAATCTATCACACACATATATCTAAACTATCTATTCACTATATACACGAGGTGCTTCTTCCTTTATACGATCTAAAGAGGTATCTTTCAACTATTAGTAAGGTAGATGATTTAATAGTCGAAAGAGATGAAAATTATGTAAGATGATCCTTCTAACAAAATAGTTTGATTAGAATAAGTGTGAGAAGTATATCACATTCATATGTGTGACTATATATCAGATAAGAAATCACAAAAAAATATTAGTATAGAAGTGCATGTAACATTAATCTATAATGACGTTTCAAATATATAATGCAATAAAAAGATGATTGTAAATCTAGAAAGCAAGACCTAATACAAGTGAATAGAATTACCATATGTATGAATTTATACTAATGTAAACTACCAGTAGATATCTTCTCCTCTTCACTTTAAAGTAATTTAAAGATTACAGTAGTGCAACATCAGTTAAACAGCTTCAAATGTCAAAAGATAATAGATTGTGTTCCATTAATTCATCAAAGCATTCACAAAACTACAATAGTGCATTGTTTGAGAATTTTTTTGACAAATTTATGGAACCTTCACTAAATGCATGAGAGGGGTTTAAATAATCAACTATGTTTTAAAAATAGATTATTACATAAAAATAGAGGAAGTTTCAAACAACCATCCTCGTAAGACTAACTTTAACTACAATATAGTAAAATAAAGTAACAATATGGTTTATGAATTTTGATCTCGAAGTTGAAAAATATCTCACATGGGATTGATCTGAGTTGGCTGTGAAATCGTCGATCTGACTTGTCTCTTGAATATCGAATTTTAGAGTGTTGATTGTGATCTTCTTGTTGAATCTGTTAAAGACTGCAGGGTCTGGTACTGATGATAAGGTTTGATCATAAAGTTCCAATAATTTTCTTGATCAAACTTATTTACCTTTTTAATCATTTCATCTGACATTTCTGCCTTTTTTTTCCACTGTGTTTCTAGTTGTTTGACTTCTAAAATCACTTCATACATGCACTCTTTGATAAGTTATGCTTTCACAAGTTTTTCATACACAGATTCAGTAATTTCCTTTGTCAACCTTGATGCTTTCGCTGCTACTTTCTCTGCTTTCTTTAGTTGTGCTTCCCAATCCTTAAATAAGATCTTCTTGTGGGATTTGTCTATCTGGGGTACACCAACTTCCTTTTCTGAGTCTGATGCTTGCCATTGAATGTGTTCATTGATTTTCCTTTCGATATTCATTAGTTTTTATAGATGTTTCTTACTGGATCGTATTTCTTGGTCTATTGGCTTGATATTAAGCTTGTTGGCAAAATACTTCTTGTTGTTGCTTTAACTTAGCATTCACATCGAATGCTTCCTTTATGAATTTTTATAACAGTGGCTGGCTTTGTTATCTGTTCATAACTGCTTCTAGTTGCGCTTGCTTCTCAGTGAGTTGTACTTGATGCTGTAAATTAAGACTTTCGAAATCCTTTTGAAATTGGGACATCTTCAATTCTATTTTCTCGTTGAAGTTAGACTTTTCTTGATCTAATAGTCTCTCTAACTCTTGTATTATGTCTTCTTTCTGCTTCAGTAAAATTTTAACCTCAGTAGCTTTATCAACAGTGGTAGTAGCATATGCCCCTGCAAACTGTGATAGTTTGGTTAAATGTTCAGTAGGATCAGCTAGAGGATCTTTCCACAAAACATCAACAGATTCATTTGTAAGATCTGTGACTATATCATCAATCTCCTTTTGCTTCTCTTGACTATAGCCTTATGAATAAGACTGTAGAAGACATCCAGCGAATGAGTTTCCTCAACTTGTAACACTATATGTTCTATGGGATAAGCCAGGATGATCTCTCGAGTATGAGTTTTAGGAACTTGTTGTAGTGGAGTAACGGTTTCAGTTTCACTAACTTAAGATGTAGGGTGTCTAAAAATTGGAAGCTTTATCGATATTGATTTTTTTCGGAGTATTTTTGAGATTTACCTTGATGATGGGTCGATGGAAAGAAAGTAGCTTCCCTTTAAACAGGCATATTGAGCTATTTTTGGCTTCAAAGTCTACTTTTTAGACTATGTCTATCTTTAGACATATGGATCATGTTCTATGAGTTGTAGGATGCTGTTTGTGGATGGTTGGTCAAGTCGGAAAAAATAGATGGACTTCTATTTTTAGACATATTGGGCGGAATCTATTTTTAGATTGCCAGTCTAAAAATAGATATGTCAAATATTATTAGCTCTTAATAATATTTAGAATCTAAACATTATCTTATTCTCTTGGAGCACTTCAGTTAAGTGCACAGATGTGGCACAGGAGCTGACAGAAGGAATTACGCTATTCCTGAGGGTTAAGTGGAGCTATTGCATGGATACTTCAGTTAGAACTCATGTGACAGAGTTTGGTGGAGTTGATTGAGGAAGTTAGTGGAGTTGTATTCGGTTTAACTAATCTAAACATAGTTGAGCTATTTGTATTCAGTTTAACTAATTGATACAATTAGTGAGAGTGGTGTGAATTAATTATTAATTAATTCATTAATTATAAACTCATTAATCAACTAAAGAATGCATCAGTTAACTTCAGTGCATGGACAGTTTCAGTGGAGACCAGTGCAGAAATAGGTGAAAGAGTAGGTTAACTATCAGTTGTGACTATACTGTTGCTATTTGCAACACACAGATAGGTGGAGTAAGCCCATGAGGATTGCGCAGTTCAGGCCAGGTGGTTATCTATTTAATGAAGCCATCCCATAGCTTTGAAAACGCAATAGAGGCTGGCTATCAAGTGGCAAAAGATTGGAGCATGTGTTTTGCTAGATCTAGCTTGATAGTGTGTAGCAATTGAGGGTGTGCATGAGAGCTTGTGAGGAGATTTTTGTACTATGATTGTTACATGATCTCCATGACATATAATATACAGATAGTTGGGGTTTTCAGCTTTAAGCTTTCCCATTAAATATTGTGTTCATATGTGTGATTGTTTGTGTTTTTAATGTATGCATGCAATTGATTTTATTTCCGCATGTGATGATCAATGGTAGAAGAGATTTTGTATTATGCATGAAGCTAAAATAGTGTGTGATCAGGAGAATCTCGGTGAATAATATATTAGTTATTCAAATTTCTACATGGTATCAGAGCGATATTGATCATTGGAGAAATTGCAAAACATTGAAGCGGTTGAGTTTTGTGCTGGTGGAATTCGAATTTGCAGCAGTGTTTTCTTGGTGTTGAAGTTGAGATGTCTTTCAACGGATTGCGATTGGAGTATGCCCTTGAGGGTAGCTCGAATTATATTGCATGGAAGGACAGGATGGAGGTGGTGCTAGATGACAATGGGTTGAAGGAGTTCATAGATGCAGAAATTCCAAAGCCTACTTCTAGTGATGCTGCCGTACTTGATGCATGGCAAAAGAAGACAGAAAAGTGTCGAAGGATTCTATTGGAGGGTGTGAAGGATCACATAGTGTCCAGCCTTCATGGTAAGGATTCTCCATTCTTGATGTGGAAATCCTTGATATATTTATTCCAAAGCAAGAGCGATTAGAGGAAGTTGGCGCTCAAGGAAAAACTCAGGAACATAAATATGGAGAAAGGCGATAGTATGCCCAAGTACCTCACGAAGTTCGTCCAATGCAGGGATGAGCTGGGAAGTGTGGGGGTGACTGTTGATGATGAGGACTTGGTGATCTTGGCTCTCATTGGGCTTCTGAAGAGTTGGCACTCCTATCAAAACTCTGTCAATGGTCGGGAGAAATTGCCAGGATGGGAGCGACTTTGGTCGGATCTTGTGCAAGAGGAGATAAGGCGGAGTACCAGGGACGGATCGTCATCAAATAACTCTGATGAAGAGAATTGTGCTTTGGATGCCAAAGAAAAGAAGGGGAAGATTAAGAAAGCTTCTCATTCCGGTGCGAAAGGAAAGAAGCAGGACATGTCCAAGGTGAAGTGCTTTCACTGTCACCAACACGGACATTATGCCAAAAATTGTCCGCAGAAGAAGAAAAATAAGCAGGCTGCTGGGACTACAGCTGGAGAGGCCTTAGCCTCGCAGTTTGAGCTGGATTTTTCGTTGATCACATGCTTGGTCTCAAGTGTGGCGAGATCAGTGTGGTTTCTGGATAGTGGTGCGTCTTTTCACATGACAGGAGATCGAGATTTGTTTACTGATCTGGATGAGAAAGATCTTGGAGTGCACATCGAGATGGGCGATGATGGTAGATACAATGCGACCAGTATCGGTATCATTTCATTTAAGAGGGAGTTTGGTAAACCCTTCAGATTGAAGGAAGTGATGCATGTTCCAGAATTGAAGAAGAATCTTATCTCTGTGGCGATGTTAGAAGACAAGGGATATGATGTTGTCTTTAGCGAAGGAAAGGCTTTCCTGCACAGTAAGGAAACTAGTGGGACCTAGAGGATAGGGGTTCGAGTTCAAAACCTTTATCAATTACAGGTAGATGGCTTTGCAGCAATGGCAGGCAAGGCAGAAGGAGTGGTGAGTCGGGATGATGGCGAGTTGTGGCACTGGAGATTGGGCCACCTTCACCATGGAGCTTTGAAGATACTGGAGAAGATTTCTACTGGGCTTCCTAAAGGCACTCTTGTGCAGTCAGATCAGTGCAAGGGGTGTACCTTGGGAAAATTTGTGAAAGCCACCTTTCACGAGAAGGATAGTCGTGCCACGACGATCCTTGAGAGAATTCACACAGACGTGTGTGGACCTTTCTCAGTAGCTTCGACAGCAAAGCACAGGTACTATGTGATATTTGTTGATGATTTTCTCGTCAATGTTGGATCTTTCTTCACATGCGAGAAGAAAGAGCGAGACATACTCAAAGTTACGTGAGTTTTCAAGGCAGCACAGTTGAGAAAGAATCGGGAAGCGAGGTGAGAGGCTCTGAGGTAATGATGGTGGGTAGATTCATCTCTGGAAAATTCAGAGGACTTTTCTGAGCGCGAAGGAATTCAAGAGAGTTCATAGCACCTCCGCCTGATGAACGGAGGTTGCTGACGAAGATGCAAGAACGATCATGGGTGTTACATGGCGATGTTGCATGGTCGGAGCCTACCCATTCACTTGTGGGCGAAGGCATGCAATACTGCAGTTAATGTGCAGAACCGTTGTCCTCATAGGATACTTGGCCATAGTACACCCGAGGAGGCGTTTTCTGGTAAGAGGCCTGATATTTCCCATTTGAGGATTTTTGGTTCACCTGTTTACATTCATGTGACGAAGGATGCCAGGAAGAAGCTGGAGCCGACTGCGGAGGTTGGGATATTTTTGGGGTACACTAATACACCCCACAACTATAGTGTGTATTTTCCAGACAGTCGCAAGACTGTTGTGCGATGGGATATCAAATTTCAGGAGGAGAAATCCATGAAGTGTTCGCTTGAGAGGGAGCCACACTTGAATGCATATGAGGAGCTATTAGTTCCTAAGGATGAGCCTCAGGATGTGGATCAACCACAAGAAGAGGTTCATGGAGTGGAAGAGACCACTCAGGCAGCGCCAACCATCAGAGGGCGGAAGCGCACTACAGAAGCTGAGCGACTGGCTCAAGATGCAGAGAAGGTTGTAGGAGCACCTACATCACAGCGCAGACAGAGACGGTCACACAGTGACTGCCACTAGTTACATGGCTCTTATGAGCAAGTGTATCGTGACAGAGCAATCCTCTTTCGAGGAATCTATGGAGGACCCCGCATGGGTAGATGCCATGGTGGAAGAGTATGATTCGATTGTTAGAAACAGTGCATGGGAGATTGTCCCGAGGCTGGAGGGGAAATCAGTGGTGGGTTCGAGATGGATCTACAAAGTGAAGAAGGCAGCTGACGGGAGTGTGGAGAAGTACATGGCAAGATTTGTTTCCCGACGATTTTCACAGATAGAGGGGATCGATTATGAGGAGACCTTTGCATCTGTTGCAAGGTATTCTTCCATATGGATGATTATTTCTCTCTCAGCACAGATGGGGTGGCACATTCATCAGATGGATGTGAAGACTGCGTTCCTCAACGGAGTCATTGAGGAGGAGGTGTACATAGAGCAGCCCGAAGGTTTTGAGATCTTCGACGGCCCGAGTCGCATGTGTGCGAGGCTCAAGAGGAAGCGTTGTATGGGTTGAAACAAGCACCTCGTGCTTGGTACACATGGATAGATAGTTATTTCACCGGACTTGGATTCTCCTAGAAATTGAGGCGGATCTATACCGGATTGTGGTGGAGGGTGAGTTGTTGATCATTATCACCTTAACAGATGATTTTATTTTGACAAAGTGATGAAATTTGTTGATACTCTCATGCAAGGAGGATCTTGCGAAAAGAGTTTCAGGATAGAAGGACTTGGGCCTCCTTCATTATTTTACTGGGTTTGGAAATTTGACGGCCTTGGTGGTGGGTATTTGTTTCTCAGGGTAAGTATGCCCGGGAGATACTGGAGAAGTTCAACATGCATGGCTGCAGGCCTGTTGATACTCCTCTTCCTGGTGGTTGGAGGAAGGAGGATGCTACTTCAGCGGAGGTAGTGGATGCCACTGTTTATCGAAAATTGGTGGGGTCGCTTATGTATCTAGTCAATACACGACCCGATATATGCTATGCAGTTAACCAGCTTTCACAAGCTATGGTTAAGCCTACCAAGCTCTTCTGGAAGGCGGGAAAGCATGTATTGCGTTATCTCAGAGGACATCGGGATATGGATTGTGGTACAGACAGTCAGATGAGGTGAAGCTGTGTGGCTTCACGGATGTAAATTGGGCAGGGAGCCCAACAAACAGAAAGAGCACATGTGGAGGGATTTTCAGTATCGGGTCGACAACAATATCTTGGTACAGTAGGAAGCAGAGATCCGTGGCACTCATTTTATCAGAGGCCGAGTATATGGCAGCGAGTTTGGTTGCATGCGAGGCTATATGGATGAGGAAGATCCTGGTCGAGTTGTTCGGTTCATACTTAAAGCCTACTGTGATTTATTGTGATAATGAGAGTTGCATCAAACTCTCTGTTAATCCAGTATTTCATGATAGATCTAAACACATTGACATCTGGTATCATCATATCAGAGATTGTGTGCAGTGGAAGGTCATGTTACTTTCATACATTCCTACGGAGGATCAAGATGCTGATATCTTGACGAAGGCGCTCACCAGGAGCAAATTCGAATACCACAGGGGCGGGATAGGGGTTGCAGATAATCCATATCTTGTTGAGAGGGAGTGTTGAGATTGCAACAAGATGATGAGCTTAGTGGGAAGGAGTCGCCTTCACTAAGTGGGCCCGCAGGCTATTTTTGGCGCAAAGTCTATTTTTAGACTATGTCTATTTTTAGACATATGGATCATGTTCTATGAGTTGCAGGATGCTATTTGTGGATGGTTGGTCAAGTCGAGAAAAATAGATGGACTTCTATTTTTAGACATACTGGGCGGAATCTATTTTTAGATTGCCAGTCTAAAAATAGATATGTCGAATATTATTAGCTCTTAATAATATTTGGACTATAAACATTATCTTATTCTCTTGGAGCACTTCGGTTAAGTGCACAGATGTGGCACAGGAGCTGACAGAAGGAATTACGCTATTCCTAAGGGTTAAGTGGAGCTATTGCATGGATACTTCAGTTAGAACTCATGTGACAGAGTTTGGTGGAGTTGATTGAGGAAGTTAATGGAGTTGTGTTCAGTTTAACTAATATAAACATAGTTGAGCTATTTGTATCTAGTTTAACTGATTGATACAATTAGTGAGAGTGGTGTGAATTAATTATTAATTAATTCACTAATTATAAACTCATTAATCAACTAAAGAATACATCGGTTAACTTCAGTGCATGGACAGTTTCAGTGGAGACCAGTGCAGAGATAGGTGAAAGAGCAGGTTAACTATCAGTTGTGACTATACAATTGCTATTTGCAACACACAGATAGGTGGAGAAGCCCATGAGGATTGTGCAGTACAAGCCAGGTGGTTTATCTATTTAATGAAGCCATCCCATAGCATTGAAAACGCAATAGAGGCTGGCTATCAAGTGGCAAAAGATTGGAGCATGTGTTTTGCTAGATCTAGCTTGATAGTGTGTAGCAATTGAGGGTGTGCATGAGAGCTTGTGAGGAGCTTTTGTATTATGATTGTTACATGATCTCCATGACATATAATATACAGATAGTTGGGGTTTTCAGCTTTAAGCTTTCCCATTAAATATTGTGTTCATATGTGTGATTGTTTGTGGTTTTAATGTATGCATGCAATTGATTTTATTTCCGCCTGTGATGATCAATGGTAGAAGAGATTCTGTATTATGCATGAAGCTAAAATAGTGTGTGATCAGGAGAATCTCAGTGAATAATATATCAATTATTCAAATTTCTACATATTTATTGCTTTAGAAAACTCATCCCATTCACTATTCAAATTATTTGGTTGGGACTTTTTTGACTGATCAAGTGTATCTTGACTGTGACAAACTTCTTGGGAAGTTGACTCTGTTCCATTACTTCCTCCTTTTTCCTGCATCTCAATCTCTTGGATTACTTGATCAATTATCTTTTCTGGGTTTTCCTTTTTGTTTTTAGATTCATTTTTATAATGATCTGAATTCTCAGATTGATGCTCTGATTGTCCTGACTCATCTTCAGACATGTCTTTCACTTCATTATCCAAGCTAATACTTGGAGTAGGTCTGTTGACATCTTCAATATTCAATAAATCCAGAGGAATATTTTCCAATCTTTTACTTCTATATGCTTGGAAGGCTTCCAAGTCATCTTGATTAAGTTGACTGGATGCAAACTTAAGTACATCTAAAAAAATTTCAATTCCTTGAAGGAAATCATCAAATATATCAAATATATCTATTTCTTTCATAAAAGGTTCTACTTTGAGCTCTATGACGTAGTTTTTACTTACATCATTAAGATCATATGGTCGTCCTGGAATTATGGACAAATTCAATAGATTAACTTTCGAAACTTCTTTGTAGGCATGACCAATATCAAAAAGTGCAAAAGTAGCGCACTATAAAGGAAAATTAGGCCAAATGGCCTTCTCAACATCTTTAAGCTATTTTGAAATACCATTTAAAACAAGATGGTACGTTATCTCTTGTGCAAGAATTTTTCAGGAAAATAATATGGCAAGATGTGAGGAGAATAATAACTCCCAAATACTCTGACATAAGTGAAACTTCCCTCTAAGAACCATCTAGAAATAGATAAAATGTTTGTACTAAACTTTTTGGAAACCTTAGGGGATTTCTCATTGAATATCATCTACTGCATAGGCAACATGACTCTATGGGAAATTTTGTAAAATGAAAATGGAATTCTGAATCCCAAAGAGATCTATGGGAAATGTGGATTGGGGTAGGGTCTTGGGCTATCCATTTCCATCCCATGGGAGGAAAACTAGAAGAAAAGAAAATTGCATCCATGACATAAGCACTCATATAAAAAAGGGGTATTTCTCTAGATGAAACACTTATTTTACTCCTATACTCCATTGTGTTTTTGGCTAAATTATCAGATAGTATATTTTCCCAATTCAAAATTAAGTAATTGACAATTGTGTCAATCAATGAGACCCAATCTTTAGAAAACCTAGTAGTATCTGGTTTTGTGAATAATCTAGACAACATATTGGTAACATAACAATAAGGGGAAGGAATTTGTGCTATCGGGTAGGTACCAAGTTTATCTTGTTTAAGCTTTCCCTGCTCTTCCTTCCATTCCTTTATGACTTTCATCAGGTCTAGATGTTTTTCTCTATAGCTTTGAAGAAAATATTTGTCATAATTCTGTTGCAGGACGGGTAAGTGTTACATTGTCCTCAAATATTCTACCCTGAATGAACCAATATTCTCGCCCTTTGAATCCTTGAATGTTCTATATTCTATGTGCAAGTGTTAAATTACCCACTTAACCATATCTTTATAGGAGAGAATCATTGGCCTTGCTGCTACCTTATGGATGAATGAGCATGCAACATCGAAACAGGTCAAGTCTAAAGGAACAAACGTGCCTTTTGTAGAAACTTTGATTATTACCCTTGGTTTTTCATCCTCGAAAATCTTATACATTGCCTCCCATGAAGAACTTCCACAATCCTTGTTGCAGGTGGTGTCTGAGAATAGGGGAGACATATCTGAGTTTTCTGAAGATGGTGCTTGGGAAATTTCTTTGAATTTCTTGCTCATTTCTATTTCCCTCGCTCTATTAAGTGGTTTCCTTATTTCAAGAAAAAAGAGAAAACATTAAAAATATAAAGAACAGAGAGGAAAATAGAATTGAAACAAATCTGGCATTTAATCACTTCAACACATGCTCAAAGTAGATATGAATCTATCAAAAACTTATTTCTATTAAATGTCGTTAATCATCAATAATCATTTAAAATCAAATATATTATACTTTCACGTGAAGTATCTATCGATCAATTTAAGATGTGGGTTCACATATTCATTTTGATTTGACATGATTCATTTCGCATGCTTGAGTAATTAACTAACATTCATCGGATATCGCAACTTATAACTTTTCCATTTATGATGTTACACATAAATCCTACGAAATGCGATTTGCGCAAATTTCACATCGCAACTTTTATGCAGTGAATGAGTTTTCTTTTATTTAAGTCCTACAAAATGTGAAGTGCACATTCAATAATTCAAGCGGTTGCGCTTTATTGGACTTTGGACCTTTATGTTTATTTCATTATTAGCTCATCGGGTCCGTGTAAACGCAACTTTCACTAAATTGCTTATAATTTTGATTGTTTAAACGAGGTGCGATGTGATTTTGGTGTATAACGGTGATTGAAGTGTTTGCAATAATATTTTGATATGAATTTGTAAAGAGATTAGTGCATATCGCAGCCCGCATGACTTAGTGGATTTTTAAGTCGTTTAATTTTGTAAGCTATGAAAATTGCGATGCACACTAAGGAATGAAAGCAGAAAAAGAAAAAGAAACTTTATTTCCTAATTTTTTTTTGACTTAAGCTAAAAAAAAAATGAAATGAATTTCCTAATTATTTTTAGAGGGTCATCATTTATTAAAATAAATGGGGGTTGTTGTATAGCACAACAATTGGCGATTCACTTGGGAGAACCAACTATCTCTGACTAACTTTTTGAAATTTCGAAAACTTTTTGAAATAAAAATAGTTGCAGGAATGAATTTCAAACAAATAATATCTCACTAAGAAATGAAATTTCTCTTAATTAAAATTCATAAGAATTCCTCTTTTAAAAATATAAGTATGAGAATCTATGCCAATATTTACTTAATTCAAAAAGATAAAGTAGGTGGCTCTTATAGACCAGCTTTATAAATATTTACTCTTTTATCACAGGTAAAACCTCTGATCCAATCGGAAATTTAAGCTCTTGGCAGGGTTACCTTTTACCCAACAATGATTCATCGTCCCATCCAATGTTTCTTACAATTTCCAAAAATAAATTTAAACCTTATACACTTGTTCTTTTTTGAAAAATTATTTTCTTGTTTGTAATCTTTTTTTTTACTTAAAAGCCATTGTCTTGGCTTGGTAACCAAATAATGACAATGTCATTCACTAGTTGTAATTAAACTGATCAATTTGGCTCTTGATGAGACTCCTTGTACTCTTGATATAATATCAAGTCATTACCCTATTTTGGTAGGCATTATTGGTAATGTCAATTTAACTATTTCCTTATGAAAATGTAAACAAGCTCATGATGAGAATTATTATATTTTAAGCTTTTATATTATATTTTTTTTGAATTTATTTCAAAATTTGATATTTTTTCCCAGATGGGGTGAATCATTGGTTCTTTTGAGGATTCTGGATGATAATGTTGAGTTTTAGATTTATTTTCTGTAAAAGAGTCTGTACTATGTTAAAGATTCTTTTCCTAACTGATAACAGAATAATCATGCTACATAAAGATGAGTGTTCATCAATGAATAAATAACTTTAGTGAAATTGCATCTTTCAGTGAAAATAAAATCTATTTGTCTTTCAAATAATTCGATTATTTCCTTAACTTTTCTTATTTCTATAAGCGATAAATAAAAAAGGATCATTTTAGATGTTTATTTGAAAAGCCAAAATTTATACTAAGCAACTTTTATTTTCCTAAGGGAAAGAAAAAGACACTAGTATACAAGGAGAGGAAGGGGTTACCTCCTATGAAAAGTATTGTTTCAAAATATACCCATTAACAGGGAAAGAATCTCTTTTTCCTGATAGATCTTGCAATAAGAATGTTGATGGGCCTATTTCTTCAATTATTTGAAATGGACCTAGCCAAAGTTTTTGAAACTTCGCGTGTTTACCTTTTTCCTGATGCGCTTTGTCCCATTTCAATACCAGATCACCAATTTGAATTTTTTTTGGAGTAATAGAAGTTGAATCAAATGAAGCTTTTACTATATGTTGATGATGTGCATGAATATGTTTAGATTTTTCTCTTTCTTCTTCTAACTTAAGAATTTGACATTGTCTAAGTTGTAGTGAAGAAGAAGGAGATCCATCAATGAATTGAACTAAGGCAAGAGAGGGAATAACTACATTCATAGGAAGAACAAATTCTTTTCCATAAACAAGATTTAATGGAGAGGTGCCAATAGAAGCTTTCTGAGTTATTCGATCTGCCAAAAGAGCAAATATCAATGACTTATGCCAATTTCATTGTTTTTGATCAATAGTTCTTTTGATTATTCTAATCAATTTTTTGTTTGTGGACTCTGCCAAACCATTTCCTTGCAGGTAATAATTTGCACAATACTTAAGTTTAAAACCTCTTTTCATTGCAAATTCCATCATAGCAGTTCCTAAGAAGTAAGATGTGTTATCAAACATTAAGCAGTAGGTAAACCAAACCTAGTTATGATATATTGGTCAATGAAATCAATGATATTATCAGAGTTGGCTAACTTCAATGGAATTTCTTCCACCCATTTAGTAAAGTAATATGTAAATGTGAGAATATATCTATATTGTTTGGAAGAGTTAGAAACAATCTCACTGAATATATCTAATCCCCATTGTTCAAATGGTTTTTCAATATTAACTGGCTATAATGGGAAGGTTGGTTTCCTTTGTCTTATAGATGCACTTTGACACACTTTGCATTTTCTTGCATATTCGTGAGCATCTTTGAAAAGTGTAGGCCAATAATAACTTGCATGCAGGATTTTGTGTGCTGTCGTATTTCCTCCAAAATGTCCTCCAGCTGGTCCATCATGGATTTCCTATAAGACTTTCTCTGCTTTGGATTTTTCTAAGCATCTTAATAGTACAGAATCAAAATTTCTCCTAAACAATACATCATTGATTAATTCATATTGATGTTTCATTTTGTAACTGAGTTGGGTCGGAGCATATCCATTTTTCAAATAGAATATGAGATCAGTGTATTGAGATTGTACATTGTTGAGGCTTACCTTTGATATTTGCACATTGTTACCTGAATATTCTTCTGATGATAGATGGGGTGCTCCTGTTAGCATTCTGCAATAACCTTGACCTCTAACAATTTTAGAGGGTCTAATTTCTACATCATATTCTTGTAAAGCGGTAACCCAGTTAGCCCTTTTCTCTCCTAATTCTCTTTGCATTGATAGTTGTCTCACTTCAGAGAATGGAACTATGATTTTGGTGTGATTTTTTAGGAGAAATGGCCTGAAATTTTTTATAGCCTTAAAGAAAGAAAATTCTTGCTTTTCGACTGATGAATAATTTAGCTCTACACCTTGTAAATTGGAACTGAAAAATGATATTGGTGCTTCAATTTGTTGGTCATTAAGCTGTGTTAAAACAACAACATATGATGTATCTTATGGAAAAGTATATAAAATAAAAGGATTAAGAAAATTGGGGGTACCCAAGAATGGAGCATTGACAATAGATTGTTTAATCAAATCAAATGCTTCTCTTTCATTATGTCCCCATTTAAAAACTGAATTTTTCTTAATCATGTTTTGCAATGGTAAAATTATTTGTGAAAAGTCAGGGACAAACCTTTTAACAAAATTAATTTATCCAATAAACGACTGCATAGCTTTCTTGTTATGAGGGAAAGGAATTCTTTTAATCTCTTCAATTATTTTAGGATCAATATAGATACCTCTTTTTGACACAATGAATCCTAAAAATTTTCCTTCCCCTAATGCAAAAATGATTTCTTTGGATTTAATGAGATGCCATACCTTTTACATCGCTGAAAGACTTGCCTTAGGTCTCTCAAATGATTTGTTTCTTATTTATAAAAGACTATAATGTCATCTAAATAAATACCATTGATTTATTGATAAGACCCCTAAAAGATGTGTCCATAGCTCTCTGAAAAGTGGCACCTGCATTAATTAATCCAAATGACATATTTTGATAGGCGTAAGTTCCCCACTTAGTCTTGAATGTAGTCTTCAATATGTCATCTGGATGTATGAGAATTTGGTTATAACCCGAGAATCCATCTAGAAAATACATAAATTCAGAACCACCTACTGTTTTGATCTGATTTTCAAGATTCCGGTGAATATTCCTCATTTTTTGCTGTATAGGTTTTTCATCTGAAATCATAGGAATTGTGTGTTGAATCATAGAAGTATCATATGTTTTGAGATCAGTATAATCCCAAGAAAAAATACTTTTGTACATTCTAAATAATCTGATAAATGATAATATTTCTTTGGAAGATAGACCAGACCTAAATTGACATTCTGCACTTTATTGTCATTTCCTAGATTTACTAACTAAAATCTTAAGGTAGAACTTTGAGTTTTCAATTAGTAACTCTTTTAGACCTGTCTTCAGATTATAAATGTCTTCTAACTTAACAACTGACTTAGGAATTGGATTTTCATCTTGTTCTTCCTCAATCTGAATGTCATATTCATTTTCATCTACAATTTGACTATCATAAGATCCTTCAGATGTTAAAAAAGCTATGATATCTGAATCATCATTGAATACTCTCCAATTGGTAATATTATCAGGAAAAAATGGTCTAAAAAGTAATTCAATGGAAAATCTATCAAGACTAAACACTTGGAATGGAATTAAATTTTATGCTACATTAACCAATTGATCTGCACTTACGTTTTTCATTCTAGGCATGGAATAAATATTAAAGGCTAAGAAATGAATGGTCAATTCTTGGACTAATGATTGGTAATGTTTTAAATGTCCAGAATTACAATGAATGGCATTTTTACCTATCTAACAATGATTTCAAAATCTCCTAGGACTTTAAGATATTTGATGTTAAGATCAATGGCTTTGTACAAACCTTGGACTAATGCTCCATATTGAGCTATATTGTTTGTGCAATTGAATTCAAGTCTGTAGGCTAACATGGTTTTTTCTCCTTCTAGGCTTACTAAAATGCAGCCAGTGCCTACATCATCTTCAGATTTAGAACTGTCAAAATAAAGAGTCCAAAATAAAGAATTAACTACTGGTTTATCTATAAAACTAATACATTTTGAAATGTATGACTACGAAAAATTCTCGATCTGAGAAATAACTGCATTATCAAAAAAGGGTGATGGTTGAGCATTGAAATTTCCCAGAAATGATTCTACTGAGTAGTTTCCAATGATGTTATTATTGAATTCTAGTGGCTCGTTCCTTTAAGATCGGTGACTGTATGTTTCATGAACTTTTCACGGTCTATCCGGATTTGATTTGACTTTCCATTATATGGTAGCCATATATGTGACCAATCTATTGCAAAATATCCATGAATTTTTTCAGACCAGTCTCTTCTTAATACCAAACTATAAAACTCAAGAATATCAGCCACCAATATATTGATTATCTGAGCAACCTTGGGATTTGACACTACAAGGAAAAGACCCTCTAGCGGAGGTTATAAAAGAGGTTTTTAGTTTTATAAAATTGGCCAAAATTGTCAAAAAATTATTTTCTACAACATTCGATTATGGTTACGGAGGTTTTGGCGGAGATTTTAACGGAAATTCAACACAACTAAAAAAACTGGGCTGTCAGAGGTTATTACGGATGTTTTTTTCATCGGTGTGCTACTAAGTTTTCAATGCACCGATGCATGTCATCTAGACAGTGGCCCTGGGGCGATCAAAGGTTTCTACACTGAACCGTCAAGGTATAAAACCGCACTATGTGCATTGTTGGTGATACAACGCACGGGGTCGTACCAATTGGTCTTGGGATTTGTGCGGTGCCCATAGGTCGTCTCAATGCACTGGTATGTAGACTTATAGAAACACACCATTGTGTCATATCAGACAAACACACTCATATTTATAATTTGTATTGGTATTTGTGCGGTGCCCATACATCGTACAAATGCACCAGTGCGTAGTCTCACATAAAAGCATCGATGCGCAGTATTGCACAAACGCACCAAGATTTTTAATCGGTTTTGGTATTTGTGTGGTGCTCATAGGTCATAGAAACGCACCAGTGCGTTGCAACATACAAACGCATTGATGTACAGTAATTGACACGCACCGGTGTTCATTTTGTATTTTTTATAAACATCAACGTGTGACAGTGCAATTATTGTGATTTTTCTAAATTCATTATTCATCAAATGTTGACATATCTTATAACAATATTCATATTAATTAAATTTTTATTAATGCATTTGAATGTGATGTTTGGATTACTTTTTTATATCATATCATAATTATTGTGATTTTTTAAAATTCATTATTCATCAAAAGTCGACACATATATATCTTATAACAATATTCATATGAATTAATTTTTTATTAGTGCATTTGAAAATGACAATGAAGAACACAATAGAACATATATATATATATATATATATATATATATATATATATATATATATATATATACGATAGTCTTTGTCATACAAAATGGGACAGTTATTTGGTGTTTCACTTTGTCTTTCAATTGAGACATATTATTACATTAAGCAAAATGCTACACGATTTTCACAAACAAATATTTCAAAATACAACACCTTGCTTTGATATCCAAACATAGCGTCTATTACATTCTTAGCAAGCAGACTATCAACGCTTTAGAGCTGCTTCATGACTTGGGAGACTTGGGTTATTTTCAGGAATGTTTTGGTCACAGTGTTGATTGTTTTCTTCTTCTTCACCTTCCATATAAAAACATAAAAATAAACTAAAATGAGTGTATATAGATTGGTGAGAATAATGAAAATTGAAATATTAAATAATATACATCAATGTAAATCGAAAATAAAAATGACGTACCATAGCAACAATTGACTCATAAACTATACACTTTCTTTCAAAACCATGTACCATGCCATCTTTCAAAATTTCATTTGTTGCTGCAGTTCCATACTTTGTTTCCTGAAAGTTTTATACCCCATAACAAATCATATATTTAATATAAAATATTTTCTTATTCTATTAATTATAAACGGAGCTAAGTAAAACAAGATCAACAGATGCTTACAAATTCCACAATTAATTTATGATATGCCAACATATACTCACAACCCATATTTAACCCAGTTTCAATCAATTCGTCTAATGGTTCTTCTTTGTATGTTAGCACCTGTTTGAAGACATTCAATGAGATTTTTGTAAAACAACTTAAAAAAATACAAAAATAAAATCTAGTTAAGTTGTTATAAGGAAGTAACAATTACTCACAAACTTAGATATCAACCTTTTTCTTCCTTGTCATCCTATTTTATGTGCTGAATGGGTTCCATTTTCTTTTCTTTTCTACAAGAAAATTCTTGAAAAGTAATATTTAATGCTAAATTGTTTATTTATTGTACCTAATGATCGAAAAATTCAATGATTACATATTACATTTGAAGCACGTTTTTTTTTAGATGACTCCTCCTGTGATGCAATTTTGTCCATTTCTTTGACCATCTCCTTGTACACCTTTTTGGACATTCCTATTGCCATATTTTGAATATCAGCTAGTTCATCTTTTGAGATTTTCATAATCTTCCTGAAAATGTAACATGACAATAAACTATTTACTTTTTATATTGATATATGAAAAGTAAATATAACAAAAGTGATATTTATAAATAATTCTAGACAAACATTTAAGGAATATTACTTTTTCACTCCTTTTTTGTTGTTGTACGTTTTTGCTATTAAAAGTCTGACATGTCTCATTGACCAATTCTCTGGAAACTCTTCCTGTAGTTTAGATAAAATTTGGTTCTTGGAATCATTGGATTGGTTTTTGTATAGTAAGTGGGAATAACACCTATACATTCGTTCCACTAGATCCCTCAAACTTTTGTAAAAAAATTTCCCCCTTTCATTAACCTCCAATATATTATTAATGAAAATTAAAAAATGAAGCTCATATTGGATCGATAGTATTTTTTCATTCACCTGATTCATCATTTTCCAATATTTCCATCAAACGTTTATGCTCTTTTGGTCCTATATCATAAATAATCTTATCGAGCTTCGTCATTTTGTGGCTCTACATGATACACAGTAAACAATACATATTAGTTAAACTTACATATATTTCAAAAATAATATTTTTTGTAGAGAATTTACAAAGAACTTGCCTTCTTTTTTTTTGATGTGTTATCAGTATTTTTGTTACTTAATATCTTTTCAGTCATTTCTTTATCAATCTGAAACTTGTACCATATCATTCATTAATATATTTATAAATAAATTGTCAAATTTTCAGGAAAAAAATAAATTTCAAGAAACCGGTGCACCTTTCATGTTGTACACACTGACGTCGGTGCATGGGGGTATTATAAATGCATCGGACAAACAGTATAATAGACCATACAGTGACATCCTCGTAACATAGCACACCGGTGCCCTATTTTAGATATGCCGCACTAATTAAAAAATTGTTTTTAAATTTTTTATTACATTGTACATGCACGGTGCGCTAGGTTACGCAGGGCGCACCGATAATAAAAAAAACCATTTTTTTCAAAAATTCACGGAAGGGCCAACATGGATTTGGATCCGACTATGCAGGTCATCCCATGGGTTGGATGTCAATTTAAAACGAAAATCCCTAATTTTAAATCATAGAAACAAGGAGAAGAAAGAGCAGAAACAAAAAAATGAAGGGTTTAGGTAAAAATGGATAAAACTATAGAAAAAGTAAAAAAAATAATCAAATTTAATCACGAGATTGTTTGAAATTCTATGCTACAGGGTTTGAATCACTAGAGGTTTGGATTTTGATTGTTTGAATACTTCTATTCAAACGTATTTCACTGCTCCACCGTGTTCTTGTGCTCTCTTGCTCCGGTCCGAGTATGTCTCCTACAAATCTCTGGCTAAAATTTTTAGCAAAAATAGTGAAATAATAAAAAGTGTTTAGCATTTAAAGAATTGTTTTATGAAATTATATTTTCAAAAATATTTTTCTGCCCATTTTTCAATTTGCCACTTTTTTTTCACTTAAAAAAAATAGGGTTGCACTTTTTTTATTTGTTTTTATTCGTCACTGGTGCGTCACTTAATAGCACTGCACCAGTGCATCCATTGGTAACACAGAACCGATGCGTAGTAACTAAAACACATTGGTGCGTAGTAACTAAAACGCACCGGTGCCCAGTAACTAAAACACACTAGTGCGGTTATCTGTACATGAGCACCGATTTGCGGTTGAGGCACCAAAATTACTTTTACGTGTGTACACCAAAATTAAGCATTTTGGAAATGTACATTTTGCTATGAAAATATTTGCGCCATTTCTTCTCAAAACTAAACCTCTTCTTCTTTCATAAAAAGAAACTTGAACCTTTCCATAACCTACAAAAATAAAAGGTGCCCCATGATCTTCTTGCTGACCCATGATATACTTTCTCATTTGTAAGTTCCTCCTCCATCTTGGCATCCAATTTCCTCTTTTCTCCTTTGTGCTTTTTATCTTGATCTTTAAATTTATACAATATTTGTTTTACAAGAAACTGACCTTGAATGTTCTAAGAGCAATGACAATGATTCCTTCATTCTGCATTTGTTAGCAGAAGAAGACTGATTTTCAACTAGATGATGCAGTTATTACATGTGGAGGCAATGGTTTCCCATAGAAAATGAGTATAGGGTTGAGTAGAGGAAAGACATTGAAAAATGGGCTATTACATTACTTTTCCAATGGGAAACCGATTTGCAGGTGGAAATATGGTAGCCGCAGGTATCTATGTTTTTCTTCCCACATAAATGGTCACTGGATTTTCATTTATAATACAAGAATACTTTTTACTGGTTTCATCTAGAGAGAGCATCATTTTCAATAACAAATGGAACCAAGGAATCCTTAAGTGTATCCCGTTCGCATTTTTTTCGGCATTTCGTTCTTTGATAAGTGATAATTCACTTATACTTTCAAAATTTTAGATTTTTGGGTACCTTCCATGTGATATTCCTCATTATCCATAGGACCACAGCTCAGACAAGTTAGAGATGCCATTCAGGTTCAATTGAAAGCTGAAGATGTGATTTTGTGACGTCAAATTTGTCAGTAAAAGTTTATGTTAGCCAACCAAAGCTCAGAAAATACTCCTAGCTTCTTTTAAACACATTCTAGAGAATATTTCCCTTCATGGGACCTACCAGCCCAATCAACAACGTCAATTGATCTTTCTCCATTGTCCTTAATGAAATGAGAATCCTTCCCTTCATGGTGCCTCTTGGCTTTATCAACTTCCTCAATTGATATTTCTCTACTATCCAATATTTCCTTTCCATCCTTATAACAATGAGAATTTTTACCTTCATGTGATCTCTTAGCCCGTTCAAGAGACTCAATTGATCTCTCTCTGAAATCCCTTAGCGAATAGGACTCCTTGCTTTCGAAGGACCGTTTCACCTTGCTAGTCGCCAGAGCGTCGACATATATTTCTCTGCCATCAACTCTACTCTCCCTTTCTCCATCATGAGACCTCTTAACCCTATTGCCAGCCTCAACCAAATGCTCTTTGTCGGTCTCAACTGAGCTTTCTCGACCACCCTTCTCAGATTTTCATAAACCTTTTCTCCTTTTGTACTCTGTCGAGCTTTGTAGTTGTATACCCCCCTATAAGTGTCTTTTTCCATCTTTCTATTTGAATCACTCATTTTCTCTGCTATAAACTTCTGAGTTGAAATTTTAACTCTCGTCTTTTCAAACCCTCATCTCCTTAGAAAAATTCTTGCATGCGATTCGAACCCTCTGCTGCTCCAAAATTGCACTTTACAGAATAAATTTGCCTTCTTAGAAAATATATTTCAATGACATACCTGGTTCGCGCGAGGTTTTATTTAACCTTTTTTCGGTGCGTAGGTTTTTATAGGTGCACCAGTGCAGTTTCGTAAGATCACGGTTTATTTTTTGGCGTGGTGTTTTATGACGCACCGGTGAGGAAAAGTTGTGAAGCACTGGTGCGCTACAGTACTAAGACGCACCGATGCGGGTTATGATGATAAGCGCAGCTGACAAAAAACCAGGAATCTCCGCTAGAAATGGTGTACTGTATAAAGTTCCTTTTTTGTGGTATGTAAGATCATAATAAAATAACGATAATTCTAAAGTACATGAATTTATTTGCATTATTTTCTAAACTTTATTATGTCACAAAAATTCATATTATTCTAGATTTATTATTTTACAATTATTTACAAATTTGCAAATTTTAATAAAATCATTTCACATTAATACAATTAAAATTTTACAAATATTTTACATACAATTAGAATTAGAATTACATTTACATTTACAATTACAATTACAATTTTACATTAAATATTTTACATACAATTAGAGTTAAAATTACAATTACAAATCCAAATACAATTTTACAATTTTACATTCAATTAAAATTTCAATTTCAATTACTATCAAGACATAATACTTAATAAATATCATGTTCATTTAATATTAAATTAATTAATAAACATCACGATCATGATAACCATCGTACAAACATCATATTTGACTAAAAAACACATTCAAATTCGCTAACATCATCATGATCATGATCATATAACAAAACACAATTAACATTGTATAACATCATCACAACACAAACATCAAATATACATCTCATGTCAAATAACTCATGCTATCACATACACATATATCTACAAGCTGCACATTAAATGAACATATCTAACATGACCTAACAATATACACATAATGATGATCACCAACATGTAAATTAAGTACAACTGCAACATGAAAATAACATACATGGACCATATATATGAATATATATAACTGAATAATGTTAAAAATATACAACTGTAATATAAATGTCATGGATCAGTTGGTGGTAAAACATCAATAGTAGTACTAGTCGAGGCTTTCTCAGTCAATGGTGCAGCCTCGATGGTCGATGGTCCAACCTGCTCATGATCATGAGTACTTTTGGATACTGCAGGCTGCTGACTGGACGTGGCCAATGGTCCAACTTCATCTCCATGATGACTACTGCTAGATGCTAGTGGAGGCTGCTCATCTGGCACGATGCGAGGTGAACGACCATGAGATGATGAGTTGCTACTCGCAGACTATTGATCACGTATTGCATCTCAACCATGCCTATAACGTGCAACGATCCTCCTCAGCTGCGTAACTAAGGCCGTAGCTCCTATGACATGCTGCATTAGCCTGTACATGTCACGCAACATGCCTCTCCACATCTGTAACAGCTTACCATCAGCCTATATGTCTCTCATATGAGTGGGCCTAATGCCCACCTCAACAATCAATGTAGTGAGTTGGTCACTCAACTCCATCCTGTATCTAGTATTAAGTTGACCACACCTAGCAAAAGGCGATACCGACACACCAGTAGGAGAAGGTCTCTCTGCACTAGACTCCTGATGATCCTTAGCATATGGCATGCCCTGATCGTCATCAGGATCCACACCTGGATCATGTGGTGGTGGCATCATGTCCTCGCCATCAAAAGACCCAATGTCTGCAAAATATATACAAGTACAAAAAAATAATTAGACAATTTAATAAAAACAAGTTAAAGAACATGTTAGAATAAATTTAAATAAAACAGTAATATTACCTCTATCATCTGGTGGCTCATCATCTATGAAGAGGATGTTGGCACACCCTCGCTAATATAATCCACCATAAGGATAGGGGACCATAATGAAGGAATGAAACTCATCAACACTGGCTAGCAACTCTAGTGCATCAAGCAATATCCTCGCTGGAAACATAGTCTCACCCCTCTTGGGCATCATCTGCCCCGACATGTGCATACGTGCCTCGAACACCGGCCTACGAGGTTGCCGAATAAAAGTAGGCCTTGTCTCTGGAAACCTCTCAAAAAATAAACAAAAAATATTTGAAGAAAAAGGGAAGTTGACCCTCCCTTATGTATGAGCACAACATCTATCTAAGGCTGTACAGAACTGCCACAAAAAAATGGTAGACAACCTGAAAAATCGTGGCTCTTATACTAAAGAATCGACATAATATAGATGCAAGCAAATAATTCATTTCCTGTCATCGGTGTTGTGTGAAATGGTCGAAATGAGAAGTGAGAGGCACTGCACCTCCTCACTACCAAATGCACCAATACATAAATGGCCTCTAGCAACCTGAAAATATGAAGGAGACAATACATTTCCTCCAATGTATCTCTAGCAGTACACTAATTGACTCCCTGCTACATAGCCAGCTAGAACCTCTAGGAATGAGGTAAAATCCACTCCTATCCTCGGTAGCCCTGTAATGAAATATATATCCTCCTCAGTGGGCATTTACCACTAGTTAGGACCAACCTAGAAAGCCCGTCAGTGGGAATTCTACCTACAGATAAGATGTCTCAAAAACACACCATATCCCTTTAGGGAAGTATCCTCCTCATTGAACTTGAGGAGGCCTACCTGCCTTAGGAGCCCCTGGGTAGTTGCTGTAATAGGGCGAGGGTACACATCTCTCTCCCTCTCTCGTGCCTCCCACAAGAAAACCATGTCATATAGCTCCACCTATTGTTGTTATTGTTACCCCTATTCTCTCTGAATGATTGACATATTAAATAAATAAAAATTATTAAATGATACATGTATTTAGGAATGTACATATATAATTTTTTTTGAAAAAAAAAAAAAAAACAGTTGGTGCACCAGAAAAAACAGTCATGCACCAGTTCCGTGCGTCTTTTGTTTGTTGCGCATCAGAGGTGATGCCCCAGATGACATTCAACATAATGTAGGCGGTGCACCTGAAAATTTTCAGAGCACCGTTGACTATGTACGGTGTCACGAGTGCGGTGCGCTAACTAAAATCTATGCCCCAGTGCGTATAGTTGTGTCAGCGCACCGACCTCCTAACTAATTACATATTCAACGGTGTGGTCTTTTACCAGGCCGCACCGTTGACCCTGTCAGAATGTCGAATGTGGTGCACTGACAAACACCGGGTCAAATATTTTCGTCAACGCACCGCATTACCACTATTCCACATGGTCAACGATGTGACTAACTAAATGACCGCACCGCATTTTTTTTTAATTTTAAAATAACGCGGTGTGCCTTTCAGTACTGCCTCGGAAATTGTGTGGATACCATTAGCACTGGTTGCGATGCGGCCTGTAAATTTTACAGGCAGCACCGCTTACCAGTGCGAGCCAAATGGCTCAAGTACACCACGCGACAGGAAAAAAAAAAATTAAATGGTTAATTTCAAGGTTATTTGAAATTCTAATCCGCTAAAAAGCTTAATTATGGAAAAAAAAGAAAAATACCTATATATTTGGCCATCGAGGAGACATATTGGCTGTAGAATTTGCAAAAGAAAATTTTCCCATCGTTTTACAAAATGCAAGAAGGAGATTGGTGGGAAATGCACAGTAGCAGTGCATGTAATGGGTGCAATGGGAGCACCGATGTCAAGGCGGCTCAGACAAGGATAAATTGCACTGGTGCTTGAGAGCTTTGGAGCACTGAGAAAAGTGAAAAATGAGGTTTTTTGGCTGTAATTTTTTTTATTTAACCCTGTTCCAGTGTGCGGGGTTTTATAGGCGCACCAGTGCAATTTCTAAATACTGCACTGGGTTGTTTCTGTTTTGGCGTCGTGTTTTATGATGCACCGGTGTGGAAGAGTTGTAAAGCACTAGTGCTCTACAGCAATACAACGCATCGGGCGGGTGTGTATGGAGCACACGGTGTCTGGTGTGCCAATGTTTTTTGCGCACTGGTGCTTTCTCTTGTTGAGCACACTGGTACAGTTTTGGATGATAAGCACACCAAGTAGAAAACATTTGCAAAACCCTCCGCCTGCCAACCTCCTCTAGTAACCTCTGCTAGAAATGGATGTCTGGGGTATTTTCATAAGGGGTTCCTCAAAAACATCCACTAGAGGGCCTTTTCCTTGTAGTGTGATGACAATCTGATAGAAACATAATTTATTTCTCCTACTACCTCTACTATGGTTCTATCAAGTTGTAGTATATGAACAAGAGAACTCTGAGGAGTTATGTTCAACTTAGCAAAAACTAATTTTGGAATTATATTAGAGGAGGCCCTTGAGTCTATTAAATAATTGTGGATGTTTTTTTTAAATATCTCATAGGTCAAGAGAAATGGAGGAGTATGAGAGATGGATCGATCACCTATCATAATCAAATATGTAGCATCAATTTTAGTTGAAGGAGAAGGTGGCTTACCCATTTCATTAGTAGCTTGCACTACTACTAGAGTAGGTAGAGCTAAAGCAAGGACTATGTTCAAGTCTCTAAATAAGATCTTCTATTGCTGCTTTAATTTATTAAGCTCATGAATTGAAATGTTGGCCCTATTTTTCTTCATATCTTCAATTACATTATACTCAATAGTTTCTAAGACTACCATTATCTTAGATGGAGGTGGAGTATCTGAAGTAAGAGGACTTGTTTGTGTAGCCTTTGAAGTAGACTTTTTACTTATTATTTTATCCTAAGCAGCAGTTTAATTCTTCTATTGTTAACTTGGTTGCATTGCTTCAGTAGTCTTTTTTCTTCTTGTACATACAGGTAAAGCTTCTTGTTGTTCTTCACTTGGTAGGATGAAATCCCAAATTCCATTTAGTTCAACTTCTTCTTCTTCTTCATTTACTTCTTCCTTTGTTTTATCTTCCTCAATATCTTGATCAAAATCAGCATTAGATATGATGTTCATTGGTTGAGTATTCGAGGATTGACCTTTCTTGAAGGGTCTGAAAGTCTTTTTTGAACTAGAACTTTCAGCGACTTGTTTCTTGATATCTGCCATCTCATTTGTCATAGTCTTCAAAACTTTCTGAAGACCTTCTACATCAAATGAGTCTTTAGATAGCTTATTTTTTGAATCATCTTTGAAGGATACCTTCTTTGATTTTCTATCTTCTCGATAATTCTTCTTCTCAGGAGAGGTTATGCATTTCTCTACATATAGAGATTACTTCATTTTTTCTGCAAATGTCAGTAGTTTTTCTCTATCAACAAAAATAGCTATATTGGATGAAAGAGATGAAATATACCACTCAATTTGAACTTCTGCGCCAGGAAATGATGTAGCATGAATTTTATTGAGTAATTTATTAATCTTGAATTAAAATATTTTATTTTCTCAGCTGATTCTGTTGGAAATATGATGCAGGATGTTGTCCTCGATGGCAACCCACTGAATGAAGATGAAGACATGCGACTCTTGACATGTGTTGTCCTTGATGGAAATCTACCTAATGAAGTTATGCTTGACTTGATGGACTTGGTAAATGATGTAAATCTGATGTGATATGATGTTTGTTAGCAATATGGCGCTGAGTGTTGTCCTTAAATGGCAATCCTCTTGATGAAGATGATGACAACTTACTTGATGAAGTTGTGCTTGAGAGAATATGTTCTTGATGAAGAAAATATGATGTATCTACAGTGTGTACAGAAGGCAATGAAGAAAGGAATTCAGAATGTGCTCAAAGTATGATGAAAAGAGTATGTCTCTATGTATACGCAGATCTGTCTAAGGGAAGTCGCGTATGCACGCGGAAAAGAACGTTCCAAGTCGCGTATGGGTAAAAGCGCTCAAAAAGTGCAAAACCAGGGGTAACCACCATGGTATTGACCCATTGTATTGGGTAATGATCCACCTAATTGACCCCGTCCAGGTAGTTTTGGGCTCATGGTATTGTTTTGGCCCATGGTATTGAAAAAGGGGCTCATGGTATTGAAAAGGATAAACCTATATAAGGAGAAGAAATTCATTGTGCAAATCATGAGTGTGGGTGCAAGATGTCTAAGCTTGAATGAATACTTCTCTCTGAAGTATATCTGAATGGAAAGGTTTACACTTGAATGATAAATCTGAATGTATGATGCACCAATGATGAAGAAGGGGATCTAGATCTGAATTGCTCTTGTATTTGCTAGATCTGATTATGGAAGGCATAGATCTGTGATGAGGCGAGCATCTAGGCGAACATCTGTCTGAAGCAAAAGGGTAGATCTGAACTGAATATCTGATCCGATGAAGTATGCTGCTCTGTAATGATTGAAGATCTATACGCTACTTCGCCGCGGAGGAAGCGCGTATATACGCGGCTTCAGCGAAGAGAAAGCGCGTATGCGCAATAAAATATACACTGAGGTATACGCTGGTTTGTGTGGACGGAAGCGCGTATATACGCGACATCGGTGAAGTAAAAGCGCGTATGCAAACTAGGGTTTGCTGAAGCAAGGGGTATGAAATATCTGATCTGTTCTGCTGTGTTTCTGCTATCTGATCTGTGTTGATATGTATCTGTTGGTGATGTATGTTTATGCTTAAAAGTATGGAAAGGGTCCAGTATGAAAATATGATGAAATGTGGCCTGCAAATGTTGTTCTATTGAAGTGGTTGGATCCAGTGTGAAAATTGATGAAACGTGGTCCATAGAGGTGCTGAGGGTTGTAGCCTTCAGTCAGGGGGTCGTAGCTCCCTTCCAGGTGAGGCTGGTAAACGAGATCAGGGAGTCGTAGCTCCCTTCCAGGTGAGGCTGGTAAACGAGATCAGGGGGTCGTAGCTCCCTTCCAGGAGAGGCTGGTAAACGAGTCAGGGGGTTGGAGCTCCCTTCCAGGAGAGGCTGGTAAACGAGCGCAGGTGGGTGCCTGCGTGCTGGTCAAGTCTGCGCCAGCACATATGTTGTGATATGTTTTCTCTATAATAAAATATTGAAGGCTGAGCAACTGCAGCGGTGGTTTTCTCCCGACTTGGGTTTCCACCTAAAAATCCTGGTGTTCATGTGTGATGCTTTGTGTGATGGTTTATTATGTTCTTACTGCACATGTTTACTGTTTATATAACATCTAATGAATGAATGATGGAATGATATAAGTGAAGAACTAATGGCATAATTAGATCTTTGTGTATACGCGAGTTTTATGAAGGATATCCGCGTGTATACGCTACTTGTCTTCAGCAAAGTAGCGTATGGGTTTTAAGGAATGAAAAAGTAAAAAGTTTTGAATATGCAGTAAATACTTATTCACCCCCCCTCTCAGTATTTTTCCCAACAATTTGTATCAGAGCGTGGTCCTTCTGCAGAAGCTTGATCGCTTGAAGGAGATCTGTCGCAATGGGAAAGAAGCAAAAGAAGAAGGTTACTCAAGGAAAGAAGAAGCCTCAGAAATCATGTATAGCAGAAATTGAAGGAGATGAAACAGGTATTGATCGTTGCTCTTGTATCTTACTTAATTGTATATGCAAGGATTATTATAGTGAAAGTGAAGATGAAGAAGATTCTGACCAAGCTCTACAAGTGCTCATGGCAAAGAAGAAGGCTACTCAAAGTAAGGAGATAGCTGAATTTGACAAAAATGAATCATATAGTGATTGGGGTCATCCCTTGAAAGATCTTAGTTGTGCAAACAATGGTGATGATAGTGATGAATATGCTATCGAAGCTGTCAAGATTAAAGATGAAGATAGTAAGAGAAAAGTTGTGGATCTAGAAGAAGTTCTAGAAGAAGTTATCAAAGATCAACAAAGAAAATTTAATGAGAAGGATTCTGCTAACAAAGCTTTGGTATTTAGACTGAAAAGGATGTTCGATGATGTATACAGTCGAAGTAAAGGATATCAAGCTGGAATCATCTCTCTGCAAGTAGAACTTGAAGAAGAAAATAAGAAGAATGAAGGACTTGAAGCAGAAAACGTTTCTCTAAAAACAGATCTGGAAAAATCAAAGAGGAAGAATGAAGGTCTTGAAGCTACAGTCATCACTCTACAAGCAGATCTTGAAGCATCAAGTAAGAAGATTGAGGAACCTCTACAAACGTTTGAAAAGGAAGGCCTTGAAACAGAAATCATCTCCCTCAAAGAAGACCTGGATAAATCAAATAAGAAGAATGCAGGACTTGAAGCAGAAAACATATCTCTGAAAGAAGATCTCAAAGCATCGAAGAAGAAGAATGAAGAGATGCAACAAACATGTGAAGTAAATGAAAATTGGTTGAAAGAAGAGATTCTAAATCTGAAGGATCAAGTAGAAGATGGAAGAAGGAAAGAAGAAAGCATGACAAAGCAATGTCAAGACTTGGAGGTTGAGGTAAATATTCTCAAAGGTAAATTAGAAGAAAAGGGTAGACTTTTGAGGTTTCAAGATAGTACTAAGATTCTGGATAATATTCTTAGTAGTCAAAGGTCTCCTTCTATCAAACTTGGTCTTGGTTTTCATGAAACTGTTAAAGGAGAATCTAGCTCACAAGGAGGTGCTAAAGAATCAAAGGATATCAATACAAAATCTGAAGTATTGAAAGAGTCAAAAGATCAACCAACAATCATGAATTCTCAAAGGAATTCATTCAAGAACGTTGAATGTTTTAAATGTCATAACTATGGGCATGTTGCAGCAAATTGCAGGAGCAGATCATTTCAGCCACAAACAAACAGGTTCTACTCAAAAAGGTACTCTAGTTTCTTCAGGGGATATTGTTTCTCATGTAACATGTATGGACATAAAGCAGTTGATTGCAAAAGGAGGAAGATTAGAAATACTCATTATGATTCTTATGCTTACTTTTCTGGACATATGAGATGTTATTCTTGTAACAAGTATGGGTATGTAGAAAAGGAATGCAGGTTGAACAGATCTAAGAAAGTGGACAATTTTCAGCACACTGTTAGGAAGTTCAAACAAATTTGGAAAAAGAAGGAAGACCAATCAGAAACGTAGGGAATTCTGACCCTACTACAGTCATCCGCTTCTGAATCTTACTTCTCTCATTGACTGCAGGAATGATGTGGGATACATTATGATATTTAGTAATGTATCGTCACAGGGGCAGCAATGTATGATGTCTCTCATGGTTGATTTGATTATTCTGGTTATATGTATTTCTGACAGTGCATCTGGTGTGAAGAAGAGACAGGAACAGAAGGTAAATTTGCAGGGGGAGATAAAGGAATGTAAAAAATTTCTATGTTTCACTTTCCATACGCGGGTTCTATTCACCAAAGTCGCGTATACACACGAGTTCCAGCTGACACAGCCGCGTATGCATTGATGATAAGGAAATTTATCTGATAGCTGAAGATCTGGAGCAGAGGTCCAGGGGGAGCATCAATCTAACTGCTGATGATTGCACTGTTAGCATCATTCTGGTTATACTCATGTTAATGAAATGATACTTGGTTATTTTTGTTGAAGATTATGGATGAAGCCTGGTTGCTTTATGATGAAGAGCATTCGTTGTTGAGATGAAAGTCTTATAATTCAGAGATGAGGACAGATCATGAAGAGATTGTTGCTGATGACTTGATGTTGAAGGTGTTTCAGATTGCACAAGTTAAGGAAGAGCACTGGTTTAGGGGGAGCAGCAGGTTGAGAGATCTTTTGCCTACATATGTTACTTCATGTTAAATCTTGAAGATCATGGTGATATTGGACCACATGGATGATTGCTTGACACCTATGTGAAGATGTTGTTCTGATATGAGAATCTCTCTTGGAAAGATTGTATTGATGCTGCAAAGAATCTGAAGGCTTGGTTACTATTGTACTGATGCCACAACCGTTGGATGACGATTGAAGACACAACTACACCATTCTATCTATCTGTAGTCCAGGGAAGCATTCAAATGTCTCAGAAAGAAGCTGAACACTGTCTTTGCCTCACAGAGAATCAGATCTGGTTGAAATTTAGAAGATGTCTTGGGATACGCGGGTTTCCTGAAACACAGTCGCGTATATACGCGAGTTCCTGCACAGAAAACCACGTATGACTAATTGCTGAAAATTTTTGGTTGGTTCAGCTCTCTTCATCACAGTTGCAGTGCTATTTGGTATCTATGATACTGTTTGGTATCTCTGGTGGTGTTCCAGTTCTCATAATTCTTTTTCTAATGTTTTGATGAAGATGCCTTGATGATTTGTTGGTGGAAGTTTTCAGGATGCACAAACTAAGGGGGAGCCTTAGTCATTTGGAAAGATTGCTTGGTTGCACAGATTCAGGGGGAGCATTAGTTTTGTTGAGTATAATGCATTGCTGGCATTATGGTGGTTCTGATACATGATCTCTCTTGAGGTCTTTTTGGTATTAATTATGAAAATTCATATTTGTACTTTGATGAAAAGGTCTGGTTGAGACCCATGTTGTAAAATTGTAATATTCAGTCATGTAAGGACTTGTCAATTTGTAAACCCACTTGGTTGAGTAGCTGAGTCATGTTTGTAAAACCACTTGGTTGGGTAGCTGAGTTGAAATGTGTAAACCCTCTTGGTTGGGTACTTGAGTCTTATATGTAAATCCACTTGGTTGGATATTTGATGTAAGTATGAGTCTTTTGGTGATAGGAAGTTCATAGAGTCATGTAATTCATTGACAAATATGTTTGAAGATTCAGCATGAACTCAGGGGGAGCTTGGCCACTTCAAGCACATATCAGATCTTTAGAACGCTTCTTCCACATGAGGAGAGAGTATGTTGGTTTTGATCCGCCCATTGCCCTTGATGTCAAAGGGGGAGAGTGTGTTGGTTTTGATCCGCTGGTTTTGCCCTTTGCCCTTGATGTCAAAGGGGGAGAGTGACATGGTGTTTGAATGAAAAAGAATGGTGTCAAAAATGGAGAGAGTGACATGGTGTCATTGTATTCTTAATGTATCTATCTGTTGTGGTAACCAAACACCATCATGGTTGCCATCAAGTCCAAAGGGGGAGATTGTTGGAAATATGATGCAGAGTGTTGTCCTTGATGGCAACCCACCGAATGAAGATGAAGACATGCGACTGTTGACATGTGTTGTCCTTGATGGCAATCCACCTGATGAAGTTATGCTTGACTTGATGGACTTGGTAAATGATGTAAATCTGATGTGATATGATGTTTGTTAGCAATATGGCGCTGAGTGTTGTCCTTAAATGGAAATCCTCTTGATGAAGATGATGACAACTTACTTAATGAAGTTGTGCTTGCTAGAATATGTTCTTGATGAAGAAAATATGATGTATCTACAATGTATACAGAAGGCAATGAAGAAAGGAATTCAGAATGTGCTCAAAGTATGATGAAAAGAGTATGTCTCTATGAATACGCGGATATGTCTAAGGGAAGTCGCGTATGCACGCGGGAAACAACGTTCCAAGTCGCGTATGGGTAAAAGCGCTCAAAAAGAGCAAAACAGGGGTAACCACCATGGTATTATTTTGGCTCATGGTATTGGAAAAGGGGCCCGTGGTATTGAAGGCTCGTGGTATTGGTTTGGCTCATGGTATTAAAAAGGAGGGGCCCGTGGTATTGAAAAAGGATAAGCCTATATAAGGAGAAGAAATTCATTGTGCAATATATGAGTGTGGGGGCAAGATGTCTGAGCTTGAATAAATACTTCTCTCTGAAGTATATCTGAATGGAAAGGGTTACACTTGAATGATAAATCTGAATGTATGATGCACCAATGATGAAATGATGAAGCTGGGATATCTATATCTGAAATGTATTTTGTATCTCTGCCAGATCTCATATGGAAGGATTAGATCCGTGATGAGGCTAACATCTCGGCGAAAGCAAAAGGGTAGATCTAAACTGAATATCTGATCTGATGAAGTATGCTGCTCTGTAATGATTGAAGATCTATACGCTACTTCGCCGCGGAGGAAGCGCGTATATACGCGGCTTCAGCGAAGAGAAAGCGCGTATGCGCAATAAAATATACACTGAGGTATACGCTGGTTTGTGTGGACGGAAGCGCATATATACGCGACATCAGTGAAGTGAAAGCGCGTATGCAAACTAGGGTTTGTTGAAGCAAAGGGTATGAAATATCTGATCTGTTCTGCTGTGTTTCTGCTATCTGATATGTGTTGTTGAGTATCTGTTGGTGATGTATGTTTGTGCTTAAAAGTTTGGAAAGGGTCCAGTCTGGAAATATGATGAAACGTGGCCTGCAAGTGTTGTTCTATTGAAGTTGTTGGATCCAGTGTGAAAATTGATGAAACGTGGTCCAAGGTGGTGCTGAGGGTTGTAGCCTTCAGTCAGGGGGTTTTAGCTCCCTTCCAGGTGAGGCTGGTAAACGAGAGCAGGGGGTCGTAGCTCCCTTCCAGGTGAGGCTGGTAAACGAGAGCAGGGGGTCGTAGCTCCCTTCCAGGAGAGGCTGGTAAACGAGTTAGGGGGTCGTAGCTCCCTTCCAGGAGAGGCTGGTAAACGAGCGCAGGTGGGTGCCTGCGTGCTGGTCAAGTCTGCGCCAGCACATATGTTGTAAGATGTTTTCTCTATAATAAAATATTGAAGGCTGAGCAACTGCAGCGGTGGTTTTCTCCGACTTGGGTTTCCACCTAAAAATCCTGGTGTTCATGTGTGATGCTTTGTGTGATGGTTTATTCTGTTCTTACTGCACATGTTTACTGTTTATAGAACATCTAATGAATGAATGATGTAATGATATAAGTGAAGAACTAATGGCATAATTAGATCTCTGTGTATACGCGAGTTTTATGAAGGATATCCGCGTGTATACGCTACTTGTCTTCAGCAAAGTAGCGTATGGGTTTTAAGGAATGAAAAAGTAAAAAGTTTTGAATATGCAGTAAATACTGATTCACCCCCCCTCTCAGTATTTTTCCCAACAGATTCATCTTTTGGATTTGATAAATCATTGATGAGTGTAGCAGTGGTCCTGTCATCCCAAAAATTAGCTATAAATTGTTCTTCGAACATATTCCAACTAGTTATAGAGTGGGAAAGCAGTGAAAAATACTAGGATCCTGCAGATCCTGTGAGAGTGTATGGAAATAATCTTACAACAGAATCCTCTTAAACTACTCCAATTATATTGATGGCTAACATATAATTATGAATGCGTTCTTCTGTCGAAAGACCATTATCAGGATTGAACTTAGGTAACCATATTTCAGGTGCTTTTGGTAGAGCATGAAGAGGAGTGGGTATATTTATAGCCCTTGGGTTGTTCCATGGTCGTACATTTGGTGGAGGTACTTGGCCTGCCATTGGACCTTAAGTGTATGTGATGGATTGAGTTTGAGTTGAAGAAGAGGCAGACTGAGTGTTAGAACTGGTTGAAGGGATAGTAGTTTGAGTACTGGAACTAGTTAAAATAACACTAATTGTTGGAGTGGAAGTGGTGGAAATGAGTGGAGGTAATGGAGGTGAATGAGATAATATTTTTCTAGTGATTGACTCTAATTGAGTCCTCCTTATTCTCTTTTGAGTACCATCGATGGGAAATTCAAAATGAATAATTCTTGTCTTTTGACTTTCTAATCAAGTTAATATTCTGCGAGGTTGTAAAGAAGACGAAATACTGATATCCAATTTTTGAGAAGATTCAGGCTTTTTAGTAGAAATGGATACTCTCTCTAACTTTTCTATCAAATATTGAACTTCAAGAGGATTTTTATGAGACTCGGGAGATAGTATGGTTGAGTATCACTAGGAGACTTAGGAGAAGGATGATCAACTTCAGATTTTAAAGATGAATATCTAGATAATTTTCTCGAAGTTGATGGGGATATAGAGGGAGAGAGACTTTTAGATTTACCTTTAGATTGATCAGACCTTCTTTCCCTTCACAAGGCCCTCCTTGAGGCCTAGGGATAGTGGGACCAGTTTCCCAATAAGGATGATTTTGGGTGTGTTTTGATTATATAGCATGCAATGGAAAATGATTCTAATATATCACATGCATCTATCTAAACTATCTATTATACTATATACCCAAGGTGTTTCTTCCTTTATCCAATCTAAAGAGGTATATTTCAACTATTAGTAATGTAGATTATTTAACAGTCGAAAGAGATGAAAATTATGTAAGATGATTCTTCTAACAAAATAGTTTGATTAGAAGAATTGTGATAATTATATCTCATTCATATGTTTGATTATATATCAGATAAGAAATCACAGACAAATATTATTACAAAATTGCATGTAACATTCATCGATAATGACATTTCAAATATATAATGCAATAAAAATATGATTGTCAATCTAGAAATCAAGACTTAATACAAGTGAATAGAAGTACCTTATGTACGGAGTTCTACTCCTGTAAATTGATAGTATATATTTGCTCCTCTTCACTTTAAAGAAATTTAAAGAGTACAGTAGTGCAACATCAGTTAAACAGCTTCAAATGTCAAAAGATAACAGACTGTGTTCCATTAATTCATCAAAGCATTCACAAACTTACAATAGTGAATTCTTTGAGAATTTTTTTGACAAACATCTGGACCCTTCTCTAAATGCGTGAGAGGGGTTTAAATACTACACTAAATATGTTTTAAAATTAGATTATTACATAAAAATAGAGGAGGTTTCAAATGACCATCCTCATAAGACTAACTTTAACTACAATCTAGGAGAAAAAAGTACCAATATGGTTTATGAATTCTGATCTTTCTTTTGGATTTGATCCTGAATTTGACAAATATCTAGCATGGGCTTGAGCTGAGCTGGTTGCAAAATCCTCGATCTGACCTGTCTCTTGAATATCACATTTGAGAGTGCTGGCTATGATCTTCTTGTTGAATTTGTTAAAGACTATAGAGTTTGGTATTGATGATAAGGTTTGATTAGTAAATTCCAATAATTTTCTTGATCAAACTTATTTACCTTTTTAATCATTTCATTCTGTATTTCTACCTTTTGTTTCCATTGTGTTTCCATCTGTTTGACTTCTGAGAGCACTTCAGACGTGCACTCTTTGATAAGTTCTACTTTCGCAAGATTTTTGCACACAGATTTAGTAATTTCCTTTGTCAACCTTGATGTTTTCGATGCTACTTTCTCTGCTTTCTTTATTTGTGCCTCCAAATCCTTAAATAGGATCTGCTTGTGGGATTTTTCTATCTGGGGTAGACCAACTTCCTTGCCTAAGTCTGATGCTTGCCATTGAATGTATTCATTGATTTTTCTTTCGATCTTCTCACATTCAAGTTTTTGGATAACTACTTTCTGGATCAATATTTCACTTGAGTCACAATAAGAGCTAGTAATAGAAGCTTGTTGGAAAAATACTTCTTGTTGTTGCTTTAACTTAGCATTCACATCCAATGCTTCCTTTATGAATTGCTCTAATTGTGGCTGGCTTTGTAATATGTTCATTGTTGCTTCCAGTTGTGCTTACTTCTCAGTGAGTTGTACTTGATGGTGTAAATTAAGACTTTTGAAATCCTTTTGAAATTGGGAAATCTTCAATTCTATTTTCTCGCTGAAGTTAGACTTTTCTTGATTTAAAAATATCTCTAATTATTTTATTTTGTCTTATCTCTGCTTTAGTAACATTTTAACCTGAGTAGATTTATCAACAAAGGAAGTAGCATATGCCCCTGCAAATTGTGATAGTTTGGTTAAATTTTCAGTAGGATCAGCTAGAGGATATTTCCAGAAAACATCAACAAATTGATTTGTAAGATCTGTGATTGTATCATCAATTATTCTCCTTTTTCTTCTCTTGACTATGGCCTTATGACTAGGACTGTAGAAGACATCCAGCGAAGGAATTTCATCAACTCATAACACTATCTATTCTGTGGGATAAGCTGATATGATCTCTTGATCATGAGTTTCTGGAACTTTTTGTAGTGGAGTAACAGTTTCCACTAACTTCTGGGAATGTTTAGGTGTTTGAAAAATGGCAGCTTGATCAGTATTGGGATTTGTTTAAGGAGTATTTATTGCTTTATAAAACTCATCCCATTCACTATTCAAATATTTGGTTGGGACTTTTCTGACTGATCATGTATCTTGACTGTGTTGAACTTCTTGGGAAGTTGACTCTATTCCATTACTTTCTCCTTTTTCCTGCATCTCAATCTCTTGGATTACTTGATCAGTTATCTTTACTGGGTTTTCCTTTTTGTTTTCGGATTCATTTTCAGAATGATATTAATTCTGATATTGATGCTATGATTTTCCTGACTCATCTTCATACATGTCTTTCACTTCATTATCCAAGCTAATACTTGGAGTAGGTCTATTGACATCTTCAATAGTCAATAAATCCAGAGGAATATTTTCCAATATTTTACTTCTATATGATTGGAAGGCTTCTAAGACATATTGATTAAGTTGATTGGATGCAAACTTAATTACATCTCAAAATTTTTCAATGCCTTGAAAGAAATCACCAAATCTATCTATTTATTTCACAAAAGGTTTTAATTTGAGCTTTGTGATGTATTTTTTAATTACATAATTTGAATCATATGGTCGTCTTGGAATTACAGCCAAATTCAATAGATTAACTTTCAACACTTCTTTTTAGGCATGACCAATAGAAAAATGTGCAAAAGTACAGCACTATAAAGGAAAATTAGGCCAAATGACCTTCTTAGCATCTTTATGCTATTTTGAAATACCATTTACAAAAATCTGGTAGGCTATCTCTCGTGCAAGTAATTTGTCAGGAACATAATATGGAAAGACATGAGGAGAAGCATAAATCCCAAATACTCTGACATAAGTGAAAATTTCTTGTGCGAACTATCTATCAACAGACAAAATGTCTGTACTAGCATCTTTGGAAACCCTAGGGATTTCTCATTGAATATCATCTTGTGCATAGGCAACATGACTCTAGGGAAAATTTTGTAAAAATTAAAATGGAAGCCTGAATCCCAAATATCTCTGTGGTAAATATGGATTGGGGTAGGGTCTTGGGTTGTCCATTTCCATCCCATGGTATGAAAACTAGAATAAAATCAAATTGCGTCCATGACATAGGCACTCATATAAAAGGGGGGTATTTCTCTAGATGAAACACTTCTTTTACTCCTATACTCCATGATGTTTTTGGCTAAATTATCAGATAGGATATTTTTCCAATTCAAAATTAAGGAATTGACGATTACGTCAATCAATGGGACCCAATCTATAGAAAACCTAGTTCTATCTGGTTTTCCAAATAATCTAGACAACATATTGGCAGCATAACAATAAGGGGAAGGAATTTGTTCTATAAGGTATGTACCAAGTTTATCTCTTTTAATATTTCCCTGGTCTTCCTTCCATTCCTTTATGAATTTCATCAAGTCTAGATGTTCTGCTCTAAAGCTTTGAAGAAAATATTTGTCATAATTATGTTGTGGGACAGATAAGTGGTACATTGTCCTCAAATATTCTTCCCTAAACGAACCGATATTCTCGTCCTTTGAATCCTTGAATGTTCTATCTTCTATGTTCAAGTGGTCAATTACCCACTTAACCATATCCTTATAGGGGAGAATATTTGGCCTTGCTGCTACCTTATGGATGAATGAACATGCAACGTAGAAATAGTTCAGGTCTAAAGAAACAGATGTGTTTGTTGTAGAAAATTTTATTATTACCCTTTGATTCTCATCCTCAAAAAGATTATACATTTCCTCCCACGTATAACTTCCACAATCCTTGTTGCATGTGGTGTCTGAGAATAGGGGAGACATATCTGAGTTTTTGGAAAATGGTGCTTAGGCAATTTCTTTGCCTTTCTTTCTCATTTCTATTTCCCTCACTCTGTTAAGTGGTTTCCTGATTTCAAGCGAACAAAAAAACATTAAAAATGTAGAGAATAGAGAGGAAAACATAATTGAAAAAATCTGGCATTTCATCACTTCAAAACATGCTCGAAGTAGATATGAATCTATCAAAACCCTATTTCTATTAAATGTCGTTAATCATCAATAATCATTTAAAATCAAATCTCTTATACCTTCATGTGAAGTATCTATCGATAAATTTAATATGGTGGATCACATATTCAATTTGATTTGACATGATTCATTTCGCATGCTTGAGTAATTAACTAACATTCATCACATATCGCAACTTATAAATTTTCCATTTATGATGTTACCCATAAATCCTGCGAAATGAGATCTACGAAAATCGCACATCACAACTTTTATGCGGTAAATGAGTTTTCTTTTAGTTAAGTCCTGTGAAATGCAAAGTGCGCATTTAAGAATTCAAGTGGTTGCACTTTATCAAACTTTGAAACTTTATTTTGATATCCTTGTTGGCTCATCAGGTCCACGTAATCATAACTTTCATCGAATTGCTTATAATTTTGATTGTTTAAATGAGGCGCACTGCGATTTTGGTTTATAATGGTGATTTAAGTGTTTACAATAAGATTTTTATATGACTTTGGAAAGAGCTTAGTTTGTAAGATATGAAAATTGTGATGTGCACAAAGGAATGAAAGCGGAAAAAGAAAAATAAACTTTATTTCCTAAAGTTTTTTGACTTAAGCTAAAAAATAAATGAAATGAATTTACTAATTATTTTTAAAGGTTCCTCATTTATTAAAATAAATGGGGGTTGTTGTATAGCACAACACGGCCTCAACCGCTTGCAGCGCCTTTTCAGCTTGCATGTATCATTCAAATTTTTAGAGCCCTTTCCTATTTTAAAAGGCCTCTTTGGTTGTACTTATATCTCACGTACAAAGATATTATTGTATAAGTCCTGGTTGTTTTCCCAGACATAGTATGTATGTGGGATCCATTATCATATTTTTTATCTAGCCCATGTTTATGCTAGCATGTATTATATAGTTCAGTCCCATGTTTGCTCGACACTCCATTAGTCTTTGTACTTTGTTATCTCGGCGGCAATAGGTATGCCTCCCCCGCCTCATGTAGAACAGGTACTCACTCATAAAAGATACTTGTCACACCTATAAGTCTCACTTCCTCAGGGTTTTATCCTCTTGCGCTTCAATCCACCTTATATTTCTCTCTCTGACTCCCCCTTCGGTGTCTAGTGATTGTGTTCTTACAACGTACTTTGGTCATACGATCAGCTCCTAAAACTCGCAGGCTAGGGGGGAATCTGTTACACCAAATTTTGGTCATCTAACCGGTTACTATTAGATGGACTAAAGTGCACCATGTAAGACCAAATTTACCATAGTAAAATTGCTTTCACTATGAAAAATAACTTAATAATCCATAAATTATTAAGTTGTTTATGGTCTAAACAAGGAAACCCCATGAGAAATAATTGAATAAATCCTTATTTGGTTTATTTTCCTCAAGGGATAATTAATTAAACCATTGTTTAATTAATATTCCTGGTCATATTTAACCCAAAACAGGAAAATTAATTAGATAAATCATTATTTATATTATTATTTCCTAGGAATAATTATTTAAAACATTATTTAAATAATATTCCTTGTTAAATTTGACTAAATCATTTATAAATAACTGACTAAATCACTATTTATTTAATTATTACTTAACCATATTCTTAAAATAATAAATAAATCATTTATTTATTTTTTATTTCTAAATAAAGGGATTTGACCAAATTCAAATTCCTTTTCCCTCCAACAAAAATAATAAAATATCCCATAAAAGTTGGATCTATATTTGGTTAATAATATTTCAATTATGTACCAATATCTAGACTAACTCAATATTTTGTTATAAATAGAAGGGTTTTTCCAATCATTCACTACCTTTTGTTGCCTAGAGATCACTCTTGATCTATACTTTTTCTCTGACTTTGATCCTCCCATCATTGTCATATTTTTCTACCTTTTTCTTGTGAGCTCCCTTTGAGTTCCAGTTTTGTTTTGGTTTTATGCACCATCAAGAGAGAGAGATCTTAGATCTGAAGCGTTGAGGACATACAAGAACCCATCCCATTGAGGGGGACTGGCAACATCTTTCTATGTTCCCTTCCCAGGTGTCATAATACAAAAAATTCTTTAAAAATTCTTGTCTTGTTCATTGGATGCATGGAGCAACTCTTGCTTATTATTTTTTGTTTAATGTCTTTAATTGCATAGATCTGTATTTCTGTAGCATTTATTCTGATCACTAACTTCATATCTAAGAAAATTGACATCCATCTTTGATGTTAGGGATGTTTGTTATGCAAAACTAAAGTGAGATTTTTCATACGCTTGCGATTAGAATTCACACTAACAGTCTCAGTAATTTAGCCACGGTTAATATTTAACACACAAAATCAAAAAATATTTCAAAAGAATACACCTAAGGTTGCTAAGAAAACAAGCAGTTTGAACACACGCCTACAAAATCTAAGAGACAAACCACACACAAACAATATGTTTCCACAATAAAAACACTAGTTGGTGATGAAATCCAACATCACAGAAGTTAATGTGGAAAATTGGCAGTTGGAATAGTTACCCTGACAACCTGCTTAATGAAATATTTTGGTGCAAGTCCCTTCAATATGCCATCTCGAAGTGAAGAGTACCCTCCGGAAAGTCCAAGTGAGTCTAGCCAACGTCTTTTCCAGGTACAATGGGACCTTCCCTCCACCGTCACATTGGGAAAAATCCTAAATATTATGGCTACTATGGTCACCAACTAAGAAAAATGCACCTAAGGGAATAGTCTATGATTCGATATACACGCAAGGGCAGAGTATCAAGCTCAAACCCTGTGAAATATCATCGACATGGTAAATTTAAGTTTTTCTAACAAGTGACCCCAGGCTTCTCGACAATGGTTAATATGAGGTTTAATGTTTGTATTATGTGCACATCTTCTATCTTCACCAATGAGATAGGTATGATTACCTCATTGGGTCAGACATGACCTCGTGCTTGACTCTTTTAAGAAGAGCTTCCCAGAGTACAAATGAAACAATTGGATTTCCCTACTGCAAGATACTACTTGTTTATTTCAACTGATTTGGAATTTTTATTACAACCTATTCCAAAGAAAAATCCTAAGAAAAATTGGTGGAATGAGCCCTAGAAAATGTAAAAGTTTCTAGATTGATTTTATTAGGCATTGTATTGATTTGGTTGTTACTTAATGAAAAGGGTATGGAATTGAAAACTTGATGATATTGTGACCTGACACAAAATACCATAAATGCATCTATATGAAAAATTCAACTCTTTCTATTTAGGAGAAAGTTGAGAGATTTTTTGAATTGAAAAACAAAAACTTCCTCACACTCAAAACAAAATTCCTTTCGTAAAGAAAAAAATTTCATTAAGAACTAAATTTCCAATATGATCAATTTCTCTTTTTTGAATAAAATTACATTGATAACCAAGTCAAAAACTACAATTTCAACAAACAAACAATTCCCAAAAGAAAGCGATTTCTAAAAACCCTAAAAATATAAACTTCAAAATCAAATCAAAGTCCTAATTATGAATCCTAACTAGGATACCTATGAATTTTTTCAAAATGATTTCTCTTAGTTGTAATTGTACTAAGAATGTTTCTACTTATCCCAATAGAAATGAAATCACGAAAGGGTAGATTGTAACAAATCAGACTTCAGTGATCTAGAATCTTTTCCATTTTGCAAATGAATAAGAAAACAATATTCATAAAAGTAAGGTTGGCTATAATCCTAATGGCTCAAGGAGACAAAGTCATAAAAATGGTGATCTGAAGTAAACAAATATATATTTCATAAAGAGCAAGAGTAAACGAGGGCAAACCCTAACTTGTAAAATGAAAAAAGGATGATTAATCACATAAGACTCCAAAATTGTTAAAAAGGAGTTCTCACATAGGTTTTGACAACTGGAGTAAATCAAGTTAAACTTCACGAATTTAGCGATCTGGATTTGAAAAGGAGAAATTTAATTTTTTCAAAATTTTCCAGGGGGTGCGCAGCCTCTCAGCTAACAATAGTGTGCATGTGCACTGGATTGAACTAAAAAGTTGCGCAGGGTGCCACTTTGTTTTCCACAGAAAATTGCGTAGGTAGAGAACAAGTTGGAAAAAATAAAATATAGTTTTTCTTTCCCAGAGATTCTAAAAATTCATCTACCCAACCACACTCAGAGAAGTCAAAATTTTAAAACTAAAATTTCAAACTAAACACAAACAAATAAAACTAAGCACTAATCCCCAGTATGGTCGCCAATTTTTTACCATGATTAATCCCTCTTGCAGACAAGAGAGATATCCCTAGTACTCCAACGAGTAACTAGAAACAAATGTCCATTGAATTTCTCTTTCTCTAGATTATTTGTATTTTAATATTATTAAAATTAGGAAAGTAGAGAGGACATTCTCCTTCCCTTAAGTCCAAATGTTTGATGTAGTCCTTTTTCTATCGCTCCAAAGAAGTTCTTTAATTTAGAGTAGAATCTACAATCATAGATAAGACAAATAATCAAAGCATCTGCAATATATAAAAATCATAAATACTAATCCAACTTAGTGATCAATGAATCTAATTATTGATATCATTTCCATGAATTCAGAAACAAAACAATGAGAAAAGAGATCTATATGTATTATCATAAATTAAAAAGAGAAATATTATAACCAGATGCCTTGATGCTGTATATATTCCTCTCGGGGTCTCCAAAATCGTTTTCCTTCAGTATAATAATACTTCCTCTTAGAATTACCAGCATGAATTCATGGTCACAAGGATGTGATCTTCAATTTGTCAACAAAAACTCACTAGTATAGAAAGTATGAACTCTCTCGAGCTTAGAAACTATATAAATCAGTCTCTATTCGCATCAGTATCTCTAGGTATCTACCCTTCAACCTGAAACTTGAGCTCAATATATAGAGAGATTAAGGTAGTTTCAGATCCATTAAGAGAGGGATGAATTCCTCCCATGAAGGTATTTGAGTTCCTTGGACCAAGGGATAAAATCCATGCATGGAGGGATAAAGCTCTAACTGGTGCAACTCTAGAGGCTTCCAATTGGGAGAATATTCAACCAACTGGGCTTCTAGAAGTTAATTTTTAATTTTACTTTCTTTTCACGGGGGTGCACAGGTTTTAGTCTCAAAAAAAGCGGTGATTGCCACAGCTAATGGAAGAAGCATCAATGAATGCATAGGAAAAGGCTATAAAAACCATGCAGAAAATATTTTACAGAGCTTTTCTCCAATTTCGAAGACTTGATTCATGAACATGAGTGTTTTTGACCTCTAAGGGAACATGATATGGATGGTGATAGACCCATATGAATAGTCAAATTTCATGGTGACAAAATGACGTGTAGCAGTTATGTACATATTGGATATGTGTTGTTGTGTACATATTGTATTGTGTGCATGTCGTTTATGCGGTGTTGTGTACATATGGTGTTGTGCGCAAGTTGGATATGCGGTGTTGTGGACATATGGTCCTATGTACATGTTTTATATGCAGTTCTATGTACATATGGTGTTGTGTGCATGTTGTACATGTGTTGCTATGTACCTTTAGTGTTGTGTGCATGATTGTACATGTGTTGTTATGTGCATGTGGTGTTGTGTACATGTTGTACATGTGGTGTTGTGTGTAGGTGGTGTTGTGTACATGTCATGCATGTGGTTTTGTGTACACGTGTGTCGTTTACATGTCATGCATGTGGTTATATGTACATTTTGTGTTGTGTACATGATGTACAAGTGCTGCAGTATACATGTGGTGTTGTGTGCACTTTGTGCAGGTGGTGTCATGTACATGCAATTTTGTGTACACGTTGTGGAGGTGGTGTTGTGTACAGGTGGTTATGTGTACATGTTGTACATGTTGTATTTTTTTTCATGACATACATGTTTTGTTGTGTACATATGGTACTACGTATGTGCATTGTGTATTTTTAGTGTCGTGATATGTGTATTTGTTATGTTATACTCTATGTATGTATATGTATTTTGTTGTGATGTACACCCGGTGTAAGTGTATGTGTTGTTTGTACACCTAATGTAGGTGTATGTGTTTCATTTTATGCCAAGTGTAGGTGCATGTATTGTTTGATGTTGTATGTTATGTGTATGTGTATATGATTGAGGATAAGATAAGGAACCAGATGCTTTCCAGGTGGGGAAAACTAATTCAATGTGTGTATGGAAAGGACAAAGGCATAATAAACACATTGAATGAAGGATAAGTATCAGTATTTTATTTCGGTGTTATTATGCATGTAATCATGATTCTAGTTTATGATGGATACATGTGATATATTATTATGATTTACGATGATTTCATGTGAATTATGATTCTTATTTATGATGGTTTTGTTTTGAGCTAACCGAATGTGATATGTTTAAACATGATGAATTGATAACAACTAGTTTGATTTTTTGTGATAAGAAGTAAACATTATTGCAAGTGTACCTTATTGATGAGAATTTATTTCAATTTATTTTGACTCTAATGGAAATTATGTGCTTGGTATAAGAAAGCATGAAATTCCTGGTTGGGTGGTTGAAACTTACTACAAGCATTAGGAGCAATGACAAAATGAATTGGAATAGGAAACAGTATGTTGGTAAAAACACTTCAAGTGTAGGTTTGTTGCAAGGCACTGGTGCCCAATAGTTTCCATTGATTTCCATGAGCATGCTATGACCAATATGATGTTTTGATACAAGTATATCCCTTGGTTGTTTGACCTTCCGATGCGAGGAATCCTTGCCAAGGGAGGGGTTATCGGAGGGATTGTATAGTAGAGAAGGGTATTCCCACAAAACTTGGAAGGTGTGTAACTACACGAAAGGGGGTGACCGGATTGCCTGAGGGACTATGTGGTAGAGAAGGGAAGGTCAGGGATGTATTTTTTTTGGTAATTATCATTTCCATATGGAATTAGATACACATTGAGAGTGCTCCTTGGAAAAATTAGTCAGTAACTATTCACTGAGAGGACAAGTGGCCTAATATTAAAGCACTAGACATTCGATGTAGTTTGGCTTTGGTAGTGAATCTTGGACTTCTTGGGAAGGAGGTGAATCTTGGTACTACTTTGAGAGTGGAGGTGTGAGCCTCTGGATTACCTTGTTGTGGATGCAGACATCGTATCCTTTTATTTTTTGGTTGAGAAAATGTGCATATATGTATATGTGTATATTTTTGTAAATAATGTATCGGGCTAGATTTATAAATCTCCATATACAATATGGTTATTTGTTGGTTGAAGAAAATTTGCATTTGTATATGTGGTTGTATTTTAAATACCATAATGAGTGGTGTTATAAATATCCAATAATGGTATGGTTTTCATGTTTTTAGTTGTGGTCATTGTAAATACTACAACGAGTTGTGTTATAAATCTCCATAGGTAGTATGTTTTTATTTTCAATGGTCTTGCTGGTTGTAAGTGTCATTGAACACTGAGAATGATGTTCCCCCAAGGGGGAGGGTTCTGTAACAACCTTGGTTAAAAATTCATGTAAAAGAAAATAATACCAAGGTCATGGGACATGTATTCCAAGTTGAATGGTGGGAAAAAAACAACCTAGTGGGTGTCACTTTAGTTTATTATGGCTAAAGGGAATTGGCAAAGGAATTGGAAAAGGATTTGGAAAGGAAAAGAGGCATTATTGGCATTTTATTTATGAAAATAAAGAAAAATAGGAGAAAATGGAGGTGAAAGGTCACAGGTTGCATATGAGAAGGAAAATTAAGGAAAATAATGAAAAATGAAGAAAATAGCAGCCTCATTGATAGAAAGGCTTTTGAGGATTAGTTGGTAACCTTTTGCCAGTTCTAGACTCAAGCTATTTCTTATATTCTATCTTTCATAATCTTGGACACTTAGAGTTTTCTTGGATCACTCTTGGAGGAGTGCATCACACTTTGGATTTTGAGCAAGAAGGGAAAGGAAAAATAGGAAATATCAAGAGGACATATTAGGATCAGCAGCTACAATGGGTTTTTCTTGCAGGTATCAAGTTGCATGTATGTTTTCCTTGCTAATTTTGGAATGCATGGAACATGCATGTGTTTTCTTGGTTATGATCTGTCATTATCATGGAGGATTTCCTGGATTGATAGTGGTTTTTCCTAGCCTTGCCATTTCCTGGATAGCCATGGTGTTGTGGGTTTTACTTTTTTTTCTGGTTGGTTTTCATGTGCCTTTGGTTGTGGGTTGAGTTACTAGTCCTAGAATCCCTCATTGGAGAAATTCTCTAGAATCCCAATGAAAATTGTGGGTTGAGTTAATAGTCCTAGAAGCCAAGTTGGAAAAAAACTCTGGAGCCCTGGACAACTTTGGTAGACACCGATCAGGTGATGGTTAGTAATGTCTGACCATGAGGTGGAATCACTGGTTTAGGGTTGAGGTGGATGGCCTCTACAGGCCCTGGTTTAGTTGTGCTTGATGTCTTTCATGAGGCATAGGGTTGACTAGATGAGAGAAATATTTGGTTCAACCTAGTCTATGGTCGGGTGGTATGTGGAAGTCCCTAAATTGGTTGGATTTTCATATGTTAATAAGAGTTATTTTTTCCTTGGTATTTTCATGTGTAAAGGTACTTTATGTTATGTGGATTTAATGGTTATTTTCACATTGATATATCTCTGGATATTTGTTGGTTATAAGAATGTTCTATGACAATTATGATGTATGGATCTCATCATGTTTTGATCATTACCTGAAACAATAATGAATGAATGACATAATAGTGATAATGTAGCTAATGTGAGAAGGCATCAAGAATTCTTAATGATTCTTAGATAAGTATGAATGTTCAAATTTGTTTTTATGACCTTTATTTTACATTTACATGATGTTTTTGACAAAATTTATATCATGTTTAGGCTTGGTTAGGTCAATTCCTTGATCAGTTTTTGTGTTAGAGGATGTGTCCGGGAAGTGGTTTTGAGAATAGCCCTGAAAAAGTGTCTTAAATATCATAGTCTCTGGCATAAAACATGCTGAAAAATACTTTAGTCTCTCCCTTACAGGCATTGTGGGAGCAACTATAGGTTTCCAGTAGCGTGTATGCCTTGTCATGGGAGCGACTAGAAGTTTAATTCATTGAAAGGCTAGGCTAACTCATGGGTTGGGAATCTAGAGTGGTATATTAGCTCATGGGGGTTGTGTAGCACCTGAGGCAGGTATGTGAAGTGTTGGCTCATTATTTCCACTTCCTTAACTGCACATAGGGAGTTAAATCATATCATACTAACTCTTTGTCACATGTTTACCCTAGTGGACCGGTTAGCTTGGGTAAATTTGGGAGGAGGGAGTTACACAAAACAAGTTGTAAGATAAATTTATATATTTCATATTCTTTGAGGCCCTTTATGAGACCTTTTGGTACTTTACCATTTCTCCTTAGCTCTTCATTATTTTTTCAACAAAAAATGAGGCAACCTTGTGTTGAGAAATATTTAGGGAAATGATTAGAGTGATTTATATTTCTTTGATAATTTCTTGTGGTGTATTTTTACTTATCTTACTTATTAGGTTCTCTTATTATTATTATGTTTATGTAACATCAAACAACTACCAAAACAATAACATAGAATATAGGTTGCAAGCTAGGGCCAAAACCTATCCTCTTGAGAGGAAAACTCGTAAATCCCTTCTCTTCCTTATATATCCTTCAATAAATTAATTCCATGGCCTCTAGACCCATACCAATACCCTCCAAGACCAATTCTAACCTTTCTAGATGATGTTATTTCCTTTTCCAAGTTAAACCTTGTCAAATCTCTTCTAGTAGCACAACTTCGACCCCTAGTTGCAGAATTTTTGCCTCCACTGCAGACCTGAAATTTTCGGCCCTCCTGCATTTGTTGTTTCCACATGTCTAAGATTATTTTAGCCTCCCAGGACTTCCTTATACCTTGGATTTTATTTCTCTGATTTGTGGAGCTTGAGGATGGCCTCTTGTGACCTTTGCTTGACCTTCTTAGATTCTCCTCTTCAAGATCAAACTTGTAGAGGAAAACCCTAGATCTATTGCAGAAACCCTAACCTTCTTTCACACATGTGACAGAGAAATATCCCAAAACAAAGTCTTCTTCATCCTCTTCCTTCTTCACTTCCTTGTTCCTCTTCCTCCTCCTTCACTTGGATAAGTTATGAATGTGCTACAAGGAGGTCAAGTTTCCTCCTATATATATGCTTATCAAAGGTGGTTGTGGCTTCTCAAATTAGGTCGACTTGCCAACTACCAGACCGACTTGATATTGGAGGATATTTTGACACTTTTAAGGACAAAATTGATTTTATTTATAAGTTACAATGTGCCCGAAGAGGTATTCAACTTATGACAATGACTTATTTTGACATCTTGACCTAGGACAAACCCTAGAATCAATCAATGGGTATTTGACCTATAAAATAAAATACCTTGAGCATGAAATCCATGCTTCAAAAATGGTAATAATAATTTTCTTTAATTTTACAATATATGAGAATCAAAATTATATTTCATATTTATGAAGACCGAACCCATTTGAAAATTTTTCAACACTCCCTCTTAACTAGGGAGGTATTCATAAATGGTACATGGGCATTCTCAATATGAATAGATCTCATAAGAAGATTCGAATTGGTAACCCATATGTATATCATCATTTCAACCAAAATTTTCATATTGAAAGGCCTTAACTAACAACTCTATCCCTCCACAAGATCATATCACAATGCTGGCGAGACCAATGATTTATAGACATCATAATCATTGTCTCTCAAGGTACATACCCCACCTGGGTGTTCATAGAGTATGACCTTCATTGTACTATTCTTATCTTCGATAAATAGTCCTAAAAGAATATTTATCCATGACTACTCTTATCTTGGATTCCCTACCTGATCCTCAAAGAGCATCAGATGCCATATGCTTACCCAATCCTCCATTAAATCTTCCCAAGTGAAGACAAGAATGATGTTCCTATCTCTCCCTCTCAACCAGGGCGGATATATCATCCAAACCAAGATTGTCTCTCAATTACCAAACCTTCTTATTAGGAAGAGATTTTTTCAATATGTCAGCTACCTGCTCATCGGTGGAGATATATTATAGCTACAAAAAACCATATTGTACTAGATTCTGAATATAATGATACTTGTTGTTGGTATTCTTTATCTTTCCATGAAATACTAGGTCTTTAGACAATTGTATACAACTAGTGTTATCACATTGTATCATTGTAGGGTCCATCGGTCCTTCGAACATGTCGGATAGTAGCTTCCTCAACCAGATTGCTTCTCTACTTACTTCAAAGGCTAAAATATACTCAGAATCATCACTACTCAAATAAACAATGTCTTTCTTTATGCTTATCCATGATATCATGGAGCATCCCAAACTAAAACATCCTCCCGTAGTGCTTCTTCCATCCTACTGATTATCCCTCTAGTAGGAATATGTATATCCAATCAAGTGGACATCATTCCTCCTATCATATTTCAGGAAGTAGTGGATATTTCCTTGCATATATATCAATATATGTTTTGTTGTTATCTAGTGGTCATGATTTTGCTCCACTTCGAATTGAATGAGAACATTTACTACAAAAAATATGTATGGTCGAGTATTCACCAAGTACATGAGTGAGCCAATCAATTGGCTAAACCTGGTATGATCCATTGGGATAGATTTGAAACTCCTTAGTATCTTTAAGTTTGCAATCATTGGGGTTGTCATTGGTTTACAATCCATCATGTCAAACTTCTTTAACATCTTGATCGCATACTTCCCTTGACCTAGATAGATATCATCAAGTCATTTCCAGACTTCCAATCCCAAATAGTTGTGCATTAGCTCCATATCCTTCATGTCAAATTATGTTGTGAGTTTCCTCTTACATTCTTCAATTCGATCTTCCACACCTGTCAAGAGAAGATCATTCGCATATAGAAGAATTATTACAGACTCTCCCTTCACAACCTTAATATAGATTCTTGGATCATCATAACTCTTTGTGAAGCCTAATTTATGTATGTATGCATCCATCCTCGCATACCATGCCCTTGGTGCTTGCTTGAGGCCATATAATTCCTTATTAAATCTAAAAACATATGCATTTTTGTCTTTAACTTTGAATCCAAGGGTTGTTGTATATAGACTTCCTCATCAATTGTTCCATTCAAGAATACAATCTTGACATCCATTTTTTGGATGTTCCATCCCATCAATGCTTCCAAAGATACCAACAAATGAATAGTTGCATAACTTGTTGTCGGAGAAAATATATATTCATAGACAGTGCCATATTGTTAAGAGAAGCCCCTAGCCACAAATATTGCCTTATATTTATCTATACTTCCATATATGGCATGTTTTATCTTGTAGAGCCACTTGGAAGTTACCATATATTTATCTTCGGGCCTAGGTACGATCTCCCAAACTCCATTCTTCATTATATATTGATATTCTTCATTCATGGCATCCTTACATTATTGGTGATTGATATCTAATTCAAAATTGGATGGATATGCTCCTATTAGTTTTTTTATGTAGGTTGAATACCCACAATATTTTTTAGGCTTCTTTCTTTCCTTGAATGTACCTTGAGCTACTCCATGAACTTCTACATATAGAAGTGTAGAATTCAACCATTTATGTATTTTCCTAGATTCAAGGGTAGCCACATGTTGTATATTTTAACTGGGACTTTCATATTCATGATTTTATTCTTTGTGCTCCCTAGTAACTTCTTCTTCAAGTATAAGAATTTATTCATCATCATAGTCCATAGGGAGATCCTTTTATTTCTTGAATGGAAATACTTTCATCAAATATCACATCTCGACTAACTTCTATCCAATTTCATTCCTTTATAGATATGATAGGCCTTATAAGAGTTTTTGTAGCCAAGAAATGTTCCCTTCATTCTTGAGGTATCCAACTTCTTTCTCTTGTCCTTTGGCATATGAATATAGACATGACAACCAAAAATATGGAGATGATCCACGGTTGGTTTCTTCCTAGCCAACACTTCTTCGGTAGTTTTATTATCTAGAGACATGTGGGGACTTATATTTTGTATGTATAATTTTTTCTTTCTAGCTTCACCCCACAGAAACTTCGGTAAATATTGATCATGTATCATTTCTTTTACACTTTATTCAATGGGTCAATTATTTTGTTCTGAAAATCCATTTTGTTTATGATTATAAGGGACTATCAGCTCCCTCTTAATCCCATAATCCTTACAAAAAGTAATTATTTCCTTACTTATATATATATATATATATATATACTTGATTCTTCTTTCTGTAAGGTTCTCCACTTCAGTTTTGAATTCCTGAAATTTTCTAAATACTTCATCCTTGGATTTCATTAAGTAAACCCAAGTTTTCCTTGAATAGTCATATACAAATGTGACATAACATAGATGAACTCCAAGTTATTTAGGAGACATAGGACCACATACATCGGAGTGAATAAGATCCAATATTTATTTTGACCATGAATCACTGCTTCCAAATGGTCCCTTGGTGTTCTTACCCAATGCAAAACCATTGCATACTCCTTCATAATCTTATTTCAGTTTGGGGATTTCATCTAGTATTGTATTTAGGGTTGGAATTATTTTGAAATGGAGATGATCGAATCTTTTGTGCCAAATTTCCCAATCACTCTATAATTTTCTATGCTTGAGTTTACCCCATACTAAGAATTTTCCATTAATGAAAGCCACTCTTATTAGTAGAGAATTCTAGAATAGAACTGTGTAGACGTGTGATTTATCTTCTAAACTTGAAATTGAGAGTAAGTTCTTATTCAAACCTGGAAAAAATAAGATGTTTTTGAGATGAATATTGCCTCCATTTTCTTGTTGTATTGAGGTTGATACAATTCCCCACACATGATAGATCTTATTATATAAAAGTTATATGGAGTAATAATACTTTCCTTTTGATAGTGTCTTTAGTTCCTTGTGATGACTAGACATATGTCTTTATGCTCCACTATCAATCACCCAAATGCTCTCATCTTGAAATGTGCCTGTGAGTGCTGAGAAGAGTCCCTCGTATTTTGTCTTGGTCACTTTCTTATTTGGATTAAATAGGAGATTCCATACTTATTTTATTCTTTCCTTCATATGGATTGTTATCTTTGAAAATTTCTTAATAAACTTATTCAATGTAGTAGAGATCTTCTTGATTCCCTTAGCCAACCATAGATCAGATACGATGTTGAGAAATATTTATGTAAATTATTAGAGTGAATTCTCTTTCTTTGAAAACTACTTGTGATGTATTTTTACTTATATTACTTATTAGCTTCTCTTATTATTATTATTATGTTTGTGTATCATAAAATAGCTACCAAAACAAGAATAACAAGAACACAAAATATAGGTTGCAAGCCAGCGCCAAAACCTCTCCTCTTCAGAGGAAAACCCGTAAATATCTTCTCTTCCTTATAGATCCTTCAATTGATGATTTCCAAGTCCTATAGACCCAACCCAATACCCTCCAAGAACAATTACAACCTTTATAGATGATGTGTTTTCCCTATCCAAGTTAAATCCAACCAAATCTCTTCGAGTACCACAACTTTGACCCCCAGCTGCAAAATTTTGGCCTGTACTGCAAAACTAAAATTTTTGGACCTCCTGCAGTTGTTGCTACCACACGTGTGAGCTTATTTTAGCCTCCGAGGACTTCCTTAGACCTTTGATTGGATTTCTCTAACTTATGGAGCTTGAGGATGGCTTCTTGTGACCCTCTCTTGAACTTCTTTCCTTCTCTTCTTCAATATTGAAATTTTAGAGGTAAACCTTAGATCTGCTGCAGAAACCCTAGGATTCCTTCACATGTGTGAGAGAGAAATATCCCAAAACCAAGTCTTCTTTGTCCTCTTCCTTCTTCACTGCCTTCTTCCTCTTCCTCCTTCACTTGGGAGTGAGTGATGAATGTGCTATAAAGAGGTTGAGTTTCCTCCTATATGTAGGCTTCTCAAAGGTGGACATGGCTCCTCAAATTAGGTCGACTTGCCAGTTACCAAGCAAACTTGACCTTGGAGGGTATTTTGACACTTTTAAGGACAAAAATAAAAATATTTACAATTTAAAATGTGCCTGAATGGGTATCCAACTTATGATAATGACTTATTTTGACTTCTTGACCTAGGATAAACCCTAGAAGCACTCAATGGGTATTTGACCTATAAAATAAAATACCTTGAGCATGAAACCTGTGCTCCAAAAATAATGATAATAATTTTATTTCATTTTATAATATACAAAAATCAAAATTACATTTCATATTTATGAAGAACGAACCTAGTTACACATTTTTCAACACCTTGTCCTTTTGATGTAGGGTTTTAAGGTTGCTTCATTTACTTTTGGAGCCTCTTAGTCCTGTATAATTCCCTAAGGTAACTTTAGCCGTAATGCAATACAAACTAAGGTTTTTGTAACAACCCCTAGTTGATTTTCCATGTAAATAAAATAATACCAAGGTCATGTGACATGTATTCCAAGATAAATATTGGGCAAACACTATAGTAGGCATCAATTGTGATTAATTAATGGATATGGAATTTGGAAAAGGCATTGACGAAGGAAAGGTGGCAATAATTGGCATTTATTTATGAAAATAAAGGAAAATAGGATAAAATGAAGGTGAAGAGACACATATTTGCATGTAAGAGAAACTAGAGCAAAAATAAAGAAAATTGAAGAAAATAAAGAGATTAATGATAAAAAGACATCAAATAATCAATTCACAATTTTGTTGTTTTATCCATTTGACATTTTTGAATTGAGCTCTCCTTTCATTCACTCTCTCATATACTCTTGAACACTTAGAGTATTCTTGGAGTATGCTTGAAGCACTTTACCATTCACATGGATTTTGATAAATCAGGCAAAGGAAAGTAGAGAGCGCATGGAAACTGTTGGATCAACAAATGCAGTTGGATTTCTTTGCAAGTAACAAGTTTCATGTGTGATTTCCTTGTTGGTTTTGGATGCATGGTATATACATGTGGTTCCTTGGGTATGTGATGTCATTGGCATCGATATTTTCCTTTATTGACAATGGTTTCAACCTTGCCTTTCCATTTCTGGGATAGTCATGGTGTTGTGGTTTTCCACTTGTTTTTCTAATTAATTCTTAGGTTTTGGATGGCTCTGGGTTGGAAAAAACACTCTAAAATCATGGGAACATGTTGGGTTGAGTTGCTATTTCCTGGAGCCAAAGGTTGGCGAGTTGAGTTACTAATCCCTAGAGTCGTGATTGGAACAAATGCTCTGGAGCCTTGGAAGGTTATGGGTTGAGTTACTAGTTCTTGGATCCCTCGTCAACTTGGGTAGAGAACCATCTCATTTATGTTAGTGTTTTACATACCGTAGAGGTGGAATTATTGTAGTTGAGGTTTAAGGTGATTTGGCCTCTGCAATCCCTGGTTGCTTTTGTCTTGGTTTATTCCATGATATACCACATTCATGCTTGGAATATGGCATGGGGATGATTGCCTGAAAGAGAGATTTAGTTCATCCTAATCTATGATCGGGTGGTATGTGGAATTCCTTGACTTGGTTGGAATTTTCATATGTTAATGAGATCTATTTTCCTATTGTGATTTATGAGAATTTGTACTGGTTATGATGTTAACATTATGGTTTATTTTCCATGGTTCCTATTATAGTTATTAGTTGGTTATATGATGTAATCTATCTATGCCTGTTGACATGTTTCGATAAATTATTGATTGGTTGATGAATGCATGAACTATAAAGTATTATTGCAGATAACTAGAGAGGTCTTAGAGCTTTCTTGGTGATTCTCAAATGAATACTATTAGTTTATGATCATTTATGCATTCATGAACTATAGCTTACATGTTTTCCATATGTTTGATGAAATGTTTGTTATGGATTAGATATGTCTATCTCAAGTTCTTACTTAAGGTTTGAATGTTTGGAATTCTCGTCAAGTTAATTATGATTCTGGAAAGCTACAAGAAGTTCTAGCAATAGTCTGGAGTTTAGCTTGAAAAAGTGGCTCGGATCTCATAACCATCAGCACTAAACTTCATAATTTAGGTTGTAACCGCATGGAAGTAGGTTTGTGTGTGCATTTGGGGCCTCATAATTTCATTCTTGCCTTGTTGTGAGTGTGCATTTGGAGTGTTAGGTTAGAGAAAAAGTGTTCCATCTCAAGGATTGATCACCTGGGATGGTTTTTCAACTCCTAATAGATATATAGTCCATGTAGTATGTTTGTAAGTGTTGGTGTGTCAACCCTACTTCTATAACTAGAACTTAGAGGTCAGGTCATGTCATAGTGGTACTCGTCTCATGTTTACCCTTGTGAGCTTGTGAATTTGGGTAAATGTGTGAGGAGGTGTTCCAGGGTGTTATCGGAGTGGGCTTCATTCTATTTGGGTGATATATGATACCACAAGGTGGTATCAAAGAAAGGTTGCAACACTCGAACTTGGTATAGATTATGCATGCATGTTAGTTGTCAATATGTTTGCTATGTATGCATTTTTATGGTCATTGTTGTAGAGTTGTGTCATCATGATGATTTTGGTGTGTTATGATGTTGAGATGTTGATATGTTGATGTCATTTTGTGTGTGTGTGTGTGTGTGTATATATATATATATATATATATATATATCATGCTAATATGGATTTATTGTGCAAATGATATAGCCTCCCTTGAACTTCGTTAAGGCATGATTTTGATTATGTCTATATTTGGTGTCTCTAACATAGCATGTTTGCAAGAAATAGAAGATCAGCGATGACGTGAAAAATGGTGGATTACAGTTCATGTGATTCTCCTTATAGATTTTTTGAGCAGCAAGGAGATGAGTATTCTCTTGATATAACAAATACACTGAGAATTCTGAAGGCAGAAATCACAAGTTGAAAGGCAGATAATAATAGGATACTTGAGTCACAAGAAATACTTACTAGAGCTTAGGAAAAGAAATTTGAGGTTAATGTAGTTATCCTTCAGAGTCTTTCATATTTGTAGAGATGGGGATAGTCAATAATCAGTCATGGATAGGAGGAAAGGACTAATGGGGCATATGGTAGCAGATCTTGATCAGGATACAAGTTGGATAGGGATGACACGGTCAGAGGTGGCAGATGGTTAATGGATACATATGACACGAGAGGCAGTTATTATGGCTTTTAATATAGTTTTATTTCATAGATACATCATGGTCATCACCTCCATCATCCTTATAGGAGGAATGAGAATGATCAGGTGATCATGTCCTAAGTGGAAAAAATGCTCAAATTTGGGACTGCTCAGAACTGGTAAGAAATTGATCGACCGGATAGTGTTCATCATTATGATCCTAACACCATGAACGAAACTCAAATACGATGTCAAATTTGGAAGATATTCAAGTTTTAATTTTGCCCAATAACCTTCAAAACAACACTTTGGAAGGAAAAAATGACATCTTCAGAATTTTTAAGGAAAATGGAAATTTTATTATTTTTATAAAAAAAATGGAAGGCCAATCAGTGGGTTCCACGTGGCCTTCCCAAAGGCTACCATGTGGCCCCAGGCCCAATGGTTATTTGGTTTAAAAATTCTGGAGTTTTAAAAAAAATGTTGGTCATGGGCCGACCCGACCCGACCTGGGCCGGCACGGGTCACCCGCGGGTCAGGCATGAACGTTCATGGGTCAGTTTTGCACATTGAAATGTGGAGCAGTAAACATGGTGGAAGGTTGGTCGTGAATGCGTCGGGCGGCATGTGAACGGAGTCTCGAGCGGAGTCTACCCGAGGGCACGGGCGGAGTCGACCCAAGGGCCAACATTGAACGCAGAGTTGTGTGTTGGTGTGTGAACATGGTGGGTGGTGTCTACCCATGGGTCTGACGTGCATGCGGGTTGAACATGAACGTGGGTCCGCCATACCCACGAGTCAGTTGTGCATGATTATAGGTCAAAAACATGGTTATGTTTTATGATTGTAAACGGTAAACACTGTGATGGTTATGGTTGGCATGTGACTACCGAAATCTTCACATTTATTGCCTAATAGCCCACGTGGATAAACCGGAGCAGAGCCCCCAAATGCGGCAGTGTTTTCTATTTTAGTTAAGCTAACTCCAGTTACTCCACTTTTGGTGGAGTTTCCTTAGGCCAACCTGGACAAAACTTCAGTTGGACATAACTTTCTCTAGGGATAACCTTTTGGAGAGAATTTTATTTATTTATTTTGGGTATTTTGAGCATTCCAAAGCCAGTGGTGTAGGTTGTAGAGGTAACCGAGCTCATATTTAGGTACTTTTTCAGCAGAGAATCTTAGAGAGCCATAAGGGCCTAGGGAGTGTTGGAGCTGTATTGGGCTATGGTTAACCATTGGAGGTGAAACAAAAGCCTATATTTACTATTTTCTATGTTCTGAACTCATTTCCACAGCTTATTTTTCCTGTTTAGGCTTTCTTATCACTGTATAACCAATTTTAGTATCTAATAGGGCAAGGGCATGCTCATTTGGGGGCCTTGGACCTGGAAGATGTAGCCCAGGAGGAGTGAACTACCTCATCAGCTGTTGTGTTATATTATGTGACTTTATCTTGCTGTGTTTTTTAGATTTGATATGTTAAATAGTAAAAATAAATAACACTCCTTCACACATAAGACTCAAAAATTTACCAAAAACATTTCGTATCACTTGCAACACTATCTAAACACTTTGCACATATAATTTTATGGAAATGAATACCTTGAAAAAAAAACAAGTAGTTTCATTTTCAGATCATTCAGTGTTTACTTCTAAAAGTCTAAAGACAAAGTCTGTAAAGGGCCAGGTAGCCTCTGGATCTCATCCTTTTATCAAAGGTGACATATCCAGTAAACTCCCCTAAAGTCAATCTCTGGAATAGATCTAAGAAGTTGCACTTTCGGATCAGTTGGTATTAGAGCAGATGGTTTTGAGTTAGAGTTTTTACTCAACATTTTTTTTGTGCAAATATTAATTCATTTGTTTGCAAGTTTTGATGCTTACTAGGTTAAAACTCAAGAGAGGTGAAGGAAAATTGGTTAGTGCACAAACTAATCCACAACCAAGAAGGGTTAGAGAGCCACCTCCAAGAGCCCTAGAAGCAGCTACAAGCATGTCTTCAAGAGAAGGAGAATCTCATGAAGAGATGGATCTTAAGGAAGAATAAAGGGTATTTCGGAAAGCTTTCTTGGATATGACTGAAATGGTAAGGATCCTCTATCAAGAAAGAAATGATAGGATTGCTGGAGAAGGGTCTAAAAGCCAAAAAGAAGGAGAGGATTCCTCAGGAGGAAAGAAGGGTAATGATCAGTCAAAGAAAGGGAATGGAGGAAATGGTGATCCACCATCTCCATCGTCATCCTCTTCCTCATCTTCATCTTCCTCGACTTTGGTAAATCAGTCACATAAGTCAAAAACCACTGGTAAAAATCCTTTTCTAAAGCTTGATGTCAAATTTGAATTTCCAATGTTTAATGGTGAAGTGAATGCAGATAAATTATATAATTGGATCAGACAACTGGAATTCTATTTAAGGATTCAAAATCTGCATGATGACGACACTAAAATACAACTAGCCTCGCTAAGGATGGATGGAGCAGCTTTGGTATGGTGGGAAGCCAAGACCAAGGAGGAAATCAGGAAACATGGTAAGATTACACTATCATGGACTGAATTTATTACTGAAATCAAAAAGAAATTTTATCCTCTTGCTCATCTTCAAAAGGCTATAATGAACTGGCAAAATTGTAGACAACTTAAGGGACAGAATGTGCAAGACTATACCCAGGAATTTAGGAGAAGAGCACTCTTATTGGGGGTAGACTTACAAAGTCAAGAAACTTTGCTAAAGTATATAGGTGGTTTGCACAGTTACCTTAAACACGGTATCCTTATGTTTAATCCTACTAGTTTAGATGAAGTTTGTGTACAAGCTACGCATTTAGAGGCTAGAGGGAAAAACACTTTTGATGAGGGTAGAAACAAGCCTTCCAAAGGGAAGAAAAAAGATAAAACCTTTAAGGGAAAAGGTAAAAGGAATGCATCTATCAAAAAAGAGGGTGAAAAGGTCATTTGTAAACATTTTTCAAGAGAGGACCATGAAGAGAAAAACTATTGGAAATTACATCTGGAAAAAAAAAATTAAAAAAAATCAATTTCACAAAAACAAGGAAAAGAAGAAAACTGCAACTACTACAACTACACCTCAATATTTAGGTGATGATTCAGGGGATGAAACCAAAATTACATCCATGGGTTTGAAAAGTATGAAGGGAAAGGAAACATAAACTAAATCAAGCACTAGTACTTCAAATTGTCATGTACAAGCTCCTAGTGAGGAAGAAAGAATTGAATTGTTCCATGTGAGGGTAGTCTCAAAACATACTAAAATAGACACACTGTTTAACAGTGGGTCACAAGAAAATCTCATATAAAAATACTTGGTCAAATAGCTAAAACTTGAGACCATTCCACATCCAAAGCCTTATCCACTTGGGTGGATATGCAAGGATGCAAACTTACAAGTCTCAAGAAAGTGCATATTGTGATTCGCCATAACTGCACACTTTATTGACACAGTTGAACTTGATGTGGTGCCGCTTGATATATCAAGAATTGTTTTGGGAAATCCTTACTTATTTGACAGGAAATTGATCTTCCGTCACCATGAAAGAAAATATCATCTCTTTAAATATGGCAAGGAGTTCATTGTCAGAGCACATCGCAAGAAGACAAATATAGCGATGGTAAATGCGGGACAGGTAAAAAGGCTAGTTAATTCTAGCAAGATTTTTGTACTTCTTATGATCAAGCCAAAGGTTGATATGAATCATGAGTCATTTGAAAATTTTGATTCCAAGCTTAAATAAGATTTATATGATGTAGTTGATGCACAACATGAGATGTTTCAGGTACCGACATTTTTACCTCCTAAAAGGGAGATTCAGCATGAAATCCATTTACATCAAGATTGTCCTCTTCCTAATATCGGCATGTACCACTTGTCTATCATGGAGAATGCTGAAATGAAGAGGCAAATTAAAGACTTGTTGGAAAAAGGATTCATAAGACCAAGCACTTTTCCATGTGGGTCACCAATAGTGTTGATTCCAAAGAAAGATGGAACTTGGCGCATGTGTGTGGACTTCAGGGCATTGAACAAAATAAAGGTAAAGAACCGTTACCCACTTCCAAGGATAGATGATTTGTTGGATCAGCTAAAATATGCTAAATATTTCACTAAGTTAGACTTACGGAGTGGTTATCATCAAGTTAGAATTGCAGAAAGTGACATTTGGAAGACAACATTTAAAACCAAAGAGGGACTCTTTGAGTGGCTTGTTATGCCGTTTGGTTTATGCAATGCACCTGCAACTTTCATGCAGGTAATGGATGATGTCTTACATCCTTTTCTTGATGATTTTTTTATTGTCTACTTAGGTGACATCTTAATTTTCATCAAGACTAGAGAAGAGCATGTCATGCATGTTAAGAAAGTACTTGATGTTTTGAAGAAAAATTAGTTATTTCTTAAAATGTCAAAGTGTGAATTTGGAAAGACTTCTTTGGTTTATTTGGGACACATAGTAGGAGGATGTGCTTTGAGAATTGATCCTTCCAAAGTAGAATCCATTGTGAATTGGCCTACTCCCAAATCCATTACAGAGGTAAGAATTTTTTTTGGGTGCAGCTCAGTATTGGAGGAAGTTTATTTCTAACTTCTCTGCCATAACAGCTCCTATGCATGCAGTGACTAGTGTGAAGCGTGCTTTCCAATGGGGAGGCAAGCAACAAAAATCATTTTGAGTCTTTGAAAGAGAAGATAAGTTCAGCTCCATTTCTTGCATTACCGGACTTGAGACAGCCATTCGAGATTTATACAGATGCAAGTGATTACACCATGGGTGTAGTTCTCTTACAGCATGGTAATCCCGTTGCTTTTCATTCTGAGACATTTAATGGTACTGTTGTGAATTATCCTACATATGATAAAGAGTTGTATGCATTGGTAAAAAGTGTCAAAAAATGGAAACACTATTTTATGGGCAAAGAAACAATTGTTCATACCGATCATCAACCTTTACAATACTTGCAATCGCAAAGTAAATTGCAACAATCACAACATTTCATATGGATGGGCTTCCTACTACAATTTCACTTGGTAATAAGGTACAAGAAAGGTATTTACAACAAGGTTTCTGATATTCTTTCAAGGCCTATTATTAGTGCTATTACTTTGCTTAAGAATGATTCTATTGTGCATGAGAGCTACATAGAACAATATGCATCAAATGTTGATTTTAAGGATGTGTATGCTAACTTGAGTGAAGGGAATCATGTTGAGGAGAATGATTATAATTTGCATAATAAGTTTCTGTTTCATATGGGCAAGTTATGTATACCACAAGGGGGAGATTAAGTATGATGAGAGAGGCTCATTCTTCTCTCATAGCTGGACATTTCGGGGTAAGCAAAACAGTGGCACATTTATAGAGGTATTGTTATTGGCCTCACATAGTAGATAGTGTTTCACGTTTCATTAGAGGTTGTTCATTATGTGCTACGAGAAAGCCTAGAAATAGGAACCTTGGTTTATATATGCCATTTCCGGTACCTTCTAGACCATGGAAAAGTGTTTCTATGGATTTTGTTGGAGGGCTACCATTATCTAGAAAGAAGCATGATTATCTTTATGTAGTAGTTGATCGTTTCAAAGCTTGGGTATTTGGGATGCTTGCTAAGTCACCTTTAGATTTTATTCTTGACAAGGATGTGGCCATTGATGGTCATAGTGACATTGACAAAGCTCACATGTTCATTGAAATAATTCAGCTCATACATCTGCAAGTTCAAGAACAGCTTGAAAATTTTCAAGGCAAGTACAAGGAGAGACATGATAAACATAGATTTGATCATAAGTTTCAAGAAGGAGATGAGGTATGGTTGCATATTAGTAAGGAAAGAATGCAAGGATAAGGTAAAAAGATAAATCCTATTCGTTATGGTCCATTCAAGATCCTTAGGAAATTTGGAAATAATGCTTTTCAATTAGATTTGCCTTCATATATGCAAATGTATTCCGTTGTGAATGTGGAAAATTTACGTTTGTATGAACCTCCTTTAATTGCTGATATTGAAAGTGAAATTTAGCTACCATCCATAGAGGGTTTCTTGCCAGAATTTTTGGATGAATTGAAAGAGGATGCTATCCTTGACAAAAGGAAACGCACTTCAAGGAGGGGAAATGTTGATTATGTTTGGGTTGGTCTTACAGGCAGCAAACTGAGTAAGGAAAAGTGGATTGAGGTGGAAAAGGTGAGGGACCTGTACACTCATATTCTTAACAATTAATTGAAGGCTTTTGGGGTCCAAAAGCTTCCCAATGGGGAGGTGTGATCAGGTGATCATGTCCTAAGTGGAAAAAATGCTCAAATTTGGAACTGCTCGGAACTAGTAAGAAATTGATCGATTGGATAGTGTTCATCATTACGATCCTAATTCCATGAATGACACTCAAATCCAATGTCAGATGTGGAATATATTCAATTTTTAATTTTTCCCAATAACCTTCAAAACGTCACTTTAGAAGGCAAAAATGACATCTTCAAAATTTTTAAGGAAAATGGAAATTTTATTATTTTTATAAAAAAAATGGAAGGCCAATCAGTGGGTGCCACATGGCCTGCCCGGAGGCTACCATGTAGCCCCAGGCCCAATGGTTATTTGGTATAAAAATTCTGGAGTTCTAAAAAAAATATTGGTCATGGGCCGACAAAACCCAACCTGGGCGGGCACAGATCACCTGCGGGCGGTGCCTACCCACGGGACAGGCGTGAAAATTCATGGGTTAGTTATGCATGTTGAAATGTGGAGAAGTGAATGTGGTGGAAGGTTGGTCGTGAACACGTCGGGCGGCGTGTGAATGGAGTCTCGGGCGTAGTCTACCCGAGGGCCCATGCGGAGTCTACCTGAGGGCCAGCATTGAACGCAGAGTTGTGTGTTTGCATGTGAACGTGGCTGGCGGTGTCTACCTGTGGTTTCGACATGCATGTGGGTCAAATGTGCACGTGGGTCCTCCATACCCGCGGGTCGGTTGTGCATGACTGCGGGTCAACAATATGGTTATGTTTTATGATTGTAAACGAAAAACACTCTAATGGTTAAGGTTGGCATGTGACCACCGAAATCTTCACATTTATTGCCTAATAGCCCGCGCAGCTAAATTGGAGCGAAGCCCCCAAATGCGGCAGTGTTTTCTATTTTAGTTAATTTAACTCCATTTACTCCACTTTTGGTGGAGTTTCCTTAGGCCAACCTAGACAAAACTTCAGTTGGACATAAATTTCTCTAGGGAGAACCTTTTGGAGCGAAATGTTTTTTGATTTCGGGTATTTTGAGCATTCCAGAGCCAATGGTATAGGTTGCAGAGGCAACATATCTCATCTTCAGGTAATTTTTCAGCAAAGAATCTTGGGGAGCCATCAGGGCCTAGGGAGTGTTGGAGTTGTATTGGGCTATGGTTAACCATTGGAGGTAAAAAAAAAGCCTATCTTTATTTTTTTCTATGTTCTGAACTCATTTCCACAGCTTATTTTTCCTGTTTAGGCTTTCTTATCACTGTATAACCAATTTAAGCATCTAATAGAGCAAGGACATGCCCATTTGGGGGCCTTGGACTCGAAAGATGTAGCCCAGGAGGGGTGAACTGCCTCATTAGATGTTGTGTTATATTATGTGACTTTATCTTGCTGTGTTTTTCATATTTGATATGTTAAACAGTAAAAATAAATAACACTCCTTCACACAAAAGACTCAAAAATTTATCAAAAACATTTTGTATCACTTGTAAGACTATATAAACACTTTGCACATATAATTTTATGGAAATGAATACCTTGAACAACAAACAAGTAGTTTCATTTTCAGATCATTGAGTGTTTACTTCTACAAGTCTAAAGACAGAGTCTATAAAGGGACAAGTAGCCTCTGGATCTCATCCTTTTATCAAAGGTGACATATCCAGTAAATGCCCCTATAGTCAATCTCTAGAATAGATATAAGAAGTTGCACTTTCAGATCAGAGAATAAATACTTTCTAGACGAGTTCAAGAAATATAAGCCTCCCACATTTTATGGAGAGATGAAGAAACCAAAAGATGCAAAAGCATGGCTACTTGTGATGAAGAATTTATTCAAGCTGCGTGACTATATGGAGAATGTGAAATTCAATATCTTTATTTTTACTCTCAAGGGAGAAGCATATATCTAGAGGGAAGACATGAATCGTTTCAAAGACATCAAGATAGAGGAGTCGATTTGGCATAATTTTAAAAGACTCTTCAGAAAGAAGTACTTGTATGGGAGATATTACAATGGAAAGGACAAGGAGTTCTATGAAATTAATATGGGTTCTATGACAAATGAATAGTATAATACTAATTTTGTCTTGAGGGGGCCTAGACCCAGGTTCAAAGTGACTGCATAGTCCAACAAAACCCACTATTACTGGCCTTTTCGGTAACGATGTGCTTGTGCAGACCGAAGTCTCACCCGAGGAAATATAAGGGAATGTTAGAACTAAGTTTCTACATCCATAGGGATAGAGGATTGTGGATTTAGGGATTTTCCTTCTTATCAGATCTTCATATGTCATATCTATCAATAATATAGGCGTTATTCAACACATATGTTGAACTTACTATATACTGCGCGATCTTACTTATTCATGCATTAAACAAAGTAAACAACCATTAAAAAGACTGAGCTATTCAATTATAGATCAAAAACCCTCATTCAACAAAAACATTCATAAATCGTAAGAAAAAATCAAACACATCAATATAACTCAGATCTTTCTCAATAATTCTTTTATTAATAGACAAATTTTTCTCAAACATTTAGTTTCACCCTGTGCACACAGTTGCAGGGGTCTACGCAAACAGATGTAGAATTCCTAAGGTATCCACGCACATAGCTACAAGATCCTTTCCTGTAACCCAAACAAAGGCTCAAAACAATATTACATCCAAATCCATCTCATAAGATTTATCATTTAAGCTTACTTGCCTTCTTTTCACATCTTACATCTTATCTTTGACTTCTATCTAGACTCCTTATATAGGTTTGGAATTTATAATAACATGATCCACAACCATGGGCAGAGTCCAACGTTCACAAAATATCCCATCCCATTACATAATAAGGGGCTTTGACCCACCCTAAAGCCCCTATGACTAAAAATATACTATGTGCTACGCGCTGCACTCCTCGATCTGCAGAGTCTTTCCTTGCTGCTTTCTTTGAGGGGATCCCATCTACAACAAGCCCCCAACACAAAATTGTGACTTGTCTCGAGTCACAAAGCTAGTGTGCCATCTATCTTCGCTTTGATGTTGCGCAAGGAATAATTCAACAGGGTAACTACTTCAACACATTGCTTTTTTTCTACATTCTGGAACCTTTACCACTTCTACCATGCTCTCTTGAAGCCCACTCGCTTGTGTTTGCAACTCAGCTATAGTCGCATGCCCCTGACTAGTTGCACAAAGTATCAAGACTCTACGTCGTCGATATAGTCATTGTGAACTATGAGGGATAGATTCATCCTTGTATAGCTTTAATCTGCTACTATTAATAAAACTAGGGAACAATTCTCCATTTAGCTTGGCAAGTTGGATTGCGCCTCCTTCTGTCATATCTCGGATAATCTACGGGCCTAGCCAGTGCATTTCAGATTTCCTAGGAAATTTGAAAACTTGTTGTATTTTTCTTAATATGTTGATCATCTTTGAACATATTTTTATTAATATGTCGATCATGCCATGCTTTCTCTCTTTCCTTCTAAACCTTCTGATGAAATCCAGCGATGAACCAATCCTCTTCTAACTCGAGCACTTGCGCCAATATCTTCTCCATAATTTTCATGTCCGCCATATTCATCACTGCTGTGATGCGAAGACTAGGTAAGATATACTCCATCAACATCACTGCTTCATGGTCATACACTAGTCGGAAGGGGGTCTGAGCTACCAATTTCTTACAAGTAGTTTTTTAGGCCCATAAAATAGCAGGAATGCATAGATCCTAGTAATTTTAGTTAACGAAAAAAAAAATTGGCTTGAGGGGGCCTATACCCAAGTTCAAAGTGATTGTGCAGTCCAACAAAACCCACTATAACCGGCCCTTTCGGCAACGATCTTCTTGCGCAGACTGAAGTCTCACCCGAGGAAATATAGGGGGATGTTAGAACTAAGTTTCTGCATTCAAAGGGATAGAGGATTTTGGCTTTAAGGTTTTTCATTCTTATGAGATATTTGCAAGTCATATCTATCAATAATATAGGCATTGTTTAACACATCTGTTGAAATTACTATGAAATGTGCAATCTTTCCTTGTTGCTTTCTTCGAGTGGATCCCATTTCCAACAACCAAGTATCTAGAGATATTAAGGTATGTTCCATATCTTAAGTAATATAATATGAAGGTTCAAAGTTTCATCATTCTATTTCCTTTATAATTTAAGGATTAGATTGAGTATGATGAGCCTCGGTCATTGGAGGAAGTCATTGGGAAGTTGAAGCATTGTTATGAGAATTCCAAGTATAAGTCTGAGCCTAAGTGGGATTGGAAAGGTAATGATGAGACTAAAGGGAAGTTGGTTAAGCACGAAAGACCTAGGTATGTAGGCGATAAGGAGAATGTAGCATCTTATAAGAGTTTAATGCAGTTGACAGAGTACAGATATTTCAGTCTAAGGAGAAAAACAAAGGTGATGGCAAGAATCCTTTGCAGTGTTGAACTTGTGGTGGAGAGCATCATAGGAGACATTTTCCATAGCATTAGGGTGGAACACCTCATATTTATAGTGCTCATGAGGCACATGAAGTTTGAGACGTTAGGCAGATTATTCCTCATATTTATGCGGCAATGGATAATAGGCAAGATACATCAGGAATCCATTATAGAGATGGAAGGTAAGCTTTTTTATCAAGTTGTTCCTATTTTGATTGACCGTGGATCTAATTATATTTATATCAGCCTTGACCTGGTGAATAAGTGGTGCTTGAATAAAGAAGTGCATGTGGATTCTTTGTTGGTGTATTTGGCTACAGGGACCAAGAGAATATTTCATCATTGGGTGACATCCTGTGATTTTGAGTTGAATGGTATGCCTACATCAATAGATCTAAATGTGCTTCCTTTGGGTTCATACAATATGTGATTGGGCATGGATTGTTTGTTCATTCATAGGACTAGAGTATATTTATATGAAAAGGCTATTCAATGTTTCGATGATGATGGGGAAAGAAGAATCCTATATGTGTGAGAATTGTTATAGCTATGCAAGAAAATAACAGTTACAGAAAGGGATGTGTGTTATTTGTAGTTCATATTTCTACCAACAAAGGGAAGGATGTTGAGGATGATGAAGTCCTGAAGAGGTATCATGTTTTGAATAATTTTCAGGATGTGTTTCTTGAATATATTTCAGATTTTCCTCCTCATAGGGAATTGGACTTTTCTATTCAGTTGATGTCGGGAGCATCTAAGGCACTGTAGAGGATGAGTACTCCAAAGTTGGTGGAATTGAAGTTGCTACTTAAGGAAATTCTTAATAAAGGATACATAAGGACAAGTTTGTTGCCTTGGGGTGCACCTAGTATTGTTTGTGAATAAGAAGATGGTACTCTCAGGTTGTGCATTGATTACATGTAGTTGAAAAAATTGGAATATTGAGAACATGTATTATTTGTCGCAGATTGATGATTTTTTTGATCAGTTGAAGGGAGCAGATTTTTTTTAAAGATTGATTTGAGATTAGGATATAATTAGGTGCACCTCAAATAAGAAGATATTTACAAGGCCACATTATGTAACAAGTATGGGCATTATGAGTTTGTGGTGGTTCCTTTTGGTCTTACTAATGATCCATCTAATTTCATGTGTTTGATGAATAGTGGGTTATGCCCTTATCTGGAAAATTTTGTGATAGTTTTTATTGATGATATTTTGATATGTTATAAGAATGAGGAAGAGCATGGAGAGAAATTGGGAGTAGTGTTAATATTGCTATTATAGCATCAGTTTTACTCCAAGATAAATAAGTGCATTTTATTTCAGACTGAAGTTCACTACTTGGGGCATGTTGTTTCCAAGAAAGGTATAATAGTGGATCCGAAAAATATTAAAGCTCTCATGGAGTATCCAGCTACTAGGAATGTGGATGATGTCAAATAATTCATGGGATTAGTAGGTTATTAAATGACATTCACCAGGAACTTCTGATATTTTTTCTATCCTATTACATATTTTCAGCGAAAATGAAAGGAGTTTGAATGGAATGAGGACTCTGCAACTAGTTTTGATCATTTGAAGCATTTTCTTACAAATGCTCTGGTTTTGAAGATTGTAAATCATGATAAAGGTTTTGTGATATATACAAATGCTTTAAAGGAAGTACTTGTTTGGGTCCTAATACAAGAATGAAAGGTGGTATTATATGAGTCAAGTAATTTTAAAGAGCATGAGCAAAATTATGTGACTCGCGATCTTGAGTTGGCAACTATCATTCATGTCATGGAGATGTGGAGACATTATATTCTTGGCATGAGGTTTATTCTAATGAGTGATCATAATGGAATGAGGTACTTTTTTGACCAACCTAATCTAAATTCCATAAAAATCTATATGGTTGGCTACTCTTAGTGGATTTTATTTTGAGATTAGATACATCAAGGGCAACGAGAATCAGGTTGTGTATGCTCTCAATAAGAGAGTGTGGGTGAATCACATTTCATATGTAAGTTCATATGGGACATATTTACAGGAGAAGATATTACATGTGGGGCAGCATGATGACAAGTACCACCAGCTGAAGAAGAGGTTGTAGTAGCAAGGTGAAGGTGAATGGGATGAGGGGTATCACCTCACGACATATGGCTTGGTTAGATTCAGGAATAGGATTTATGTGTTAGAAAGAAATGAGCTCAAGAAGCTTATCTTGAGGGAGTTTCATGTCAAGCAATATTCATTTCACTCGGGATATCATAATACTTTGACAGAAGATAATAATTTCCATCATTGTCTGAACTTGAAGAAAGAGGTGGTTGAGTTTTTTTCTAGATGTTTGGACTGTCAGCAGGTGAAATTTGCGTGTAAGCATCCAACCGATTTGCTACAGACTATTTAAATTCCAAAGTGTAAATGGCAGGTCATTTCCATGGACTTCATTACAGTTTTTATAAGTACATCTAATCAACATGATTCCATCATGGTTGTGGTTGACAGTTTTAGTAAGGTAGCTCACTTTATCGTAATTAATTCTACCAGTTCAACTTGTAAGGTATCTCATATTTTCATAAGGGATATTGTGATATTGCATGGTGTTCCCAAAAATATCATATCAGAAAGAGATGCCAATTTCACTCCCAAGTTTTGTAAGGAGTTTTTTTCAGGCTTGGGGACAGAGTTATCTTTTAGTACGACTTGTAATCCACAGAAAATTGGACAAAAATAGAGGGTTAATAGGATTCTTGAGCATATGTTGAGGATTTATGTAATGTATCAATAGAGGAAGTCGGAGGAGTATATTCCATTGGTAAATTTTTCATATAAAAATGGGTATCAGGAATCCTTGAGGATGAGTCCATTTGACGCTCTCTATGGGAGAAGTTGTAATACTCCTATCAGTTGGAGAGATCTAGTAAACAAGGTGTTGATTGGACTAGATATGTTTATCGAGATGGAATAAGACATGCAAGTTATTAAAAGGAATGTGAAGGAAGCACGAGACAAAAAAAAATATTTATGGAGATCAGCACATGCCATTCAAGGAGTTTCAGGTTGGTGAGAATGTGTACTTGCGCATCAATCCCAAGAAGAGCTCCTTGAGGATTGGATCATGTGCCAAGATGGAAACTCAGTTTTGCGGACCATTTGAGATCCTTGAGAGGATTGGACTAATGACCTATGGACTTGCACTACCACCAATAGTGAAATTCCATTATGTTTTCCTTGTTTCATTTCTTAAGAAGTATGTCCAAGATGATGATCATGTGATTGATTGGTCTATATTGCAGGTGGAACCAAAGGGAGAATTCCAACGAGAACTTCAGTTCATTTTGCAACAGAAATAGTTCATGCCCTAAACAAACAAATGAATTATGTTAAAGTGTAGTGGAATCACTTTGGTCCCAATGAAGCTACATGGGATATGGTTGATCAGATGTGGGCTATGTATCGTTCCTTATTTTCTAGTTGAGCAGATGAGTTTGGTTTATGTGTTTCAGTTTATGCTTATTCATATGTGTATTGCATATACTATAATGAGATGTGTTGAAAATCTCCAATAAGAAGTGTGATGTAAATATTTCATCGAGTTGTGGTATAAATCTCCAATAGGTAGCATGGTGTTCATGTTTTCAGTAGTTTGGTATGATGTAAATGTTGCATCAAGTTGTGTTATAAATCTACATGGGAAACACTTTTTGGTTGTTATAAGCATCATTGAACACTGAGGATGGTGTTCCCCCAAGGGGAAGGAGTTTGTAACAACCCCTGGTTGATTTTCCATGTAAATAAAACAAGACCAAGGTCATGGGACACATATTCCAAGATGATTGTTGGGAAAACACTATAATGGGCATAACTTGGGATCAATTAATGGATATGGAAATTGGAAAATGAATTGGAAAATGAAAAGTAGTAATAATTGGCATGTATTTATCAAAATATAGGAATATAGGAGAAAAGGAAGGTGAAGAGGCACAAATTTGCATGTAAGGGAAATTAGAGTAAAAATGAAGGAAAATGAAGAAAATAGAGATATCAATGATAAAAATACATTTTAGAATCAATTCACAGCTTTTGTTGGTTTAGCCTTTCAAGATTTTTGAGTTGAGCTCTCCTTTCATTTTCTCTCTCATACACTCTTGCACACTTAGATCATTCTTGAAGCAGGCTTGGAGCACTCTAGCATTCACTTGGATTTGGAGAAAGAAGGAAAATGAAAGCAGGGATCACAAGGAAATAGTTGGATAAACAGTTACAACTAGATTTATTTATAGGTAATAGGTTGCATGTGTGATTTCCTTGCTGGTTTTGGATGGATGATATATGTATGTGGTTCCTTGGTTATGTGTTGTCATTGGCATGGATATTTTCTTGGATTGACGTTGTTTTTATCCTTTCTTTTCCATTTCTTTAATGGCCATGGTGTTTTGGGTTTTCCACTTGTTTTTCTAATTGGTTTTGAGGTTCCTTATGGTTGTGGGTTGGAAAAAATGCTTTGGAAGCCCTAGAATATCTTGGGTTGAGTTTCTAGTTCATGAAGCTATAGGTTGGGGAAAATTCTCTAGAGCCCTTGGTGGTTTGAGTTACTAGTCCCTCGAGCTATATTTGGAAAAAACACTCTAGAGCCCTGGAAGGCTATGGGTTGAGTTACTAGTTCCTAGAGCCCTAGATAGCTTGGGTAGAGATTGATCTGGTTGATGTTAGTGTTTTTCACACCATACAGGTGGAATCACTATGGTTTAGGGTTGGGTATCTTTTCCTTTGGAATACTTGGTTGGTTTTGTCTTTGTTTATTCCATGAGATCTCACACTCATGCTTGGAATATGGCGTGGGGGTGATTGGATGAAAGAGAGATTTGGTTCAACCCAATCTATGCTCGGGTGATACATGGAAGTCTCTAACTTGGTTGGCATTTTCATATGTTAATAAGAGTTATTTTATTATTATGATTTATGAGCACTTTTGCTAGTTTTGATGTTGACATTATGGTTGGTTTTCCATCGTTTCTATCTTGGTTATTTATTGGTTATATGATGTAACTCTCGACATGTTTTGATAAGTTATTGATTGGTTGATAAATGCATGGACACACAAGTTTTATTGAAACTAGCTAGAGAGGGAATAAGTCCTTCTTGGTGATTCTCATATAAATTTTATTATTTTATGATCATATATGGATTCATGACCTGTATCTTACATGTTTTCCATATCTTTGACAATATTTTTTTTATTGATTTTTTGGGGCCTTTGTTTTGGAGAAGACAATTTTGGAGTTGCGGAGAGCGGGAAGATAGGTGGTGGAGCGTGGGAGGAGCACAATCAAGGTAGGCAGGGAGTTGTCATGGTTGTGAAAAACCTCAAGGTAGTTGGCAGGGCATAGATAGATAACGACACAAATGGAAGAGAAGGGAGAGAAGGAACAAACAGTAGATCTCCCAGTGATGAAGAAGAAATAGAAGGCATCAGATTGCAAGGGAACAAATGAGCGAAAAAGGGGCAAAGACTAACATTGTCATTCGGCAGGAACAAATAAGCAAGAAATAAGCGACTCTGAAGTTAGTCAGTCAGAGAGAGAGGCTGATATGGGATTAGAGCCTAGGGAGAGCTCTGTGGAGCCTTTTTTATTAAGCTGAACTGTAATAGACTCTGTGGAGTATGTTTATGTTTTTTTGAGCCAATTTAATGGAATCAGACTATTGTTGTGATGTATATTATGGATTGGTTGATTCTTAATTGATTATGGTCAATGTATGCCTATTTTAAATTTTTAATTCGGTACTCAGAAAATTTTGTGATGAATGATAACTTACTTCTTAGAGTTGAGATATTTATATGTCTTTTGTATGCTCATAGATATGATCTGCGTTAGTATTATTTCTTCGAAGTCAATGATCTAGCCTCTAATATTGGTAAGGTCATGGCACACCTTGGTTGAGACTCCCTATTCTCTTGAGCAGGGTGAAAATGTTAGCGTTGTCCTAGACTACAACAAAAACCTTATTGGCCTCAAGCCTGAAATTGGGTCTTGCCCAGAGACCTCCTTTTTCGCTAACAAATGGTTTCGTTGTGGGGACCTGAAAATTTATCTAGAAGCTAGATCATGGTATCAAGGGTCTATGAGGAAGAAATACGTAGTTGGTGGCACAAGCACATAGATCAGTTCATATCGCAACAAGCAGAGCTTCAGCAGCAGAGGGAAAATATTGTCAAGGATTAGCTCTTATTTTATGACTGTCATGGATAGGAGCCCATCCCAAAGAGAAAAGGGAGAAAAATCCAGTGAGGAGGACGCATGCCCCGAGGAGGAGTCTGATTTGGAGTTGCATGTTGTGATGGAGCAACTATTCCAAGAGAGACCGGCAACCATACCAAAGGTAATCCTATTCCCCAAGTTTCAAGTAACACTAGTCCTAACCTTCCCCTGGTACTCTATAATCCACCTGATAAGTTATTTATTAAGTTATGGGAGTTTAGCAAGTTGAGTAGTACTAAATCCACAGTACATATATCTACTAGAAACAATGTCAGTAGTGGAATATCTCAACCGGGAAGGAGAGGTTTTGTTTTAGTACCACCAACACAAGGAAAAATGGTGAGATCGTTCACCCAATACCCAGAATTCTCTGGAAAAGTTAATAACGATGTAGAACATCACTGGTATCTCTGTGAAGCAATTTGGAGAGCTCGATAGACATCAGATGCATTAAAGTTAATTGAGTTCCAAACCACATTAAGGTAAAGAGCTTTGCATTGGTTCATCAAATGGTCATAAGTAAACCAAAACCCATAAACAAATGATGTTAAGAGGGAATTCATCCAATAATTGAAGCTTCCTTAGATGAATCAACAAGGATTGTTTGAGCTATGGGAAATCAAACAACGAAAAGGAGAAACAACCTGGGATTTGATGAGAATATTTAAGGACATGATTGGAAATCTAATTTACCCCATCGATCCAAATCAAAAATGGAACTGGTTTATCAAAGCACTCCTACCGTTGACAAGGACACTGTTGACACAGCAAAAGATTGATACCCTTCAAGATGCTCTCGAGCAAGCAACGAAAATAGAAGTAATGGATAGATACTCGCAGGAGTTTAGAGGAGGGGCAGCAGGACAAGGTCAATCCATACTAGGACTACAACATCAAATAGCCAGTTTGACGAAGAAACTGAAATATATTTGTTACACAGCAATTTGTCACCGTCCCTGCCATTCCCCATCCTGCACATTGGAGGGCTCATTCCGTGACCTGTGAGCAGACACAAGACTTGAAAATACTTTCATTGCATCCCTCTGAAGATGAGCTTTCATTACCCTGAAGACATCTCCCTGCCAAAAACCCTAAAAATAGCTCTTTTTCCATTGGCGCGGTTCCACAGTTCAGCCCTCGCGCCAAGGGGGAAAATCCTCCAAAGAGGGTGTGCCAATTGGTGCTCTGTCATAGAGCCACACTCGCGCCAGCCAATTTAAGAGGTGTTTTTTAAAAATAAATGGCGGAATTTTCGTCCTAACTGATCCAGGATCTGATATCTATCTTGAGTTGGGAGGTTTGGCTACGGATTCCGATAGAGAGGAAGTGGTTTTCCACCTCTCATGGAAGCTTCCTTGATGATAGGGCCAATCCCATGATCATAGGGATCCCAACTCCTCTTCCTCCATCTATAAAAGCTTGCCCATCTCCATTGCGAGCTAATCTTCAAGTCTCCAAGTTCCCAAGATCTTTCACATCCTTATGCTGCAAGAGCCTTCTTGATTCCCTTAAGGCCAAATCCAAGCAAGGAGACTATTGCCAAGTATCCAGAGAGAGAGGCTTGTCTCATCCTTGACAGGCTTTATTGAGACATGTTGTGCTGACAACCTGCCAAAGGAGAGTGATGCGTCGAAGCTAGGGTTGTATTCTTCTTTTGACTCATTAATGATAAACAACTATTGGTTATGGTTCCACTCTTGTTCTTGATTATGTTCATGAGTTATGTCCTCTTCGATTGACATATAGTTGTATATATTGGATTTTACGCTTTTGTTTGTGTTGTTTCTTGCAAGTGCAGGTGTCTGATCACGGAGATCGTGAGGCTTGTGATCTGCCAGGGCAAAGGAATGGGAGCACCACCTCTTCTACAAATGACAACGTTGGATTCCAGGTAAGCCTTCCTCGCAAGTTGGTTTATTTGTAATTAGGAACCTGCACTGTAGCATGTTTGATTGTTGCTAGACCCGATCTGGGCTAGTAGGGATCACCTCTGTCCGCAGAGGGGATTAACCTCTTCAACAATTTGGCGACTCCGCTGGGGATCGTTGGCTTGTTGTCGTTCATTTTATAAGCTATAGACAGAGCCTGAAGTTGGCCAGATACCCTTCGAAACGCTTTTTCTCTGCAATTGTGAAGTAGATCAAAGCTGCTTCAGTCAATCTCCGATTTAGTTTGTAAACTGAACACTTGGAGCCTTGTCTTGTCTTTGCGGTTGATTCTTGATTCTTCTTGCTTGATCAGCTCTTTGGGCTGGCTCTTTCTGTGGATTTTTCTTTTGGATAGCTTGATTATCACTGGTCTACTTTTTGGATTTCTCTTTTTTATTTTTGACTGGTAAACTCGACTGGCACGCTTTTCAGCTTGACAGTCGCACCCATTGGCGCAGGTTGCTAGTGTATTACCCGCGCCAATTCTATTCTGGTGCTAGTTTTAGCCTTACAGTCGCGCCAATCCTGTAAGGTACTAGGGTTTACTCTGTTTTGAGCTTTCTGAGCTTGAACTGTGTCTGTCTTGCTTTGAGCCTAGATCGCATGGTTCATTTGAGTCTTGGAGATTCTGCTTGAAGTGGTGAGTCTAGTCTTGGTTGGGAGAAATTCTTTGTTTTTTTCATTTTCAGGCGTTGGCGCTTGTTTTCAGTTAGAAACCCGTGCAAATTGGCCATTGGCGCTAGTTGTCAATGTGCAAGTCGTGCCAGTTGGTGCTAGTTATCAATTTACAAGTCGAGCCAATTTCAGGGTGTGTGAAAATTGAGATTTTTTCCTTAAATCCTTCACCAGTGTGTCTTTCCCTTCCGGTCTTTTCCTTGTATAAGCATATATTACATTGCTCATTGTTTGGGATGTCTTCTTGCTATGATTGCTTGATGTAAAAGGGAATGAATGCCTTGTTTTGATCTCATGCTTTGGAAGTCCTCTTTGTGTTTGACCTCATATGTCTTGTTGCCTTTTGAGGGATTTCGTGACAAAGTGTTTGAAACAATGATTGCATTCTTAGTGTTTGTTTACATCTCATTTGCATTCATCCTTCATTAAGAAGATTTGCGTTCATTTAGTTTTCGTCTCAAAGTTTTCTTTTCGTTAAAATGCATTAGATCACATTGCATTGAAAAGTATTTTTGAGATTTATCATTGAACTTAGATCACATTGTTTAATGATTGAAAGCTAAAAGTCGCTTTGAGTGCATTCTCTTTCATTAAAAGTATGCATTAAGTAGATTCTCATTTCATCGAAAAATGCATTGAGTGCATTCTTATCATTTGAAAATAAAAAGGAAATTGTGCATAGATTACAATTGCATAGTTTTCGAAAAGAGGATTTTGCATAGATTACATTGCATTATTCACATCGTTGAATGTTTGGAATTACTTTTGGATAGTGAAAGTCATCTAGTTTTGAAAAAGTTTCGTTTGCAGTGTTGTTGTATGTTGCATCATTGTTTGAGACTCTTCCCTTAACTAGATAGCATTCATCGAATTGAAAAGTTTTCTTTTCTCATATAGCTGCATATAGGAGATTGTCATATGAAATGCGGTAGGGCCTTGAAACTGAAACGCAATTGAATATCAACATTAAAATTTACTCAATTTACCTAAGGAAGCATTGAAACATTAACAAAACATTTAGAGGTCTAGGCTAGAGACATGTTCCGGCGTCTTTAAACCTAGTATTTGTCGTTTGCCTCTTGGCTTTAGACAGCGCTAGTACGGACTTGTGCTCCCTGTACCATCGCGTATATAAAGGGAGACCCCACTAGGTTTCAATCCTTTATCCATAGGAAGCCGAGTCTACCGCCCTATACCCGTGATACATCAGACACAACATTCAGGGAGATTGCCTGCACGTACGGAAAGTCCTTGGTTGATTTCTTTTTCATTTTGGAACCAAGGTGTATATTGCAGTTCACAGTTATTTGGTACACCCTTTGCCTAGTATTCTTGAGTATTCATTTCGATCTTTTCAGACTCTTTAAATTTGAAAGGTCATCAAGTGCTTGTCCTTTCACGCTTGTTTCCAATTTGAAAGTGATAGAGTCACCTTTTTCCTGTTTCTCGACTCTTAAAAGATGAAACGGTAGAGTTTTGTTTCAATGTTTTAAAAAATTAACTGCCCACGAAATATTCCTGGTTAAATTTAGTTTCCTTAGGGTGTTTTTTTTTATGGCAACTTTTCCAGAATTCGCCAACCAAGGAATCCCCTCCGATGGGAATCCTGGTCATTTTCCTCCTTTTGGGAATGTTGGTGCTCCTTATATGGCAACGTTGTCCCTTCCTGGGTTAACTGTTGGGTTGCCTATTTGATTGTTTTCAACCTCTGTGGTCCTGAATGTCTTGGCTACTAGTCAATCAGTTCCTCCACCTGAACAACATCATGTTGATTCCAAGGTGGACCTCTCCCCTTCTTCGCCTGTTTCTGCATCCTCCTCTTCTACTTCGCCTGGTGAAAGTCTAGATTCGAGTAACCAGGTGGCTAAGAAGAAGAAGAAGAAGTCAGATAAAGGAGAGGCTAGCTCTGCGGCTATTACACCTAAGAAGTCTCCTCTGGATAAAACTTCCAACCCTCCGCGGAAAGTCAAATTCCCTTGCATGTTGTGCCAGGGATACCATCTTCTTCGAGACTACCCTGGCATTCCCAAGGTGCTCGAAGCATGGTCCAACGGTCGTCCGTCATTTCCTTTGGCTTCCGGGAGCCAGGTTGGGGGCATGTCTTCAACTGCTGCTGGTAAGGCTCTTAAGAAGCAAGGTAAGATTACCAATCCCTGTAAGTTGTGTGAAGGGCACCATGTCATTTACCTTTGTCCGTATATGGATGAAGCCAAGCGAGTTTTGGACAACTCAGCTATTTCTACACCATGCCTTCTAGCTGGTTACAAACAGCTTCCTTTGAGTCCTCCACCAGCTGATCCTACGATTGGTCAAGAGTCATCCTTGGTCGATCCCACTCCCTCTGAAATTCAAATTTAGGAATCCATCCCTGACCAACCATTAGTCGTGGGATAGGTTGAACTGGCCCCGCCTATGGTGCACCAGGTCTTTTTCATGGAGAGTGGATCTCACACCCCTCAGGTTCTTCTTGTTTCTTCAGATTCCTCGGACTTGGAGAAATATTCTCCTGTCTCTATATCTCAAGAAGCTGCTCCTCCACCTCCCGTGATAGAGGTCCCTGAGGATACTCCACCCGCCTTCGAGATGGAGGTCGTGGAGGATGCTCCTTCTTCTTCTGTAACACCAGGGGAAGACCATCTTGGTTTGATGGTAGCCCCTCCAAGTAGTTTGGTCGCTTCCTTTGATTGGAATCGATTTTCCGGATACCGCCTTCCGTCTTATGTGCCTTTCGAGATCACAGTACAGGCTTTTGGTCTGGTTGTACCCCGCACTATTATAGATGAAGGCGCGTCTGTTAGTGTTTTATCCTCAACTACTTGGCATGATTTTGGTTCACCGCCACTTGTGCCTGTTACGCAGAATCTATTGGCATTTAACAGAAGAACGAGTCAACACTTAGGGATCCTTCCAAGGTTACCTGTTAGTTTGGGAGTTAAAACTGTCCATATGGATGTGATGGTTGTTCCAGGCCCCTTGGATTTCAATCTACTCTTGGGGCGCGATTACACCTATGCCATGGGAGCGCTCGTCTCCTCCCTTTTTCGTGTGGTCTGTTTTCCACATGAAGGACGGATCATGACCATTGATCAACTTTCGTGCTTTGGTCCTGATATGGCAGCTGGCCCGCCATCATCCCTTCCCGGTTTTTATCCACCCGTTGTATCTGCCCCACCACAAATTAACTATGTGGCTACCTACCCCATGCCTATGCTCAGTGATGATGCCGTTGTGCATTAGGTGCTGGGGGCTTTAGGTCCTGACTTCTAGGATTTTTTCCTTCCATCAGGAGTCGAACTCTTGGAAGCGATGACTTCTTGTTCATTATGATGAAGTTGGTCGGAGCATGGTTCCTTGTCTTGTGTCAAGCTCCTCAAAAAATGAAACAAGGTCGTCGAAGCATATTTCGTTTTCTTGTGTCAAGCTCCTTAAAAAATGAAACAAGGTTATCAGAGCAGAGTTCATTTTCTTGTGCCAAGCTCCTTAAACCCTGAAACAAGGTGTTCTGAGGATAGTTCTTTTAATGTGTCAACCTTGTTAAAATAATGAAACACGTTTCCTATTCAATTTGAGTCTTTGATAAGTTCTCGTCAAATCCCAGTCGAGTCTTTCTTAGATCTCGTAACTTGAACCTTCACTCCCTCCATATGTTTACTCAGGTGCATGGACTGAAGCTTGGGGGGCATGTATCTCGAATTGAGTCACCATGCTGGGGGCATGCTTACCTTTTCAAGCATAGTTTGTTTCCGTTTCGAGCTTGTGTAAAAATGAAACCGGTTTCAAGCATAGTTTCCTGATTTCAAGCTTGTGTAAAAATGAAACCTTTCCCATTTTACCTCTTGTGATTGCCATTTTATCAGCCTGTTTTTGCCAGATGAGCCTTGGTTTTCTCACTCCATCGTCACTATCTTCTTGGCCGATCATATGCCTTCACTTGGTTGTTTTACCCGTTCCTGAGGAACCGCTGCGATGAGTGGTCTTTGTTAGCCAGCCTCTTGACCTTTATCTTGTTTTGAGCAGTTCCACCATTACCAGAACTAGTTGCTACCCTTTATACCACTTGTTCCTCCAGGAGGAGTCATCTTTCAACTCTTTTCTGACTCTCTAAACATGAAAATATTTCCAAGGCCCTTTTCTTTTCGATCTCGTTAAAGTGGCTGCAAATCGACATCTACCCAGTATACGTTTACCCCTTTTTCGGGCTGGGATAGATTACTTACGAAAAATTAATACCCTATCCTATCGCGACTAGGAGGTTTTCTCAGATATTTTTTTCTACCTTTTCCGGTCTGAGGAACTATTTACGAAAAGGGACCGTTGGATTTTACTTTTCAGCTGTCTTTTCAAACTCCCTAAACATGAAAATACGCTGAGTTCTTCCTTTTTCAGACTCGTTAAACTCTGCTGACATCGGATTCAGTAGAAATGATGTTATTCGAGTTTCTCCTTCCTAGGGCTCATTAAATGTACTAGGATGGATTCGTTTGAAGGACGGATTTATATGACAAGAATATGGTATCCTCTTCAAGCTTGTGTAAAAATAAAGAGGTACTCACCGAAATGGTGGGGAAAAAATGGAACCAGCATCATTGTCGTGTCGGCAGTATGTCACTCTTGAACATGGCACTTGTCTGCATTCGTGTCGGGTTGGGGACATCTCATTTCATTTTTCACTTGCCTCCGTGGGTTTGGGTAATCCATTTTGACCTCTCATCTTCTCGTTGCCTCGTCACCATGACCTCTGATCCGTTGATGTCAAATATTGCCAAATCCACTATTGTGCCGTTATATGTTCAAGGGAAGTTGACTTCTGCAAAATACCAACCTTCCTCTAATTCCCATCTGATCGTGATTCACAAAAAACATTATGTTTCTCTGCCTCATGTCGATGATGTGGGAAACACTATGGCCCACCTTCGATCAAGATCACTTCCTGTTGACTCTGGCTCATTATCCGGGAAGCTGATCTAGAGACTCCTTTATGGTACCTTGGAGCATGCATGCCTCAATGGCAGGTTCATCGCATTCGACGTGAGGTTTTCATCATTGGCCTCTGATCGAGTGATTCTACGGGTGTTCGACGCCAGCTCATTGATTCACACGCTGTAGATTGTACCTATAGTACCTTGAGGGCCATTGCTGTCATTGTGGTTCTTCAGCGCTCAAGTTGGGCTTCATCATTACCGGTAATCGATTTACGTTCTTGCATGTTCGATCACCTACATATTCATGCTTGAATGTGCTTTTGGGCTCGATGGAGCGCAAGACCGATCGTCTCTGTAATCCAGCGCTACGATTTTGTGGATTATTATGATTATTTACATGACCTTACTGATCGATGGCTCATCATAATTGAGTCTATTTATCGATCCTCTCTTGATGGCTTGATCCATGCCTTGACCCTAATATTAGATACTTCCACATAGATAACAACCATACCACTTATATTTGCGTATCCTAGACATGTTGTACGCCCACAAAGCTTTCAAGGCAAGAGCCAATGACATAAATTTTAGGCCATTTCACCCCTCTCTCTCTCTCGGGCCTCATGCTTTAGGGGGCATATGTTACACATCAATTTTTCACCGTCCCTGCCATTCCCCATCCCGCACATTGGAGGGATCATTCCGTGACCTGTGAGCAGAGAAAAGACTTGAAAATACTTTCATTGCATCCCTCTAAAGATGAGCTTTCATTGCCCTGAAGACATCTCCCTGCCAAAAACCCTAAAAATAACTCTTTTTCCATTGGCGCGGTTCCATATTTTAGCCCTCACGCCAAGGGGGAAAATCCTCCAAAGAGGGTGCGCCAATTGGCACTCTGTCATAGAGCCGCACTCACACCAGCCAATTTAAGAGGTGTTTTTTAAAAATAAATGGCGGAAGTTTCGTCCTAACTGATCCAAGAACCGATATCTATCTTGAGTTGGGAGGTTTGGCTACGGATTCCCATAGAGAGGAAGTGGTTTTCCACCTCTCATGGAAGCTTCCTTGATGATAGGGCCAATCCCATGATCATAGGGATCCCAACTCCTCTTCCTCCATCTATAAAAGCTTGCCCATCTCCATTGCGAGCTAATCTTCAAGTCTCCAAGTTCCCAAGAGCTTTCACATCCTTATGCTACAAGAGCCTTATTGATTCCCTTAAGGCCAAATCCACAGAGGACTACCTGCTATCCCAGAGAGAGGCTGCTCATCCTTCACAGGCCTATCATGACATGTCAGCTTCAACACTGTGTGCATGAGAGAGGTCACATTGCTCAGGGGTTGTATTCTTCTTTTGACTCATTAATGATAAGCGACTATTGGTTATGGTTCCACTCTTGTTCTTGATTATGTTCATGAGTTATGTCCTCTTCGACTGACATATAGTTGTATATATTGGATTTTATGCTTGCGTTTGTATTGTTTCTTGCAAGTGCAGGTGTCCGATCACGGAGATCATGAGGATTGTGATCTGCCAGGGAAAAGGAACGGGAGCACCACCTCTTCTACAAACGACAGCTTTGGATTCTAGGTAATCCTTCCTCGCAAGTCAGTTTATTTTCAATTAGGAATCTGCACTGTAGCGTGTTTGATTGTTGCTAGACCCGATCTGGGCTAGTAGGGATCGCCTCTGTCCGCAGAGGGGATTAACCTCTTCAACAATATTCAATTGGTATGACTCGCAAGGCCCAACATGTGGTGTACACACTGCTTGATGGAAGGAAACATAGCCACAGAATGTCTGAGGTTGTGGGGAGAAAACATTGGAACTTCAGTGGCCATAACATAGGGAGCCCCACCAGTCAGTGGAGTTGCGTAGATAAATACTCAATGGATATACCAACCGTAACCCCACTTCTCGGGGTTCCCCAATCAACAGAATCAAATAGAAGTAGAATGCTATGAAATATGCAAGGGTATTGGTCATCCTCCACGACTATGTCCAATTCTGCAAAAATACTCAAATGTTCCAAAAAACATTTACTGTGAATTTTGTGCTTCTACAGCTAATAACATGGAGAAATGTAGAGCCCTTGATGCATTGATAGAAATATTAGACAGGTCGTCCTATAGAGTAAATGAGACTCCAAGGGGGCGAGGAGTAGGAATGAGAGGTAGCAGAATTGGAGGAAGAGGACCGGTAAGGTGTTATAACTGTGATAAGGAAGGTTATGTAGTGAGAGAATTTCCACTACCCAGGAGACCTTGGTTCTCTCAATGCAGAGTCAATGCACATGCTACTGAAGACTGCACAGATCTGATTAAGAGGTGGGAAGAGAGAGCCAAACAAAGGGGAGCTAACCTGGTTAATGTAGAACCAAGGATAGTAGAGACTCAGCCTCTGCAAAATGTATCTATAGTCACATGAGGAGGGAAGAAGATAAGAGAGGATGCATGAGACATGGATTCGATAAATCTAATCAAACCTGCATCCCCAAAGAAATCTTTCAGCCCAGACCGAAAGAAGAATTACTTTAAAGAAGCACTAGAAACATTCTCACAGATAGGAAGACATCAGTATGGAACTTCCTCAACAAGATAGTGAAGGAAGAAAGATAATCCATACAAACACCCCTATAGAAGAGTGGTTTTGACTATTCCTGAAAATTGTAAACAATGGAAAGATGCTGGAACAATTAAAGCAAAATCTAGAAATGGTTATGCAAGGAGGAGTAGGACCTGGAGACTCAGGTAACACAACTGAAAAATATATAAGAAGAGTAAAAAGAAATAAGAGAAGGATTGGAAAATAGTTCCGCATAAACACTCAAGTTGTGGGATTCCAAATCAGAGACACAATGCTAGATCTTGGATTAGATGTCAACATTATACCCTGAAAGACATGGGAAGCACTATGAAAACTGAAGATGTCATACTCACCAATACAGCTCAAAATGGAAAATCAATATTGCATTGTACCAATAGGAAGGCTGGAAGAATTTGAGGTTGATGTTTTGAGAGTAAAGACCTATACGGACTTTGAAGTAATAGATATCATGGGTGAAAATGATCCTTATCCTGCCTTCTTGGGGATAGATTGGGCCTTTGAAAATTATGCAGTTATTGACTTAAAGAAGGAATTGATAATATTCGAAGATGGTGAAGTCAAATTGGTCTAGCCATTGGACTCGTATCAAGGACCCCAATACATAGACACTATTAAAAACAAATAAGACGCACAACTTCTATATCAACTCTATCAGATGATGACAAGAAGGAGAGAAGATTACATCAATCCTACAGCCGGAGGAACAATAAGCTAGAGAAGAGTTCAGAGTTCTGACCTAGGATCAGAAGTAGCTTGGGATGATTAGCAACAGGGAGGATATGAAATCAACACCAGAAGGTGTGCCAATGTTCGTGGAGTCAACTGGATTGGTACAGAGGTAAGAGAATACCCAACTCTTTCAAATATGCAAGCCTTGAATACATTTATTACCAAAGTAGAAGACAAAGTGCCAATAGACCATAGAGTTCCTCACATGGGTGTAGCACTACAATCCACTTCAACAAGCTGGTGGGAAACCCATCGCAACTCTCTTTCATAATGCGAATATATTGTCAGAGCATTAAGAACATTATTTCATGCAGCTTCAGGACCTCAACTGGGAGAAAATTACTAAGAGAATTATGATCCCTAGCACATCTAAGCAGTTGCGAATATAAGTGGAAGAAATAGGAATATCCAAAATATTTATGGGCACACAACTTCATACATTCACTAGAAACGATTCCACGAGCTTGGTATCTAACAAAAGAGAAGAAGAGAGGAACATGTACCTGAAAAACAATAGCAGAGAAATTTACGCAGTGTTTTTCTTTCAAGGGAAACACAGATCAAGTTTCAACTACCTTACAAGCAATTAAAATAATATTGTTCTTCCCAGAGCTTCAAGAAACTGAAGAAATATCTTTATCAAATCATAAATTCAAGGATTCAGTAACATGCAAAAGGATAGATCAGGAGATATATGATGATGACTTAGAAAATGTTCGACATCTCTACTTTGAAGAAAAACAAGGATAATGGGAAATATAAGAAGAACCAACTATAGAGGGATTGCATATGTTACCCCTGAAGAAAAAGAAGCAGAATATTGGAAGCACAGAGAAGCCCAAGATTGCATCCATCGGAGATTATTGGGATACAGAGACAACAAAATAAATCTTTGACCTGCTACACGAGTATGAAGACTTATTCCCATCTTCAGTGGCAGAGCTCAAAGGAATCAAAGGAGATCTAGGGGAGATGCGCATAGTCCTAAAACTGGATGCGAAGCCAATAAAACATAGACCTTACCACCTGAATCCGAGAGTAAAAGAAGAGGTTAAAGCAAAGATAGACAAAATGTTGAATGTAAGCTTGATCTTTCTGGTTGAGGAGGCAGAATGGGTCAGCCCAATTTTGATACAAAGTAAAAAGGAGAAATCAGAAATTAGAGTATGTTTGGACTACATAAGTCTAAATAACGCATGCATTCATTACCTATTTCCAACTCCATTTAGCATCGAAGTTATTGACAATGTAGCAGAAAATGAAGCATACTCATTCACAGATGGCTTCTCAGGATATCATCAAGTGAGAATAGCATAAAAATACAAAAGAAAAACTAATTTCATAATATAATGGGGATCATATGCCTATCATGTCATGCCTTTTGGGCTAAAGAATGCCCCAATTGTGTTTTCACTGATAAAAATGGTAGCATTCAGAGACTATATCCATAAGTTCCTAGAAGTATACATGGATGATTGGATGGTGTACAATCTACTGAAGAACCACACAACTCTTTTCAAGATAATTTTGATAGGTGTAGACAGCTTCAAATTTCTTTGAATCTCAAAAAGTGCATCTTTTCAGTACCTTTTGGAACGCTTTTGGGGCATGTCATTTGAAAGCGAGGTGTATGTGTGGACCCCATGTAGGTGGTAGTAATTGTGAACTTGGAAGCACCATAGAATTTAAAACAGTTGAGGTCACTACTAGGACACACAAGATACTACGGAAGGTTCATCCACAACTACGCAAAAATCACAGCATCACTAGAAAATTTGTTGCGGAAGTTGGAACAATTCAGATGGAACGGTGAATGCACTAAGGCATTGGACATGTTGAAAGAGAAACTAGCAAGTGCACTCATTTTGGCCCATCCCAATTGGGATAAACAGTTTCATGTCCACATTGATGCTTCAAGTATTTCTTTAGGGGTGGTGCTAGCTCATCCAGGAGAAACCTCCATAGATCACCCAGTATACTTTGCAAGAAGGAAGTTGTCAACAGCAAAAAAGAATTACACAAAAACATAAAGAGAGGCTCTTGTTATTGTATATGCTCTATAGAAATTTCACCACTACTTATTGAGAGGCACATTCAAGTTCTTCATAGATCATTCAGCACTGAAATATCTGGTAAAAAAACCTTTACTGGAAGGCAAAATCTGTAGATTTCTCCTACTCTTCCAAGAATTCACTTTCGAAGTGATAGTAAAAATGGAAGGCTAAATGTTGGTCCCGAAAATTTGTCAAGATTGGAGAATGGGGAAAACAGGGGACCCCTCGATGGCCAACTATGGATGCTGATCTCTTCCGAGTAGAATCCATCCCATATTATCTAGAACAGATAGAAACATACTTGGCCACAAGACAATGCCCATTGGAATACACAGCAACCCAAAAAAGACATCTAGTAGTTAAAGCGGCTGAATATCAACACATAACATGGAGTTGTATAAAATGGGCTTGGATCATATCCTATGAAGATGTGTCTTAGATCATGAAAGAGCAGACATCTTTTGGGAGTGTCACAAAGGAGTTGCGGGAGGCCATGTCGGTGCAAAACCCACCGCAAGGAAAATAATACATGCAATATTATGGTGGCCCACCATGGATAAAGACAACAAGGAATATGTCAAGAAATGTGATATCTATCAAAGAGCAGGGCGACCGTCACAGCGTGATGATATTCCCTTCCAACCTGTGAGGGCTATGTAGGCATTTGAGAAATGGTTCGTCGACTTCATAGGACCAATTGAACCAATGGCGCGACACTCATAGGCAAGATATATAATCACCGCAACTAACTACCTCACAATATCGATAGAGGTAGTACCAGTGAAGGACTGTACAACAGACGCAACAGCTAGATTTATTTTTGAGAACATCACTAGTAGGTTTGGCTTTCTAAGGAGCCTAACAAGTGATCAAGGCATGCATTTCATTAATGCTACAATTAAATCACTGTTGGACAACTTTATGATACAACAACACAAGAGCAGCCCATACCACCCTCAGGCGAATGGAACCATCGAGGTTTTCAATGATATCTTGGAGAAAGGACTAACAAATATATGCAATGCTAACCATGATGACTAGGATGAAATAATACTAGCCACGTTGCGGGCATACAGGATGACCATAAAGAGATTGCATAATCAAACTCCATTCCAATTGGTATACGGGAAAGAGTCAGTAATACCAACTGAGTTTATCATACCAAGCCTCTTAATTTCTTCAACAACACACATGACAGAGGAAGACTCCATCTCTGCACACCTTCATGAATTGTAGGAGCTTGAAGAAGACATATTTCTGGAAAATTTCCATCAATTAGTACAGAAACAGTGAAAAAAATCCTGGCATGACCGCGACATCAAGCACAAAACATTCACTATTGGTGGAAAAGTATTTCTCTATGACAAAAAATTCCAAAAGTTCCTGGGGAAGCTTAGAATGCACTGGATGGGACCCTATTACGTCATAGAGATAAGAGACTCAGGCGCGGTTAGGCTAGCACAACTAGATGGAGAGATACTTCAAGGATGGGTGAATGGCAGATGCCTAAAACCATATCATGACTAAGCACCACAATCCTTTTAATTTTAATAACTCTCGCACCCTAGAGCAGTTAGTAGATTAGAGTCAATAACTCTCTCGCGACCGAGACAAGCCATAGAATATTTTATGTTTTAATCTTTGAATCTATTATAGAAGGAATCCTCAAAACCCGCAAGGTCGCAAAAAAACAGCAATCACCCTGTTGCGATATGGAGACCACATTGCAACCAATTGTGGTTGGGGGGAGAGTCTACAATGTTATACAGCTTAAGTGTGTCAACCATCATTCACTCATAATGACCTATCATACCGTTGTCAGTTCGTAAGAACATCTGAATTTGAAAAATAATTGTCATAATTAGTAACCCCCATACTGTAATAAAGTTTCCATATTAAGCCATAAATATTTCCCATCATGTTGACTTCCGAAGCCAGCGTCAGCACTTTCAGAGTACACCTCATTCCAGTAACTAATCACATGATTATAGCCACAGGGAAAGAAAACAAGAATTAATTAGTTATGGTGTTGCATCAACATCATTCGTGCCAATAATACTACTTAACCCGCATGAAGGAGGGAAATAACAGAATGCCAAAATTTTTTGAGTTATCAGAGAAACGGCTATAACAATAAGCCTAATTCCAACATCAGAAGTTCAGAGCAATAGACTAGCAGTAGCAGTTCAAGTATATGGTAGAAGGAAGAAAATGATGAAGATGGCTACCTCAATGGTTGAGCCCGAGCTCGATGGAATAATTCAAATGGTGGAGTCATTGATAGGCAAATATGACAATCCTCGTTGATAGATACCAACTTCACAGACTCATACCAGTTCCGTTCTATTATCCAGCAAAAATTGAAGAGACAAAACCTACAACAAATCCGTTGTAATATCCTCTGTTCTCTCTCACAGTCTCCCTATTTTTTTCTCACTCTGAGAATACACACATAATACACAGCCGCAATATAATACCCTCATATATACAAGGGGGTTTCCTTCTAGGGAAAAAAACCCTAAACTAAACATAAATTCTACCGTCAGATCATCCGCCTATGAACCCCCCACGGCAGCGATTAATTATGGGCGGCGTTGCCGCCACTTTTAAGGTACAGGGGTCCAATGCTGTGATACAAAGTAAACAAGATAATCAGGCTCCACACCCAACAAATAATACTACTTAACCCGCATGAAGGAGGGAAATAACAGAATGCCAGAAAATTTTGAGTTATCAGAGAAATGGCTATAACAATAAGCTTGATTCCAACCGCAGAAGTTCAGAGCAATAGACTAGCAGTAGCAGTTTGAGCATATAGTAGAAGGAAGAAAATGATGAAGATGGCTACCTTAGTGGTTGAGCCCGAGCTCGATGGAATAATTTAAAGGGTGGAGTCGTTGATAGGAAAATATGACAATCCTCGTTGATAGATACCAGCTTCATAGACTCATACCAATTCCCAACAATGAAAAGTCAGGTGTACATTGAAAATCATGCTAAGGAGGGAGGAGGTGAAGCAACGAAGGTGCACCTAGATTTTAGAGGTATCCAGAGGTCAAAAATCCTACACCTGAGAAGCCTTCTGATATTCAGGACGTCGGGAGTAGCAATGCAGTGCACCAAGTTCTTAATCAGTAGAATTCATAATGGATCATTATGGCTTGGGAGGGAAATCCCAATTCATGCGGAAGTCATACATAGACTCACAGGGTTATCAGTTGTAGAAAACAACATCTCATTGGCCTTTCAAAATATTTCCAAGAGAGCTAAGAATATAGGAGATTGCAACTGCTACAAAAAGTATGAAACAAGGAGAGGAGGAAAGGGAGAAAAAATTGATCTCATCAACAACTCAGTAGTAAAATTTTCTTGCTACTTGATCACTGGGAAAATGCTGAGGCATTACACTAAGGGGGAATGCACCCTTGACACAATCTTGGTCACGGAGCATTGCATTCAAGGAGCACAGCTGAATTGGAGCACACTCTTGTTACATGAGTTGTTTGAGGCTTGTGAGGAAAACTACAAGAAAGCCACAGGATTTATATATGGTTCTCTGAACATGGCTCTCGCAATGTGGAAGTGGAGTCCACCAGGAATCAAACCACTAGAAAATATTACTCAAGACCAACTGATGGCACTAAGGTTCACTCCATCGAAAATATCAAGGGACCTGAGTACCAAAGAGATCAATGAAGAATCTTTTGCAGCCTGGTACAGACAAATGGTTGATGTAGTCAGAAGTCAGCAAAGAGTTCCAAGGAGCATATTAGATAGATACTTCCCATATATTTTTTTTTGGGTGACTCATAACCGAACCTATGTCCGACCAAGCTGGATTGATGAAAATACCTTCCATAAGAAGCCATTAAAGTTCCAAATAACAGAAGAAGCCTTTCACATAGAAGTTTCTTCATGGCCAAGAGCGGCAATGGAGATCAGAAGCGAGATCCTGGTTTAGTCATTTGATGTGATGCTCCCTAAAGCACTTCTGGGGGAGACACTGAAAGAAACAGTGTAGGGGATCTCCCAATTACAACTGTGGCCACTTCTAGACTAGTTGGAAACATAGGTGAAAGGCTTTAACAAGGTAATAGAAACTCTCAGCATCACATCTAATATATTTCCCACTTTTTCTGAATTTCAAAAGTTGAATTTTTCATCCCCATCCACCACCACCCCCATCCTAACTACATTACCATCTACTACATTCCACTCCCCTTCATTGCCCATTGTCACTCCACTCCGCAAAACCAAGCCAACTGAACCCCTAGTACCAGCACCTAAAGGGAAAAGAGCCCAAACAATGGGACTTGAGCAAGTGGTTGACCTCACAGGAGAAGACCAACCCCAGCCAATAGTGATGGGAATTTTAATCCAAGAAGATCCATAGGTCACCACCTAGACCACCTCTGCGTTACTAGTATTTTATCCATCATCAGTTCTTAACATAAAAATCTCATCGCCGCTCCATACACACAATTCAACACCGCACACCTCATTCACATCCAAAGACCACCCCACCCACACTCTGTCCACCTCCACAACCATTTCACATCTGTTACCACCAGGGAATCTAACAAATGTTGATATTGAGGTATAAGTTAACTCAAGTACAGTTGGAGTACATGAGGTTGACCAAACCATAGTGGGACAGGGAAACTTTTTAGAGTTATTAATCTAGGAAGAGTCCCTCATTTCTGATACAACACCCATCACATTAGAGACAAAAAAATTCCAGCAATCCAAATTATTGTTGCAACAGTTCATGTCATCCACTATTCTACACATTCCTGAACCCAAGTTTTCATAGAAACATCAACTAACATCCCCACAGGGACATTCTGAAATATCAATTTCCAGTAAGAAACCGCTTAGGGAGAGACATCCAAGCCAAGAGATGTCGAGCAGTGGGAACATGCAAAGCTGGGGACATAAACAACTTTTTAGTTTCATCCCGATGGTGGCATGACAAGCAGAAGGTCTACACAATTATCTCTTACAAATATTTGAGAAGCAACAACAATAATTTATTCTACTTACTGATGAGCACAATCAGCTCCAAGGTGAGAAGGATAACCTATAACAATAGCTAGACCAAGTAACAGAGGTCTTTAAAGACCTATGGTCGACCATCACTAACCTAGATAGCATAACACCCAAAAATATTATGTCATGCTCAATGGTTGAAATATCCATTCGAGTCAAAATGGCATGTACAAGCTTGGATCGAGCAAACCAGGAACTGAAAGAGGAGCTTGCAACAAGACCAGCATTACCAAATCTCTCTACAGTGAATGCCGAGAAAGTAGAAGAGAGGAAGAGAGAGATGCAGAGCATAAAGGACACACTCAGAATGACAATCAAGGAAGCATACAACATGTTGGAGCAACTACACAAGTGCTCAAATTCACTAACAATGAAGGCACAACTAGTTTCAGAGTAACTGCAGAATATTTTCCTTGAAATCAGTGGGACCACAGATACGGTCAACAGAACTCAACTATATGACCAAGAATACATTCTTGAAACAAATATTCAGGCCATCGAGGAACACTCACTAACAACAAAGAAGCTTCTCATGGGCCTACGACAACCTGTGAAGCAAAAGGCAGAGGAAATTTAGCAACTGGTGGCTGAATTCGAACCCAAACTCCAGGAAGTGTTCAAAAAACTACCGCAGGTAATGGATGTGACTCAGGCTAATAGAATTTTCACTGACACAGAGCCTATGATTAAGGTATGGCAACAAGAAATAACAATAATTGGAAGAGGTCAAACTGGAACAATAAAATACAGAGATGGAAGCAATAGGGAAAACTAGGGCAACACCAGAAGCTGACAGACCACAAGAAGTCACAAAAGCAAGAAAATATTGACTTAGACAAGTCAATATCATGTCTTCAGGGCCTGTTGGGGCCTTTGTTTTGGATAATATAGTTTTGGAGTTGTGGAGAGACGGGAAAAAAGTGGCGGAGCGCAATCAAGGTAGGCAGGGAGTTATCCTGGTTTCGGAAAACTTGAAGGTAGGTGGCGAGGCATAGACAGATAATGGCACAAATTCCAGAGGTGGGATACAAGGAAAAAATAGTAGAACTCCCAATTATGAAGAAGAAACAGAAGGAAGCAGAGCGCAAGGGAACATGTGAGCGAAAAAGGGGCAAAGACTAATAGTGTTAGTCAGCAGGAACAAATAAGCAGGAAAGAAATGACTCTGAAGTTAGTCAGCCAAAGAGAGAGGCTGATATGGGAGTAGAGCCTAGGGAGAGCTCTGTGGATCATTTTTATGAACTGAACTGTACTAGACTCTGTGGAGTATGTTTTTGTTGTTTTGAGCCAAGTTAATGGAATCAGACTGCTGTTGTGTTGTATATTATGGATTGGTTGATGCTTGATTGATTATGGTGAATGTATGCCTATTTAAAAAAATTAATTTGGTACTCTAAACATGTTGTGATGAATGATAACTTACTTATTATAGTTGAGATATGTATATTTATTTTGTATGCTCATAGATATGATCTGCATTAGTAGTCTTTCATCGACGTCAATGATCTAGCCTCTAATCTCAGTAAGGGTTTGGCACGCCTCGGGTGAGACTCCCTATTTCCTTGAGAAGGGTGAAAATGTTTGCGTTGTCCTAGAATTCAATGGAAACCTCATTGGCCTCAAGCCTAAACCTGGGTCTTTCCCAAAGACCTCCTTTTTCGCGAACAGGATTAGTTATTTCTAGATTAAGTTATTGCTTCAGTTTTGAATGTTTGGAATTTTTGTCATGTTAATTATGATTCTGGAAAGTTATAGGTAGTTCTGAGAAGTGGTCTAGAAGCTAGCCTGAAAAAGTCGCTCATATCTCAGAACTGATGGCATTGAACTCAAGAATTCAGGTCATAACAACATGGAAGTAGGCTTGTGTTTGGGGTTGGGACCTCATAACTACATTCTTTCCTTGTTATGCATGCGATTGGGATGCTAGGTAGGAAAAAAAAGTTTCAACTTAGGGATTTATCACATGGGGTGGTTGTTTATCTCCTGCGTCATTTTTAGTCCCTATAGGATGTGTGAAAGTGTCATTGTGTCTACCCCACTTCCATAACTGGAACTTGGAGGTTGGTTCATGTCATACTGACACTCGTCTCACGTTTACACTAGTGATCTTGTGAATTTGCGTAAATGTGGGTAGAGGAATTATAGTTTATATTATGATCACATCAAGACAATAAAATATTGTGTTTCATGACTTCTATTTGATGAATAGGATATGATTCAATAATTCAAAAAAAAATTATATACTGGATTTTCATTAGCTAAGGAAACTCTTGATTATTATATGAGATTTTTTTTAGGCTCCTATAACAGGATATAAGACTATTGAGCCTTTCAAACTTATACCGAGGTCTCCTTTTCTGAGATTAATTTTGGTCCCTTTGCAATATACCTTATGGCCTTTTCAATCCTATGTGACAATTCTAAAGCTCCCTCAGTCTACTGGAACAAATTGATATCTTCTTTAGCCCTCTAACATAGATGCAATCATGAACTCAAATATATATATATATATATATATATATATATACATACATACATACATATATATATATATATATATATATATATATATATATATATATATATATATATATATTAAATTTCACCTTATATAAGAAACAAGGAATATTAATGATTTTCATCCTCCTTACATTCAGAATAGAACTAGGAGATTGTAGGGATAATGACCAAATAAACCCTATAGAATACCTTGAAGTAGATTGCTTCTTTTATGGATTCTCTCAAACATAATTATGATACCATTTTGATATTTCAAGTATCCTCTAAGATGATAATTAATTCTTATGATTTCTTCTTCGGCTAATTCTTTCATGTATTCGTATTCATCATAAAGTAGTTACACAAAGGATATCAATAGTAGAACAAAATTCTAACAGGGTCATAAAGAGACAGCTCACAAGAACACAAACATTTGCCCTAGGAAAACCCACATGGGGGAAAAATCCAACAACCTTTTCCTTAGAGAAATTATTCAGTTCAACAAGAGACACACCTAGATCATATATTCAATCATACATTCAAACTAAACAACAAAGATACTCGGTAAAACCTCATCCAACTGCTTCCTAGTTAAATCAATCATCTACCCAAGAGACTCAATCGGGTCTTCCTCCTAGAGCCAAAGTTTGGCCTTCTTCTGCACCCAAAGTTTCAATCCTCCAACTCATCCTTCTATACCCAAATTCTTGGTCCTACAACTCGGTTATAATTCAGAAGTTAAGTCATGCAAATTTTCCTTCTACACCCAAATTTTTGGTCCTACAACTTGGTTATACTTCAAAAGATTGATCCTGCAACTCATCCTTCTTTACTAAAGATACATCTTTTTTCCTGAATATAAATTGTGCCTCAAATAAGATTATTTTCAGCCTCGAATTCATCTCCTTCTTAGCCTTATATTTGACTTCATTTTTAGCCTCAAAAGATTTGAGTTCCTTGCTTGATGAGTATATCAAATGACACATATATAGTGATCATGATGGTCAAATGGGTGCCTCTACACTAGGGTTGAGTTGGCCTATTTGGAACCAAAAATTAAAAGTTTCTCTTTTAAAGAACCAACATGAAGAAATTGCCATATATTTTCTCGTTTGGCAAGGTAAACAAGAAAAATCCTTATTTATTATTTAAAATATAACAATAGTTAAAATATTAATTATGAAGATTATCCATGGCTACAAAATTTCAACAACGTGATGGCTACTTTGTTAGGATCTACTTGGATTCATTCTGAAGAGATAAAGTGCCCTAATGCAATCTCCTCATTCATCAGAAATAGGAATTTCTTATGGATCAGGGACTAGCTCATTCCTTTAGGCCTTTGGAATAGTTTTCATAGGTTTGAGAAAGCTTTTTGGAAATCATCCCCATAGGTTTTAAAGTCATCCATGTATATTTCCACTAGATCATGTGCAAGGTTAGAGAATATACTCAACACAACACTCTAAAAGGTGGAAGGGGCATTGCACATACCAATAAATATATAAGAAAAAGTGTCAAATGGACATGTAAAGGTAGTTTTATCCTGATATTTAGGGTTCATCTGGACTTGGTGATACTCACTGAACCAGTCCAAAAAGGAGAAGAAATTTTTCCCAGTAAGGACATCAAGAAATTGATCAATAAACGGAAAGGGAAAATTATCTTTTCTAGTGGCTTTATTGATTTTTCTATAAAAAACACATATTCTCCATTTTCCATTATTTGTAGGTACAATGACTAAGGGAGACACATGTTATCACTCGAATTGAACCTCAGGCTAAAGAAGGCAATTCTAAGGTAACCTCAAACCACTCTTAGCCAAGAATCTAGCCCTAATAGGCCAGGATAGGGCTCTCTACGTAAATATCACAATCAAAATGACTGAGGAAATAATATTTTAGGCTAGGTATAGTAGCTCATGGTTTTTTATTGGAGGAGTCAAAGAGCTAGGGCAAGGAAATTAGGTCAAAATTTGCAGGGTGTTCTAAGGGACAAGGTAGGTAGAAGGTTTTGACATTTAAAGGATGATTATGGTGAGATTAATATATTGGTGAGGATTTAGGAAGAGAATATAAGATTAATTCTCCCTAAACTGAAGAAAATAGACAAATTATGAAAAATTTCCCAAAACAGAGCATGAAAAACATGAATTCTTCCTTTCAACTTGAAATTAAGCATATCATAGACATTAAAATGGTTTATGAGCTTATAATACATTCATACAAATGATCACAAAGAAAAAAAAACTATGTCAAACTATTCATACCACATGGATCCCAAAGAAATAGCTGCAAATTTATCATTAATGTCCAGGCCAAACTGATACAAAATTGTGTCCTTGAGATGCCAAAGCTCCAAGTGAGTCCAACCATTACAATTACTAAGAAAATATATCATATAGACCTCAAAACCACTCTTCCTATCCTCAGGGAGTAGAATCCATGAGATAGGGATCAGTTTCACCTACTCCCAAACAAGAATCTGAAGACTAGGAAAACTCAACAATTTGCCTCTAAAAGAGAGGAAACTTATTCATTTGACCTCTAGAGGACTTATTTGATGTATCTACCATATATAAAAATAAAAAATATATTTACATTTATCTTGACCTTTTACATCAATAATTTTTCATTTCCCAAGTGTTGTAGCTGCTACAACACCCTCCAAAATTTTTTCCCATTTTCAAATTTTTGAGACTTTGATCTCTCGGTAAAGATAATTCTTACACGCACTTGGCCTAGAGCCTCAAGAAATTTATTTTCCATGCATTCTCCCTTCAAATTCTAATCCAGGACTTACTCTCTAAATAATCAGTCGCATAGTCACGAAGTCGCAAAACTCATAAAATCCAACACTTTGCGACTATGCGACCTAGCGACCTAGGGACCTCCAGGTCGCAAAGTCGCAAGGTCGCATTTTGTTATAAAGATTCACATTTGTGACCATCCGACCATGCGACCTAGCAACCTGGCGACTTCCAGGTCATGAAGTCACAAGGTCAAATTTTGTTATAAAGCTTCACATTTGCAACCTAGTGACCTCCAGGTCGCGAAGTCACAAGGTCGCATTTTTTTATAAAGCTTCACATTTGTGACCATGCAACCATGCAACCATGCGACATTGTGACCCCCAGGTCGTGAAGTCGCAAGGTCACAAGATCGCATCTCCACTCAACCAGCCCTGATTTGTGACTTAGTGACCTGCATTAAATGATCGCACGTGAACCCCCTTTATCAATAAAAGGGTCACGTAGGTCACATTCAACCTACACGACGGAGCAATTAATGCCTCTGACATCCATCTCAAGCGCATTTTTTCGTGGTTATGTTGCCTAATCCTCCTGTTGTTTCCTTTTTGGTTAATTTTTGCCTCGCGTGCCCCTGTCCCTTGCCTATTAATCCCCGTCTTATTTTCGTTTAAGCTCCTCACCAACCTTGGTTAAAGTTTGCACCTTCCCTCATGGCTTATACCTCTCTAAAACCTCCCCCTGCCCCAGTCTATCTCAAGTACCCTTCCTAGCTACCTAGGAAGGCCTTAAGGCCTAGATTTGTCCATTCCACTTAATGTTTTTCCCTCTTCACCATTCATTCTTCGCGGGTCGCAATTACCATGAAGTCCCTCAAAAGAGCCCTAGCGCGACCCCGCGACTCCGCAATTAAGTGACCTTGCGACCCCATGACATTAGGGGGATTTTGAGGTCTAAAATGGGCCTCCTAACGAAATGATAAAATAATAGCTAAACCAATAAAATAATATTTATGAATTTGCAATTCATTTTTTGCATCAAAATCCATGTAACCATGGTTAAATTCAATTCAAAAGTTGTACCAAAATAAAATTAATAAAAAAATTGTATTGATGTGACTATAAATAAGAATAAGGTTTTCAAAAAAAAGTCATTATCATTGAACAACTAATGCATTTTTCCTTTGTACTTAAATAAATTAAAATAAAATATAAATATAAATTCGGAGATTATTAATTATATAATATACTATTAATCAAAATTTATATTATTTAAATTATATAATAACATGTAATTAATATACTGTATATAACATGTAACATGTAGGGATATGCATTATTTCTTTCAAAAAATATGAAATGACGATAATAATATTTTATTCAAAAAGTATGAATGATATTTATTATGAGAACTTTACTTTATGACTTTAAAAGTACTTAGAGCACTACCATGTATATTCATTTTTCTTTCAAAAAATACGAAATGACAATAATAATATTTTATTCAAAAAGTATGAAATGGAATTTATTATGAGTACTTTACTTTATGAATTTAAAAGTACTTAGAGCACTACCATGGTTAACCATGAGTTTTTATCCACCATTGAGAATGTGAAAAGCAAGTACCTTTAACTCAAGCAATGCCACCTCAACCATTGGGGATGATGTCATCCCCTAAAATGTGATTGGTTCTCATAAAGTGAATTTTGATTGTACATTTTCCTTAGGAGGCCCATTTTAGACCTCAAAATTCCCCTAATGCTTGATCATTAGGTCATGAGGTTGCCAATTCACTAATCAACAATTATCTACTGACATTGTGACCTAGCAACCTTGCGACCTAGTCACAAGTTGCCAAGTCACAGATTTGTTGTTCCCTGAGAGTTCATGCCGGTGTGACCTCATGACCTAGCGACCTAGTCGCAAGTCTAGCCATTTCTTCATATAATAGTTGGTAAGGGTTGCAGCGACCTAACATGAGCAGTCATTTGGAAGTTTCATCGGTCTTAACATATTTATAATTATTTCGTCCATATTATCGTGGGATTTTTTTATGAATATGCCAGGGAATATTGAAGCCGAGCTCGAGTGTGTGCCCATCTCTTCAACCTCAACGATATGGGGCCTCCGGCAGTTCAAAAGAGAAACAAGAGTCCAGAAGTATAAGTCTCAAAAGAAGGCACGCCCCCTTCCCCACCCCCTATCTATGAAGACACCTCTTGTGTGTTCGGGAAAGGGGACAAGATGAGTTGGTACCACGTATATCATGAGTTCACACATCCTGAGTTTCCAAAAGATCTCCCAAACTGGAAAGTGTATATTTAGGTAAAGAGGTCCAAACTCCATTATGCAGGTGCCCATCCACCCATATTTTCATGTATAGAGGTTATTGAATGGATCCTACAGAAGGTTGACTTCAGGATGTGGGTCATTTGCGATCACTCGAGGAAGACATTTGCTAACCTAAATGGGAAAGATGCAGAAGTCTACTATGCACTCCCTACCTGAGAACAAACTTTCAATGCTAATTGGGTAGCGACTCACGAAGTGCCCATACCATAGACCTTGAGGGGATGGTGGGAGGATCTCGAGAAGTTCAAGGTTTAAAAGGATCAGGAATATAAAACAGAGGGCCTCAGGAAATTCTACAAGTTTGTGGCAGCAATGATGTGTAGGATGTACGGCCAACCAGATGCCACTATTTTCGATGGGACTTGGGTTTCCCTCATGTACGCTATCACTACATATGGCACCCGGTTCAACTAGGCCAACCTAATAGTAGCATCCCTCATGTCGAATATATTAGCAACGCAGGCACCCAAAGAAGGGTTCGCATTTGAATTCTATATGGCTTCTTACCTTTTGGACGCAGTATGCGCAAGATGCCATTTTGAAGGATGGCCGCATAACTGGGATGTAAAACATGGCATTCCTATCCACAAATACTTAAATATATTATGGGCTTACAAATATAAACAAGATATAGATTCTATCTCACATAATTTCATTCCCGCAATCTACAGAAAGTTGTTTGGAAAACACTCCCGTGCATGTCCGGGTGAGCCATGGAAACAATAACCCAAGTGGCCAAATGGTTTCCTATTGTAGAAAGCACTTTTATTAGGGTCTTTGGGTCATTCAAAGCACCTCATGCATTGCCTCAGTTTGTCACTGATAAACTGATTTTACGAGAAGTGTGCTACCAGATGACAGGCAGGTTTTCCAAGGTTCTCAGCAAGGGCAAGAAGAAACCATGGCCTACTCTCCTGCTTACTATAAGCGCCTATACAGTTAAATATTTGAAAGAAGTAAAAGTAGAGGAAGAATAAATTAAGGGTTTTCATTTTGTGACCTTCACCCATAGATCATATGATCCTGAAAGGATCGTCCCCGCACATTGCAAACGGGAAAAATTCAATTGGAAATACCAACACACGGAATGCCCTGTCAAAGAGCAAGTCAGGAACTAGTAAACAAAGACAGGGAGGCCGCTCCCGAAGAATCAACTGATCAAGGAGGGCAAGATGATCAAATTGCTGAGGAAAGGGCTGACACACTAGGAGGAGCCTCATCTTCCAAAGCCAAGAAGCCAAGGACTAATACAGGTAGTAGTCTCTCTAAAGTGCAACAGGAAAAGAGAGACATAGAGGCTAAGGCACAACAAGAAGCCGAGGATAAATTAAAGGAAGAGGAACTCAAAAGAACCCAAGATGCCCTAGCACGATAGAAAGAGGAAGAAAAGAAAAAGAAGCAAGTTGAGGAGCAACGAAAGAAACAACTAAGGGAGGAACAGAAGAAAAATCAGGTGGAAGAAGCCCACAGGAAAAAAGAGGAAGAGGAATGTAAGAATAAGGAAGAGGAATAATGGAAGAAAGAGGTTGAGTGTAAGTTAAAAGAGAAATGGGATAAAGCAGAGGTTGAGAAGAGAAGGAAGGAGGAAGAAAGCCAGAAATCATGGGAAGACTCTTCGAAAGAAGCAGGGGGAAGTAAGACACCGCCCCCAAAGACTTGGGAACAAACAGAGCTGCCTCAGATTGATGTCCCTCAAACAAACCCCATGACGAGTGTGCATTTTCCTCTCTCGAACCTTGGCACCTTAGAGGAACATGAAGATGAGATTATGTATTTGAAAAGGCCGAAGTACGACCAGTTCACGCACAAGATCAAACAAGAGAAAATAAAATGCCTTGCGCGGAACCTAGTCGCACCTCTCACAGTTACTACAGAAAATGATATAGTCCTAGATACTAGCACTAATCCAATCATGATCACATCAGCAGGGACCACCTTTGTGACAGCCACTGAAGAAAATGTTAGTAGGATGACCAGAGAGATTATGTATTTACAAAACAGGCTCCAGGTTTCTGAGCAGAGGGTAGCTCAGTCCGAACAAGAAAAGAAAACACTGGAAGAAGAAATCCAAAGGCTTCATTTCACAACCACCCAGGCCAACGAATTACCACTCACTATTCAAAGGGAGTTGGTTACTTTGGAAGCTACCATGAAGCAAGTGTATGAGGAGATGTTCATGATAAAGCAGACAATTGCACCACTACTTAAAGGACAAGTAGAAACCAAAATGAGAACTGCATAGCTGAAGGAGGCCTCCACTACTTTGGACAGCATGCTAGAATGGCCAAACATATATCCATAGGCTCCTGACACCCTGCCAAGGAAAGATTGGATTTTTATCGAGAATGAAAAATTCCATATCCGAATGAAGATATAATCCAAGGATAAACTGGTCAAGGATGTAGAGAGGGTGATGTCCGCTTATGAACACCTAATTAGTGAAATCGATTCAATGGCTGAAGTACACCATATTTCTTCTCTGGGGGCATTGGACACTGAAAAAACAAGGGAAGAGGTCACCCAAGAAATTCAAACATTCCTGAAACTAATGAGGCAAGTAGCTGCTTCCTAAGACCTTCCAACCTCATAAGAAAATCTCATTCATTTCATCATTACAGCAGTCTGGATCTACACCAAACTGGCCTTTCTATCCAATCAGATCTCAGTAATGAGACACACTTTGGTCATGGATGCTCTTTAATTCTTTCATAGATTAAGATAAGATACACCCTAGGTCACTCTAGTAGCTGCAAACTATCAATCTTGGCAGAATTACCTCAAGGATCAACAACATATAGATGTACCAGACCTCTCAATCACACAATTTCATCCTTAACAAAGGAAATGGCACAGGTCGTAGGTCGTAACAGGCAATAGGTCGCAGGTCACATGGAGGAATAGGTCACAAGTTGCAGCCAGAGCTAAATCGCAAGCTGCAAATGCCTCCTCGGTCGCAGAGCATACCAACAGTCGAGAAGTTGAAATGTCAGGGCCACCCAAGGGTTAATTTTTCTCTATAACGACTCCCTCCGAAAGATTGTAAAGCATATTTTTTTAGGACTCCAAAATGAGCAAAGATAATTGTATAGCATCAAATGCATATTTCTGTGAATGAATACAAGTGAATGTTTTGATTCCACTACTGGATCAGATGAGGACTTATGTGTGATAGATTTATGAATATTGCGTCTTATGTATTTGTTATCTTTTATAATTAATTAGTCTGTGTTTTTTTCTCATATGTCATTTATACTTCAAAGCTTACTTGATGTGTTAATGATATAAGGATATTTGATTAAGAGATGTTTAATGAATTTGTTATTAATGTCACTTAATCTTTTGGAAAACTCTTAAGGAATTGAAGGGTGTTTCGACCATAAATAACTGTTTCCTTTGTAGTCAAGAAACTTTTATGAGCATGACCCTAATGATGTGTTGCTAACAACATTTCCTTTGGCTGCATGTTTAGAAACTCACTTTGCTATTCATAATGTTTCATTTATAGGAGGACTCATCAACCATTTGTTTCATATCATTCAAGTAACTGTGTATTCACCAGTTTACAGGGCTCATACTCCGTCCAAGAAAAGGTATATTCAGTGGTAGCCAGACCCACACCCCGGACGGGATCCCCATCACAAACGGTCTAGCGTCTAGTTGGGAATTTTTACCACAGGGATCCCCTACTTTTGGTTGAGTAGTTTTTCCCATCAACACCAAGATAAAAAGTCAAAAAATAAAAATATACTAAAGATGGTGAAAATGACATTTTCTTGGCAAAAGCGCAGTGCCATGATAGAAAAAATAGCCTCTCTTGCAAGCAACTTTTGAAGGCCTTCCTGGTGTCAAAATCAGCTCCATGATAGCTCATTGGAAAGCTCCCTGAGTTTTGTTTCCAAATATGCCTCCAGTTTCAAAAATGGTGCCCATATGCCCTATCCAAAAACACTTTTCCCAATACTGGTATTAGCGCAGCGCCAAGGTAAAAAAGGAGGCAGAAACATGAAAAATTGATGGTTTTTTTCACTTTTGAGGGACCAGTTCTCCTTCAAATTTTTTGAAACTAGATGGGGTTTATTTCCTCATCATTTTGAACATGATGGTGGTGACCATTTTTCCATTTGATTCTCCAAGAAAAAGTGCAGCGCCAAGGGCACTATGTTTTTTGCAGTGTGATTAGATGCCAAAATTGCCCAAAAACCAAAAATTGCACTAAAGTGCCAAATGTGCCAAAATTTGTCCAAAATGGTGAGCTTAATTTATGATCAAGGGTTAGAGGCATGAAGAGACACATTAGCAAGTATTTCTAACCTCTCCTTCTCCTTTTTCTCGATCAAATCTTGAATCTTTGCATGGGCTCGTTTGAGCTTGGCCCTTGCAATTTTGTTTCTCATGGCATAGTGCTTTTCCATTTTCCTCTGAATATCATTGTCCTTCCTGGCATTATCTAGCAAGATATCCAAATGAAATTTGGCTCTATCAAGCCATGACTCTCTATCTCTACTAATCTCAAGGGCAAGCATCTCACTTGGAGTGAGCTTCTCTGCTAACTCAACTTATTTCTGTCTCTCACGGGCTAGAGCTCTTTTTAGCCCTCTAGTCTTCAGTCTCTATCTAGGAGGTTGATCCTCCTCATCATAAATATCACCAAATATATCCAAAGTCTCCTCCAACAAGGCTTTAGCCCTCTCTTCCTCTTTCTTTTCTTTGATGGTATTTACCTCGCTGATAATCTGCTTAGTCTTCAATTGTTGATTTTCTTGCTCAAGAAAACCAATCACATGTTGTGCTCTGTCAATATTAGCTTGAAGTTCACTAATATTTTCCTATTTTCTTCTAATTAATGCACTGGTGATTCGATCCTCATCCTCCTCATCAAGGTCAATCAGTTGAACTCTCACTCTATTTCATGTATTTCCTTTTGCTCCTCAACGATTGGCTCCTTAGCCTTTTCTTTGCCCTTGTCCACCTATTTTACTGATGAAGAAGGCATGGCTCCTTTCACTCCAAGTGAAGCAAACACATGCTTGTGGCCTCTCTCATAAATCTTGGGAAATGGCTTAACATCAGTCACATTAGCCCAAGTTGCCTCAATGTCCTTTTCACTACTTGATGCCTCAGTATCATGATGTTATGATGGTGAAGGATTATGGAAAGGTGAAGAAGTAGGGTCAACATGAGATGAATGCATATGGCTAGGTGATGATGTATGAGCAGCAAGCTGAGATGGAGAAGTGGATATGGGAGGATGAGATGATTAAGGGATTCTCTACTCGTGATGACTAGGTGAGGTAGTGAAAATTTCATTTGCAATGAATGTGTCCCATGAAATTTTCTTTTGTTCAAGCTGATGCATGACTACCATATTAATGAGTGAATGGTGAGAAAGAATTTGCATTTGATGATTATAATGCCTCCTTTTTACAATGTATTCCATCTTGTCAATGCTTTGAGAGATATAAGAAGGTATATGAAGCATTCTGACTCTAGTGAAGTGCATGAGGAGTCGGATATGGTATGAATAAAGTCAACAAAACATCCCCTCACAAGTGAAATACTTCATGAATATTTTCATCATGGGAACATACTTCTCAAGGAGATGAGAGAATGGGAAAACAAGTTTTCTTATCATCCTTATATATAGGTTTGATATATGGTTCATAATAACTCAGATCAAGGCTTTCCTTTTTGAACCATTTCTCTCACACATTAGGGATCCATGTAGCAGCTAAAATGGCATTGGTGGACATGGTAAAAGTGACCCCAGTAAGAGTGACATGCCCATCATGAAGATTTGTGATGAACAACCTTGTCAACATAGGGTGATACTGAATCTGCTGCACCTTCTCACAAAACTCAAAGCAACCAACATGTTTAAAACAAGAGACATTGAGAGGAGAGGCCATGAGTTCCTTTTTGTTTATTGGTTCATATCTATTAATTTTCCCTCCTTTGTGATCACTTTTCTTTGGTGATTGTTCCTCACTAATATCTTTATCCTCCTCTTCAGACATCTTGACCTTGAAAGCTTTGAAACCCTAGGGATGAGGTAGATGGGGATGGGGAGTGAAATAGGTCTAGGAAATAGGGATAAAGCTATGAAAATTTAGGGAGATGAGGGCAAGGGCTATTGAACTCAGGGAGGTGATAGGGGATCAAAATATTTAGGGAATCTGGAATTAGAATTTATTTACAGGGTTGATAGGGTTGCCTAGGAAATTGAGATGCGTAGCACTTAGGTTTTAAGGGAAAATGGATTTAGGGAGAGTTATATGGTGTTGTAGGTAAGGATTAGGGTTTATAGCGATGTAGGAAGAGAATGTGAAGTTTATGAGTGCCAAATTTGGGAACAATGGGAACAAAGACTGAATCTAAGGTTTATAGCCTATCCAACTTCCAAATTTCAAATAGAAACTCAAAATAGCTTGAAATTCCTCATAAAGGTAGCAAGGAGATTGAATTCACATGTTACTTACTTGTCAAAGGTTTTGGAGAAACTTTGCTGAAGATTTGAGGCATTTTGACTGAGTTTCGAGGCTTAGGGACCAAACTGGGTATTAGCGTAGTGCCAGTATAAAATGCACTACGTTTTTTGGGAATTAGCATAGCACGGCTGGGTATTAGTGTAGCGCAGCTAGGTATTATCACAGTTCTCGGACATTAGCGTAGCGTCGAGGTGAAAAAATGCAGCACTAAGAAATTTTTACCCAAACTTCTCAAAAACACAGATTTTCTCCTTTGCTGAAGACTCTTGATAGCTGAATGGAAACAATGACTTGCTTTGAAGTGCTTGATGGGCTTTATACCTTTATTTTATTTGAAATTTAATTTAAATTACCTACTTTTCTAATGTTCACTTTTCCTCTTTGACATCGATACTCATTTTACTTTGTTATTTTTGGCATTGCAGGCTTGATCAACCTGGAGTTTGGATTTCCTTGCTTACTTGGGTTGGACATGATTGCACTTTGATAGCTTTTGGATTGCATATATTACATATAAAAACATGAAATTAAATTTGGATAAATAAAAATAAATTACATATTGAATTTTATATCAAAATGACATCTTGATTAAAAAAATCTTTAAACTGAAAAATACAACTTTGAAAGTATAATATTCATATCATGATGATCTTTTTTAGTCCCTCTCATCTATGTGTTGACTTCATATAAATTAAGGAATGACCTTGAGAAATTTAAAACCCTAATGACCTAATGGGACTGCTTTTTTGACTTGACCTTTGAATGAGATTTTGACTTTAAAGACTTCCAAGTAAACAAAGCATTTCCATAGGTGTTGTTATTCTCAAAGAGACAAGAAAATGAGTTAGCCAATATGATCTTCTGAGGGAGAATTAAGCTTATTCAACAAGGACAACCACAAGTGGAACAATTTTATGCCATTACCTAATGGAATGATGAAAAAGTTATTCAAAATGGGACACCTAAGATGCACATGCAAATGTGTTTTGATCCCTGGTGAAAGTATGCAAATACTGCCACTAACAACACCCATTCACTATCCGAGATTGGATAAATGAATCTTTCATCCAACAATTTTTGTCATTTATAATTCGTAATGTCTTTTAACATAGGTTTAATTCATCTTTGTGGCTAACAAATAGGTTTAAGTTCCTCCTTGAAGGGAATTTATTTTGTAGAAATTTATCAACTAGATTATCTTCATTAATTTTCTGTTGCCAATGGTGGTTTCTAATGTACATATAGGGTAGGATGATGATAGGAAAGAGTATTATTATTATTCTTATTCTACCCAAATATAAATTTCAGGCTCAATAATGGGTTCAACAGGTGTGTAATATCCCCAATTAGCCATGAGCTATTTGTAATATTAATTTTTGTTTTTGCTTTATTGTTTGATGAATAAAAGGATATGGAGATCCATAAATCTCCTAAATAATGAATAAAATCAATGTCAATGTGAAAGGGAGATATCTTGGTAGCTTAATTAAGCATGCTTATGTGTGAAAAGGGGCTGGAACACCTTGACTGGGTCAACGTTGACCAAATCAACAACATTGTCATGGAGTAGTGGCATTCATTGTAGGACAACGTAGTTTTATATGGAGACTCTTTGCATGGAAGTAGTGTCATTAATGGATGGGGCTTAGGTATAGAAATCTCATATATTATATAAGGAAGAGGATGGGAGCCATATTATAAAGCTTATGATATGTTTATGTTTTGATATATCGTATGTTTAGACAATATAGCTTTCTTTGGCTATTTAGCTAAGATTTCAAGTGTTGTTTAGCACAGGGTGTTCCTGATCGGGAATCCCACCTCTTTCCTTGAGAGGCCCCTTGGGAGAGTTTTCACTACATTCCACTATCATGCATTTGGTTAAGGCTTTAATATTAATGTACAGTGCATTTCCTGTTGAGGATTTGCGTGTGTGTTGCAGGGCAGAAGTTGTGGAAGTTTGATTTGGGAGATTTATGAGCTAGATCTTATTGGAGGTAGGTTAATTTCTCTTTGGAGGCTAGTAAAGAAGGCCCTGGAGCTTTATTGACACATTTGGCATCAAGCCATAGTATATTCATCCCCTATAGCACAGTATCAATCTGGATCTGTGTTATTTTAGGGAGGAGTTGTAGGGGTTTCTTCAGTATGTGATTTGGGAGGTGATTTCTTCAATGAAAAGGCTAGCCTTTCATTTGAAGGATCCATTGGAGGAGAGCACATTCATTCTTCTATCAGCTTCAGCCATTTATTCTTCAGTCATTTGTTGCAGCATACTTTCAGCCATATGGCTGCAACTCACATTGTATTATTGGGTGTTTTTCCCAGAGACCCTTTTGGGTTCTTTTCTGGAGGTTGTATAGAGCCTTTATCTTTATTTTTTCATTTATTGTGGCACATATCAGCACCATATCTTTTGTGTACTCATTTGATGTAGCAGTGATTTTAAAATTGCGCTATATTAGTGTCTCTGGCATTTTAATATAGTTGCAACACCTCTTATAGAGGGATTCCTTCATTAGAGGCTTATTATATCTTGTTCTATGCTTTATGGCCCATTTATTATGCATATTTTTCTACTTTTATAATGATTAGAAGGTCTCCATATTGGCCTCTTGCTTTTATATGATGTTTTACACTACTATTCCAGCATTTTGCACTATATTCCTGCTTTTTCCATTTGTGAATATTACAGTGGTATCAGAGCATAATCTTGGCACAGCCTGTGCATCTTAAGCCAATATGTCATCAGAAGAAGGAGATACTCTCACTGATAGAAATAAAAGGTATCTCAGAAGAAGAAACCAGAGGTATGACTACACATATGATAAACAAAACAAGGGTAAAACCCTATTATCAGGAGGAATGAAAGGGAAGGAGTTCTCAATACTTCTTTTCCAAACTACGCAGGGCATTAACAAAGACATCATAAAGATGAGGATGGAGAGATATAGATTCTCCAAGAGAGCTCGTACATAAAGAAAGCTCCAGGTTTCACCTTGTGGGTGTCAGCATTTAGCTACACCATCATATCTACAACATGGTACCATGCCTACATTCTTGGTAAGAGAAGAAGAGGAAGGAGAAACACCAAAGGAGGAGACTCTTGGTGACTATCTCCAAGAATATGAATCTCATTCTAGTAGATTAAAAGAGAATCTAAAATTCCAAGGGTCTTGTCAAATCAAAGAATATAGAAGACCCAGTAACTACAATAGAAGAAGAGGGTGCATGCAACACACTTTGGGTAGGTTATTTCTACCTACTTTTGATGGGTCACCCAAGATCACAACCAAGGCTTGGGTAAAGAAGCTAGACACATATTTTTAGCTACATCAAGTTTCAAAAGAGGAGGCCATTAGAGTAGCAGTGTTGCATCTTGAAGGTAAGGCTTATGCCTGGTGGTTTTATGAATCTTCTTCATCAAATAATGTAAATATATCTACTTATGCAAAGTTCACTAGGAGGATACTGAAAATATTTGATCTAAAACATTCTAGAACTTCCTTGGGAGAGTTAACCAAGCCCAAGAAATTAGAACCTTTGCATGAGTTGGAAGGATCCATGAAACCAACTCCACTTCAGAACTTTTTTGAGGGGGTTAAATATCTGCAACATATTTTTCCAAGGACAAAAGCCCTACTTCAACAAGAACTTTCTTCTCAAGAAGAATACATGTGGATTCCTCCTTCAAAAGGAGATCAAGCCAAAGGATCTCTTAATGATGAGGTATTCTCCAGTGATGAGGAGAAGAAAGAGAAAGAGCAAGAAAGGGCCTCCAGCACTATAAAATCAGGAGGAGATCTACCACCATGTGGAGATGGATATGAAGCAATTTCTTCAACTAGGGGAGCTCTTGTATATTTTCAAGAAGTTCCAAAGGATCTCCCATATGAAGATCAGGAGCAGCATGTGTCTATATTGATAGGAAATGAGACAAAACAATGGAGGAAGTGTGCTCCAACATTGAATACAATCTTGGGGACACACACTATTATAGATCATTCCCTTGTGATCAAGACTTTTGACACCAATTAGATTTTGGGTGTACATGGGTTGATTACATTTGAAGAATATACCTTAGACTGTGAGATCTTGCAGAAGGTAGGAGAATATGAGAAGGAGAGCCAACATCAAGTGATTGGGAACATACACACCCATCCTTTTTAGGAGGTTCATGCACAGAATCAGGAGGGTGATTTTCACAGTGGAAGCAATGACCTAGCAGTTCCATCTATTATGCATATGAGATTGGCCCATGAGACATTACTATTTTGTGGAAAACCACCTGAGAGGCCACCTGATTAGGAGTTGGTGATAAATGTCTCTTAATATGTTGCACCACTCATAGATCTAGGAGTGGGATCATTGGGAGGTCATTGTACAACGCAGAGGGTCTTGGGTAGACTCAAGGAGGAGGGAGACATTCTCCCAACATAATAATTACCCACTCTCACACCACGTATTGCGCTGAGAGAGGATGCTACAGGGATGGAGGATGGCACTATCATGTTGCAAGGAGACTGTTCCTTAACTTTGGAGGCTCAGAAGATGTTCTCACTTGGGGAGAAATCTTACACACATGGTAGAATATAGTGGTCACTCATGCATACTGTTATCACTCAGGTTTTCCTTGAAGTTGTGGAAAAGGAAAGTATACCCGAGGTAACCACAAACCAACCTTCAGATGCAGAATCTAGCCAATCTGCATCCAGAGAGGGCTCTCTCTTTATAATTTATCTTTGTTCTTAGAAGGTTTTAGGCTAGTTATAGATCCAAGAGTTTGTTTGAAAAATGGTGGAATCCACAAACTAAGGGCAAGTTTGAAAGTTTTCAGTCCATTGGGCTATGGAGTCAAAGGATGGCTTTACCGGATTTCTATTCTACACACAAGATGGCTTTACAGGGCAAGATAGCCAGACAGAGAACAATCCTTAAAATTTAAAGTGGATGGGATGATTTTGAAGGGATGAAAGGCAGCTAAGAATCTTTCACCATGTTCAAAAGAAAGAAATGAGATGACTACAAACAAAGAGCAATGAAGAATTCTTTATTATAGTAATCAACAATGTTTAAATTAGCAAAGCAAGAGCATTTAAGAATTCATGCTTATAACCAATTTAGAGGAAAACATTAAGAACAATCACATTTGAAATGAGAGTACAATTAAGTAAATTCTAATTAAACCCTTTATGTAAATTATTCAGAAATGGACATAATGATATTATAAACTGATATAAAACTTAAGACAAAGGGTAGAAAGACTTATTGAACTGCAGTCCAACACATGAATCCTGCAAAAAGTCCTGAGCTTCAAATTGTCATCCAGCAAGCCACGAATAAATTTCTCCAAAACGCTTTTATTCCAAAAACTTCAATGTCACAGCAAAGTAATAGAATCCACCCAAAATACTTCCAAGAGTGAAGTATTTATACAAACTCTAAACTAAAATATCTTGAAAAAATATCAAGATTAGTTCACAAATCTCTCCAACTATTTTACATAAATAGAACTTAAGTAAAGGACACTCAAACTAATGCATCTATTTGGCACTATTTTGTATGGATAGGTGATGACAAAGAGGAGAATTTTAATTTTATCCAACTCTTAGTTGATGATGAGGCATCCAAGTCACTAACTGCTTCCTTTCTTTGTGCATTCTGCTCCAACAATTCTGCAAACTTGGGGTCCAATGATATATTTTTATTTCTCAATCCGTAATATATATGTAAAAAGTGAAAGAGGTTATTGTGGATTAATATGTTGGTGAGATAAACCTCTTTCAGTTTCCCAAAATTCCTCTCCAGCTGTGCATAATATTCTCTGTAAAAAATATGCGTAAAACAGAGTTTTACAGAGTCTGAAAAATGGCCTGTAAAGATGCGTATGTATCTCTCATTATAAAACCACTGTACAAAAAATGAGATAGGTTTTTGTAGATGGGTCTCTTAGGAACAAAAACCTCCTTCAGTTTTGTGAAATGTATTTCTAATTGGCCACAATATTCTCTGCAAAATGATGACTTGACTGTAATTTTCTGCAAAAAGTGCTTTTCAACATTGTTTAATATTTCCAAAACCATAATGGCTGTTAGAAAAGTGAGAGAGGTTTTTGTAGATGGCCCTCTTAAGAACATAAACCTCCTTCATTTTTGTAAAATTCATCTTGGATTGATCACAATAGTTTCTGCAAAACTATGACTAAAATATGCAATTTCTGCAAAAATGTTCCTTCTTGTTATGTTTTTCCATCTTTTTACTTTCTTGCTTTTTTGACTGTTTTACTTTCACTTTAGACAAACCTCCCTATTGGTGAAAGTATTCTCATCTCTTTTTACCATTTTACTGCCTTCTGTATTTACTTTTACTGTTTACCTTTGACTGCTCTGTAACTTCATTTTAACTTTCACTGACTCTTACCTGATACACTTTAACCACTGATACTCTTTAGCTGTTATGCTTTCTAACCTCTGTTTGAATAGATTTGATAACAATATTGGAGTAAACAAATCTTATGACTAGTATTAAGACTGTTTATCCAAGTATGTGATCTTCTGATCACCTCTTCAGGGGACAACCGAGTAGATTTTTCAAGCAATTCCCCAATGGACAAGGGAGTGAGGTTTTGACCAGGTTCAAAATGTAGCATTGCATTGATGGCCTGAGGAGTGATAGGGAACAGAAAACTCTGGTTAGGGGACATTATAGCTCTCTGAGTGGGATCATAGTTAGAATGGCAATAGTGGATGATTTCTAGGAAAGAAATGACTAAGGGGATGAGATATCTGGGGAGATTGGATTCCCACAACCCAATGAGATCTTGCCCCTTCGAGTACTCGTCTCTGCAGCGACAATAACTCAGAAGAGGAATTTCATCAAAATGCAAGTCTTTAATCTGGAAATATTTATCTACTAAAGGTAAATATTCTAACTCTCGGTGAGGAGCATTTAGTGGAGTTACATTCAAAGCTGCCGGGGCCTCCATTTTGGTTCTTGTGGATTCAAAACGGAGGTTTTTGGCTTTTCTTCACAGGCCGGGTGCAATTTAAATGGGGAAATTGGCACAATTGCAAGTTCAGGGGAACAATTCACAGTGTTAAATCTCAGAGAATGATCTCAGTGATAAAATTTAATCACTAATCCAGTGGAAAACGAGGAAAACAGATTTTCTTTTGTAGTTTCGAAGTGCTATAGGATAAATACCTGTTCTTGGAGGAAAGCTGGCTTTTAATAGGTAACAGGCGGTAGCAGAAGGATGCTTGAACATAGGTCTGGCGGAATTCTGGAGCGAAATCGAATGGAACAGTGGATTTTAGTGAAAATTCGAATTCTTTAGCGGAAAGCGCAGTCGCGTTCAAATGACGAAAATGACATAAAAACGCGAAAATTCGTTTTATTTCAAAAGGCAAAAGAGGGGTTTTAGTTTTTCGAGGAGTAACGTCACTTTGGTACGGGCTGACGTGGGGCAGGGGGGCCGAGCGGTAAGCGGTTAGTCCCCGCACTGCTTATGAGCAAAAGTGGTATTGATCGCGGGGGGAGCGATTCCATTGGATCGTTGCCACGTGGACGGAGGACTGGTCAAATACCACCAATCCCCCGCGCGTTAAAACTCTGACAAAGGATGGGTAGCGGAATTGACGTGGAGCGTCGATCTGCGGAGGGACGATCCAACGGTGGAAAGGGATGTGGAGTAAGCGAAGGTTTAAGGTGCGGGCCCGTCGGGTTTTTGAAACAATTAATGTTTAATTTAATCACCCCAGGAGGCTTTTGATTGGTGAATGGAAGGTTATTAATTAGTTCAGATAACTAATTAATCCCATAATATAATGAAAAGAGGGGTCGCGGCGGGGTTTTAATTTGTGGTTGAAAAGTCGGCGGAATGCCAGGTGGATGGGCCACGGTGGCATAGGGGCTTTTCCAAGGTTTTTAATTTAAAAACAAAACTTCGGGTTTTATCCCTTTTTTGCGTTTAAACATGTATAATATGTCTAAAGCTTTTTTGTATATTTTTATTATACGATAAATTAACCGATACAATTAATTTACCATAGGGGCGGGACTATAATATAAGAATATATTTAACCAAAGGGCGTATGAAGCGGGTTTTTAGTGAATATTTGGGAAGTAAATACTTTGGTTAAAACATAATAGATGGGTTTTTTGGGATATGTATGTAAAAGGAGTTATATACTTAGTGTTAGTGTCCCGTGATTTGGCCAATTGGCTAGCCAAATGACGATGTAACATCAAACCAAGCTTTGGAGCCCAAGGACCTAGCCTTCCTGGACTCAGAGAGGGCTCTCTCTATAAGTGTAAAAGATGTCGGTGTGTTTACTTGCGATGTTCTGATATTAGGCTAGTTCTGAAGTATGTTTTTAGTTTTTTTGTTTTTTAAGTTTGTGAGGGATGAAACTGATCAAATACATAAAATGGATAACAATATGTAGATAAATTGGGCTATGGGGTCAAACAGGTCAAGGAAGCTAATGAGGCGATGATGTAAAGCTGTTGTAGGGCCGATTTGATTCACAATAGAAGGGATCTCCGGGCAAAATGGATTAAATGGACAGTAAGTTGGTGAAAGACAAGGGATTTCAAGTGAAAACTAGTTAATAGCAGACATAAACATGTAATAGCAAGCCATTAATCATGCTAGGAATAACTATAAGCTAATCAATACATAGAAATCAAACATTCCAGCCATACATAGAGGTATAAGACCCTCTAACTTCGGAAAATGGCTATCAGACTTTGGGGAAAACACATGAGACAAACTAACAACTCATAAACTATGCCGGAACGCCTAAACATAGTCTCTAAGTCACTGGGCACTTGGACAAATAAGTTTTCATAGTTTTAGGCAAAGGGCTAGATCGGGACTAGGCCTCCTTGGTTCAACAAAATGATCAACAAATCAGTCAAAGAGAAAGTTTTATGGACAGAACTATGGGCAGCTGATAGGTAGGTAGGGCAAACCATACATCCTACTCAACATACATGGAACTAATGAATAAAACTTAGCAACAAAACCTTAGGTTACTAAAGAGCAGCTAAGAATTCTTTAGCATAACTAAGGGAGAAGAAAACATCAAGCTATGAAGATTCAGGGATTTTGAGGTGCCTCCATGGGCATGTCTCAAAATCAATCTTTACCGATCTATAGCAGCAAGAAAAATGAAATATGAGTGAAAACTAGAAGACAAAACACATTAAGAAGCACTATACCATTCTACCATGTCAAGGAATCCATCAACAAGCCTTCAACATTCCTCAAAAGCATCCAAGAGGCAATCCAAACATCATAACTCAAGTGTATTCTTCAAAGCTCATATGACCAATGCATTAATTCTTCTCTCAAGTTCAGCCTCTGATTTACAATGAGAACCATGGGATAAATAGGCTTGAGGGAGAAAAACCTCATGGAGCAACTAGCTATCCCATTGGCCAAGTCAAAATATCTAAACTTGTCCTTGAGGCTTTGCAAAGCCCAAGGCACAAAATATCCCATAAAATATCTAAAAAACTGCTAAAAACAGAAATTATATTGACTTTACATCATTTTCCCATGATAAAAATAGCTTAACGCACATTTGGGAAAAGCACATTTTTGGAGTTCAAAAATTACAAAAATACTTCATATTTATGCCTGAAAAAGGTCCCCTGACTTGCTGGATGCAAATGGAAGCCTTCCCGATGTCGAAATGAGGCTCATGATGGCTCGTTGGAAATCTCTCTGTGTCTTCTTTCCAACGCAAGTGGAATCACCTCAATCTGATCTCTGAAAGTCCCTCAAAACTGTACCTGTGTGCAAAAACCCAGAAAATAGCAGGCTGCTGATATGGCGGGCAGAATGTGCAAAATGAGGTTGTTTTTCGCCAATTTGAGGGGGCGAATGATCTTCAAATGCCCTGAAAATCACTGGAGAGCTGCTCATGGAATTATGGCATCCATCGGTATCATCCTCCTCCCTTGACGACTCATCAAACTGAAATGGCGAATTTATGAGTTTTTGGCCAAAAACCCAAAAAATGCCAAAAACCAAAAAGTTGCCGAAACAGGCCCAAAATTGGCATGCATGACCCTCAAGGGTCCATAGAAACATGCTCCGAAGCTGAAGCCAAAATATCAAGGGATGATATGCTTTTTGCTTCTTTCCGTGCTAGGCGCCTCTCCTTCAACTTCTTCAATTTTTCTTGTGCTACCTTCAATTTTCGCCTGGCAAACTGATTTAGCTTCTGAAAGTGAAGAGTCCCTTTTCTCTGTAGCTCAAGATCCCTGTTTGCCTTCTCAAGCTTTGTTTCCAAATGCTGGTTAGCCCTCTCAAGCCATGCTTCCTTGTTTTCCTCAATTTTCTGTTCAAAGAGGGCAGTGAGAGGAAAGGCATCGAACTGAGCTTGTTCTTCTGCTCTCTGTTTCTCCAAGGCTTTTCTAAGCCCGATGGTCCTAGGCCTCTTTCGCCTAGGTTGGTCCTCTTCCTCTTCATCATCAAATTCGCCAATGAGCTCTTCAATTCTTACTTGCACCTTTTCTGCCTCCTTTTTGTACTTGATCGCCCTTGCTTCATGGATAGCTACATGAAACTTCATTTGTTTGTTTTCAATCTCCAAGAAATGATTGAAATTCCTTGCCCTTTGAAGATCTTCTTGTAACACCTCAATTTTCCCTTCTTGGTGAATGAGGAGGTTTTCAAGGATGCGGGCCTCATTATCACTGTCATCGCTTGGGATAGGGATGACAGCTGATTTACCTCCATGCTTGGCGCTTTCTCCAACTATGCTTTTGCCTTTGAAGGCCAATCTAGCGCTTTTTCTCCTTGGCAAGCTAGAAGTTGTCTTTTTGGGCAATTTCCTCTTTTTAGGAATAGTTTTGGTCACTGTCAAGGAGGCAGCTTCAGCTTGCTGTCCTTCCTCAACATCTTGTCCAGCTTGTGGCTCAAAAGGCGCTTCAATTTTTTTCTCAACCTGCTGCTCTTCAATTTCTGTCTGCTGCTGTTCCTCTTCCTGTACTTGCTGCTGTTCATCAACCTGTAGCTACTGCTGATCTTCAAACTCTGGCTGCTGCTGCTCACTAATCTCCAACTGCTGCTGTCCCTCAAAATCTGGCTGCTGCTGCTCACTGCCTTCTTTTTCTCCCTGTGGTTCACTGCCCTCTCCTTCTCCCTGTTCACTTGGCTGCCCAATGGTCATCTTGAGTTTTTTAGGGGTAGGCCTACTAGATAAAGGCACTGGGCGATGGACAGGCTAAGTAGGAGACACATGAACAGGAGGGACAGTGGCGAAATCGGCATGGCTAATGAATGAATCCCATGAAACCCCTTTCTTCTCCAGCTGGTGTAAGAAGATGATTTTGATCAAGGAATGATGAAAAAGAGAAGGGATTTGCTGAGGTGGAGCTTTCTTTTGGACAGTAGCTGCCATTTTCTCTATGCTCTTGGACAAAAAGTATGGAAGGTTTAATTGCCTGTTCCTGGTAAAATGCATCAACAAGCGAACATGATAGGCAAATATTTGGCTAAACCTCCCTTCACAAGTGAAATATCTCATTATGGCCTTCATCAGTGGAGCATAACTGTCAAGAAGATAGGAGAAAGGAAAAATAGCAGTGATGGTTTCTCTATGTTCCGGCTTGATGAAAGGTTTATAATCCTCCAGATCAAGATGCGCTTGTTTAAACCACTTTTCACCATGATACGGGATCTTGGTAGCCTTGGATACATACCTTGGGGAGATCTTGAAGTCAAGACCTGCTAACTGGAAGTGCTTGTCCTTGAATCTCAAAGCGCACAAATGTGTAAGTGGCGAGAAACTCTTGACTTCTTCTATCCTTTGACAGAAATCAAGACAGCCTACTTCATGGAAATTGAAAAGCACTGATGGGTGAGCATTGATTTCTTCAATGGAGATAGGCTCATATCTCTTATGTTGTCCGCCTTTGTGATCTCGTTTTGGAGGCATTCTGACTTTGAAACAAGCTTTGGGAGAGGAAAATTGCCTTCACTATATGAGAAATGCTCTGCTGGATTGAAACAGGCCACCAGACTGTTTGGACAGATATGGACACTGTGGTTTGGATGAAATGCAACAATGCTTCCTTGAATAAGCCCCCTCTACACTTCCTAAAAACAGTCCTTCAATTCTGGGTACACTTCAGCTATGTAACCTTTTTAACAATGGGACCATGTGTAAGAAACTGTTTTGTAGATTCTCTGTGCACAGTCTTGAATAATCACCCCTCTTGCGACTTTGTTAGAGGCCAGCTTACACTTGTATTTGTGTCTTCGAAACCAAACTTCAAAAATTATAACCCTGCTCTTCAGATCATTCACCTTGAAAATGCTTCTGTCAACAGGTTTCTCTGGCTTCAATGTAAACTTGATTATCAACAAATGCCCAATCACCAACAACCCTGCCTTCTAGAAAATGGCCCTGTTTCATCTTCAGAAAACTCTGTTCAACAATCTTCAGAATGATACAATGTAGTGCAATGAAAAAGCAGGCTTAGTTTAGGTGTAAAATCAGTGCAACAGTGGTTTAGAAAACACACTCTCTGATTTGAGTCTAGGAGGTCAACATAATACCTGCACCTCTGTCTTAATATTAATTTCAAACACCAACAACTCTGCCTTTTAATGTGCAGTCATCTTTGGAAGCTCTCTGTCAACAAACCTTCAGTAGTGAAATACAGTGAAAAAGGGGCAGATCTCTAGAAAAGGCTTGTTGTGATAAGTGTTTTGATACCCTGTTCTTTAGAAATGACCTTCCTTCGAAACATATCACAACAACAGTTCTTCAAAATGACACCATTCAGTGAAAGAAAAGCAGAACTAGGCTAGGTGATATATCAGTGCACTATGCTTTTTAGGAAACACACCCTTGCCTGTGGGTTCAAAGATCTATCAATTCATCTATGCTCCTGTCTCTGATGTTAGAATTCAACCATCAAAAGCCTCTGCCCTCATAAAAATGGCCCCTTTTACTCTCAGAATTTCTTTGTCAACAAATCTTCAGAATGATGTAATATAGTGCAAGGAGAAAACAGACCTAGTTTAGGTGGAAAACAATGCAGACAGTGGTTTAGACAATACACCCTTTGCTTGTGAGTTTGAGGGATACACCAACAAAATATCTGCACCTCTGTTTTTGACAACTTTGATATCAACTAACATAGAAAACTCCCTGTTCAAGGAAACTTTCAAACATCCACCAATTCTGTCCTGTGCAAGAGTGTGTCCTCCTTTCATTGTTTGTACATCAAGCAAATCACCATACACAGGTCTAGATAACAAGAACACAGGGCTGAGGTAAAATGTCAGAGCTTCTAGAAGACTAACAAGCTATTTAGATAGAGATTAACAGAGTCTTCTCTTTCAAAACAATAGAAATGTCAAACCCCCTCACTGAGTACACTTCACTGTTTTAGTAGTGTGGAAATGTATGGATGATAGTGTGAAAGGTTCTTCGTTAGAATTAGGTCTATATTTCTGCAACGAAAGTCCTCTTTTAATTAAAACACAGTCCTTCACAAGACAACCTCTGCCCTTAGATTGATTTGAAAATGAACAAACTGGTTCTCAACCATAAACCCCGTATTGTAATGCAATTACTTCATCTCACTGTGTAGATAACAATGGCAAGGTCCGAGGCTTTTAAACATTCTTGTTACTTATCAACCTCTTGCAATCGATGGGGAATTCATGAAAATACCTCAAACTTTGATGAACGCCCGCTTGAAAGGATGAAAGAAGCCCTGGATAGTCTGGAAAAACCGCGCGGCAACCTTCGGAGAAAACCCGTCGCGCAGGAAAAAGGGTGTCGGGTCGGCCTGTCGTGTGGTCGGGCGGCCACCTACAAGCACGTCGCGCCCACCTACAGGCACGTCGCGCCGACGAAGAGGCCCCGTGTATTTTGCTGCCCAGGCACGTCGCGCCAAATTCCAGGCACGTCGCGCCGCCTCTGAGTGCAAATTTTTGAATTTTCGCCCAACTTTCTTGCTTGTTTGATGCTGGATGCGAATGGACTCTTCTTCAGATTTTTTAAAAATGAAAATTTACACCATAATTACCTTTTGCTACTATATCACCACAACTCTCCAACGGTCACTTACCCTTTCGGAATTAACATTAATTTTTAACTCTATTTGTTTTTTCAAACAGTGGGTTTGTGATTTGCATATATATATCCGCCCTTTGATTCTGACCCCGAGCTCTGAACTTTGATCAATTTAAGTCGACCAACTCCACCACTTCTGCCACGGTGTTTCAATAACACAGGTGATTTGTCATTTTGCTTTGACAACTCCTTCATTTTTTACCTATAGTGGGTTTTCAAATCTCTGTTTGCAGGTGTAGTATACAGTACTCTTTTTCCCTCAAAATAAAGGTTGTGCTTTCTTCCTTTTAAACTATCCAACAATGATCACAGGCTAAAAAACCTTTGGAACATAGTGAAAAATAACTTTAAAGGGGAAATCTTCTTGGTGACAAAGTTTTTAAAAGGTCTTGTCTGCAGGTCCCTTTTCCATACAGTCCTGTGCTACATCTGCCCTCTGGAATGGTAACAAGTGGTTAGTTATAAGACATATAAACAGTGATAATTTATCAAAACAAATTCCTTCTGCCTAATCATAAGATCATATACCCGTTTGCCTCCCCATCTGAAAAGACAAGCTTGTAGAATATGAAAACAAGGCTTTTTGATACACAGTCCTTATTTTGTTCTGATCAGTGTGTTAAACCCTTTTTGTCAATAGCACCATTTCATGACTGAACTATGTTCACTGTTTCCCTCTCTTGGTGATTGTTAGCAAGGAAGGGCTATTTCATAATGCACCAAAAATATTTGAAAAACTGTAAACACCATTTCTTGAAAGGCGCCTCTTTGGACCTTTGATACATGATATTGTTTTGCTGCTTGACCCTTTTCTCAAGGAGAAAGTATTCTTTTTGGTATCAGTGGCACACATATATTCAATATTGTCTCTTTCCTACTGTAGGTATAGCCTGACAGATAGTTCTTTAAAATAGGAGTACCAATACCTTTACATTATCAGCACTGTCTTTCATCTGTGTCATGACCTTGATTCAGTTTTTGGTACCCTTCCACTGCTTTCTTATATCAATTAGTTTCAGCAACCTGTAGTAGCTTTGGCCCTCTACTCATGCATGGAGGAGGCTCTTCATCAGATAAGGTGTCCGGAGGTTTTTAAACAATTCTTTTTGAGACAGCCTTTTTCTGAAGGTGATGGTAAATAAACTACTTGGAAAACATCAGTCTTAGCACCTTCTCTTGAAAGCATCATTGTGTGTCAGCAGGAACCCTAGCCAGAGTAATACTGTCTCCCTGCACTGTCCTAAGGGTGATTTAGATATGGGGCTTGTTCATCTTATGATTGATTTACTTGACAAATAGCCTTTGTGACTATGAAGGTCAGTGCTTTCTTGAAAAACCAAGAACTTTCTCTTGCCTGTGTAATGACATTGGTTATCATCTGTTCTATTTGATCTTGTGGAATAGACAGGGTGCTTATGCTTTGGAATTTTCACCAATGACATGCCTTTCTTCATTTCATCAATTCACATGATTCTGAAAGTTTGAGATGAGCTCCTTTATCATATCAGACTTTCCTTTCTTTTGAGCTAGCATATTGCAAGCTCTATTCCTGTTATGATCATCAATTACATTCATGAAACCTGAAGATATTGTTTCATTGTTTCAGTAAAGGCAAACCTGGACTTTTGCAACCTTCTGAGTCAACACTGGCCTGCGCCCTCTGCTTATGGATGAAGGAGGCGCCCTAACCCTCTGCTTGTAAATGAAGGAGGTTCTGGGCCTTGACAATTTACCATTTTGCTGAGACAATGGCGACCCTTTCTTACTGTGATTTTCATGCTGGAAAGAGCTGTAAAGTCCTGAGGAATAGCTTTCTGTTTTGCAGACATATCTAAAGGCTCAAGTTACACTTAGAAGCAGTTGTTCCTCTAACTGTAAACTCAAACATTTACTCCATGAGATGAAATATATTTCCTGTCTTTGTAGAACCATAGAACACTGTGGGAAAACCTACTAGTCAGCTTGATATTGGGCTTTATGCAGTGCTGAGATCTAGGGGTTGTGAGTGGCGCGACTTAAGGTTGTTTGTCAATTTCATTTGCAAAGTAAGGGATCAGTCATGGTAGGTCTGCTGCAGATGGAGGCTTTTTTGGCTTTTTGATGATTGCCAAAGGTGAGATGTCCTAAAACGCCACTTCCTAACATAGGGGAGACTATTGAAACAGATGTGGAATTGCTTTTTAAAGCTGATGGGCAGACCAATAAGGCTAAGGTTAGATAGGATTGTGACAAGGAGGTTTTGGTTTTGCCAGGGGTGGACTGAATAGGTAGAAAGGCGAAAAAAGTTTTGGGAGGGTTTTCTGGATGACATAATGACATAAGGAAATCAGTTTCTAGAAAACTCAGCTGAAGATATAGTCATCACTAACATGTAAAAAATACTGATGGCTAACAGTGGCTCCATTTGGGGAGGGCAGCTCCTCGTCAGGAGGTGTCCAGAATTCAGATTTTTGGATTATGAAGACTAGTGCCTTATCCATTGGCGCAAAATTTACCCTTCTCTTGATGTTATTTCTGAAAAGTGTCAGCATGGTTAACATCAATGATACTTCTACCTACCCCACTATCTTTCCTAACATTTTTTCTTCTGTTTGGCGCATATGAACTAGCAGCCTTTTGACAATGCATATTTTTTCTTTTTGCAAAATGAAACTATCTATTTCTACTCTTATATCTGCCGGGAGTTCAGATTAAGCTGATGAACTCCTTCATTTCTCTACCTAACTAGATCGACCGTCAAGATTAAGCAGTTTGACAGGATTTCATTCTCTAATCTACAACATGAAATTGAAAAATGATCAAATCAGGATTAGGCAGTCTGATTTGTCATGCATTTGCGGCATAAAAGACAAGCTGCACGCAAATGTTATTCTGCAACAAAGGAAAATAGACAAGCGGGGCTAAGATGTACAATGTGTTTTTCATCCCTTGCTTCTCTCTTTGGTTCTGTTTTAGGCATGTGGAACCAGAATCTCTCCCTAATCTAAGCTCTGTGATAAGTCAATCTTACACAATGTTGACTATCTTGGCGCTCACTAACTTATCAACAAATAAATTTAAACATGCTCAGCTATGATTAGGCTAGATAGCTGAACAAGACATTGAAGCACTAGTAGCGGCATTTAGACTTGCTCGCTTTCCGAAAGACTATTTTTTGGAACATGGGACTTTGTTCTATCTTCACTTGCCCTCTTTTCTGCTTTTTACTATTTTTGACTTTCCTATCTTTTACTGTTTTTGACTTTTCTATTTTTTCAATATTTCAAACAATGGTATGTATAATGACTGAAAGTGTCTCAAACTCAAAAATGGAGTTCTTGACAAAAATAGTGTTTTAATGTCCTGCCATTCACAGGACCCCCAAAAATTTCAGTCCCATCAGGTTCTTGTAAGAAGAAAGCATTTTTTCCACTAACTGAGCTGATGATGTAAGGCCCTTTCCATAAATTTTCAAACTTGCCATGTTTACCTTTATCTTCTCTTCTAGAATCCCATTTTAAAACTTTATCTCCAATTTGAAAATCATTTTCCTTAGTTCTTCTGTCAAAAATCTGTTTTATTTTTTCTTGTGCTAACTGAGCCCTTTGGTAAACTTCTTCTCTGGTTTGTTCTAAATGGATAGTCTGATTTATTCTCCTTTGTATGTCATTTTCTTCTATTTGGACTTCTTGTAGTAGTTTCATTACTGGAACTCCTAGAGAGGTTGGGAAAATGGCGTCAACACCATAGACTAGTTGGTAAGGGGACATACCTATGGACTTCTTGGTAGTTAATCTATCAGCCCATAAGGCGTGCACTAGTTTCCCATGCCATGCTTTTTGATTTTGTTCCAGAAGTTTTTTGATAATGTTGACAAGGCTTTTGTTAGAAGACTCGGCTAAACCATTACCTTGAGAGTAATAGGCTGTGGAATGCCCTAATGAAATATGATACTTGTGACAGAAGTCTATCATTTTCTTGGAAGAGAAGGCAGCGGCGTTATCTGTAATGATTTTCCTGGGACAACCAAATCTGGATAGGATATTGGTTTCTAGGAACGTGATGATGACTGAATCGGTGGCGTTCCGAGATGGTATGGCTTCTATCCATTTGGTAAAGTAATCAGTGGCTGTGAGGATCCATTTATGTTGATCGGAGGAGGAGGGGTGAATTTCCCCAATGAAGTCTAGACCCCATTGTTGGAAGGGTCCTTCAACTATGATGGGATGTAAAGGCAAAGGTAGAAGCTTTTTCTTGCCATCAAAAATTTGACATTTATGGCAGGTCATGACCAGTTTGTGAGTATCAGGGAACAAGGTGGGCCAATAATAACCGGCTCTAAGGATTTTGTTTGCAGTAGTTTTCCAGTAGAGATGACCTCCACATTCCCATTCATGCATTTCCCGCATGATTTTCTCTGCATGAGACTCGAGCAAACATTTAAGTAGCATACCAGTAGGATTCTTCCAATACAGAGAACCATCTATAATGCAAAACTTTAAAGATTTTTGTTTGAGGAATCTTTCTTTTGTTTTTGATAAAGATGGAGGAGCATTCATATAAGTTAATACATAGAGAATGTCTGCATACCAAGGTGAATCCAAAAATGTTTGATCGATAGGGGGAAGTGTGCACTCTTCTTGTTCTTCTAAGGCATCGACAAAATTTATATCTAAAGCTTGGAGGTTGGTTTCAGCCATTAATATCGCGAGTCCTTGTCCTTTAACTAGTTTAGTAGGCCTGATTTCTAAGTCATATTCTAGGATGATAGCAATCCACTTTCCCCTTTTACCATCAGGATCTTGGTTAAGAATGTCCTTGACAACAGTATTAGGAACAAAAGCTATGATATGAGAATGCAAGATGTAAACTCGGAAATCCTTTAATGCTTTTACCAATGCGAATGCCTGTTTCTCCATGATGTTATATTTCAAGGGGGCATCTCTTAGGGATTTGCTAAAAAAGGCAATGGGTTGCTCTTGCCCAGCTGCATTTTTCTGCAACAACACCGCAGCTATTGTATGTTCTGAGGCAAATGAGAAGATGTAAAAATCTTTGGTGAAGTCAGAGCTTATCAATACTGGTGTTTCAGTTAGAGCCCTTTTAATTAGTTCAAAAGATTTTTTGGCTTCGATAGTCCATTTAACCCCGACCTCCTTTCTTAACATATTTGTGATCTCTTTTAGGAGCTCAGCAAGGTTGGGGATGAATCTTCTCAAGAAATTTATCTTGCTGATAAAGGACTGTAACTCCTTAATGTTTCGGGGGTGACTTATCTGTAGGATTCCTTCGATTCTTTGGGGGTCTATTTTGATTCCTTCTTCCGAAATAATGTGACCTAGGAGTTTCCCTTCTTCCAGACCGAAGAGTGTTTTCTTGGGGTTTAGGGACAAACCATACTTTCTGCACTTGTTGAAAACCTTTCTTAAGTGTGCTAGGTGTTCTTCGTCAGATTTAGAATATACTGTTATATCGTCGAGATATATGACTATGAAAACACCTATGTCTTCTGAGAAGGCTATGTCCATGGCTCTTTGAAAGGTGGCGCCAACATTCATTAGTCCGAAAGGCATTTTAACGTACATAAAAGTGCCCCAGGGGGTGGTGAAAGCTGTTTTATGCTGATCGGTAGGGTAAACCAAAACTTGGTTATAACCAGAAAAACCATCAAGCAACGAGATTCTTTTAGCGCCTACGACCTTCTGAAGTATATGGTCCATTTTGGGCAGAGGGTAGTTATCTTTCAGACATGCCCTATTCAAGTTTCGGAAATCTATGCAAAGTCTGATTTCACCGGTCTTTTTTCTAACCGATACTAAATTTGAGACCCACTCAGAGTATCGGAGAGATACTATTATCCCGGCATCATACATCTTTTTAATTTCCTTTTCAACCAATGGTAATAACACTGGGTTTATCCTTCTTAACTTTTGTTTAAAAGGTTTTTGATTTTCTTTTAGGGGAATTTTATGTTGGATGATGCTGGTGTCATATGATTTTAAATCTTGGTACCCCCATGCAAACACATCTTTAAATTCTTTGAATAGATTTATGTACCTTTGTTTTATGTCAGGCGGGAGGGTTTTGGATAGTTTAATGTTTTTAGGCTCTTTTGGATTTCCTATGTTGTATTCCTCTATGTCATCCTCTGTAGATTCCATTTTAGGCTTTTTGGCCACATCATTAAAGTCAAACAATTCTTCTAAGGGTGCGAGCCCTCTAGGTATGGTGTCATTTTCGCAGTGTAAGACTTCAAGCTCTCTTTGGTCAATGTCTTCTTCTATCTCCCTGTCACATGGATGGTCTACCAGGTTTAGATTGGTCCATAAAGGTGGGTTTAGCTCTTGGTCTTGGCTTATGTTGGGTTTCCTCTCTTCATCTCCTGAGTCTGTTTTGGTTATCTCAAACTCATTTCTAGATTGGAGGAAATCATCAATTTGATCACCATCTTGGAATACTTGCCAATGGTCAAGATTATCTGGTATAGTAGGGCGGTGTTTCACTTGGATGTCATATTGCTCACTCATACATGGTATTTGGCTAGTGCTTGCAGCAAAGGCGAGCTCATTTGCCAGATTGTTTTGAATCCTAGGGATATAGGTGAGTTCATATTTTTCAAAAGTTTTAAGGATATCCAAAGCCGCATTCCTATATTCTCTCAGTCTTGGGTTATTGGCTGAATATTCACCTTTGATTTTCTTAATTACAAGCTCTGAGTCCCCTTGAGCTGTTATTCTATTGGCACCTAAGTCTCTAAGCATGTGTAGACCAATGAGAAGGGCTTCATATTCCGCAATGTTATTTGTACATTGGAATTCTAATCTGAAAGAATGACCTTCCTTAGTGTTGTGTATCCAGATGCCTGCTCCTGAACCTGTCTTGCCACAAGAACCATCAAAGCTTATACTCCAAAGAATCTCCTTTTCATACATGATACTAAGCTGTTTCTCAGGTTCCTTGGGATTTTGGTCATCAATTTCTTCACTCAGTAATGGTTTGGACATGTCTTCATTTTCTCTTATCTGCTTGTGTATATCACCTTCATTGTATAAGATAAAAGAATCTAAATTGGAATGAATGGAATAGATGGGGGTATTGTTTGGCTTATCTCTGTTGCTAACCATGTATTTCATGCGAGCCTCTCGGTATAGTCTCCTAGTTTGGTTGAAAACCGGAATAGTAGCGAATGACATATCCATTTGAAGGCTACCTTGTATTTTGGCAGACCAGGCTCTTGATAGTAGCATTCCATACTTGGGTGTGATGTCAGCCACCACCACATCCATGACTAATTTTTTGGCTGGTAGTTGTGTTAGGGCAAAGTCTAGATTCTTTATCAGACCTAGACATTTGACCTGGCTTGAGTCGAAAGAATACAGGTTTTTGTAAGGTTGGGTCACCTCCAGTCCTAAGTTTTCCATGACTGCTTTAGGCATGAGGTTATGGGAGGCACCGGAATCTAACATGGCATTATGTAATATTTTGTCCCGGATGTTCAAGCTTATGTAGAAAGGAGAAATAGAACCTTCTTGATATTCACCTTCTACTTTAGGGCCAAATAAGAGCTCAGGTTTGTCGTCAGTTAGATTCAAGGTATCAGCTTTGTTCTCTAGGTCAAATACTTTGAAAATTTGAGATCTATACCTATCTATAGTTACTAGCTTTGTAAGGGGTATGGTAATTTTTATTTTGGAAATTTCCCCTTCGAAACTAAAAGGAGTGGGTAGCTTGGGCAGATTTGTTTCAGCTTTCTCAGACATAACCTTTTCTATGTTCTTAATTTGCTGACTTTGGCTCGGGACTTCTTTTGATACAGCCAACTTTGGGGTTTCTGTAGAGGTACTAGGAATATCTGGGCTAATACTTGCCTGAATGGCCTTACCTTTGTTTTGGTCAACCCTTTGGGCCTTAATTTTGCTATTATTCGTGGTTTCATTTAGGATTTTATCAGAGATTTTGATATGGTCAGGGCTATTCTTTTTGGGATGGTTTTGGTTTTTTCTACTTCTAAGATTATACTGCCGGTGAGCTTCTATAATGGAATTTTGAAAGTCTAAGGCGGGATCGTCGGGATCTTCATAGTTGGTCTCATCGTGATTAGGAGAACATAGCTCTTGTTCTTCTGCAGTGAGGTATACCTCGCTTTTATTATCAGATCCTACGAGATTTAGATGATGTTCATCAAGAGGTTCTGAGTCCCTATCATCTTCTTCTACATAGTTTTCATTGAATGGTGGCCTGATCTGTTGGTCATTATCCCTTGGTCTGTTTTGGGGCTGTTCCCTCCTAAAGTTTTGGTTTCGGTTTCTGATTGGAGGGTTTGGCTGGTTGTCCCTAACAGGAGCTTTTTCATTGATCTTTTCCCACATTTTAGCCATGGATTTAACTAAGTCATCTATTCTGGGATCTAGGGAAGGTGATGAAGTGGAGACCTCATCCCTATATGTGACCTTCCTTTCTGATCTAGTCCTAGCTCTTTTTTCAGCTAAGTTGGCATCTGCTTTTATAACTATTTGTTGCATTTCCTCCAAGGTAGGGGGATCTTTATCTCTCAGGTGATATGTCATGTCCGGATCAAACCCCTCAGGAAATTTTGCCAAAGCTAAACCAAGCGGAGGTTTGAAAAGAGGTGGGAGGGAGTTATATACACTGTTGAACCTAGTACAGTAAGCTTGGACACTTTCCCCATTTTCCCGTTTTAGGCTGTTATATTCTGACAGGATTTGAATGGGATTTCTTCGGATTTCCCACCGGTTTCTGAAAACTTGATGTAGTTCTGGGATATCATGGATATTGTTTGGAGCTAAGCTTTTGAACCATGCTTTCGGTTCACCACCAAGACTTTGGGCAAATATTCTCATTCTGACAGTCTCGTCTTGTACCTCTAGGTATTCATAAGCATCAGTCATTCTACTTATATGTTGTTGAGGTGTGGTGGTGTCTTCTCCAGTAAAGTGTGGGATCTTGTCTTGATATTTGTTTGGGAGAGGAGCCAAAGGTGGTGGCAGCACCAAAGGTGTGTACCAGGCTGCCATGACTGGAGCTAATGGATGATATACAAGATGAGGACTAGTAGGCTGAAATGAAGTGGTTTGAACAGTGGTGGTTTGACCAGGTGTAGCGGATGAACTTGGACTAGTGATCTGGTTTTGAGCAGATCTGGGATGATAGGAGCCAAATTGATAAAGAAGCTGGAAATCAGGAGGAGTGGCTGGTGAAGCTTCTCTAATAGGACTTTGTGGTGGGTTCAGGGGTTCAAGATCGTCGAAGTTTATCTTACTATATGATTTGCTTCGGGGAAGAGCTTGTGATGACTCTAGTTCCGAAGGTGAATCTAGAAGGATATTGCGAGTTTTAGGTACAAATCTTGTTCTACGGATGGATCTATCGGTAGCTATATGATCAGTTTCAGAAGCTTGCCACAGAATCTTTTCTGGGTCATCTACTATGATAGGGGGATTTGGGTCTGGGTGGGATCTGGTATTGATTCTTCGTGAAGCCAGATTTTAGATCCAGAGCTTGGAGAGAGTGATATTGGTGAATGTTTTGGGTGAGTGATTTCTCTAAAGTTATACTAAGGCGAAGGATGGTCAAAAATAGAAGGGATGGATTAGTGGAGTCGCCAGGTGGAAATGGATTGTTTTTGTGAAGATAGCTATGGTCCACCACCAAGACTAATCTGAGAATGTTTTTGGATTTTCTGAATTTATGTGCAGCCTATGGTTTGTTAAAGTATCCTAGACTTGTTTCAACACTTTGCTAGGGTGATGAGAACAAAAAGAGTTTACTCTAAAAAATGAGTCTAGGGACTGCTTGCTTGTTTATGGTACCTAAAGGACTAAAAAGTCTATAAGAGTTTGCTGGACTATTATGAACTCAGTGTCTCACCATCTCCCGCTATGTTAGTGAGTGATGGGAAAGGTTTATCGGATAGTAGCCTAGAGTTTTGAAAAGTAGTAAGGCTTACTAGAAGTTTAGTGAGTCGCCAGGTGGAAAATCAGTTGTTTTGAGATGTATTTGTATGGTCCACCACCAGTACTGTCAAAAGCCAATCTAAAGGAGTGTTTTTTGGGGTTTTTCTGAGTTTTATGTGCAGCCTAGGATGTAAGAGTGTTATAAACCTGATTCATCACTTTGCTAAGATGGTGAAGCAGAGAGTTTACACTAAATGATTCTAAAGGCTGATGGTTTAAGTTAAAATTTGAAGGACTAAGGAGTCTATAAAAGTTTTCTAGACTATCATGAACTCAATAAGTCCCACCGTGATCGCCATTATGTTAGGGTGGCGATGAGGTGGCAAAATCAGATGGTATTCTAAAATTTAGCAAGGTAGTAAGGCCTACTAGAGGCTAGTGGAGTCGCCAGGTGGATTTTTAGTTGTTTTGAGGTATATTTGTATGGTCCACCACCAGTACTGTCAAAATCCAATCTAAGGGAGTGTTTTGGGGTTTTTCTGAGTTTTATGTAGTTCTAAGGTTTGGAAGAGTTTCCTATAACTGACTCATCATTTTGCTAGGATGGTGAGACAATCAGATTCTACTTTTCTAAGTTTGAATGAGATTTTGAGAGTTCCTAAGGGATACCTAGGACATTTTGACTCAAAGTCCCACCGTGATCGCCATTATGTTAGGGTCCCGTGATTTGGCCGATTGGCTAGCCAAATGACGATGTAACATCAAACCAAGCTTTGGAGCCCAAGGACCTAGCCTTCCTGGACTCAGAGAGGGCTCTCTCTATAAGTGTAAAATATGTCGGTGTGTTTACTTGCGATGTTCTGATATTAGGCTAGTTATGAAGTATATTTTTAGTTTTTTTGGTTTTTTAAGTTTGTGAGGGATGAAACTGATCAAATACATAAACTGGATAACAAGATGTAGATAAATTGGGCTATGGGGTCAAACAGGACAAGGAAGCTATGAAGTGATGATGTAAAGCTGCTGTAGGGCCGATTTGATTCACAGTAGAAGGGATCTCTGGGCAAAATGGATTAAATGGACAATAAGTTGGTGAAAAACAAGGGATTTCAAGTGCAAACTAGTTAATAGCAGACATAAACATGTAATAGCAAGCCATTAATCATGCTAGGAATAACTATAAGCTAATCAATACATAGAAATCAAACATTCCAGCCATACATAGAGGTATAAGACCCTCTAACTTCGGGAAATGGCTATCAGACTTTGGGAAAACACATGAGACAAACTAACAACTCATAAACTATGCCGGAACGCCTAAACATAGTCTCTAAGTCATTGGGCACTTGGACAAATAAGTTTTCATAGTTTTAGGCAAAGGGCTAGATCGGGACTAGGCCTCCTTGGTTCAAAAAAATGATCAACAAATCAGTCAAAGAGAGAGTTTTATGGACAGAACTATGGGCAGCTGATAGGTAGGTAGGGCAAACCATACATCCTACTCAACATACATGGAACTGATGAATAAAACTTAGCAACAAAACCTTAGGTTACTAAAGAGCAACTAAGAATTCTTTAGCATAACTAAGGGAGAAGAAAACATCAAGCTATGAAGATTCAGGGATTTTGAGGTGCCTCCATGGGCATGTCTCAAAATCAATCTTTACTGATCTATAGCAGCAAGAAAAATGAAATATGAGTGAAAACTGGAAGACAAAACAATATTAAGAAGCACTATACCATTCTACCATGTCAAGGAATCCATTAACAAGCCTTCAACATTCCTCAAAAGCATCCAAGAGGCAATCCAAACATCATAACTCAAGTGTATTCTTCAAAGCTCATATGACCAATGCATTAATTCTTCTCTCAATTTCAGCCTCTGATTTACAATGAGAACCATGGAATAAATAGGCTTGAGGGAGGAAAACCTCATGGAGCAACTAGCTATCCCATTGGCCAAGTCAAAATATCTAAATTTGTCCTTGAGGCTTTGCAAAGCCCAAGGCACAAAATATCCCATAAAATATCTAAAAAACTGCTAAAAACGGAAATTATATTGACTTTACATGATTTCCCCATGATAAAAATAGCTTAACGCACATTTGGGAAAAGCAGATTTTTGGAGTTCAAAAATTACAAAAATACTTCATATTTATGCCTGAAAAAGGCCCCCTGACTTGCTGGATGCAAATGGCAGCCTTCCCGATGTCGAAATGAGGCTCATGATGGCTCGTTGGAAAGCTCTCTGTGTCTGATTTCCAACGCAAGTGGAATCACCTCAATCTGATCTCTGAAAGTTCCTCAAAACTGTACCTGTGTGCAAAAACCCAGCAAATAGCAGGCTGCTGATATGGCGGGCAGAACGTGCAAAATGAGGCTGTTTTTCGCCAATTTGAGGGGGCGAATGATCTTCAAATGCCCTGAAAATCGCTGGAGAGCTGCTCATGAAATTATGGAATCTAGTGGGATCATCCTCCACCCTTGACAACTCATCAAACTGAACTGGCGAATTTATGAGTTTTTGGCGAAAAACCCAAAAATGCCAAAAAACAAAAAGTTTTCGAAACAGGCCCAAAATTGGCATGCATGACCCTCAAGGGTCCATAGAAACATGCTCCGAAGCTGAAGCCAAAATATCAAGGGCTGATATGCTTTTTGCCTCTTTCCGTGCTAGGCGCCTCTCCTTCAACTTGAACATTTTTTCTTGTGCTACTTTCAATTTTCGCCTGGCAAACTGATTTAGCTTCTGAAAGTGAAGGGTCCTTTTTCTCTGTAGCTCAAGATCCCTGTTTGCCTTCTCAAGCTTTGTTTCCAAATGCTGGTTAGCCCTCTCAAGCCATGCTTCCTTGTTTTCCTCAATTTCCTGTTCAAAGAGGGCAGTGAGAGGAAAGGCATCGAACTGAGCTTGTTCTTCTGCTCTCTGTTTCTCCAAGGCTTTTCTAAGCCCGATGGTCCTAGGCCTCTTTCGCCTAGGTTGGTCCTCTTCCTCTTCATCATCAAATTCGCCAATGAGCTCTTCAATTCTTACTTGCGCCTTTTCTGCCTCCTTTCTGTACTTGATCGCCCTTGCTTCATGGATAGCTACATGAAACTTCATTTGTTTGTTTTCAATCTCCAAGAAATGATTGAAATTCCTTGCCCTTTGAAGATCTTCTTGTAACACCTCAATTTGCCCTTCTTTGTGAATGAGGAGGTTTTCAAGGATGCGGGCCTCATTATCACTGTCATCGCTTGGGATAGGGATGACAGCTGATTTACCTCCATGCTTGGCACTTTCTCCAACTGCACTTTTGCCTTTGAAGGCCAATCTAGCGCTTTTTCTCCTTGGCAAGCTAGAAGTTGTCTTTTTGGGCAATTTCCTTCTTTTTAGGAACAGTTTTGGTCACTGTCAAGGAGGCAGCTTCAGCTTGCTGTCCTTCCTCAACATCTTGTCCAGCTTGTGGCTCAAAAGATGCTTCAATTGTTTGCTCAACCTGCTGCTCTTCAATCTCTGTCTGCTGCTGTTCTTCTTCCTGTAATTGCTGCTGTTTATCAACCTCTAGCTGCTGTCCCTCTTCCTAAATTTGCTGCTGTTCATCAACCTCTAGCTGCTGTCCACTGATTTCCAACTGCTGCTGTCCCTCAAAATCTGGCTGCTGCTGCTCATCATCCTCCTTTTCTCTCTGTGGCTCACTGCCCTCTCCTTCTCCCTGTTTACTTGGCTTCCCAGTGGTCATCTTGAGTTTTTTATGGGTAGGCCTACTAGATAAAGGCACTGGGCGATGGACAGGCTGAGTAGGAGACACATGAACAGGAGGGACAGTGGCGAAATCGGCATGGCTAATGAATGAATCCCATGAAACCCCTTTCTTCTCCAGCTGGGGTAAGAAGATAATTTTGATCAAGGAATGATGAAAGAGAGAAGGGATTTGCTGAGGTGGAGCTTTCTTTTGGACAGTAGCTGCCATTTTCTCTATGCTTTTGGACAAAAAGTATGGAAGGTTTAAATGCCTGCTCCTGGTAAAATGCATCAACAAGCGGATATGATAGGCAAAAATTTGGCTAAACCTCCCTTCACAAGTGAAATATCTCATTATGGCTTTCATCAGCGGAGCATAATTGTCAAGAAGATAGGAGAAAGGAAAAATAGCAGTGATGGTTTCTCTATGTTCCGGCTTGATGAAAGGTTTATAATCCTCCAGATCAAGATGCGCTTGTTTAAACCACTTTTCACCATGATACGAGATCTTGGTAGCCTTGGATACATACCTTGGGGAGATTTTGAAGTCAAGACCTGCTAACTGGAAGTGTTTGTCCTTGAATCTCAAAGCGCACAAATGTGTAAGTGGCGAGAAACTCTTGACTTCTTCTATCCTTTGACAGAAATCAAGACAGCCTACTTCATGGAAATTGAAAAGCACTGATGGGTGAGCATTGATTTCTTCAATGGAGATAGGCTCATATCTCTTATGTTGTCTGCCTTTGTGATCTCGTTTTGGAGGCATTCTGACTTTGAAACAAGCTTTGGGAGAGGCAAACTGCCTTCACTATATGAGAAATGCTCTGCTGGATTGAAACAGGCCACCAGACTGTTTGGACAGATATGGACACTGTGGTTTGGATGAAATGCAACAATGCTTCCTTGAATAAGCCCCCTCTACACTTCCTAAAAACAGTCCTTCAATTCTGGGTACACTTCAGCTATGTAACCTTTTTAACAATGGGACCATGTGTAAGAAACTGTTTTGTAGATTCTCTGTGCACAGTCTTGAATAATCACCCCTCTTGCGACTTTGTTAGAGGCCAGCTTACACTTGTATTTGTGTCTTCGAAACCAAACTTCAAAAATTAAAACCCTGCTCTTCAGATCATTCACCTTGAAAATGCTTCTGTCAACAGGTTTCTCTAGCTTCAATGTAAACTTGATTATCAACAAATGCCCAATCACCAACAACCCTGCCTTCTAGAAAATGGCCCTGTTTCATCTTCAGAAAACTCTGTTCAACAATCTTCAGAATGATACAATGTAGTGCAATGAAAAAGCAGGCTTAGTTTAGGTGTAAAATCAGTGCAACAGTGGTTTAGAAAACACACTCTCTGATTTGAGTCTAGGAGGTCAACATAATACCTGCACCTCTGTCTTAATCTTAACTTCAAACACCAACAACTCTGCCTTTTAATGTGCAGTCATCTTTGGAAGCTCTCTGTCAAAAAACCTTCAGTAGTGAAATACAGTGAAAAAGGGGCAGATCTCTAGAAAAGGCTTGTTGTGATAAGTGTTTTGATACCCCGTTCTTTAGAAATGACCTTCCTTCGAAACATATCACAACAACAGTTCTTCAAAATGACACCATTCAGTGAAAGAAAAGCAGAACTAGGCTAGGTGATATATCAGTGCACTATGCTTTTTAGGAAACACACCCTTGCCTGTGGGTTCAAAGATCTATCAATTCATCTATGCTCCTGTCTCTGATGTTAGAATTCAACCATCAAAAGCCTCTGCCCTCAGAAAAATGGCCCCTTTTACTCTCATAATTTCTTTGTCAACAAATCTTCAGAATGATGTAATATAGTGCAAGGAGAAAACAGACCTAGTTTAGGTGGAAAACAATGCAGACAATGGTTTAAACAATACACCCTTTGCTTGTGAGTTTGAGATATACACCAACAAAATATCTGCACCTCTGTTTTTGACAACTTTGATATCAACTAACATAGAAAACTCCCTGTTCAAGGAAACTTTCAAACATCCACCGATTCTGTCCTGTGCAAGAGTGTGTCCTCCTTTCACTGTTTGTACATCAAGCAAATCACCATACACAGGTCTAGATAACAAGAACACAGGGCTGAGGTAAAATGTCAGAGCTTCTAGAAGACTAACAAGCTATTTAGACAGAGATTAACAGAGTCTTCTCTTTCAAAACAATAAAAATGTCAAACCCCCTCACTGAGTACACTTCACTGTTTTAGTAGTGTGGAAATGTATGGATGATAGTGTGAAAGTTTCTTCATTAGAATTAGGTCTGTATTTCTGCAACGAAAATCCTCTTTTAATTTAAAACACAGTCCTTCACAAGACAACCTCTGCCCTTAGATTGATTTGAAAATGAACAAACTGGTTCTCAACAATAAAACCCCGTCTTGCAATTACCTCATCTCACTGTGTAGATAATAATGGCAAGGTCCGAGGTTTTTTAAACATTCTTGTTACTTATCAACCTCTTGCAATCGATGGGTAATTCGTAAAATACCTTAAACTTTGATGGACGCCCGCTTGAAAGGATGAAAGAAGTGCCAGACACTCTGGACAGCTGCGCGACAACCTTTGGAGAAAACCCGTCGCACAGAGAAAACCGTGTCGGGTCGGCCTGTCGTGTGGTCGGGCGGCCTTGTACAGGCACGTCGCGCCCACCTACAGGCACGTCGCGCCCACGAAGAGGCCCCCGTGTATTTTGCTGTAAGCTGTGCACGTCGCGCCAAACCTGCACGTCGCGCCGCCTCCTCTCGAGTGCAAATTTTTGAATTTTCGCCCAACTTTCGCTTGTTTGATGTCAGATGCGACCCGTACTCTTCTTCGTATTTTTTAAAAATGAAAATTTACACCATAATTACCTTTTGCTACTATATCACCACAACTCTCCAACGGTCACTTACCCTTTCGGAATTAACATTAATTTAACTCTCGTTTGTTTTTTCAAACAAAGGGGGTTTAAAAGGGGGTTTGTAGATTTGCATATATATATCCGCCTTGATTCTCGACCCCGAGCTCGAACTTCGATCAATTTAAGTCGACCAACTCCACCTCTACTTCTGCTACGGTGTCTTAATAACACAGGTGATTTGTCATTTTGCTTTGACAACTCCTTCATTTTTTACCTATAGTGGGTTTTCAAATCTCTGTTTGTAGGTGTAGTATACAGTACTCTTTTTTCCCTCAAAATAAAGGTTGCGCTTTCTTCCTTTTAAACCATCCAACAGTGATCACAGGCTGAAAGACCTTTGGAACACAGTGAATAATAACTTTAAAGGGGAAATCTTCTTCGTGACAAAGTTTTTAAAAGGTCTTGTCTGCAGGTCCTTTTTCCATGCAGTTCTGTGCTACATCTGCCCTCTGGAATGGTAACAAGTGTGTTTGTTATAAGACATATAAACAGTGATAATTCATCAAAACAAATTCCTTCTGCCTAATCATAAGATCATATACCCATTTGCCTCCCCATCTGAAAAGACAAGCTTGTAAAATATGAAAATGGGGCTTTATTGATACACAGTCCTTATTTTGTTCTGATCAGTGTGTTAAACCCTTTTTTGTCAATAGAACCATTTCATGACTGAACTATGTTCACTGTTTCCCTCTCTTGGTGATTGTTAGCAAGGAAGGGCTATTCATAATGCACCAAAAACATTTGAAAAGTTGTAAACACCATTTCTTTAAGGGCGCTTCTTTGGACCTTAGGTATATGATATTGTTTTGTTGCTTGACCTTTTCCTCAAGGAGAAAGTCTTCTTTTGGTATCAGTGGCACACATATATTCAATATTGTCTCTTTCCTACTGTAGGTATAGTCTGACAGCTAGTTCTTTGAAACAGGAGTACCAATACCTTTGCATTATCAGCACTATCATTCATCTGTGAAATGACCTTTCTTCCTTTTTGGCATCCTTCCGCTGCTTTCTTGTATCAATCAGTTTCAGCACCTGTAGTAGCTTTGGCCCTCTACTCATGCATGGAGGAGGCTCTTCATCAGATAAGGTGTCCGGAGGTTTTTAAAAAAATTCTTTTTGAGACAGCCTTTTTCTGAAGGTGATGGTAAATAAACTACTTGGAAAACATCAGTCTTAGCACCTTCTCTTGCAAGCATCATTGTGTGTCAGCAGGAACTCTAGCCAGAGTAATACTGTCTCCCTGCACTGTCCTAAGGGTGATTTAGATATGGGGCTTGTTCATCTTATGATTGATTTACTTGATAAATAGCCTTTGTGACTATGAAGGTCAGTGCTTTCTGGAAAAGCCAAGAACTTTCTCTTGCCTGTGTAATGGCATTGGTTATCAGCTGTTCTATTTGATCTTGTGGAATAGACAGGGTACTTATGCTTTGGAATTTTCACCAATGACATGCCTTTCTTCATTTCATCAATTCACATGATTCTGAAAGTTTGAGATGAGCTCCTTTATCACATCAGACTTTCCTTTCTTTTGAGCTAGCATATTGCAAGCTCTATTCCTGTTATGATCATCAATTACATTCATGAAACCTGAAGATATTGTTTGATTGTTTCAGTAAAGGCAAACCTGGACTTTTGCAACCTTCTGAGTCAACACTGGCCTGCGCCCTCTGCTTATGGATGAAGGAGGCGCCCTAACCCTCTGCTTGTAAATGAAGGAGGTTCTGGGCCTTGACAATTTACCATTTTGCTGAGACAGTGGCGACCCTTTCTTACTGTGATTTTCATGCTAGAAAGAGTTGTAAGGTCCTGATGAGTGACTTTTGTTTTGCAGCTTCATCTCAGGCTCAAGTTACACTTAGAAGCAGCTGTTCCTCTAACTGTAAACTCAAACATTTACTCCATGAGATGAAATATATTTCCTGTCTTTGTAGAACCATAGAATACTGTGGGAAAACCTACTAGTCAGCTTGAGATTGGGCTTTATGCAGTGCTGAGATCTAGGGGGTGTGAGTGGCGCGACTTAAGGTTGTTTGTCAACTTCATTTGCAAAGTAAAGGATCAGTCATGGTAGACCTGTAGCAGATGGAGGCTTTTTGGCTTTTTGATGATTGCCAAAGGTGAAATGTCCTAAAACGCCACTTCCTAACATAGGGGAGACTTTTGAAACAGATGTGGATTTGCCTTTTAAAGCTGATGGGCAGACCAATAAGGCTGAAGCTAGATAGGATTGTGACAATGAGGTTTTGGTTTCGCCAGGGGTGGACTGAATAGGTAGAAAGGCGAAAAAAGTTTTGGGAGGGTTTTCTGGATGACATATTGACATAAGGAAATCAGTTTCTAGAAAACTCAGCTGAAGATATAGTCATCACTAACATGTAAAAAATACTGATGGCTAACACTTAGGACAAGGCATTTTCACTAGGGATTTAGTAAATAGAGTTAGATGTAAATATGACAAAGGGACAATGGAACTCAAAACACTTTTCTCATCTAAGAAAGTGATATTTTCTGAAGTAAATTGCAATATCTCATCTTCAACACTTAAACTTAGGATAGTAATTTATTTTGAGGGATTTTTATGGAATTTTGCATAATTTTCCTAAGCAAAATGAGATTTTACTTAGGACAAGGTTAAAGATGAATAATTATAATGATGAATTATCTCAAGTACTTAGGTCTTTTTGATCATTAGGCCGAGGGTCTGGTCCCTCCAAAAGTCAAGGAAATGTCTTGAGCCCTTTTGATCTCCAAGTACCCTAGTACTTTTGGGGAAATTAGTAAAACTTTAAGGGGAAAGTGATGAGGGAAGTTAATGATTTTGACTTTGCTTGCTGTGATTTTCCAGTGTATTTCCTGCTGCAGTATTTGTGATGAAAGTAAAGAATCAAAAACATGTAGCAGCATCATTCATCAGATAAAACTTTGCAACCATCTACCTACCCTATCTACTTGATACTACCATTTTTTCTTCTTTATTAGGGTGCATTTAGACTTGCAAACCCTTATCAATCTTTTCTTTTTACATGATAAATCTATCTATTTCTACCCTTATTACATCCAAGGGCTCAGATTAAACTGTTGAGCACCTTTAATAACTCTACCTATCTACTTATCTGCCAAGATTAAACTGTTTGGCCATATATTTATTCTCTATTCTATAACATGAAATTGAAATATGAATAAGTCAAGTTTAAACAGTTTGACTATTCATGAATTGTGGCAAAATTTTAACAAGCTGCACACAATTACTTATTACAGAAAATGAAATAGTAGTGGCATTTGGATTTGCACACTTTCCTTGGTCTATTTTTTCTTGGGGTTCATTTCTTTCATTTTCTTGACCAATTTTATTTTTTTCACCCTTTGATTTTTCTTTTAGGGTATACCCTCTTTACATTTTTTAAACTTTTTGATTTTTTTATTTTTTAAGAATATGGAACACCTTTGCAACAAGAAAAATGTTTGAACATATTCCATAGTTCAATCAAGACAATCATGAAAAATGACACCTATTGGTATAGGAGTCTAACACATACTTTGGTCAAGCTCAGGAATTTTTGGATAGGTGATAGCTTCCCATGGAATACTAACCCCCAAAATATTCAACCTTTACTTGAGCATGAGCAGCCACATGAGGAGCAGCAGAGGAAGGATAGCAGCATCCTAATATGTGACTTTGGAATGGGGGATGTCAAAGAGGAGGACAACCACATGACATATGTTTTACATGATAGATCATCAATGTTGTCACTATGGAGGATAGATCCATATTGGAAATCCCAGCTGTTGGTGGATTATTCTAAGGATATTTTTACATGCATGATAATTGATGACCAGCTATTAGAGGAGGGGTATTCAGTCATAGATGAGGTCATCTACTATCATGGTAGGATCTTCTTATATAGAGAATCCAAGGTCAAGGAGAAGTTACTGCATGAAACACATGAAGATTTTCTCTTCAGCCACACTTATTCCATGAGAGCATACCATGCCATCATGGAGGGATACACTTGGGAAGGATTTGAAGAGGAGATATATCAGCATTTGAGGACATGCATGGATCATGTGAAGATGGGGGAGATACATAACTCTATGAAGGAGTTATCACAACCACGTCTTTCCTCTTTTGGAATGAGAGGGGATCTATCTATGGACCACTCCATTTGTATGAGCAGATATTATGGTAACGAACATGTTTATGTGCATGATGTTTCACTTAATGATTATTTTCATTCCTTTACCATGTATATGCAAGCCATTTCTCCAAGGAGGATCATTCTTCCATCTAAACTTCATGGCCAAATTTGGGCCATAAACATTTCTGAACATGTCCACTTCCTTGGAGGATATAGGGAGATGTTGTATCATTCCGGGTGCACTCCAAAGGCACCAAACATTTCTCACCATTTTAGAAATTTTGAGAAAACTTGGACAACAAGTAAGTGGTGAGGAAACCACTTACCATATCATTATCTGATGTATTTGGGAGACATACTACGCTAGTTCCACATGTGGGACTATGACCCACCTCCATTTTTGCATATTTCTATTTGTATGTACTTGGTTTTGATCCCATACTTTGATGATGTACTTACTATTTTTATGGGGATGATTGGAGGGAGGATGGAAGGATTGGAAGTTCCCTTTGGGAGAGAGATTCTCCATGTTCATTATGCTACATGTTTTAGGGAGGACATTGGGCAAACCATGATTGTTTCATTGGATCTATTACTTCCTTGTGGGATGAGTCATTTGCATCTCATGAGAACTTGGGAGGAGAATTTCATGGAGGGATGGATTGGGAGACACTTAGCTTATGAGGGAATCTTATCACATGAGGGTGTCACCAATGGTAGAGGAGAAGAATTGCAGCAGTCACCTTGTCAGTTGCTTGAGGACAGGCAACATTTGGGAGGGGAGGACTGTAATATTCCCAATTAGACATGAGCTAGTTGGAATATGAATTTTTTTTGCTTTCTTGTTTGATGAATAAAAGGATATGGAGATCCATAAATATCCTTAATAATGAATAAAATCAATGCCAATGTGAAAGGGAGATATCTTGGAAGCTTAATTGAGCACCCTTGTGTGTGAAAAGGGGCTGGAACACCTTGACTAGGTCAACTTTGACCAAATCAACAACCTTGTCATGGAGTAGTGGCATTCATTGTGGGACAACATAGTTTTAGATGGAGACTCTTTTTATGGAAGTAGTGTCATTAATGGATGGGGCTTAGGGTTAGAAATCTCACTTATTATATAAGGAAGAGGATGGGAGCCATATTATAAAGCTTATGATATGTTTATGTTTTGATTTATGGTTTGTTTAGACAATATATCTTTCTTTAGTTGTTTAGCTAAGATTGCAAGTGTTTTTTAGCACAGGGTGTTCCTGATCGAGAATCCCACCTCTTTCCTTGAGAGGCCTGTTGGGAGAGTTTGCACTACATTCCATTATCAGGAATTTGGCCAAGGCTTTGGTCTTAATGTACAACGCAATTCCTGTTGAGGATTTGTGTGTATGTTGCAGGGCAGAAGTTGTGGAGGTTTGATTTGGGAGATTTCTGAGCTAGATATTATTGGAGGGAGGTTCCTTTCTCTTTGGAGGCTAGTAAAGAAGGCATTGGATATTTATTGACACATTTGGCATCAAGCCATAGTATCATAGTGTTGGAGAGGTAAATCCCCTCTGCGGACAGAGGCGATCCCTACTAGCCCAGATCGGGTCTAGCAACAACCGAGTCACGCTAAGACGCAAGTTCCTAATTGTGAAAGACCAAGATGTGACAAGAGGCCTATCTTAAGTCCTACACTGCCGTCATTTGTGGAGAAGATGGTGCTTCTGTCCCTTGCTTTGGAAAATCACAATTCTCCTGCTCAGTGCGATCGAACACCTGCATGTACAAGGAGAAACAATAAAAAAAACAAGCGTAAAACCTAACACATGCAATTATGTATCAGTCAGAGAAGATACAACTCATAACATGAAACATGAACATCTGAGTGGAACCATAATCGAAGTTGCTTATTATTAATCAGAACAAAGAAAGATACAACTTGAGCTCTGACGCTGGATCTTCCTTCGGCGGGTCGACAGAGGAGTACGTCTCGGTAAAGCTCATCGGGACAAGGACAAGTCTCTCTCTCTCTCTTCGGCTGTCTAACAATAATCTCCTTACAATTGATTTAGCTCTATTCAGGCTAGCTTTCAAATGGAAATGACAAACTTATATATATGGTGGAAGGGAAGTTGGGATCCCTAAAATGGTGGGATTGGCCCTATCCTTAAGGAAGCTTCCATAATAGGTGGAAAACCACTTCCCCTACATGGAGATCCGGAGCCAAACCTCCCAACTCATTTTAGAGACTCGTTCAGGAGTTGGTTGGAATCAAACTTCCGCCATTTATTTTTAAAAAACACTCCTTATTAAGTCTGGCGCGGGTGATACAGTGGGACAGAGCGCCAGTTTGCGCACCCTATTTGGTGGATTTCCCCCATTAGCGCGAGGGTTGAACTAGCTAGTCGCGCCAAGGCTAAAAAGGCTATTTTTAGGGCTTTTCACAGGAAATTGTCTTCAGGGGAATGATTGTCCTTGTCAAGGGGGATGCCATGAAAGTGGTTTCAGGTCATGTCACTGCTCACAGGTCACGAAATAAGCCCTCCAATGTGCGGGATGGGGGATTTCAGGGACGGTGATAAATTACTGTGTATTAGATGCCCCCTAAAGCATGAGGCCCAAAAGAGAGATAGGGGTGAAATGCTTTACGAGAACGTGCCCAACTGAAAACACTGCCGTCGGAAAAATTGTGTAGACAAATACAACTGATATCTCAAATACATGATATATATGTGGTATGGGAGCAGCCATCCGTAACAGATGATAATAATCAAGATCCAAGGCATGGACGTAGCCATCTAGTAAGGATCGATAAATAGACTCAGGTATGGTCACATCCATCCAATAAATGAGTCATGTAACCAATCATAATAATCCAAAAAATGACAGCCTGGATTCTAACAGACAAAATCCAGGGTCTTGTGCTCCCTCTCGACCTAAACAAAGTACAAGTTCAAGCATGTGAATAAGTGAGCTGAAGTCGAACATGCAAGAACATCATCTGATTACCAGCCAGTGATGAAAGTTGTTAACAGACGCGAGAGGAACCACCAATAATGACAATGGCCCTCAAGGTACTATAGGTACAATCCACAGAATGTGAACAATGAGTTGGCATAGAACACGTGCAAAATCATCTGATCGAAGGTCAATGATGAAAACCTTGCGTTGAATGCGAAGAACCTACCATTGAGGCATGTAGGCTCCAAGGTACTGAAAGGGAGTCTCTAGATCAAATTCCTAGATAATGAGCTAAAGTCGACAGGAAGTGACCTTGATGGAAGGTGGGCCATAGTGTTTCCCACATCATCGACGCGAGACAGAGGAAAAATAATGTTTGTGAATCAGGATTGGATGAGAATCAGAGGAAGGTTGAAACTGCAGAGGTCAACTTCTCTTGAACATATCGGCGGCACGACAATGGATTTGGCAGTATTTGACATCAAAATATCAGAGGTCGTGACGATCAGGCAAAGAGCAGATGAGAGGTCAAAATGGATTACCCAATCCCACAGAGGAAAACAGATAATGAGATGAGATGAGATGTCCCCAACCTGACACAAATGCAAACAAGTGCCATGTTCAAGAGAAACATACTGCCGACACAACGACGATACTGGTTCCATTTTTCCCCACCATTTCTGGTGAGTACCCCAATTATTTTTGAGAAAAAGCTTGAAGGGGATAGCATATTCTTGTAATATAAGTTCATCCTTCAGACGAATCCATCCTAGTACATTTAATGAGCCCTAGGAAGGAGAAACTCGAATATCATCATTATGACTGGATCCAACGTCATCAAGGTTTAACGAGTCTGACAAAGGAAGAACTCAGCGTCTTTTCATGTTTAGAGAGTTTGAAAAGAAAGTGGAAAAGTAAACTCCAAAAGTCCCTTTTCGTAAATAGTTCCTAAGATCCGAAAAGGTAGAAAACTATCTCTGATAAAACCTCTTAGTCGCAATAGGCTAGGGTATTCCTTTTTCGTAAATAATCTATCCCAGCTCGAAAAAGGGGTAAACGTATACTGGGTAGATGTCATTTCGCAACCACTTTAACGAGATCGAAATGACAAGGGACTCGACAATATTTTCATGTTTAGAGTCAGAAAAGAGCTGAAATATGACTCCATAAATGACTTTTTCGTGTTTTTACCGAGTCTGAAAAAGTATAAAATACAACTCGTATCACTTGTCCAAGTCGCATAAAAACCTGTCGCTGCACACAAAAGCAAGTGTAAAATCCATTTTTCGATAAAATATATTAAAATATTGAGAAAAATGACTTTCAAAACCTAATTTTGACTTCAAAAGATATAAATATGCCACAAATGGTAAAAACATATTTACTTTTACTTTTTACCTCATTTGGAGAGAAATAGTGAGCTTTTGGTGTGCGAACTTGCGACGGTGATTGCGACCAATCCAGTACATCATCCAGATTCTCGTTTGTTCCAGGTAAGAGGCGCTCCCCTTAGCTTGGTTTTGATTCATTTTTTGTAAATTTCCATTGTGTATTTGACCTCTGGAGGAACCCTTTTGCAAATTTAGGGCTCGGCCAATTGGCGTGGGTATCGGGCACGGACCCGCGCCAATTAGCTTCTTTTTGCAAAGGGGTCGTGCCAATTGGCGTGACTGTTAGCAAAACAGTCGCGCCAATGGTGCAACTCAAATTTCCACGTTAATTTACCAAAATTTGAGCCACTCAAATGAATTTTTAAGTGTTGCAGAGATCTAATAAGGTGTTTTTGACCATGTTGGTGCAGATATCCAAGCACAATGGTGATTGAGTGGAAGGAGAGGGAACATGGGGAAGAGGACGAAATGGCCATGGAAAATGAAGCTTGCATGAACGCCCTCTGGGACTGTGGTCTCAAGAAGTTCTTCCTCACACCATGTTTAAGAGCTCAACCTGAGCTATTGCAGTATTTGGTTAGCATATGGGACGAGAATGAAGTATTCAAACTCCGAGACCAAGTATTGGCACTTGAAGTCTTTGATGTTTATTTCATAACCGAATTGTTGCGCAGAGGCCCAGTGCCAATCATGACAGGCAGTAGACCTTCTGGGGAGAAAATGGATATGGTAATGGCGAGAGTGTGCCCAAGGGCACAAACAGGATTGGGCAGTGGGAAAGTAGACATCCACACAGTCCGCGATCTAGCACTCTGGGTAGTGCTTCACACCATTACATGGGCTGCAAGATCGTAAGCCCCGCATGAGGCAACCAAAGCGCAGCTTCTACTAGCTTCTGAATGCATGAATCCCACACTTTTCAATTGGGCCACTGCCGTGACAAAAAACATCAAACGGAAACTAACAAAATGTAAGAAGGCCAAACTGAAACAATTTGGGTACGATTTCCATTCTGGTGTCATTCATTCTGGAACGATTACCAATTTTCCAGGGCCAAGGGGCAATATTCGCCGAGCCGTCATTGAGGGAGCCGAGGATGGCTCAATGGGCAGCACTTATGCCTAGGTCCGGAGGAGGCCAGCAGATGTCCTGGAGGCCTGAGTTTTTTGTATGGTTACGACATCAGCTGATTGTAGTTGAGGATTGGCCCTACGCAGGTACCGACTTCACGGGAGACCCAGATCTTCCACTTCTGGAGGGGGAGGACTCGGACGAGGAGCTGGGTATGACTCTTTTTGATTTTTTATGTATTTATGATTTTTTTTTGTGATACATGCCTATTCTAACAAAAGTTCTATGTGTATGCAGACATTGGCCCAGAGAGGCCCACGGGCATGTCTCCCATTGCATGGAGGACCCCTCTCACATACGACCCCCAAGCTGAGGACGGCGAAGGGAGTGAGATGATCCAGAACCTGGAGGGCATCACCTGGGGAATCTCAGACTATGCACAGCTGGTAGATGTCCCATTGGCTTACCAGCAACACAGTTGAGGCGATCAGTGCGCGCGGTGACATGTTACCATGAGCACCACGCTGATTAGCCATCTAGGGATTTTTATATGCATATTTTTGAGAGACATGTTGTCTCCGGCTATTATTAGACATACATGTATATTTTTTGACTTTATGTGATGTATACAAACTGCAAACTATCAACATATATATATCTATTTCTGGATGGATCTTTTTTACATGTGATGATGTTTTTTATAAGTTGCGTAAATGTCTATCTAAAACCAAATTAGCTACTACATATGTTAACGCATTCATGTGTTTGGGTACATGTTGATATGTAATGTAATCAAAATTTCTTTCCAATAAACGAATACATAGATACAGACTTAAAATGGATGGGTTTCTGACTGAATAATGACCGTTAAGTTGTAATACTACAAGCTGTGAGTCCAGATACATAAGTAATGCATGAATACCGAGGTTAACAGCCTCGTTTAATAATTCTAAAATGGAACTATACTCTGTGAAATTATTTGTGGTAGGCCCTAGACAAACATCTTGCAAATTAACCAACTCACTAGCAGGAATGTACATTACCCAGGCTGCCGAGGACAGATTCCTGGTACTGCGGGAGGCACCATCTGCGAAACCAAAAAAAGGAGTAATAGACATCTGCACAATCAGGAAGACCCAATCAGCAGAAAGACACTTACAAAGCACACCACACCACACGAGAATAACTCAAGCGTAGTACTTTTTGAGGTACAGCCCATTCCTAGGTTGCGCCAGGGGAACTCCTTCATAGTCGATAAGCTCATAGGCCCCATTTCTTAATACTCATTTAACTATATAGGTCCCATGCCACATGGGCTGCAATTTTCCTGCTCCAAGTTTATCGTGTGCTTGGTCGTATAGGAGGACGAGGTCTCCTTAAATGAAAGAATGAGGAGAAACCGATTGATTGAAGTGGGCTTTGACTCGCTTTTTCTATGCCTCAATGACCAAGGCAGCTAAGAGGTGGGTTTCATCCAGTCGTTCCAAATACAAGAGACACTCTTCCTCCAGAGAAGTGTCAGGCAATAGTTCCACGGCCAACTTCAGAGAAGGAATTTCGCATTCAACCGGGAGAGTCGCTTCCAAACCATACACCAATTGAAAATGTGTGAATCTGGTTGCGCTCTTTACAGACATTCGATAAGCCCAGAGAGCTGAGAACAATTGGAGATGCTAGTTGGATTTGCAGATACCAATCGTTTGTTGAAGCATTGTGACCAAAACCTTGTTCACAGCCTCAACCTGGTGATTCGCTTGGGGGTAGTATGGCATTGAGCTATCATGGTGTAAGCCCAACTTTGACGTCAGCTTAGCCATCATGTAATCCTGAAAATGGGTGCCATGATCAGTAACAATGGCCTGAGGGACTCTGAAACATGTAATAACATGGTTGAAAAGAAAATGGGTAGTTGTCTTACCGTCGGCAGCTAATGTAGGCATCACTTCGGCCCACTTAGTAAAGTAGTCTACATCGAAAATTATATAAGCATGCCCCCCGTCTAAGTGAGGGTTACATGTCATAAAATATATGCCCCATTTAGAAAAAGGGCCGACAGTAATGACAGGATGCAAGGGTAGGGGTGGCGCCCGCATCTTGCGCTAAAACACCTGGCACGCATGACATTTCCGGACTGCAACGATACAGTCTTTGAATATAGATGGCCAGAAGTAACCCGCACGCAGAATCTTCTAGGCGGTGGCATATCCGGACATGTGACCACCACAGGCACCACTGTGACAGTTATTCAAGACTCTTTTAGCCTCTTCCAGGGTCAAGCACCAGCGGAGCATGGAATCGACTCCAACACGGTACAGGGTATCTCCTACAATGCGGTATGGTTTAGATTGATGTTGAATTTGACGTCGAGCATCCTTTGTCAATTCAGACCAGAATGTAGATGTTTGAAGATACACGATAATGTCACCGTACCATGGGTCACGAGTGCTAATAAGAAAGAGTGTTTCATCTGGGATATGATCCTCAGATTTTGATGGAACAGAGTCTGTCGAGAGAGAGAAAATCAGATCAGTGAAAACCAATGATTTCTTCGACTTAGCAGTGGTGAACTCTAAATCAAAATCTTGAAGGATTACAATCCACTTGGAGTACTTTCCCCCCAGCAATTGTCGAGACAAGATATACGTCATGGGGTTGCAGTCCGAAACCACGGTTACAGTACGCAACAGGATGTAGTGGTCGAATCGTTGGATGTCTTGAACCGCAACGAGCGCCAACAACTCAACATGAGCATAGTGTGTTTCCGTGTTGAGAATATTTCGAGATAGATAATAAACTACGTGTTCATTTCCATCTTCGTCATCCTGTACTAAAACCATAGCTATCGTGCTAAATGCAGCAGCCAAATAAAGGGTGAAATCGCAATGATAGTCGGGAGGACGTATCAGCGGAGCGTTGACGAGCAATTTTTTAAGCTTATGAAAATATTTCTGGGAAATCTCGTCCCAATGGAAGGGAATGTCCTGTTTCAAAAGACGCGTAAAGCCCTTGGCCACTTCCGCATAATTTGGAATGAAGCGTCGTAGGAAGTTAGCTTTCCCCTGCAGACTCTACAGTTGATGTAACGAGGACGGGGATGGGAGGTTAACGATGGCCTCGACCTTTAGGGGGTCAAGGCGAATTCCATCTTTAGAGACGATGAATCCAAAAATACAGCCAGAATCCACGCAGAAGACACACTTGTGAGGATTGAGCCTAATATTGTAGCGCCTGTAGCGGAGGACAATTTGGCAGAGGTGTTAAGGGTGGTCCTCACACCGAGCTGAATGGGCCGTCAGATCATCCAAATATGGTTGAACAATATGGCATATGTCGTGGAAAGCATAAGACATAGCACGTTGGAAGGTGGCCCCAGCATTTTTAGACCAAACAGGAGCTTTTTATAAGTGAAGGTTCCCCATGGATAGATAAAGGCAGTCTTGTGTTGATCAAAGGGTAGAATATTGATTTGATTGTACCGTGAAAAGTTGTCCATAAGGGAATAAATCTCACTCCCTGCGCATTCATCAATAATTTGATCTATAAAGGGAGTGGGGTAATTGTCCTTAGGACAGGCCTGATTGATGTCTCGGTAATCAACACAAACACGTATAGAGCCCTGCTTCTTATCTACATGGAAAATATTCGAAACCCATTTTGTGAGGGGAATAGGATAGATAAAGCCCGCGTTAAGAAGTTTTTCAACTTCTGCCTTAATAGCTATGGCTTTTCGGGGATGCACTGGGCGTAGGTGTTGACGCACTGGTTTCGCACCCAGATAGGTAGGAATCTCATGCACGACTATGCTGGGATCATTCCCAAGCATCTCTTCATAGGACCACATGAAGATATCTCTGAATTCGTGAAAAAGGTTCGTATATACTTGTATCTCTTTAGGGGAACAAGTCACTCCCACATGAATATTCTCGACTACCCCCAGTTTAACAGAGATGTCGATTGGCATAGTTTGAGTGATATTACTCAAGTTTCCCTCTGAAAGGACCTCATGAGTCAATATCGGTGTTTGAAGAGGTAGAGTGGGAACCTGAGATGCGAAGCACTCTAGACAATCAGACATTTCCCCCAGGCCAGGCATGAACGAGGAACGATGATGTCCATCGCTCCACAGCAAATTTTCAAGAGACATAGTTTCAACAATAGCTTCATCGGAAGGGAAAAATTCTCTTAAAGGGTCATGTGAATCTGCATCGTCGAGCCAAGGAGATTGAGAATATATATCCAGAGCCATGCTCAGAGGAGCATGTTCAGGAGGAGGGTCAAATGCAGCAACGATTTCACAATAATTAATCTCGACTGGAGTTAACGGCATTGATTCTCCGAAAGAGGTCACCTGTTCAGGTGAAGGGATGATCCAAGGGTCATCGGCCCAAGAGACCATATTAACTTGAACGGTATGGGTGGTGGTGCGGGAAAAATACCCATGAGGACGTGGTCTTTGAAGAAACCGGGTCCTACACTGTCAGGGGGATTGGGGATCTGTTCCACGTATGACACTTTGTTCTCAGAGGATGAGGTGAAGAAAGACAACTGATCCACAGTAACGATTTTTCCCTCATGAGGGAACTTAAGAAGCCGGAAGAGGGTGGACGGCATGCATAGCATGGCATGAGTCCAACTGCGACCGAGAAGAAGATTGTATTTAAGCTTGGCGTCAACCATTTCTACTTCTACGTTAATTGTCTTCCCTTGTAACATAATCAAAAAACTCTCGATAACACCCAGGGGTTTGGATTCCTGACCATCGAATGCCTCTAAGGCATTGGGAGACGATGTAAGATCCGGAGAGCCAATGGCCTTCCAGCAGGCGAATGACATAACACAGGTAGAAGCACCTTCATCCACAACGGCTCTATGGATGTTAAGGATGTTGATCTCGACTTGTATAACAAGAGAAATTTGATGTGGATGTCGGGGGACAAAATTTTCTAGGTCGAAGGTGAGAAGATTAGAATCGGTGGAATTGATTCCACCGATTGCAGACAACAGAGCTTTCCATTGCGACGGACAACTTTGAAGCACTTCCAATGTAGACATGGCAGAAGGTGCCTGTGCCAAATTCTCAACAATAATGTAGTGCTGAGTGGCATGGGCATTTTGGTTTTAGGAAGATCTTCGCAGAACACCTTTAGAAGGTGGCCTTACAATAGGTTCAGTGTTGGGCTTCTCAATTTCCAAAGGACCAGAGGCAGGTGGGGGAGGTGGGCCATCCATGACTTCCTTCCCAGCTACCTGGCGTGATCCGGCATAATCCTTCGAACACGTAGCAATTGAGACAGGTGCAACACCATTCATCATAAAGACCTGGGACCCAAATGGTGCAGATGGTGAAGGATTCTCAACCATCTGGGTCTACTAAGATGGGAACGGTTCTTTGAGAACTTCCAGAGTCCCCTTAGATCCTTTCAGAAGTTGCCTAACTTCAAATCGTCAAGGAAAATCTTTGGTATAATGGTCTCCTTCACAAATAAGGCAGGGGTACTTCGGTTTACGTTGGGAACCATCATCAGTACGAGGTTTAGAAGACTCTAGTTTTGGGACGTCAGGTTTGGATTTTCCTTTGCCCTTCTGCTTTCCTTTGGAGGCCTTTTCCGTAGGATTAGTCTGAACAGTGTTGACCTCCACAGTATTGCCAGAATCTGGAGGGGCTGGAAGAGTATAATTATCGAAATAATTTGACTTCTACTTCCCATTTGAGGATTTCCGAGAATTTTGAGAAACGAAACCAATAACACCATCCACTACGGGGGTAGGTGGTGCTTTCGAGGTTCCCGTCTGTGGAGCATCAGTCAAAATATCATAAAGTGTGCCAGACTGAGAGTACACCAGATCCAGGTACTGGGCATGCGCGATGGATTGTTCTTCAGTCACACATGCCCCCATAACAATATCTTGAGTGATTTTGTTAACAAAGGAGGTGGTGAATCAATGAGTTAGTAATTGATCATGTATATCAAACTTGATCAATCTACGACGACGTCGCCACTCATGAATATGATCGGATATGTGGGTGGATTTATCCTACTTCAAAGAAGTCAGGAGATGTGTCCTGGCTTCATAGCGAACCGGTAACTGGAAGTGAGTCAGAAAAGCCATAAATAATGTATTGAAGTCTTGAAAGATGCCACGGGGTAATTCTATATACCACTTAGTAGCAACATCGGTAAGAGTTCACTGGAAGAGAGGTAGACGAATTGAATCATCCACCCAAGAATTTGATGAACACCACAGATGGTAGGTCATTACATGAGCTTGGGGGTCCTCTCTAGCTTTACCTTCAAACTTAGGACAGTTGCTGGGTACCTTGGTCAGAACCAGAGGCCAATAAGGATTGTGAAGAATTGGATCATTGGTTAATTTAGAAACATCCAGTAATTCCAAGGTGGCCAAGAACAGTAACTATGGATTGAAAGACATGCCAGGCCCTTGATAAGGACCTGTACCTGTACTCCACCCTGGTTGAGCATATCCTTGCCCCCATGAGTTCTGTCCCAGGGGATTCTGTCCATATGGGGTATAGGTCGTATAACCAGTCTGATACGATTGCCGGTAACCAGTGTACGTGGGTTGATAGCTGGGGTATGGACCTTGATTATATGTCGGCCCCGTTTGAGCAGTATGCGGATTTGGCTGTTGAGTATAGGTATAGCCTGGTTGTTGAGGATAATAATGGGAACCTTGGGGCGGGTTATAAACCGGTCGTGACTGACCTTGAGGATAATAACCGCCTTGGGGTTGAGTGGGCTGCTGATAAGTGGGGCCCTGTTGAGCCTGATAAGTAGGGCGCACCAGTTGATTCGGTTGCAACATCGAATAAATAGACTATTGAGCAGGGTTGACAGGATGTGCAGGCTGGCCTAGTTGGACAGGTTGACCTGGCTGAACGGGCTACCCTGATTGAACAGGTTGACCCAGGTGAACAAGTTGCACAAGTTGTACAAGTTGACTTGGCTGATGTGGGACACTAGGCTATTTCGGATGGGCCAGTTGGCCTGGTGGTGGAATGGGGCTAGGTTGTGCTTGATAACCGGTTTGACATGCAACAGGACGTAGGATGATCCTCGCTGTGCAACATTCGGACCAATAGGATACTAAGGTTGCTAAGGTTTCACCATAGGTTGAGAAGGTTGGACTTGCCCCCCAGGACTGTACAACGGCCCTGGTTGGTACCCCGATTGACCTGTGGATCCTTGAGGTTGCCCTGGTTGGACCACAAGGTGAGGCTAGATAGGTTGACTTGAAGGGTTGTAGGACTATCCTTGCAGACCATATAACAACCCCTGCTGGCCCGAAGGTTGGCCTTGTAAGGGTTGTCCTTGTGGGTCATAAAGATAACCAGGCTGGCCCGAAGATTGGCCCTGAAAGGGTTGTCCTTGTGGGTTGTAAGGTTGCCCAGCCTGGTTAGACGGAAAACCTTGGCCATGAAGATAAGCCTTTGGAGCGGGTAAACGTAAAGGGTTTCCCTGCTCATCGTATTATTATGGAAAAATGTAAACGGGTGTACCATCCTGTGCAAAATACGAAAAATACAGACAGTTGGGATCTTGGGAGGATTGACTGACCTCGGGGTTCAATTTTTGTAGGGACAATCGATACTCCTCAAGAGAAATTCTCTCCGGAATATCAAATGCTATATAGACGTCTTCGGGAAGCGACGCGGTCCTTACGAACTGAGTGGTAACAGCAGGTGTAGATGAAACCACATAGACAGTAGGCCTGATAGGTACTGAAGTGACTTGAGGGGATGATGTGATGGGTGTCCTAGGAGACATCCCCAATGAAGGAATAACTAGCCTCGTAGAAGGAGTTGATATTCCCATAGAGGCGACAGCAGTCATAATCTAACTTAAGGATCTATACCCTACTGGAAGTGAAGGACCGGGCGAAGACATGACAGATAACTCGGGGTTGTCTTCTGGGAAAAATTGGTAATATTCATGAGACGTGGGGATTTCCTCACTAGGAGAATGGCTGGATGAGCCCATATCTGAACTTGCCGCTAGATCTTGTAGTAGATGGCGAAGACTAGGAGGAATAACAGTAGCTAGAAAAGGTGAACCCGATGTAAGAGGAGGGAAGTATTCCCCTACTCTGAATCCAGACCAAGCATCGGATAAGGGCCAATTGAACTCAATTGGTCATCCAAAGGGTAGCTCAGATAGAACCGGTCCCCCATCAGGAAACTCAGAGACAATGAGCTGCTGAGGTTCGGCAGAGGATTGAGAGACCTCTAATGAATCGTCTGTATATGGACTGCCAGTAGATGAAACTGAGGGTTCCGCCACTGTGACAGTAATGACAAAAGGAAGAGATCAAACACAACACATGGGCTAAGAAAAATCAAGGCACACAATCAAACGGCCAACAAGAAAATTTTAACAAGGCGTGTGATCACAGGTGATTTATTTTACTGCATTAAAACTTAGAAAATTCATTGTTTCATGTTTTAAGAGTCGAGAAATGGATGAAAGGTGACTCTATCTCTTTCAGTTTTGAAAAAAGCATGAAAGGACAAGCGCTTGATGATCCTTTCAAATTTACAGAGTCAGAAAAGATCGAAATGACTACTCTGGTAATCTAGGCAAAGGGTGTACCAGATATCCGTGAACTGCAATATACACCTTGGTTTCAAAATGAAAGAGAAATCAACCAAGGACTTGACGTACGTGCAGGAAATCTCCCCGAATGTTTTTTCCGGTGTATCATGGGTATAAGGCAGCAGACTCGGCCTCCTACGGATAAAGGATAGCAACCTAGTGGGGTCTCCCTTTATATATGTGATGGTACAAGGAGCACAAGTCTGTACTAGTGCTGTCTAAAGCCAAGAGGCGAACGACAGCTACTAGGTTTAACAACGCCTTTCATTCGGAGGAGTCATTGGAGGAGAGCACATTAATTCTTCTATCATATTCAAACATTTAAAATTCAGCCATTTGTTGCAGCATAATTTTATCCATAGGGTTGCAGCTCACATTGTATTATTGGGTGTTTTTCCCGAAGACCCTTTTGGGTTCTTTTCTGGAGGTTGTATAGAGCCCAGATCTTTATTTTTGCATTTATTGTGGCACATATCAGCCCCATATATTTTGTTTACTCATTTTTTGTAGCAGTTCTTTTAAAACTGCATTGCAGCAGTGTTTCCGACATTTTAATATAGTGGCAACACCTCTTATAGAGGGATTCCTTCATTGGAGGCTTGTTATATCTTGTTCTATGCTTTATGGCCCATTTATTATGCATATTTTTTTGTTGTTATAATTATTAGAAGGTCTCCATATTGGCCTCTTGCTTTTATATGATGTTTTACATTGTTATTCCAGCATTTTGCACTATATTCCTACTTTTCCCATTTGGGAATATTACAAGGTGGATATAATACAAGTTTTTTTTTATATTTTCCACTGGTGATAGTCATATTTCCATCCCTCTAGCTAATGTAGACATCGGCATTGGATAACCATGGTCTTCCTAAGATAAGAGGGAATCCATTAAATTTTGTCTTATGTTGAAGGAAAAGGAAATCCATTGGGATACCCCCAAGAATTAGTAGAGACCATAACATCTTCAATGATACCTTCAGGTGCTACTATGGATATATAAACAAGTTTTAGAATTTTGGTGGTCTTCCTAAGAGATTCTTTGAGATTTAATTTGAGAATAGTATCCTTATTCATGACATTTAATGCAACTCCAAAGTCAATGTGAGTGTTAGAAACTCCAATATCATTGATGTGGACATATGGTACCATAATTATAGGATCTACTTGGGGATGATGACTCTTCAAAGCATAATATCATCTTTCCTCATACATAGAATTCTAGGACATTCCATTTAATGAACTTATTGTAGATAAGAAAATCATTAATGGATTTAAGGAGAGGGATTTTGACACAAAAATTATCCAATCCTCCCAAAACTTCATCTTCTTCTGGAGTGTGCGCTTTGTGGGTGGTCAACCTTTCAGGATAGGGAGGCTCTAATTGGGTGAATTTAGGTGTAGTATATTCCTTCACTTCCTCTATATTTTATGTTGGAGAATGTGGGTGAGTATATGAAAGGACCTTTCCAAACCTAAGGTTGATCTCTTAAATTTCTATAGCATAAGTTGGATAGGTAGTTTCTCCATTGTAAACTAGTTTAGCCTACTCATTATTGGGATTTTGGTTTGGTTGGCTAAGCATATAAGTTTTTTTTGGAGGATTATTATGGGGTATTTTTTGTTGAGGAGGAGGGGGTATCAAAGCAGGTGGTTGGGTTTCCTAATTCCTCCATCCTAAATATGGTTTAGCCCTTTGAGGAAGCTAATGTGGATATGATTGTAAAGGAGGAATAAAATTTTTTGGAGAATAAGGCCATGGAGTGGGCATAGACCGTGGTGAAGGATTAGGAGGACACTTTGTTTGATAATTTAAATTGTAATTTGTATTGAAAATAGAGGGGTATTTCATACCTTGTTGAAAATTCTTGGGGGCTTATGGCCTCATTTGGTTGACAAAGTAGATTTTCTTCATGCTAGCTTCTTATCCTTGGTATACATCTTTCAAACTTGGAAAATATGGTCATTTGTCAATGGCGTAATTTTCTTCACATTCAGAGCATATTTATCTAATATCTAAAGGAAAATCATTCCAGGTATTCATTTTAATGCATCTAGGGAAAAATATATGTAATTCCCTTTCTTCTTCTTCTTGTTTCCTCTCTATCTATGGTGTATCCATTTGAATAGCAAAGGTGTGTAAGATCTCAATATTCATGTCCTCTAGCATACCTCTTGTCTCATTTTCAGTAATCAAGGAGGAGTAAGAGGGACTTACCAAGCCTTTGTTTTCTCTACCATTGTTTCTAGAATACCTTGAGTAATTTTTGAGATCATCATAGTTTAGTTGCTATATGTCTCCATTGGCTAGTTGGTTGAGTGTTTCCATTAATTCTTCTCTAACTCCTCATAGTAGGAATAACTTCAAGGAATATCGATCTAGAGTATAGTTGTGCACTCTTTTGTAACTAAATTGAAACCTTTCTTAAAAAAATTCTAGAGATTCATCTACTCCTTGAGTCAGTTTGAATATCTCGTCTATTTTGTCTCTTGCTCTGTAATAATCCTGGTACTTGTTGTTGAATGATTTCTACATTTTTTCCCATGGAGTGATGATGTACCCTTCTAGGATCATGAATCATTGAAGGGCTACATCCTTAAGAGTGGAAGGGGACATTTTTAGCGTTTTATTATACTTTTTTTAGCCATAAGTCTTAAAAACTACAACAAGCTCAAAAATAAAAGTGTTTGAATATTCAATAGTCAAACCATATAAGTGTGGAAGGAAATATGGGTTGATGTTCTTCATTCTAGCCTCACTATTTTTTTCTCTGATAGGGAATGTGAACACTTATGGTTGTCTATTTTCAACCATGGTATTAGTGGTTTGTGAAGGTATTTCTCCTTATGCAAGCTCCTCAGATATCCTTGCTTGCTAACCAAAAGGAGACTCAATAGTACCTATGGACAAGGTAGTGTTGGGGACTGCAATTGTTATATTTTTGTTTTCATTTAATCTCTTATTTTTTTATAATAAATCCTTTTTCTTGTTGAATTATACTCATATTCCTTACTCAATATGATTTAAACTTACGTAAAAATATATTTTCTTGTATAATTATTCTTTATTGAGATAAATCAAAGAAGTTTCTTTATCATTGAATAAATAATTTTTTATGAGATCTTGTTGAAAATAGGGGTTGTGAAGATTTATAAAGCATGACCATATTGAATGGGCTCATGGCTAATTCAAGAGAAGTTTTTCCTAATTGAAGAATCAGTTATGAGACATAATTCTTGGTTTCTTCGTTGAAGATAGTCGGCTTAATTCAGAAATAATGTTATGAGAATCTCCAATTGCTAGGAATGTCCTTATTCTGTAAATATTATGTTGCAACCCTCCCTTTTGTAATATAAAAATAAAGGAATTTATCTTTGGTGTTTGGTTGTATTTTGTAAAGAAAAAACTAAAGACAAATATTTTGATTGAAATTACCTCTTAGAGCGATCATAATGCAATGACTTCTTACTTGATTTCAATATTACCAATTATCTCTTAATCTGAATTTATTTTTGAGGCAGTCTGACTCCGGGCAATTTGGGCCTGCTTCTTGGATGAAGGATTGCCTTACTTGTGTCAATTAAACTAGATTAGATTTATGTTGTTTCATTTTTCCAAATAGTTCTCTTTTTATTTAAGTTATAGATGGTTATTGAAGAGTTTCATTTATCTTTTCGATAGCAATGGAATTCATCGCATTAAATTGTTTTATTGCTTCCTGGTAGATGATAGTTGTTCTTTCGTTTTCTTACAGTTTTTTCTTTAATTTTTTGTTGTTGCTTCATTATTGTTATTTCATGAATCATTGTTGTTAAATTCGATATATTTCAATATATTCTTATGAATGGTTAGATAACTAATAAGTTTGGACGGAGGCTAATTATGTTATTTCTTAATTAGAATATTTATTTAACAATTATTTGTGTATTCGAATTTTATTTTCATAGTGAGATTTGATTTCATTAGATATAAAAATAATTTCCTTGTTTATAATTAGGATCAATCTTCTTGCGTAAGAAAGATTCGGAGTTTATATTAAGTCATATATTACCAACATTAGCACTTTAAATCCTCTTGCATAGAATTTGTCGACTTCCTTGAGATACAAAGACATATCCTTGGGTTGATGAATTAATATTCATTACTTGGTCATTTTTTAAGTAATAAATAGTCTCGAAATTTTGGCAACATTATCGGGGAGGACGTCAAAAGAGTGTTATCATACGAATGATAGGTTATAGATGCATACTTGATTCTCTGAGGGTTGGATATTAAATACGGAAGGTAAGTACCTGTGCACACACCCTGGTTAAACTTGTGGTGGTGTCTTCATGTTGGCTTAAGGGGTCCTAACCCAGGTTCGGAGTAGTTTCGCAACCAAAAAAACCTCCAACTACTGGCCCTTTTGGCAGTGATATGCCTGCATAGACCAAAGTCTCACCTGAAGCAGTATAGGGGGTGTTGGAACCAGGTTTTTGCACCCTAAGGGAGCTTTTCATGTGGCAGATATAATCAAAGTTACTGTCGATAATATAACAGATTTACGCAGGCATATTCAATGGTAAACATATCTAACCCTTTCATAGATTATCATAGAATACTTCAATATAATTTCGCGTGTAGTAGTTAATTGTACTTCATTCGTATCTAATTATTTAACATAGACTAGTACTCGTGCACATATGCAATTAACCCATTCACTAAATTAAATACGAAATGATAGAATAGATCCAGATCTACAACAAATAACATATAATCTAAGATAGTAAATCACATAATATTCTGAGTTTTCCAAAAATTCCTTCTTTATTAAGATATTTGCAATTCAATACAATCTATATTTATGTACACACAGCAGCAGAGCCTGCACACAGCTTAGGAATTAGGTCTCCACGCATATAGCCAACAGGAGCCTTTCTACCTAGACAAAAAAACCCAGACTAACAAAGACACATAACCAAAATTGATCCAAGATTTCATGCTATCCTTATTTACTCGACTCTTACATATTTATACTATCCAAAACATGCACATACCATGGTCTCAAACCATGGTTTGAGACTCATGGTTTTCTCTTTAACCCTTTACAATGATTAAGGTACTTCGACCCACCCCAAATCCCCTTTGACCATCTGCAAGCAGCATGTACAACAAAACTTAAACAAAAGTATCCAAAAAGTATCCCAGGGGAACTTGATCCAACAAGAACCCAACATAATCTCGTGACTCGTCCTGAGTCACTGTGGGGCGATCTCCTTCATCTTTGACTTCAATGCATCCACAAATATCTTGAATGGTACTATGAATTTGATGCTCTGTGCAGAATCGATATGTTCTTCATCCACCAACTTGGTTGTTGTTGGTCCCTCAACAACCATGTTGATACTACATTGAGTCTACTACAGGATTTTGAGGGTGTTGTCAAGGTTCTGTGAAAGCTGCAGGGCTTCCTCATCCCAAGACTAAATCCACGTATCAATTAGCTACTCGCATCGGTGTAGATCCTCAATCTCCATCTAAATGGCCTTGCCTTAGTGTATTCTGGCAAGCCTCTTAATTGGCACCAAGGTTGGCCCCGCCACTCTAATCTCTATGAATTGTTGCTCTTTAACTCGGAGTTCATTCCTTAATTGTTGAACCATCAGGTCACTCTAAAAAAAATTCCAAACACCCATGGCCTCATCCAAAAGTGTGCCACACTCTGCAACTGTTGTTACGACACTGGCAAATGCTACCTTTACCTCAGCAGCACGCTGTGATTGGACCTCCAGTGGTGTCTCTGGTTGGAGCTTCATTTGTAGCTCATCAATATGCTGCTTAAATTTTGAGCGGACGGTCTGGATTTATATGCGTGACACTTTTAGCGCGGGTAACAAGTTTTCTAACTTAGTTCTTGGCGTGGCTATGGCAGGTACAGTGACTTCTGGCAGGTCACCGCACAAGTGATCAATCGTTAATTCCAGTGTAGCACGCTGGTCTTTTGCACTTTGCTACTCCTTCTACATCCTCGATACTTCTTGTTGCACTATTGTACCAAATTGGGACACGTGGACCTCCCAGAACTACAATTCATACACAATCATTATATGCATGGCATGAAGCTTTCCTCTAGGTAGCATCACCAAATCGATGCTAACCTCTACACAAGCTTGCATGTTAGCGCACAATTCAGGATGCTCCACTATAATTGTCGGCCCAGGGACATGAAAAACTCGACTGTCATTTGGCATAATAGTTTTTATGGGCTACGCGCTCACTTGTTTGACTATTTTTTGTTGCACACTTGCTTGCTTCATGCTCTCTTTAATAGCGATCGCTTGCATTTTCAGCTCCTGAAGACCCAATTGTACACCCTCGAGAATTGATTTGCACTGAGTCTCCACATCATTCCATAGGTCCTCGGTTACATGCATTATTTTTTTTCAATGGCATTGAGGTCATCTTCGGTGAGGGTGAGGGCCTCCATCTCTGTCTGCTTGGAACCTTTCCTCTTTTTTTGTTGGCCTGGTGATGACTGTGAGCCACTCTTTGTGCCTATCCAAGCTTCAGTCCACATAGAAGGCACGCCAACACTGTCACCCTCTTTCTCTTCGGTGTCCTTCTAGAGGTCAATGGTTTCCCCATCATGGTAGGCTTTACATATTTCTCTGTGTCCTCTGTGTCCTTGCCTTTCCATTGAGTGTCCTTCTGTGACTTCTTGGTCATGCGTGGCTTGGTAGGAGTCTTCAGTACAAACGAGGAAGCACCCCCAATCGTGCACGGTTCTAACCATGCAGGTGACCACTCCGTTGTTATGTGAACTAGGTCGTCCACCGTGACCATGTATGGTAGTTTGTACCATACTCCTTCCATAGTTCCCTTCACACAGATGTGCATGTTATGAAAGGTGGATTTAAAATATGTGACATGCTTGTATTGATCATAGAGGGTCGGAGACAACCACGACTTTGAATGGATCACCTGAAATAATGTAGAGTTGAACAGTACCCAGAAAATCTTATTCTCTGTGATTCTAGAGGGAGTCTTAGAATTACATATTGTGGCATAGCACGCAGCTTCACATAGGTACGACTCAATGTCAGGGAACTAGGTTTCCTTCAATGTCTTCCACCCAATTAACATGATGAGTAGTAGAAACCAAGCATAATAGAAATGCTTTCCTTCCTCCTAAACTTCTCGAACATTGGCCAAATATTCATCACATAGGTATTTAGACTATTTGAATCACATGTCATTCTCACACATCCCAACTAACACAATTACATGGGTCGGAACTTCCTTCGTCTGACACTTCCGCATCATCTTTCATGCGAGGATAGACGTGCCAATCTACACCACAGGGTCATTGATCTCATGGACCAGGAACCCCCGAGTATTATGAGAGACCTTTAATTTCTCCTTGACATACTCAGCAACTTTTCTCTCTTGGAGTTTTCCTCCAAAATTCCTCGTTGGGTCCTCTTCCTAGTCGGGCAGGTTGGTGATACGATGTATTGGCACAGTATTAATTGGAATTGTCTCTCCTATCCATAGGCATTCGTCATGCACCAAGGCAAGAAACTTTCACACACATATGTCATTTCTAGGGTTGCGCCAAAAATGAGGAATATGCAAGGGGTTTAGCAACCCCAATTTCTACAGGCCCAACACCCAGAACTTTGATTCAACCCTCACCACCCTGTCATCGTAGGGGATATTTTCCAAGTACATTGAGGGTGCAAGCTCAGGGAATTTCTCCTGGTCAACCAAGTCCCAGTCTCCCATCTCCAATAGTGGGGTCTTTGCGAACATATCTCCTTCGAATCACACATCTTCAGCAATTAGCGACATGTTGATATATGAGCACCTTGTCTAAGTATTTTGGGCCCTTCACTGAGGATTTGCATGGAGCTACATATGCGGGTAGCCACGATATGGGATCGAACACTTCCATGACATCCTCTTCCATAATTTTTTTGGTCAGGTCAGCCATTGGTCTCTTCTGCACTCAGTAGGGGTGGACTTGGGCTTTTATGTTTTCTTGCGCGATGACTTCCTAGTGCCCGAAGCCTACCCCTTCTTAGATGGTTGCTTCTGTGTGGTAGTGACATTAGTTTCAGTGATTGGTAGAGGGGTCTCAGCGCCCTGTGCAATGGTCTCAATGGAATGTGTCACAAAAGGGGTAGGCCCAGTAGCAGTCATACTCAGCAGAATTAAGTACCCCAACCCTCAGTTGCACAACTCCTCGTAGAAAAGTGGGGTGATTCTAGACATAAGCTTTAGACAATTCACAAATAGAAAGTAGCGCAATTTACTCGGAAAGCAAAGGGAACTAATGCGACCCTTCCTGTCATATTTATTGCGTTGGAGCATCTTAAATGATCTCTTATTCATTAATGTAGCCCCATAAATGTTAAAACGACTCCAAATTTGGCATAATCCCCTCATTAAATGCAGTTTAGCCACTCCTAAAAATGGTAATAATGTTGTCTTGCACATATTAATTGTTCCAATAGCTATAATCTGGCACCTCTACGACTAATTCAACCTTCTAGCTTAGCTAACGCGCGATCGATGAACCTGTCTGTGCATCCACCATTCTTGTTGTGAAAACTCGTACTTCCGACCATATAGTCATTTGGTGCGCACAGGGAGATGGCCATCCCTGTATGGTTTCAACTGAATTCCTTTTACATACCCAGGAAGGTCTTCTCCGCTTAATGTGGCTAGTTGTACTGCACCTCCCTATATGATCTCCTTGACCATATACGGTCTGAGCCAATGCATTTTGAACTTCCCTGGGTGGCGTCAAAACTTTCTGTCATACAACAAAACCAAATCCTCTTCTTTAAAGACCTTATGTCTAATGTCCATTTCATGCCAAGCCTTTTCGTGCACCTTTTTCACCTAGTGATGGAAACCTACAATGAATCGGTCCCCTTCCAGCGTGACCAATTATGACAATAATTCCTCCATAATATCCTGCTCAACCATATTAGTGATCACTGCAACGCGAAAACTTGGGACAATATACTCCATAGGCATAATAGCTTCCTGCCCACAGACCATTCTGAAAGGTGTCTTTTGTGTCAACTTCTTGTACATGGTTCTGTATGCCCACAGAACCTCATGTCTACACACATCCCAATCATTTAAATTAGCATTGAAAATCTTCGTGAGTGCAGTCTCCAATATCTTATTAAAATCCTCCACTACACCATTTTTTTGTGGATGATATAGAGTACTCTTCTGATGATGGTTCTAGAATCCTTTAATCAGAGCTTGAATTGTTTCATTCACAAAGTGTGTACCCTGACCAGTCATCAAAATCTAAGGGCACCCAAAATGAGTCAAGATGTTCTCAAAAATGAAGTGCACAACTGTTTCTGCACTAAAATCCTTCACAAGCTTAGCCTCAACCCATCTGGTCACATAGTCTGTCGCAGTGATTATGTAGTGTGCACCTATCTTCTTTTTCTGGAGGGTTGATAGGTCTAAAAAAATCAATGGCCCATTTTTCAAAAGCTTGCAAAGTAACCTTTGAGTGCAGGGGCATCTAATCTCTGCATGATGGTCTCCCTGTCCTTTGAAATACATCACAAGCACGACAATACTCATATCTGTCATTGTGCACCGTGGGCAACCACAACTTATCAGAATTTGTATCAGGGCCTAAAATTAGCTAAAAATTCAAAGTGCTTGAAATTTATTCTAACCTGAACGACTGGATAGAGTTCGTCGCCAGGATTCTGGCGCAACTTGTTTTATCAAAATCCAAGTTTGTATGATTGAGTTATCATCTGTTGTTCATTTTCCAAAACAGGCAAAAAAAATTAGCAGAACAGGTACAGTCAGCATTCTAGGAATATTCTCCAAATTGCAGCTAGTGGAACTGTGACAAGTGTCATCTTCAGATTCTCTAGATGGGTTAAGTGAAGAGAGAAATTTCCCAATGACCTCCATTTCTTCCTAAGTTGGAATTTGAAATTTTTTATAGGGTTGGAGTATAACCCAACCAAAGGGCGCCACGTGTCCTCTCTGGGGCCATCTCTTCACCCTGAGGTCGAATGCCAAATTTCATTAATATTGGCACATTAAGGTTGGTGAATATATATATAGTTTTATAATCACCTCACGATGGATTTCACTAAATTTGGAGAATGAAACTAACCAATGTGGTGGAAGTTTTAACTTGGTGGTGTCGATCAAAGTTAGTGGAGGGGCACGAAATTTGGCGGAGAAAAATTATGCAATGGAGAAGGGGTTGAACCCCTTACCTCTCGCTTGCAAACTTCACACCATACCGTCTATGCTCTGGGGTCTTTCTTACCCATTAGTTCTCTGCGTCATCTTAAAGTTTCAATGTCGACCGTTTGGGGGTTGGAGGGGACCAACCCCCTCTCAATGTGACAAACTCTAATGACCAAGCGTGATGCGAAATAAACCAGTGGGATGATAATCACGTTTAATTAATTTTAAATGTGGATTAGTCACGTTAATCCAACATTAGCGCTTAATACGCGCATAACCATAAACCCATGCTTATCTTCTCGTAAGCGCGATTAGCGCTAGTTAATCCCAATGATTAAGTTAGCGGATTTTCTAGAGGCGTGCCAATTTTTGCGGGAATGCCAAAATTAGAATGTTAACTGGCAGTCTCTCCAGTTTTGGAGGAGAAATTGGGGCAAAGTTGGTTTTGGTCATAACTCACTCCATTTTCGGCCAAATTGAGCTCAGTAAAAGTAATTTTTGGATAATTTACATGCTAGGAACTCAATGAAGTAGGTTGCAGAGGTAGAAAAGTTCATCTACAGGTGTTTTTGTGCATTTGAATATTTTTGAAAGTCAGTACCACCAAGTGTTGGGATCATTTCCAGAGCATCCAGAGTCCAAATTCAGCAAAAACATATTCATTTTTGGGATATTATGATGTTTTCAACTCATTGGAATAGGTTCCAAGAGGTTTTTAAACTTTTAACAGAAATTTGAGCACAATTGAAGCTAATACAAAGATCACACTATGAAGCTGGACCAAGGAGATGTAGCCCAGGAGGGGTGAACTCCTTTATCAAAATTATTTGAGTTAAGCTTTGTTATGTGTGTTTGTTGTGTTTAATATTGATTTTGTTCTGTCATTTAAAATTTTTCTTTTGAAGCTTATTACAAACTAATAATTTCACTAAGGACACTATTAGACAATCACAAGCTCATAAACAAACCCATGAAGGATAAGTAAAAAAAAAAAGTTTATATCTGAAATGAAACTAGCACAACAATGACTAGAATTCATTTTTAGATCAACAACCCAGCCCGTAAAATCTTTTGTGTAGTTTCTTTCCCTGCATAGTGACCTCCTGCAACTCCTCCATGAGCCTCGACTAATATATCTCATCTTTTGAATTCCAACACATGCCTTATTAGTACATTATCTACGCCAATTTTGTACATTTGGACAACAATCAAGGTAAAATCAATTGTGCATGTGACCATATCTTTCCTCTGTTTTAGCGTATATTTCGTGGGTGCGCTTCCAGTAGTAAAAAAATGAATAATATCTTCAAATTGATCATCGAATACTTTAATTGAAAATAGTTTTGCATCTCGTAAGTCCTCTTCCAAGCTAGTTGGCTCTTCCCCACTTTCAATCTGTGATAGATGGTCTATCACAACATTCATTCTGCCAGGTTTCACAATTACTTCAAATTCATACTCCTGAAATAAAAACTACCATCTACATATCCCCCCCCCCCCAACACAGGCTGGTTGACCAAGTACTTCAGGGAAGAGAGGTCAGTAGACATCTTAAAATGACCTCCCAACATATAGTGGTGGAACTTCTATAGCACGTAGACCATAGATAATCCTTCCCTCTCCGTGGTCAAGTAGTCGTGCTCCACACTTGACAATTTCCTACTCACAAATGCAATAGGGTGGTCAACGTCCCTAGATCATGGTTGCGCTAAGACAGTTCTCAGCGTGATGCAGGAGGCATCGACATGTACATGCCTTTGCCCAGTCTGGAAAGACCAATATGGGTGTATTGACCATCTTCTCCTTAAGAAATTCAAATCTCTTCTGGTAGTCTACGTCTCAAAAAAATGAAGCATCCTTCCTCAAAAACTTCTCCATGGGCATAATGATTAACACATAGCCTTGAATAAACTTCCAGTAATACCTTGTATGCCCCAAAATTGAGTGCAATTGTTTTACGTTTGTGGGAAATTCTAGGTTAACAATAACAATGATATTTGATGGATCCTATTAGGGTCCTATAATAATAGGATTCATAATTTTGAATTAAATTTTTAGAATTCTTGAAATATTGTACATACCTTTGCTTTCTGAAAATGTTTTCCCATATTTAAAAGATGAAAAGAGGGTATGTCCTAAAAATAACAATCAGAGGACCAAAAACAAGCAGTATCAAGAAAGAATATCAAGTATAAACCCCACAAAAAGAGATAAAAATAATATCATGAAAGTGTTGCACATTAAAATGCCACTACTATTAGTCTACTTTTGCAAATAATATTGTGTGCAGCTTGTCCAAAATGCCACAATCCACGATGGTCCAACAGCTTAATCTTGAACATTCACGCTTTAAATTTCATGTTGATAGTTAGAGAATAAAGATCTAGCCAAATTGTTTAATCTTGGCAGATCATTAGTTAGGTAGAGAAATAAACGAGCTCATTAGTTTAATCTGAGCCATTGGATGTCATAAGGTTAGAATTAGATATTTTTCTTATTAAAATGAAAAATAAAAGGGTCAACAAGCTTAAATGCACCCAAGAAAAGGAAATAAAAATGCTAGGATAAAGAAGGGTAGGCAGAAATATTTTTTGCAAGTCATTGGAAAGCATCAATTGGTTTATCTCATATATCTAACATCCTTCTAATAACACTTTTCCCCTTGTAAAATATCCCTCTCCCTTCATTTCAATCCTTTTTACTAATATCCCTTTTCTCTTTTGGAAAATCATTCTCCCTTTGTAAAAACCATTTTCCCTAACTAACTCTGCCTTTTTCCCTAGCTAAAACCCCTTTTCTGTAGCTTAAAAACCCCTTTACCTAGTTACTAACTTCATTATTATTATTTTCCCTTCTCCTTCACTAATTCCATTTTTTCCAATAAAACACCCAAACCCACTTTCCCATAGTCTTTGTTTAAAATGAATTGGGCCCCAATGTATAAATGCTTTCCCAATATACATTCCCAACATCCCATTATTATATTCCCAATCCCCTTATGCTATTTATCCTATAGTTTATTTTTAAATCCCCATATTATATATCCCCATACGTTAATATAAAACATTCCCTGTATCCTATATTATATTCTAACTTCCCCTTTTATATTATATTAACCCCATAGTGTTATGATATATTAACCCGCACTATTTCATATTAACCCATTACATATCCCAAACATTCGTATATATATCCTACCCCTCTACCTATTAACTTCCGACCCCACCACGTTGACAGCTTCCAACCCTGCATCTGTCTGATCTTCACCAGAAAATCCAACGGCTTCCAATTCGATTCGCAAACTCGATAGTCAAAATTTTAACGTCAAGGGAGGGTTACAAAAAAGGGGGTTTCACAACCCTCTTCCCTGCTATGTGTTGATTATACATCTTATCGCACCCCTCCATCAAACCATTTACCACTTTTTACATTGTGCAAAAACCACCCATGTGATAAACCATCGGTTATCCTCCTGCAAATGTATGAAAACCACCCTTGCACTAAACCTTTGTTTTTCCTTTGCACTGTGTGACAAAACCATTAACCACCTTTCTTCTATGTGAAAACCATTTTCCTACTCCTCCATGGTGCGGTAAACCTCTCAGCACTGTGTAATGAGCCACCATTGTTTCAAAGCTATGATTTACTGTTATTTTATTATCTTTGTTTGAATTGCATAAATCAGAATATCATTGCCAATGCTGAATTAAAGCTAGCCATTATGTTGACCCATTCAACATACCTCCCCATTCAAGTCTCTGCAAAAGCTATGTTTCATTAACTGTTTTTTTGTTCTTGCAGGTTATTATCAAAATAGAAAGTCAGAAAAATCATTTTGATACTAGTCGCAAAACTGGTTTTCTCCAGATTCTTAGAGTTTAATTCAAACGCTTCATCCAATAGTAGTTTTTGTACAAAGAGAAAATCAAATTAAATTGGAGATAGAGAAGAATGAGGAAATTTACGCAGTAGATGGTTGAACAGAAGATAAAAATATTTTCACCAACAACAATTATTTACACAGGAAAAAAAAACATTTTCATTAGCACAACAAAGCTTTTTTACAAACTACTCTTCAAAGGAACATTCCACATTTTACATGTCTTTAGTAAAAAGATCATTTTTACTAAAAACACATAAACATGAGAGAGTGAGTGTGATCTACTATGACAGAAAGAAGATGAAACAAAGTAGTAATAGATAAAGGTCAAAAATAGAGTTAAAAGAACCAAAATATAAATCAAATCAAATACAGAAGAAAAAGACAACATAAGAGCCAAACCAGCCTAAGAGAAACAAACAAATGACAGAAAAGTAGATAAAACATGGACAAATTTCAATCAGTTGAAAGGTGTCACTACCTTTTAGTATCTAGATATTTTATTTCCCAGAATAAATCCTTATTAGTTAAACATGATATTTTGTATTAATTTTTGTATAAATGCTTCATTAATTGAAGTATTAAGGGTGGTGGATGAATTGTTGAACATTTCTATAGTTGTATATTCTGGAACCTGAGGGTGATTGTACCAATTTCAAGTCAGCGGACTGGATTAAAGAAATATTATATTACAGGATTAATGTGTTGGACCACTACAATGAAGTACTTTCTATTTGTTCAATTGTTTCTTTCTGAAGTTTTCACATGATCATATGTTTGCTTAATCTAAATTATATCACTGGAATTTTATTACATAATATGTTTAATTACACTCAGTCTTGAACTGTTTATCATTTATATGTTTTTCTTCTGATATCCAGATTAGGAATTCTTAATTCCTCCCTTATTTCAATTGACCTCTGCATTTTCACTCATTATCCAGATTTGAGAACCATTAATTGCTCTCTTACCCCAATTGAAACCATTTTCACCATAAGCCTAAGGATCTGAAGTGACGAAACTATCTTTCCTGGTGAATACTTCCTTTTAAAACCTTGATCCTACTTTTGTTTCTTGACACTTTGACTCCATTAGCCCAATGGAATAAAGACCTACATCTATCCATCTGAGTAATTTATTTCACCACCAAACCAAATCCAAAATCCAAATCCCAAGTAATCCTACATAACTAGCCTAAAATTAACTAAAATCAAAAAAGATAAATCATATAGAGAGAGCCCTCTCTGAGCATTAGGAAGGCTAAATCCTAAGGCTTAAAAGTAGGTTTGTGGTTACCTCGATGAGTTCTTCCTTTAACCTTGAGAAATTACTGAGTGATAAAATATTGGCGACTCAGTTGGGGAAAATAAATTTTTCTTCAGAAATATTTTAAAAGTTCAGATCTGATCTGTGATGGTGGACAGTGATCATACACACAAAGGTTAAAATAATCCACCTGGTGACTCCAATTTCAAATCAGTTTCAATTTAGCAATCAAGACTCCACTGGAGAAATGAACCTGGAATAACATCATGGGAATATCAGGTTTTCAACTTGGATCTTAATCAAAGACATTATATTATTTCTCATCAAGAAAAAATTTCAATGTATATTGTATTTTAGCGAAGATCTTAGATTAATCTTTAACTACTTTCCTTTGGAGATTGTAAATATTAATTCTCCTAATTCCTTTGATCAACTTTTTTCTGAAACGTATGGTGATCCTTTTCCAATTGATAAGCCTCAAGTGATCAAGACTGATCTGAAAATCCCTGTACATATTCCAATACCTTATAAAGTTCCTGATAGATATAAGCCACTTATCTTACCTCCTATACTCCATGATTTCCATAATAATTATTACAAACATCTCCCTATGTTTGATGGAGAAAATAGTAACCTCACTGCTGAAAAACATATTCAATATTTTGAAAATTATCTAGACCTATTTGAGATAGATGAAGATGATATTAGTCTCAGACATTTCTCTCTTTCTTTGAAAACTAAAGTGAAGAGTTGGTTTAGAAACTTGCCTATTGCTAGCATCTCAAATCTCCAACAATTTGTCAAAAAATTCCTTGATAGATGGACAATCAAAATTAATCTTTTCATAATCATAGAAGAATACAATCAATTAAAAAGACATCCAAATGAGGCAATACAACAATTTTTTGACATATTTAATCAAGTTTATTTATCAATTCCATGAAATATAAGACCTCCTCATGATTCAGCTCTCTTGCATTATCTAAAAGCATTTGATCTAGAAATATATTTTCAGCTAAGAGAAAGGAATCCAACAACACTTGAATAGATGCAAAATATTGCAATTGATGTAGAATTTATTCTGCTAATCAGAAAGAAAAAATTGAAAGCAGAAAAAGAGAAGAATAACATTGCAAAGGTAAAACTTGACATCTTGGCAAGTAAGATAGAAGAAATAATACAAAAGATCACCATGAAAGATGGATTTTTTGTTCAAGATCACCATGACTCACTTATTGCAATAAAATAAGAGGTTATTGATTATAAACATTTCCCTGTTAAACATAACTACCATAGATCAAAAAATGGATTTACAGATCAATATGTGGAAGAGAAATCTATTGATCTAATGTGTATGTTTGATGATATTCCTTCTGTTACATAGCAATTTGTCACTGTCCCTGCAATTCCCCGTCCCGCACATTGGAGGGCTTATTCCGTGACCTGTGAGCAGTGACATGAACTGAAACCACTTTCATGGCATTCCCCTGGACAAGGGAATTCATTCCCCTGAAGACAATTCCTTGTGAAAAACCCTAAAAATAGCCTTTTTTTCCTTAGCGCTACTAGTCAGTTCAACCCCCGCGCCAATGGGGAAATCCTCCAAATAGGGCGCGCCAACTGGTGCACTATCTCAGTGTTGTACCCAAGCCAAGATTATTAAGGAGTGTTTTTTAAAAATAAATGGCGGAATATTGAATCCAACCAATTCCTGAACTGGTCTCTAAATTTAGTTGGGAGGTTTGGCTCCGGATCTCCATGTAGAGGAAGTGGTTTTCCACCTCTCATGGAAGCTTCCTTGAGGATAAGACCAATCCCATGATTGTAGGGATCCCAACTCCCCTTCCACCATCTATATAAACTTGCCATTTTCCTTTGCAAGCTGGTATCCAAGAGCCTTCATATCCTAAAGAATGATGCAAGAGCCTTGATAGTCCTTATAGAGCCAATTCAGTAGTAAGGAGATTATTGTCAAGACAACCGAAGAGAGAGGCATGTCCCATTCCTGACGAGCTTTACCGAGACGTATTCCGCTGTCGAACCGCCGAAGGAAGATTCAGCGTCAGAGCCAGGTTGTATCTTTCTTTGTATTAATTAGTGATAACCGACTTTGGTTATGGTTCCACTCGTATTGTTCATTATGATCATGAGTTGTGTCTTCTCTGATTGATACATAATTGCATATATTGGGTGTACACTTGTGTGTTCGTTGTATTTCTTGTGTGTGTAGGTGTTTGATTGCAACAAGTGGGAGAATTTTGATCTATTGGAGCAAGGAAACAAGAGCACTATCTCCTCTACGAACAACAACGTTGGACTTAGGGTAGGCCTTCTTCTCAATTTGGTCTATTGCAATTAGGAACTTGCACCTTAGCGTGATACGATTGTTGCTTGACCTGATCTGGGCTAGTAGGGATCGCCTCTGTCCGCAGAGGGGATTTACCTCTACAACAAATTGGTGACTCCACTGGGGAGATGTTGATTTGGAGTATTGTCTTGTCTTTTCGGTCGATTCTTGACTTTGCTTGCTTGATCAGCTATTTTGGCTGGCTCTTTTCGTGTGTTTTGATTTTGTTTAGCTTTACCATCACTAGTTTGTTTCTTGGATTACTTTTTTTTATTTTTTCTTAGTAAACTTGACTGGCACGCTTATTAGCCTGACAATCGCACCAATTGGTGCATGTTTCCAGTCTATTACCCGCGCCAATCCTGTTCTGGCGCTAGATTCAGCCTGACAGTCGCGCCAATTCTGTAAGGTGCTAGGGTTTGCTCTGTTTGAGATTTCTGAGCTTGATCTGTGTTTTTGGTTTCATTTTTACGACTTCCTGAGTGTTCTAGAGCCTTGTTTGACTAACTGTGGCCTTCATCCTTTGGTTTTTTTCCCTCTTCTATCGATTTCGCATTCTAGCCCTAAGGCATCTAGGTGCTATAGTGTGTCGAGCCTCTCATGGGAGTTTTTGGTTTCTATCTGTTCAGTCAACTTTGTGATTGCTTCTCTGCATTCGTTTGGTGGTTGTCTATTTTTTTTTTGTGTTGTTTGAGTGATTGTTTTCTTCCTCATTCGAATTCCACCTTCTCTCGTTTTGGGCCTAGATTACATGGTTCATTTGAGTCTTTGGGATTCTCTTGGTTTTGAGGGATTGTTTTGTCAATTTGAGCTCTGATTGTGTGCTTGCATTGAGTGAAATTTGAATGTTTTTACTCCTTTTCTATCGCTTCTCAAATTGCTTGTTTCATTAGTTTTCATTTTGTTTAGTGCACTTTTCTCTTAAACATTGAAAATACAAAACAAATCCCTTTTGCTTTTGATTAGTTGGTGTGAATTAAACATTTTCTGTGTTATTAGTGATTTATAACTCTGAAAGAAAATCTTTTTAGTTTCCATTAGCTGCATTAGAGACATCACTGGTTGTTGTCTGGTCATTTTGTTATTGTGTGAAAAGCTCTTAAATCTCTCGTAATTAGCTTTCATCGAATGAAATGATATACTGTCGCATATAGTGTGCATTTAGGAGAACTTGAGACATAACACTCGCTAGGGCCTGAAAATTGAAACATAATTGAAGATTAACATTAAAATTTATTCAATTTACACTAAGGCGGCATTGAAACATTAACGAAATATTTATAGGTCTAGGCTAGAGACGTGTTCCGGCATCGTTAAACCTAGTAGCTGTCATTCGCCTCTTGGCTTTAGACAGCACTAGTACGGACCTGTGCTCCCCGTATCATCGCGTATATAAAGGGAAACCCCACTAGGTTTCTATCCTTTATCCATAGGAAGTTGAGTCTACTGCCCTATACCCATGATACACTGGACACAGCATTCAGGGAGATTTCCTACACATACGTTAAGTCCTTGGTTGATTTCTCCTTCATTTTGAAACCAAGGTGTATATTGCAGTTCACGGTTATTTGGTACACCCTTTGCCTAGCATTCCTGAGCAATCATTTTGATCTTATCTTACTCCTTAAATTTGAAAATATCACCAAGCGCTTGTCCTTTCACGCTTGCTTCAAAACTGAAAGAGATAGAGTCATCTTTCATTCGTTTCTCGACTCTTAAAACATGAAACGGTGAAGTTTCTAAGTTTCAATGTGGTAAAATAAATCACCTGCGATCACATGCCCTATTAGAATTTGATTGTTGGTCGTTTGATTGTGTGCCTTGATTTTTCAGCCCGTGTGTTGTGTTTGATCTTTCCCTGTTGGCATTACTGTCATAGTGGCGGAACCCTCAGTTTCGTCTACTGGTAGTCCATACACGGATGATTCATCAGAGGTCTTGCAATCCTCTGCTGAACCACAGCAGCCCATTGTTTATGAGTTTCCAGATGGGGGAATAGTTCTGTCTAAGCTTCCCTTTGGAGGACCATTTGAGTTCAATTGGCCCTTATCCGACACTTAGTCTGGATTTGGAGTAGGGGAACATTTCCCTCCTCTTACATCGGGTTCGCCTTTTATAGCTGTTGTTATTCCTCCTAGTCCTCGCCATCTTCTAGCAGATCTAGCGGAAGGTCCAGACATGGGCTCATCCAGCCATTCTCCTGATGAGGAAATCCCCACGTCTGGTGAAGATTACCAGTTGTTCCCAAAAGACAACCCCGAGTTATCTATCATGTCTTCGCCCGGTCCCTCACTTCCAGCGGGATATAGATCTTTGATTCAGATCATGATCTGTCGTTGCCTCTATGGGGATATCAACTCCCTCTACGAGGTAGGTTATTCCTTCATTGGGTATGTCTCCAAGGACACCCATCACGTCATCCCCTCAGGTCACTTTAGTTCCTGTCAGGCCCACCGTTTGTGTGGTCGCATCTACACCCGCTGTTACTACTCAGTCCATAAGGACCACATCGCTTCCCGAAGACATCTATATAGCATCTGCTATGCCAGAGAACATTTCTCCTGAGGAGTATCGATTGTCCCTACAACAATCGAACCCCGAGGTCGGACAATCCTCTCAAGATCCCAACCGCCCGTATTTTTTGCATTATGCACAGGATGGTACCCCTGTTTACATTTTTCCATATCAATACGATGAGCACGTAAACCCTTTATGTTTACCCGCTCCAGAGGCTTATCTCCATGGTCAATATTTTCCATCTAACCAGGTTGGGAAACCCTACAACCCGCAAGGGAAACCCTTCCAAGGCCAACCTTCAGCCCAGCCTGGTTATCCTTATGACCCGCAAGGACATCCCTTACAAGGCTATCCTTCAGGCTACCAGGGGTTGTTATACGGTCCACAAGGATAGTCCTACAACCCTTCGGGTCAACCTATCCAGCCTCATCCTGTGGTCCAACCAAGGCAACCTCAAGGACCCACAGGTCAATCAAGGTACCAACCGGGGCTGTTGTACGGTCTTGGGGGGCAAGTCCAACCTTCACAACCTATGCAACCTTAGTATCCTATTGGTCTGAATGTTGCATATCATCCAGGACCATCTTATGGTCCTGTTGCAGGTCAAACCGGTTACCAGCCACAACTTGGCCCCGTTCCACCACCTGGTCAACCAGCCCATCCGGCTCAGCCTAGTGTCCCGCATCATCCAGGTCAACCCGCACAACCGGCACAACCTGTTTACACGAGTCAACCTGCTCAGCCAGGTCAGCCCGTCTAGCCAGGTCAGCCTGTCTAACCAGGCCAACCTTCACATCCTGTCAACCCTGCTCAACAGCCGATTTACTCGATGCCACAACCAAATCAACCGGTGCACCCTAATTATCAGGCTCAGCAGGGTCCCACCTACCAGCAGCCCGCTCAACCCCAAGGTGGTTACTATTCTCAAGGTCCATCTCAACCGACTTATAACCCGCCCCAAGGTTCCCATTATTACACTCAACAACCCGGCTACACCTATACTTAGTAGCCAAATCCACAGACTACTCAAACGAAGCCGACATATAATCAAGGTCCATACTCTAGTTGTCAACCCCTGTACACTGGTTACCAGCAGCCATATCAGACTGGTTATACACCCTATACCCCCTATGTTCAGAATCCTCCAGGACAGAACCCATGGGGGCAAGGATACACTCAACCAGCATGGAGTACAGGTACAGGTCCTTATCGAGGGCTTGGTATGCCTTTTAATCCACAGTTGTCGTTCTTGGCTACCTTGGAGTTACCAGACATTTCTAAATTAACCAATGATCCAATTCTTCACAATCCTTATTGGCCCCCGATTCCGACCAAGGTACCCAGTGACTGCCCTAAGTTTGAAGGTAAAGCTGGAGAATACCCCCAAGCTCATGTAATGACCTACCATCTGTGGTGTTCATCTAATTCTTGGGTGGATGATTCAATTCGTTTACGTCTCTTCCAGCGCACTCTTACCGGTGCTGCCGCTAAGTGGTATATCGAATTGCCCCATGGCATCTTTCAAGACTTCAACACGTTAGCCATGGATTTTCTGACTCACTTTCAGTTACCATTTTGCTATGAATCCGGGACGCATCTCCTGACTTCGTTGAAGCAGGATAAAGCCACCCACATATCCGATCATATTCATGAGTGGCGACGTCATCGTAGACTGATCAAGTTTGATATACCTGATCAGCTACTAACTCATTGGCTCACCACCTCCTTCGTTAACAAAATAGCTCAAGATATTGCTATGGGGGCATGTGTGACTAAAGAACAAGCCATCGCGCGTGCCCAGTACCTGGATCTGGTGTACTCTCAGTCTGGCATGCTTTATGATATTTTGACTGATGCTCCACAACCGGGAACCTCTAAAGCACCACCCACCCCTGCGGTGGATGGTGTTATTGGTTCCGTGTCTCAGAATTCTCGAAAATCTTCAAATGGGGAGCAGAAGTCCAATTCTTCCAATAATTCTACTCTTCTCACTTCTCCATATTCTGGGAAAACTGCGGAGGTCAACGTCGTTCAGGCTAATCCTACGGAAAAGGCCTCCAAAGTAAAGAAGAAGGGCAAAGGAAAATCCAAACCTGACGCTCCTAAACCAAAGTCTTCTAAACCTCGTACTGATGATGGTTCTCAACATAAACCGAAGTACCCCTGCCTTATTTGTGAAGGAGATCATTATACCAAGGATTGTCCCCGACGATCTGAAATTAGTCAACTTCTCAAAGCCTCCAAAGGGACTCCGGCAGTTCTCAAAGAACCGTTCCCATCTCATTAGACCCAGATGGTTGAACAACCTTCACCATCTGCACCATTTGGGTCCCAGTTATTTATGATGAATGATCCTGCACCTGTCTCAATTGCTACGCGCTTGAAGGATTATGCCGGATCATGTCAGGAAGTTGGGAAGGAAGTTGTGGATGGTGCACCTCCTCCACCTGTCTCCGGTCCTTTGGAAATTGAGAAGCCTACTACTGAACCTGTTGTGAGGCCACCCTCTAAAGGTGTTCTGCGAAGATCTTCCTACAGCTCAAACGCCCGTGCCGCTCAGCACAACAGCATTGTTGAGGATTTGGCACAGGCACCTTCTTCCATGTCCGCATTGGAATTCCTTCAAATTTTCCCTTCGCAATGGAAAGCTCTGTTGTCTGTGATTGGTGGAATCGATCCCACTGATTCTAATCTTCTCACCTTCGACCTAGAAAATTTTACCCCCCGACTTCCGCATCAAATTTCTCTAGTGATCCAAGTCAGGATCAACGACCTCAACATCCATAGGGCCGTTGTGGATGAAGGTGCTTCCACCTGTGTCATGTCATCTGCCTGCTGGAAGGCCACTGGCTCTTTGGCTCTTTCATCGTCTCCCAATGCCTTAGAAGCATTTGATGGTGGGGAATCAAAACCCCTGGATTTTCTTGAGATTTTTCCAATTACGTTACAAGGGAAGATAGTCAATGTAGAAGTAGAAGTAGTTGACGCCAAGCTTAACTACAATCTTCTTCTCGGCCGGACTCACGCCATGTTATGTGTGCCGTCCACCCTCTTCCGAATTCTTAATTTTCCTCATGAGGGAAAAATTGTTACTGTGGATCAGTTGTCTTTCTTCACCTCATCCTCTGAGAACAACATTCCTTACGTGGATCAGATACCCAATCCCCCTGACATTGTAGGACCCGGTCTCTTCAAATACCCCTTCCTCATGAGTATTTTTCCCGCATTACCACCGCACACCGTTCAAGTTAATATGATCTCTAGGTCTGACGACCCATGGATCATCCCTTCGCCTGAATAGGTGACTAATTTTGGAGAATCGATGCCCTTAACTCCAGTAGAGATTAATTACTGTGAAATTGTCGCCGCATCTGATCCTTCTCCTCCTCAACATGCTCCTTCAAGCATGGCTTTAGATATCTATTCCCAATCCCCCTGGCTCAGCGAGGCTGACTCGGCTGATCCTCTTAAGGAGATTTTCCCTTCTGATGAAGCCATTGTTGAAACAATGTCTCTTGAGGAGCTGCCTTGGAGCGATGGACGATCCATCGTTCCTCCTTCATGCCCATCTTGGGAGAAATGTCCAATTTTCTAGAGTGTTTTGCATCTCAGGTTCCTACTCCACCTCTCCTGACGCCTATATTGACTCATGAGGTCCTTTCAGAAGGAAACCTGAGCAACATTACTCAAACCATTCTGATCGACATCTCCATCAAACCAGGGATAGTCGAGAACATACATGTGGGAGTGACTTGTTCTCCTGATGAGATACAAGTTTATACTGATCTTTTCCATGAATTCATAGACGTGTTCACTTGGTCCTATGAGGAAATGCCTGGGATTGATCCCAGAATATTAGTACATGAGATTCCTACCTATCCTGGTGTGAAACCCGTGCGCCAATGACTACACCCAGTGCATCCTCGCAAAGCTGCTACCATTAAAGAAGAATTTGAAAAACTTCTGAATGCTGGCTTCATTTACCTGATTCCCCTCACAGAATGGGTCTAAAATATTGTCCCTGTAGATAAGAAGCAGGGTACTATAAGAGTTTGTGTTGATTACCGTGATATTAATCGGACCTGTCCTAAGGACAATTACCCCACTCCCTTCATAGATCAAATCATTGATGAATGTGCTGGGAGTGATATTTATTCCCTGTTGGACGGCTTTTCCGGGTACAATCAGATAAATATTTTACCTATTGATCAACACAAGACTGCATTCATTTTTCCATGGGGTACCTTTTCCTATAAAAATCTCTCGTTCGACTTAAAGAACACTGGATCTACTTTCCAGCGTGCTATGTCTTACGCATTCCACGACATATGCCATATCGTTCAACCTTATCTAGAAGATTTTCCAACTCATTCAGCTTGGCGAGAGGACCATCCCGAACATCTCCGCCAGATTTTCCTTTGCTGTAGACACTATAATATCCAGCTTAACCCTCATAAATGCGTCTTTTGCGTGGATTCTGGCCATCTTTTGGGGTTCATAGTCTCCAAGGATGGAATTCGCCTTGACCCCCTAAAGGTTGAGGCTATTGTCAATCTCCCATCACCCTCTTCGTTACATCAATTGTAGAGTCTGTAGGGAAAAGCTAATTTCCTATGACGCTTCATCCTAAATTACGCAGAAGTGGCTAAAGGATTCATGCGTATTTTAAAGCAAAATGTTCCCTTTCATTGGGACGAGATTGCTCAGTGATCCTTCAAGAAGCTCAAGACGTTACTCGTTAATGCTTCGTTGCTTCATCCTCCAAACTATCACCGTGACTTCACTCTATACTTGGCTGTCACGTTTAGCACCATAGCTATGGTTCTGGTGTAGGATTATGATGATGGAAATGAACACGTTGTTTATTATCTATCACGGAATCTTCTTGACACAGAAACGTGATATGCTCACGTCGAGAAACTGGCATTAGCCGCAGTGCAAGCTGTGCAGCGGTTCCGCAACTACATCATGTTGCGTACAGTAACCATGGTTTCGGATTGCAACCCCATGACGTACATTCTATCTAGAAAATTATTGGGGGGCAAGTACTCCAAATGGATCGTCATCCTTCAAGATTTTGATTTAGATTTTACCACTGCTAAGTCTACCAAATCACTGGTTTTTGCAGATCTCATTTTCTCTCTCCCAACAGACTCCACCCCATCTCACACCAAGGATCATATCTCGGACGAAACACTCTTCCTTATCAGCACTCGTGATCCATGGTACGGCGACATCATTTTGTATCTTCAAACTTCAACGTTCCAGTCTACGTTGACCAAAGATTTCCGTCGTCAGATTCGGCATCAGTCTCAACCCTACTGCATTGTGGGAGATACCTTATACCGAGTTGGAGTAGATTCGGTATTTCGCCGGTGCTTGACCCAGGAAGAGGCTGAAAGAGTCTTGAATGACTATCACAGTGGCGCCTATGGCAGTCACATGTCCGGATATGCCACCGCCCAGAAGATTGTGTGTGCGGGCTACTTCTAGCCATCAATATTCAAAGACTGTATTGATGCAGTCTGAAAATGTCATTCGTGCCAAGTTTTTTAGCGCAAGATGTGCGCGCCACCCCTCCCTCTGCACCCTGTCATTACCATAGGCCCTTTTGTGAAATGGGGCATAGATTTCATGACGTGTAACCCTCATTCGGCTGGGGGGAATGCATATATAATCGTCGCTGTAGACTACTTTACTAAGTGGGCCGAAGCGATGCCTACACTAACCGCCGACGGTAAGACATCTGCCCAGTTTATTTTCAACCATATTATTGCACGTTTCGGGGTCCCTCAGGCCATTGTTACCGATCATGGCACTAATTTTCAATATTACATGATGGTCGAGCTAACATCAATATTGGGCTTGCGACATGATAGCTCAACGCCATATTACCCCCAGGAAAATGGCCAGGTTGAGGTTGTGAACAAAGTTTTTGTCACTATGCTTCAACGGAAAATTGGTACTCATAAGTCCAATTGGCATCTCCAATTGTTCTCAGCTCTATGGGCTTACCGGACGTCAGCAAAGAGTGTGACCGGATTCACACCGTTCCAATTGGTGTATGGTGTGGAAGAAACTCTCCCAGTTGAATGTGAAATTCCTTCTTTAAAGTTGGTTGTGGAAATTTTTCCCGACACTTCTCCTAAAGAAGAGCATCTCTTGTATTTGGAACGGCTGGATGAAACCTTCCGCTTGGCTGCCTTAATCATTGAAGCACAGAAGAAGCGGATCAAAGCTCACTTTGATCAATCAGTTTCTCCACATTCCTTTGTCGAAGGGGACCTCGTCCTCCTATACGACCAAGCGCACGACAAACTTGGAGCAAGCAAGTTCCAACCCATGTGGCATGGGCCCTATATAGTAAAATGAGTATTGAAAAATGGGGCTTATGAGCTCATTGATTATGAAGGAGTTCCGTTGATGCAGCCTAGGAACAGGTTGTACCTTAAAAAATACTACGCTTGAGTTATTTTTGGTGTGGTGTCTGTACATAGGTGTGTATATTCATTTGTGTGCATGTATGGTGTGGTGTGCGATGTAAGCATCTTTCTGTTGATCGGGTCTTCCTGATTGTGCAGATGTCCATTACTCTGTTTGTTGGTTTCGCGGATGGTGCCTCCCGCAGTACCAGGAATCTGTCTTCAGCAGCCTGGGTAATCTACGATCCTACTGATGAGTTGGTCAACCTGCAAGTGTGTGTCTGGGGCCTGCTACAAATAATATCGCGGAATATAGTGCCGTGTTGGAATTATTAACCGAGGCTGTGGACCTCGATATTTGTGAGTTACTTGTATATCTGGACTCACATCTTGTAGTATTACAGCTTAATGGTCATTATTCAGTTAGAAACCCATCCATTTTACGTCTGTATCTACGTATTCGTTTACTGGAAAGAAATTTTGATTATATCACATATCAACACATACCCAGACATATGAATACATTAACCGATCCAGTAGCTAATATGGTTCTAGATAGACATTTGCGCAACTTTTAAAAACATCATCACATGTAAAAAGATCCATCCAAAAATAGATATATAGATATATATGTCGAATAGTTTGTAGTTTGTGTACATCACATAAAATAAAAAAATATACATGTTTGTCTAATAATATTCGGAGACAACATGTCTCTCAAAAAATACGCATATAAAATCCCTAGATAGCTAATCAGTGTGGTGCTCGTGGTAACATGCTACCGCGCGCACCAATCACCTCAACATTCAGTAAAGGTGACTAGGCACCCCCACAGTGTGTCGCTGGTAAGCTAACGAGACATCTGCTAGCCGTGCATATTTTGAGATCCCCCGGGCAATGCCCTCCAGGTTCTAGATCAGTTTGCTCCCTTCGCCACACTCATCTTGAGGGTCATGCGCAAGAGGGGTCCTTCGTGCAATGGGCGACATACCTGCGGGCCTCTCTGGGCCAACATCTGCATACACATAAGAACTGTTGTTAGAATGGACATGTATCACAAAAAATCATAAATAAATAAAAATAAATAAAAAGAGTACTCATACCTAGCTCCTCATCCCAGTCATCCCCCTCCGGAAGCGGAAGATCTAGGTCTCCAGTGAAATCGGTCCCAGCATAGGGCCAATCCTCGACCACGATCAGTTGACGTCGTAACCACACAAAGAACTCAGGCCTCCAAGACATCTACTGGCCCCCTCCTAACCTAGGCATAAGTGCTGCCCAACAAGCCATCCTTGGCTCCCTCGATATCGACTCGACAACTATTGCCCCTTGGCCCTAAAAAATGGTTAGTCGTTCCAAGATGAACGACACCAGAATGGAACCGTATCCAAATTGTTTTAGTTTGGCTTTCTTACATTTTGTTAGTTGCCTTTTGATATTGGTTATCACTGTGGTGGCCCAATCTAACAATGTGGATTCATGCACTCGGAGGCTAGTAGGAGTTGCGCCTTGGTTTCCTCATGCAGTGCCTGCGATCCCGCAACCCGCGCAATGGTGTGAAGCACTACTCTGAGTGCTAGGTCGCGGACAGTGTGGATGTCCACTTTCCCATTTCCCGATCCTGTATGTGCCCCTGGGCACACTCTCGCCATTACTTGATCCATATTCTCTCCAGAAGGTCTACTGCCAGTCATAATTGGCACTGGGCCTCTGCGCGACAATCCGGTTATGAAATAGACATCAGAGACCTCAAGTTCTAGCACTTGGTCCCGAAGTTTGAACACTTCCTCGTTTTCATCCCATATGCTGACAAATTATTGTAATAGCTTAGGTTGAGCTCATAAGCATGGCTTGAGGAATAATTTCTTGATACCACAGTTCCAGAGTGCATTCATGCAAGCTTCGTTTTCCATGGCCATTTCGTCTTCTTCTCCATGTTCCCTCTCTTTCCATTCAATAACCATTATGCCTGAATATCTGCATCAAAATGATTAAAAATGCTCTATTAGATCTCTGTTGCATTCAAAAATCCAGATGGATGGCTCACATTTTGAAAATTTGAAGCGGAAAATCGCGCTACGCCATTGGCGTGACCCCTTTGTGAGCAAAATTCCATTGGCACGGGTCCATGTCCAATACCCGCGCCAATGGGCCGAGCCCTAAAATTTCAAAGGGTTCCCCCCAGAGGTCAAATGCATAATGGAAATTCATAAAAAATGGATCAAAATAGAGCTTAAGGGAGCGCCTCTTACCTGGAACTGACGAGAATCTGAATGGTGTCCTGAATCAGTCGCAATCACCACCGCAAGTTCGCACACAAAAAGACCACTTTTGCTCTCCAAATGAGGTAAAAAGTAAAATTAAATATGTTTTTACCATTTGTGGCGTATTTATAACTTTTGAAGTCAAAATTAGGTTTTAAAATTCATTTTTCTCAATATTTTAATATATTTTGTCAAAAAATGGATTTTACACTTGCTTTTATGTGCAGCGACAGGTTTTTACCCGACTTGGACAGTGATATGAGTTGTATTTTATACTTTTTCAAACTCGGTAAAAACATGAAAAAGTCATTTTGGAGTCATCTTTCAGCTCTTTTCTGACTCTCTAACATGAAAAGATTTCCGAGTCCCTTTCCGTTTCGATCTCGTTAAAGTGGCTGCGAAATGACATCTTCCCAGTATATGTTTAACCTTTTTTCGGGCTGGGACAGATTATTTACGAAAAAGGAATACCCTAGCCTATCGCGACTAGGAGGTTTTCTCAGACATAGTTTTCTACCTTTTCGGATCTGAGGAACTATTTACGAAAAGGGACCATTGGAGTTTACTTTTCTGTTGTCTTTTCAAACTCTCTAAACATGAAAAGACATCGAGTTCTTCCTTTGTTAGATTCATTAAACCCTGATGACATTGGATTCAGTCGTAATGACAATATTCGAGTTTCTCCTTCCTAGGGCTTGTTAAATGTACTAGGATGGATTCGTCCGAAGGACGGATTTATATTACAAGCATATGCTATCCCCTTTAAGCTTGTCTTCAAAAATAATTGGGGTACTCACCATAAATGGTGGGGAAAATGGAACCAGTATCATCGTCGTGTCGGCAGTATGTCGCTCTTGAACATGGCACTTGTCTGCATTCATGTCGGGTTGGGAACATCTCACCTCATTATCTGTTTGCCTCTGTGGGTTTGGGTAATACCTTTTGACCTCTCTTATACTCTTTGCCTCGTCATCATGACCCCTGATCTTTTGATGTCAAATACTGCCAAATCCACTATCGTGCCACCGATATGTTCAAGAGAAGTTGTCCTCTGCAAAGTTTCAACCTTCCTCTGAATCTCATCTGATCCTGATTTACACAACATTATTTTCCTCTGTCTCACGTCGATGATTTGGGAAACACTATGGCCCACCTTCGATCAAGATCATTTGTTGTCGACTTCAGCTCATTATCCAAGAAGCGGATCTAGAGACTCCCTTCTAGTACCTTGGAGCCTGCATGCCTCAATGGCGGGTTCTTCGTGTTCGACGTGAGGTTTTCATCATTGACCTCCGATTGAGTGATTCTATGCGTGTTCGATGCCAACTCACTGATTCACATGCCGTAGATTGTACCTATAGTACCTTGAGGTCCATTGTCACTATTGGTGGTATCTCTTGCGTCTGTTAACAGCTTTCATCATTGGCTGGTAATCAGATGATGTTCTTGCATGTTCGACTTCAGCTCACTTATTCACATTCTTGAACTTGTAATTTGTTCGGGTCGAGATGGAGCGCAAGACCCTGGATTTTGTCTATTAGAATCCAGGCTACGATTATGTGGATTATTATGATTGATTACATGACTCATTCATTGGATGGCTGCGACCATGTCTGATTCTATTTATCGATCCTCATTGGATGGCTGCGTCCATGCCTTGGATCTGGATTATTGTATACTCTGTTATGGATGGTTGCGCCCATACCACATATATCATGTATTTTAGATATCAATTGTACTTCTCTACGCAGGTTTTCCGATGGAATTGTTTTCAGTTGGACACGTTCTCGTAAAGCATTTCACCCCTCTCTCTTTTTTGGGCCTCATGCTTTAGGGGGCATCTATTACACTGCAATTTGTCACCATCCCTGCAATTCCCCATCCCGCACATTGGAGGGCTTATTCCATGACCTGTGAGTAGTGACATGACCTGAAACCACTTTCATGGCATCCCCCTAGACAAGGGCATTCATTCCCCTGAAGACAATTCCTTGTGAAAAACCCTAAAAATATCATTTTTTTCCTTGGCGCGACTAGTCGGTTCAACCCCCGCACCAATGGAGGAAATCCTCCAAAGAGGGCGCGCCAGCTGGCACACTGTCTCAGTGTTGTACCCGTGCCAGCCTTATTAAGGAGTATTTTTTTAAAATAAATGGCAGAAGATTGACTCCAACCAATTCCTGAACTGGTGTCTAAATTGAGTTGGGAGGTTTGGCTCCGGATCTCCATGTAGAGGAAGTGGTTTTCCACCTCTCATGGAAGCTTCCTTGAGGATAGGACCAATCCCATGATTGTAGGGATCCCAACTCCCCTTCCACCATCTATATAAGCTTGCCATTTTCCTTTGCAAGCTAGTCTCCAAGAGCCTTCATAGCCTAAAGAATGCTGCAAGAGCCTTGATAGTCCTCATAGAGCCAAATCAATAGCAAGGAGATTATTGTCAAGACAATCGAAGAGAGAGGCCTGTCCCATTCCCGATGAGCTTTACTAAGACGTATTTCGCTGTCGAAGTGCTGAAGGAAGATTCAGCGTCAGAGCCAGGTTGTATCTTTCTTTGTATTAATTAATGATAAGCGACTTTGGTTATGGTTCCACTCGTATTGTTTATTGTGATCATGAGTTGTGTCTTCTCTGACTGATACATAATTACATATATTGTGTTTACGCTTGTGTGTTCATTGTATTTCTTATGTGTGCAGGTGTTCGATCACGACAAGTGGGAGAATTATGATCTACTGGAGCAAGGAAACGGGAGCGCTATCTCCTCTATGAACAATAGCGTTGGACTTAAGGTAGGCCTTCTTCACAATTTGGTCTATTGTAATTAGGAACTTGCGCCTTAGCGTGATATGATTGTTGCTAGACCAGATCTGGGCTAGTAGGGATTGCCTCTGTCCGCAGAGGGGATTTACCTCTACAACACCTTATTTTACTGATTTGCCTAAGTATGATCAGTATGATGATAATTATGTTCTCCAAACTCAAGCTTATTTTACAGAGAAATCAGTAGTTAGTTTTTGGAATGAAGACATTCAGTTCCAGCAGCTTGAATACAGTGATCAACCTATACATATCAATCATGAGAGTGAAGAGGAAAGTGCAAAAAAAATTGAGATAAATAAAGGAGCTTCGCCTCTTTGTTTTGCTTCATTCCAGTTCATTAGAGAAAACCTTAAAGCAACCAAAAATCAGCAGTCCTTAGGTATTGATATTGACCACAAAGAAGATAATGAATCTATTGATTAGGATTCCTCAGTTTCATAGTTACATTCATCAAATTTCATTAAAATACTTGATTAGATGGCACAAGAAAATTCTATACCAATATGTTTTGAATCATTTCAGTTTTTAAAGAATATTTGGTATAATATCTTTAAATCAAGGGATGAGCAGCCTACAGAAATTTATGATGTATCATTGAAATCCATATCCAATAGATTGCAGCCATCTTTACAAGTTTTTAATGATCCAATAGAAAATATTTTGGATAATGAATGCATTCAAAACCTTTCTTCATTTATTGACTATGTGATTCAAAATCAAGATGATAAAATTTTTCTCATACATATATTTTCATTAGAGGAGATATCATTACAAAGCATATCTAAAATTTTGCAGGGAGATACAAGTAAAAATAACATTTTATTTTCATGGTATGGAGGCCACACAGAACATATGTACAGTTGCTTGGATCAATTGAACATTTGTACATATACCTTGGAAGATCATTTTGTACATTTTCTAGAGTCAGCAAAGGAAATTGAGTATTTCCTTATCTTCACATCTGTTGACAAGTTTCTATTGGAATGCAGAACTTCAATTTTGATCATAAAAAATAAAATGCAACAAAATAAATCAAAGTATATAATGCTTGAATGGTTACATTGGCTCTTTCATTTTACCTAAACAGCGGTTGGACAGCTGATTAAAGTAAGTAGGTAGGATTTCAGTTTGATTGAATTCAATTTTCAACAGCAAGTTTATTTCAGTTTTTAGTTTTTAGCAAGTTTTGAAAAAATTCATTAAGATCCAAAGCAGAGAAGAAAGCCCTGAAGTCTTGATGATTCAGTTGTTGCTTTGAAAGTTGCAATTCAGCATGTATCAGATTTTAGTTTGCAGAAAATGTTTTTGATTTTAGTTCAAGATTCACAATCACAGAGAAGCATATGCATGCTTGGGATTGACCCAATGGATCAAGCTACTAGTCGACAGGGTTCTTAATATCTCACGAGGAGATGCCATCCCCATGTGAAGCCACTGTTAGGGTCCTATAATAATAGGATGCATGATTTTTAATCGATTGTGTAGGATTCATGAAATATTTCACATACCTTTTCTTTCTGCAAATTTTTTCCCATATTTAAAAGATGAAAAGAGGACATGTCCTAAAAATAACAATTCGAGGACCAAAAAGAAACAAGATCAAGAAAGCATATCAAGTATAAACCCCACAAAAAGAGATAAAAATAAGATCATGAAAGTGTTGCACATTCAAATTCCACTACTATTATTTTACTTTTGCAAATAAGATTGTGTGCAGCTTGTCCAAAATTCCACAAGCCATGATGGTCCGATAACTCAATCTTGATCATTCATGCTTTAAATTTCATGTTGATAGTTAGAGAATAAAGATCTAGCCAAATTGTTTAATCTTGGCAGATAATTAGTTAGGTAGAGAAATAAATGAGGTCATTAGTTTAATCTAAGCCATTGGACGTCATAAGGTTATAATTAGATAGTTTTCTTATTAAAATGAAATTAAAAGCGTCAACAAGCTTAAATGCGTGCAAGAAATGGAAATAAAAATGCTAGGATAAAGAAGGGTAGGCAGAAACACTTTTTGCAGGTCATTGGAAAGCATCAATTGGTTTAACTCATATATCTAACATCCTTCTAATAACACTTTTCCCCTTGTAAAATATCCCTCTCCCTTCATTTCAATCCTTTTTACTAATATCCCTTTTCTCTTTTGGAAAATCATTCTCCCTTTGTAAAAACCCTTTTCCCTAACTAACTCCGCCTTTTTCCCTAGCTAAAACCCCTTTTATCTAGCTTAAAAACCCCTTTACCTAGTTACTGACTTCATTCTTCTTATTTTCCCTTCTCCTTTACTAATTCCCTTTTTTCCAATAAAAACACCCAAACCCACTTTCCCATAGTTTTTATTTAAAATGAATCGGGCCCCAATGAATAAATCCTTTCCCAATATACATTTCTAATATCCCATTATTATATTCCCAAACCCCTTATGTTATTTATCCTATAGTTTATTTTTAAATCCCCATATTATATATCCCCTTACATTAATATAAAACATTCCCTTGTATCCTATATTATATGCTAACTTCCCCTTTTATATTATATGAACCCCATAGTGTTATGATATACTAACCCGCACTATTTCATATTAACCCATTACATATCCCAAACATTCGTATATATATCCTACCCCTCCACCTATTAACTTCCAACCCCACCACGTTGACAACTTCCAACCCTGCATCCATCTAATCTTCACCAGCAAATCCAATGGCTTCCAATTCGTTTTGCAACCCTGATAGTCAAAATTTTAACATCGATGTAGGGTTGCGAAAATGGTGTTGTCACAACCCTCTTCCCTGCTAAGTTTCAATTCTACATCTTATCGCACTCCCCTCCATCAAACCATTTACCATTTTTACATCGTGCGAAAACAACCCATGTGATAAACCATCGATTATCCTCTTGCAAACGTATGAAAACCACCCATGCAATAAACCTTTGGTTTTCCTTTGCACAGTGTGACAAAACCATTAACCATCTTTGTTCTGGTTTTCCTACTCCTCCATGGTGCGGTGAACCTCCTAACACTGTGCAATGAGCCACCAATGTTTCAAGGCTCTGCTTTACTGTTATTATATTATCTCTATTCAAATTTCATAAATCAGAAAATCATTACCAATGTCGAATTAAAGCCAGTCGTTACGTTGACTCATTCAACATACCTCCCCATTCAAGTATCTGCAAAATCTATGTTTCATTAACTGTTTTTTTGTTCTTGTAGGTTATTATCAAAATAGAAAGTCAGACAAACCCTTTTGATACTAATCACAAAACCGGTTTGCTCCAGATTCTCGGAGTTTAATTCAAAGGCTTCATCCAACAGCAGTTTGTGTACAAAGATAAAATCAAATTAAATCGGAGACATAGTAGAATGAGGAAATTTACGTAGTATATGGTTGAACAGAAGATAAAAATATTTTCACCACCAGCAATGATTTACACAGGAAAAAAAAAATTGTTTTCACCAGCACAACAAAGTTTTTTTACAAACTACTCTTCAAAGGAACATTTTGCATTTTACATGTGTCTTTAGTAAGAAGATCATTTTTACTAAAAACACATAAACATGAGAGAGTGAATGTGATCTACTATGACAGAAAGAAGATGAAATAGAGTAGTAACAGATAAAGTTCAAAAATAGAGTTAAAAGAACCAAAAGATAAATCAAATAAAAGACAGAAGAAAAAGAAAACGTAAGAGACAAACCAGCCTGAGAGAAACAAACAAATGACAGCAAAGAAGATAAAATAGGGACAACTTTAAATCAGTTGAAAGGTGTCACTACATTTTAGTATCCAGATATTTTATTTCCCAGAATAAATCCTGATTAGTTAAACAAGATATTTTGTATTAATTTTTGTATAAATTCTTCATTGATCAAAGCATTAAGGGTGGTGGATGAATTTCTAAACATTTCTATAGTTTTAATATTCTAGAACCTCAGGGTGATTGTACCAATTTCAAGTCAACAGACTGGATTAAAGCAATGAAGAGATTATATTACAGGATTCATGTGTTGGGCCACTACAGTGAAGTACTTTCTATTTGGTCAATTGTTTCTTTCTGAAGTTTTCACATGTTCATATGTTTGCTTAATCTAAATTATATAACTGGAATGTTATTACAGAATATGTTTAATTACACTCAGTCTTGAACTGTTTAGCATTTATATGTTTTTCTTCTGATATCCAGATTAGGGAATTCTTAATTGCTCCCTTATTTCGATTAACCTCTATCTTTTCACTCATTATCCAGATTTGAGAACCCTTGATTGCTCTATTACCCCGATTGAAACCATTTTCACCATCATCCTAAGGATCTGAAGTGACGAAACTATCTTTCCCTATGAATACTTCATTTTAAAACCTTGATCCTTCTTCTGTTGCTTGACACGTTGACTCCATTATCCCAATGGATTATAGACCTACATCTATCCATCTGAGTAATTGATTTCACCACCAAACCAAATCCAAAATCAAAATCCCAAGTAATCCTACATAGCTAGCCTAAAATCAACTAAAATCAGCAAAGATAAATCATATAGAGAGAGCCATCTCTAAGCATTAGGAAAGCTAGATCCTAAGGCTTAAAAGTAGGTTTGTGGTTACCTCGGTGAGTTCTTTCTTTAACCTTGAGAAATTACTGAGTGATAATAGATCCACCATCAATCCTTGCTGACAAACAATATGACCCAACAAGATCCCAAAGGGTACGTAAAATATACACTTTTTCATATTGAGTGATATCTAATACTTCCGATAAGTATCCAGCATCAGGCACAAGCTCGACACATGCTTCTTCAATAATCCAAATACAGTCCAGCCATTAAAGTATACTTCTAATAGTTTATGGATGTATTCTTTGAACGTAGCTACTACCACATGTGAGAAGATAGTTAGTGCATTCTTCAGACCAGATGGCATGACTATGTACTGAAAGGATCCCCACTCTGTCACAAATGTTGTCTTACTTCTATCTTGCAGTGTGATTCTTATCTGGCGGTATCCTGAGAAACCATATGTGAATGAGTAGGCATCCTCCCCTCCCACATTTTCTAGTATTTCATCAGAAAATGGGGTCGGGAATGGGTCATGTACGCAAGCATAATTCAATTTACACATATCCATACAAATTCTTATTTCTCCCTTGGTTTCTTGTCCTGCACCACCTTCGGGCTTACTCGATCGGATTCTTCCACTGGTTCTATGATCCCTGCAACAACAATTTTCTCTAATTCCTCTTTGACCTTCTTCTTGTATTTTGGATTTAGCCTATATGGGCACTACTTCAAAGGACATGCATCCGGTTTAAAGGTAATCTTCATTACCCCAAGATCTCCTACAATCCCCTTCAGCTCAGAAGATTTCATAGGAAACAAGTCCTGATATTCAGTAAATAGCTTAGCGACCTTTCCCACCATATCGTCATCTCAGTAGTCCCTTATCTTTCCTAATTTCAGTTGTTCCTCTAAGCCAATATTTTCTTGCCAAATCTTCAGAGGCTTAGTTACATATATTGACTCAACCGTAGGCCCAACAACTGTGTGTTGTCCTTCAGACTCAAGGATAGTAATGTTCCTTGGGTCTTATTCGTTATCTTCAATTGATAAATTTCAACAGTCAATGATGTCCTTCATCTGCGCATCCCATGCTGGAAAGGCATGTTAAATTGACGGTTTTTTGGTGCCAAATATGACTTCCTAAATAACCTGTAGTGCCTCATCAAGGCATTCGAACCCACTTTCAAAACTAAAGGTCAGGATAAAAATTTCTGTCAATGCAATCCATTCAGTGGTTCCTCGTCACAACTCAATTTCAAGGTACCAATCTGTAGGCACCTTCCCCAAAGTTTGGATGAATATATGCACCCATTTTGTCTTCGGTTCTTCACCCCAAGATTCAGTCCATCTAGCCAGATGTTTGCATGGATCGCCTTCTACAGAATATGTCTCTCTCATTCTGGTATTTGGATGCTCAAATCGCAGACACATTATGTGGGTGAATTCTTCCCAATTATCCAAGGTACCTTTGTGCGTCTCCCACTATTGGAGCGGGGTTCCCTGAGGCACAAGTTATGAAGACCATTTTGTGTATTTTTATATCTGTGCGTTGCACAAATGAAGTTAAAGAGTTTTTTGCCCCAATTTTGGATGTACTTAAGCTTAAATGTAAACTGTGGGCCTCAAACAATGGCTTGAGACCATAGTATTTGTGCAATATGTGTATTATAAATAGATAGAAGTGTGTCTAATCTAAGTAGTTCCAAGTAAGTTAAGTTCATGATATTGACATTCTGATATTTTATATGTTTGTAAGGGTTTTGGGTTCGATTGAGAGGCTCCTGTTAGCTGTGTGCGCAAAGACCTAGCCCTAGCTATGTGCGGACTCTGATGGTTGTGTGCGTGGAATGGTTTTGTAAGGGTTTTGGAAGAGTTTTTGGAAATACATTTGATGTATTGACATATCTTAAAGATAATAGAAGGACATTTTTTGTGAAGCTCTCTGTGTTATGTGTCTATTTTTCTTACAGTTTATATTCGGTTAGATCGCATTTATTTTATTGATTGCGCAAATTCATCTAATCTATTTGTGCATGATTATTGATGATTACAAGATCTGTTAAGTTTTTATAGTGTTTAATATCTAGATCTGGTTCTGATCTGTTAATTGCACTGAAGCGAGCAGTATTTATGTGTTGTTCAGTGCATTCTCTTTAATTTTGTTATATGTTACTGCACACATATGCTTAAGTTAAAATTGGGTTTTGATGAGGACCACTTCATTAAATTCTCTCTCAGGGTGCAAAAACCTGGTTCCAGCACCCTTCCATATTGCTTTAGGTGAGACTTTGGTTTGCGCAAGCAAATCATTGCTGAAAAGGCCAGTAGTTGGAGGGTTTGTTTGTTTAACCATCAAATTTGAAACTAGGTCAGGAACCCTCAAGCCAAAAAAGATCAGTGTCTTCTTTTTTTTTAATTATATAAATGTTGGAGGGCCTAGTCCACTGAAGGATCCTGTATGGTGTACTATATGTCAAATTTTTGGATTACAAGATATAAATTCTTGCCCAAGGATTGGAAAGTATCAGCCTGATTTGAAGAAGTTGATTTGAAAATTATGTTTTTCATTAGGGCATGATGAAAATAATTTTTATACCCGCGATATGATGTTGGATAAAGCATAAATATATCAAATGTAGGTTGAGCCTACATCAACAGCATCCCGTTCTGTGCGTGGAGGATTCCAAGGTAGAGGAAGAGGCTGAGGAGGTGGATCAGCAGGTCGAGGAAGAGGACAAGTGATTTTCTATAACTGTGATGATGTTGGTCATTATACGCGCGATTGTTCGAATACACCGCGACAGTCCTGCAAGTATAGTAGAAAATTTAATCATATTATAGAATATTTTCCTGTCTTAATTTCCAAACTATAGGAAAACAAGACCCCAACATAGAATCTACAAATGGTTCACGCTGAGACTTGAGAGGAAGATCCTAGTGTGAATGCGGTAACTAGGAGCAGTGTGGCTACTAATGAATATAAAGGAAAGAAACCATCCTCTGATGTATGGATCTGTAAAGCACCTAAAAATAAAGAAGGCTTCGATCTTCAACACGCAAAATAAACCTTTATTGAAGCTCGAAAAGAATTCGCAGAAGGAAGTGTGTCAGCATCTAGTAGAACATTGAAGGAAGCAGGAGGAGAAGAAGAAATTAATCTATTTGTACAAGCATGCATAAATTTGTTGCGCAAAAAGAAGGTTGTTGAAAATATACAAGCATTGATAGATAATTACGCAGAAAAAGAGCATCCTATGGTAGAACAGTGTGCAGTCAACAAAATTTATAAAAAAAAGAAGAGAATGGGTATGGAGATGTGCCTGACCACGTAGATTGGTGCTTACAAAATACACCAAGTTATTTGGGATCAAATGCTAATGTTCTACCCAAAAAAACATGGCAGCACATGGTAGAGCAAAAGCTGGAATGGTCTAATATCCAAATGCGCATGGATAATCAGCAGAAGATCATTCCTCTAGGAAGGTTGTCAAAAGTGGTGGTCAATATAGAAGGTGTTAAGGTGTTGGAAGACTTTGAGGTCATACAAATTGTAGATGATACTGACCCTTATCCCACACTGCTAGGATTGGATTGGGTCATTGACTTGAATGGTGTTATCAATATGAAGAAAATAAGAATGGAGTTTGAGAGCAATGGAGTATGGGTAATAATTCCTCTAGATCCTAGAGAAGGCCAAAGGTGTACTGAACCAGTGCATGCTGAGGACTAGATTAATCCAACTGCATATGGGAATATTATGTGGGAAAATAATAGTTCTTGATTTTCAGATTATGATGAAGAACTGGAGAATTAGAAGAACTGATTGCATGAGGTATATGTGTTTCGCTCTGTTTTCATCATGTGACCCGCTATCTACGTTGTATAACCTCTAAGGTATGTGTTTTGCCAAATTATAATGGCTTGATTGATGTAAACATGTTCATAGGAGAGATAGAGAGGTGTTTTCCTGAAGGATAGAGATTCCATGCTTTGGATCTTGGCTTGCACGCTACTCCAACAAGATGGTGGGAAACACATAAGGAGAATATGGGAAACTGGGAGGAATGTGAGGTTGTGTTTTGAATGCCCAGTAATTAAAATGGAGGATGTATATTCTAGTAAGGAAGATCTGTGCAGCCATTTGGCCAAGTGGAATCAAGTATGGGGTGTAGAACCAAGGCTTGAATGGGTTCATATGTTTATTCACATGCTGGGAAAGGTGCCTATTGAATGGTACTTGGAAACAGAACTGCGCCGAAGCATTATTGAATGGCCTGCAATGATAGACAGTTTTATTCTTAACTTTAGCTCAGACCATGATGAATGAGATTTGACTCCCAAAATTATTCATGTGCCGATAAGGGAGGCTGTGAATTGCAGAAAATTGGCACTTCTAACTGCTCGTGCTTTATAGAGCCTCGATCCCCTCGACGGTCAGACAAGTGTGCTCCATGTTGAGCCCGATTGGATATTATAGAAAGCACATTCCAAGATATGAGTCGATAACTATTCCCATGACAGTTTACTTAGAACAGGTGTGACTCTCCGTTGGGATGAAGAATGTCAGTGGAGTTTGCAGATATTGAGGGATGCGACGATCTCAACGTGATATTCTTTGAACTACCTGGTCCACAAGCCTATGTTGGGGGGGACGGTCTGTCAATAGTTATCCTTAGCTTTGGATTGTATGCATAGTCAGGTGCAGCACGCACATGGTATCTATGCTATGAGATTGAATGGTGCGCAGAAGTGTCAAAAAATAGCCATTGGAACAGTGAAACTGGATAAGGTATATTTATTACCGTTTAAAGGATCATCCAAGATGTATTTAATGAAGAGATTTTTCTAGATTTGGGATTGTTTTGTCAGTAATGGAGCCTCATTAATGCACAAGGAGTAGTTAAGGATGCGCCACAAGTATAAATATGACCTAATGGATTGCAATAGTTCCCTTTGTGTTTTGAGTGATTTGTATGATTTGAGTTGTGTGTTTGCCTCGTGTTTGCTACGTCTATGTCTAGTTTGGACCCAGGGTTTGAGGACGAATTGCGCCAAGCAGGTTTAGGGTATGTAATTCAGAGAAGAATGATAGCTACAAGACCCGTTGATGAATCCGCTGCTCAAGAATTTCTGGTGGTAGAAACACCTATGCCCTCTAAAACAAAGAAGGGGCAATCTCTGGAACGTGCAGATCCCTGAGAGAAAAGACCCCAAAACCGCGTCATTCAACAGTATAGAAAATGAAACGGCCCATGGTAGAAGTGGCCGAAACGATTGAAGAAGAGGATGAATATGTCATTGAAGTAGCCCCATTCTCGCGGCTACCAAATTATATTGCACCACAAAAACCTATAGTGAAAGCGCCAAAGGACTTGGATAAGGTGCGCGCAAGTATCCAAGTGCCTCTAATCCCGAATAATGTCCCAATGTAAGGGGATATGCTTGCCTAAATCTCAGAGCTATGCTTTGATGACTGGGACATCGCGGATGTCAAGAATTTCCTCGATCCCACACCAAATCTCTATTTAGATCAAATCACTTATGAAAGAGGCATGGTGTGCCTCGAACCAAAGAGAGAAATGTTAGGTCTGCACAAGGTAGGCCTACTTAATCTATTGCAGATCCCTCATTTTGGATGCAACCCCATTAATGATATTTTCGTCGAGCAGCTTTTTCGTTGGTCTATGATGATGTGTTCTGGTTGGGAGAGTGCATCCCTATTGATGAAAAATTGATTCATAAAATAACACATTAGGGGAATTTTGAGGTCTAAAATGGGCCTCCTATGAAAAATGTACAACAAAAATAAACTTTATAACAACAAATAGGATTCAAGATGATGATGTCAACCATGGGGGATGATTTACTATTTTTTAAATAAAAGGGTAAAAATATTAAAAAATAATTAAATAATAAAACTACTTTTTCAACTCGTATTTTCAACTTATCTCCCAAAATTTTTACTCAAATTTCGAGCGGGAGTACTGGTTGGATGCGAAATTTAATTCCTCATCCAAGAAGTACCCATGTTGCATACTTTCGATGGGTCCTACTACATGAAAAATGAGAAATACATAAAAAAACATGATTCCTACTACATGAAAAATGAGAAATACATAAAAAAACGTGATTACAATCACATTTTTTATGTATTTCTCATTTTTCGTGTAGTAGGACCCATCGAAAGTATGCAACATGGGTACTCCTTGGATGAGGAATTAAATTTCACATCCAACGAGTATTCCCGCTCGAAATTTGAGTAAACACTTTAGGAGATAAGTTGAAAATACGAGTTGAAAAAGTAGTTTTTTCATTTTTCCCTCTAAAATTTGATGATGTCATCAAATCTTATTTGATTTTTTCCACTATTATTTTATAATTTCCTTAGGAGGCCCATTTTAGACCTCAAAATTCCCCTAATGGGATTTCCTAATAAGGGGGCCGACCCTATGGCGGACTTTGGAGGCAAAGCACAGGATAAAGCGGTGGCAGATCAAATCAAGAATAAACACAATGTCACACGCAAGACCTGGGGGTTCGTAGTAGAAGATATCAATGACCCCGATGTACATTTTTGCATGCTCATCTAGGCTTGCAAGATGATGCACAAATCCAGGCCCAAGGAGGTGCCTATGCGTGTGATTGTTTGGCTGGAAGATGCGAAAAGGGAGTTATATACAACTGGCACAGTTACTTATGCAAATAATTTTTTGAGAATGTGCACAAGGCGCAAGAGGAGGGAAAGCCCTTCCAGTATGCTTGGTTCTTACTGTTAATTTCACTTATTGGTTGGAGAACCTCTAAAGACACCCAGTTCCCAGAGATCGAATAGAAGATGTGCGAAGCTGCGCGCTACACCACCTTATGGAATTCATCTGACCCAGCGCAAGCAAAAGAGAATAAGATATTTTGGGTATTGTATGAGACGACCTTGAACCAAGCAGTACATTCCAAGCCTCGGTTATCACCCACTCTGTATGATCAATACAAGATGATAGTCGACTTTAAGGCTATGTTCTACAATATCCATATTTGTGCAAAGGGCACTGTAGAGGGTGTGTGGTATTAGATGCCTTACTTAGTCACTGAGGATGATATGCTCTGAGTCACAAAAAACAGGACGCTAGCCTGGTTGACCCCGCCGACACAGTCACACAATCTGACAAGAAAATCCAAGGAGACAGTTGTTGCATTAGGGGAATTTTGAGGTTTAAAATGAACCTCCTAAAGAAAATGTACAATCAAAATTCACTTTATGAGAACCAATCACATTTGACGAGATGACATCATCCCTAATGGTTGAGGTGGAATTTCTTGAGTTAAAAGTATTTGTCACATTTTCAATGGTGGATAAAAATTCATGGTTAATCATGGTAGTGCTCTAAGTACATTTAAATTCATAAAGTAAAGTACTCATAATAAATGTCATTTCACATTTTTTGAATAAAATATTATTATTGTCATTTCATATTTTTTGAAAGAAACAATGCATATCTCTACACAATCTTCATGTATTTACACACTTTTCAATAAATATTATATTTGTATATTTTCAAATATTTATTTATAAATCAAATCAATTCGATATGCAATATAAATTTCATACATAAAAAAATATATTATATTATATTATTTTTATATAGTATATTAATTACATGCTATTATATAATTTAAATAATATAAATTTTAATTAATAGTATATTCTATAATTAAAAATTTATGAATATATATTTATATTTTATTTTAAGTTATTTAAGTAAAAAGGACAAATGCATTAGTTGTGTAATGATAATGACTTTTTCTTGAAAATCTCATTCTTATTTATAGTCACATCAATACAATTTTTTTATTATTTTTATTTTGGTACAATTTTTGAATTGAATTTAACCATGATTACATGGATTTTGGTGCAAAAAGTGAATTACAAATTCATAAATATTATTTTATTGGTTTAGCTATTATTTTATTATTTCCTTAGGAGACCCATTTTAGACCTCAAAACTCCCCTAATGAAAATCTTGCAGAAATAATGACAGCCACAGTTACTGAGAAACCTACCAAAAAGGAACCAAAGCCCACTACGATCATGGAAACCATTGAAAAAACAACAGTGCCTGAGAAAAATGGCTTTGCACCTAAAGAGACAAGAGAGGTAGAAACATAAAAAGGCACTAAGAGCAACGCTTAGGCCGGAGGTGGGTCATCCAAGAATCAAAAGGGGACCAAGAAAACAGGACAAGAGGTCCTGACACTCACATAGGATGATCTTACTGAGATCGCGAACATAGTTACCTCTGTGACAGAAGACCGATGGACATACATGGAGGTTCAATATAAATCAACTCTGGATATTTTCAAAGTCGGGTTGCAAGAATTAAAATTTCAAGCGAGCCAGATTTAGGAGAGCTTGATTTAGGCAATCCGAACCAGTGCGCCTATGACCGGCATGCAACCATTGGATGTGGCCTTGCCAGCATCTGGGGAGGGGCGATTTTTTCACATCCCCCTGCCAGCGATACAATGGACATGAGCCAGTGTACTCAATTTACTGGTAGACGTGATATTCATGTTAACCTTTTAGTGTTTCCTGCAGGTAAACTACATTTGCTGCACTCAGTTATTGCTGATAAAATTCATTACCAAGAAGAAACCATGCAGACACAGACCAAGGATGCACATAAGCAGGTTGTACAAGCACACCAGTAGCAGCGACAAGCTGAAGTAACATGTAGAGAACTAGAGTCCCAGCACGTTGCGCTGGAAGCCAAGATTAATCATGTGTGTCAATATATTCCAGTTGTCTCACCCACATCTATGCCCACAGAGAAGTTGGATGGATTGGTTGTTGCAGTAAAAGTTGTGCGCACAGAATTTCATACCATTCAAATAGAATATGAGCAACAAATCGTAGACCTCCAAGCCAAAGTTGCAACTAGAGACACTGCCAAAGGTTCGCCCAAAGAGAGAATCAGAGTTTAAGCAGCCACATGACAGTATTTTCATTATGGTCACCCAGTGTTACAATTCATTGAAATAGGCCATGGACATTTGGGCCTCTGTCCATAACGATTCGGTCGTGTAGCAGTTGCGCGACACACTTAATGAAAAGGAGCAGCAGTTTGAGGAGATCCAAACAGTCGCAACCACATTAGTCCTTACCCAATGACTTTCTTGTCTGCAAGAAGGCCGCAAAATTCAAAAAGAAATCACAGACTTGTGCTAAAAAGAATAGGTATTGAAGGAGTGCATGGAACCATGGGCAGAGAAAGCACTGCAATTATCCAAAATGCTTGACAACACTCTGAATATCATCTAGCATAATCAGCACAACGTAGAGATGGAAACTGAGGGACCTACTACAAATAAGATGGTTCAGCAAGCGTAGAGTGCAGCAGCGAAGAGCCTTGAGTTAGTTCTACCTCTCCATACTTATGTCAAGGCACTTCAGGCTAAGACTAAGGAGATAGCACCTTAGTGACTCAATATGAGTCATATGTTTGTGTTGGGGTCCTATTGGAGCAAGGTCCCCTAAGGCATAAGTTTTGAAGACCATTTTGTGTATTTTAGTATGTGCGCGCTACGCAAATGAAGTTAAAGGGATTTTTTTCCCTAATTTTGGACGTAATTAATCTTAAATGTAAATTGTGGGCCTCAAACCATAGTTTGAGACCATAGTATCTGCACGCTAGGCGTATTATAAATAGATAGAAGTGTGTCTAAGCTAATTAATTGTAATTAATTTAAGTTCATGATATTGACATTTTGATAGTTTATGTGTATGTAAGGGTTTTGGGTTGGGTTGAGAGGCTCATGTTGGCTATGTGCACGGAGACCTAGTCATGGTTGTGTGTAGACTCCAATGGCTATATTCGAGGAAGGTTTTTGTAAGGGTTTTGGAAATACAGTTGATGTATTGACATATCTAAAAGATAATAGAAGGACAATTTTTGCAAAGCTATCTGTGTTATGCGTCTATTTTCCTTATTGTTTATATTCGGTTAGCTCGCATTATATGTTATTGATTGCGCAAAGTTATCTGATCTATTTATGCATGATTATTGATGATTACGAGATCTGTTAAGTTTTTACAGTGTTTAAGATATAGATCTGGTTCTAATCTGTTAATTGTGCTAAAGCGAGCAGTGTTTCTACGTTTCTCTATGCATTCTCTTTAAGTCTACTATATGTTACTGCGCACATTTTCTTAAGTTCACATTGGGTTTTTCTGAGGACCACTTCATTAAATTCTATCTCAGGGTGCGGAAACCTGGTTCGAGCACCCCCCCTACTGCTTCGGGTGATACTTTGGTCTGCGTAATCATATCATTTCTGAAAGGGCCTGTAGTTGGAGGGTTTGTTGGTTTAACCATAAACTTTCAAATTGGGCCAGGACTTCTCAAGCCAACACCCACCAGCGCATTAGGGTTGAGCACGGAGCTATATCCAGTGCATGGAATCGTTGTGCTTCTGGAATGGTTTTTTCAATTTCTTCTAAAAACATATTAACATTACTCATGCCATCATAATAAGGAAAATCTTATACCTATGAGGATATGCATCGTAGGCATTTTTTCACCCGATTGCAGCAAAGCGCAAAGACTTCATGCAACCAGTTCTGCCATTTCTCCAGTTCCTCATCTTAATCTGAAAATCCTGAGGTATCCTTCTCCCAATTAGGTCTTCCATCCACTATCTGGTTGATCCAATCTTCATCTCGTGTAGTCAACTTCTAGATATGATCGACATCATCATCTTTGTGCACCGGCTCTGTATATATTTCTCCTTCTGTCAGGTCTAGGGGAACCACAACCCTGGTTCCATTACTTTCAAACACCATACTTATACGCTTGAGGTTGATGATGCTTCCCATATCAATATCCCAATCCAAACCCAACAGCGCAAGATAGGGGTCGGTATCATCAACAATCTAGATAACTTCAAAGTTGGTGAGTACCCTTACTCCTTCTATATCCACTACTACTTGCGAGACACTTCCTAATGGGATAATATTTTGTTGATTTTCCATGCGAAGTTGGATAGTGAACCACTATAACTGAGGTTCTCCCATTCACTACCAAGTCTAATTTGGTAAGATGTTCGCATCAGATCTTAGATTCAAAATGACCTGATCCATCTCGTATGCACCAATATGAGCAGTCAAGCACATTTCCCATCCAGTTCTTCTTTTATTCTTATAAATATTATTAACATCCTTCTACTCCATCCGGGTTTGTTCTTTCTCTGCATAGTTGTCTATTAATGCTTGGATTTTCTCGATTTCTTTCTTATTGCGCAAAAATTTAATACAAGCCGATAGGAAGGGCTTTAGCTCTTCATCTACTTCGACCACATCCATTGGCTTGCTTGATGCTTTAGAAGTTGAGGCGCCCACCTCTGCAAAATCATTCTTCGCTTCTACAAAGGTTACATTTTCTCTTTGTAATTTGAATCCTTCATTCTTTCAGGTTCTTTTCATATCCAAATATCAATATCAGGCTTTGTCCCTTTGTCTTCACCAATGGTTTCTCCACTTCTAGTAATGATATTCACACTTAGTTCTTCTTTGTGCAGCTCAGCTCTTACCATTTGAATATTTTGAGTGGGAGTATATGGTTTCTTTTCCTACATTCTTGCAATCAAGACAAGGAAATCTTCAATAAGATGACCAAATTGTCTACAATACCTGCAAGACTGTTGTGTTGGGTTCGGACATTCGCATGGATAATGACCCACATTTCCAAAATAATAGCAGATGAGCTCCCCCCTTCCTCGACCAGCTCCTCCTCCTATTTCTTCTCCTCTACTTTCGAATCCACCACACCTAGATGGGGATGCAGGGGAGGTTGGTTCTGTGCGCATCCTATATAGATTAGCTTGGTCAATCACCAAATCAAAACTATTGCAATGTTGCTCGTCATGTCCTACTGATGAGAAAAAATTGCAGAAAGGTTGCTTGATTTCTAGAACATATTTACCAATCTTTGGGAAGAAATTTGTCCTATGCATACCAGTTACTTGAAAAATCGTGCACCTTAACGTAGGAGTTCCACTTGGTCCTAATGCACTCTTCAACGGGCTTGGTCCTCTAGTTTTTAGATAGTCATCGAATACGAGGCATTGATTCTTGTGATGCCTAGAAACTTTACATCATATACACCTATTGTGGTAAAACACAACCCCCCCCCTCCCCCCCCCAAACCCCCATTTTTGACTTATTCACTTCAAATAATGGGGACCCTTTCTATAAAATTTTTGGCTAAATGCCTTTTAATATTTTTATTAAGTTGATCATCTTACGATTTTATTATTTTTTCATTTTCTTTATATTCTTGTTTTGATTGCCTTGTTACAACCGATTTTTTATAAGCTTTTCACTGATGTTTGTTTCACCTCATTTGGTCAATTGGTTTGTAAATGGCACTCCTTTGAAGTCTAATCATTTATGTCGCCTGGGTTAAAAATGCATAAAATGTACAATATTCCATTTTTTTAATTAAATTAGTTCAATAATGTATTTAATTTAAATATTAACCCGTAGTTAGTTATTACTAACATTTTTCATTTTTTTACTTATACAGCCAAATCATAAAGCATCGAGATTTCAGTCATTTATTTCAATTTTCTATTTTCAAATAAATTACTAATCTTGTAAACTCAAAATATTAAAGTGGCTGTAGTTTAATTTTTATTTTTTCATTAAAGTGGTTGTAGTTTATTTAGGTAAATCACACTTCAGGTAATTTCATAATTTATAAAAATAAAAAACAAAAAATAAAATTACATCGCATCGGGGATTTCCAAAGGATGCATTCCTTAGAAACCCTGATGGCTTTCATTTGCCAATACTCCGATTGCAAATAAGTTAAAGGCATATGATACATTTTATTACATTGCATTGGAGGTTTTAAATAACACATTTTTAAAAACACCCGATGGCCCTCACCTCCGATATGCCGATTGCGATGCTATAACCCATGCATTTCTTTGTTTAACTTTTAACTCACTCACACGTGAGTATAAGAGGAATAGTGTAGTGTTAGTTGTTAATATTAATGTAGTGTTAGTGTTAGTGGTAGGTGTAGTATTAATTTAATGTTAGTTTAGTGTTAGTGTTAGATTATAATTAGTGTAGTGTTAGTTTAATATTAGCATAGTTTTAAGTTAGTATAGTTATTTTAATTTTAGATTTAATATTTAATATTTGAAATAATTAATTTTAAATTAATTAAATTAATTAATAGAATGTAATTAATTTAATTTAATTATAATTAATTATTAATTAGATTAAGTTGTTTATAAATAGTTAATTATAATTATTAGTTAGATTAACATTAATTAATAAATAGTTTATTAAATAATTAGTTTATAATTAACAATTAATAATGTAATTATAATTAATTAATAGATAATTAAAATTTAATTTAGAATTAGATTATAACTAAATTAGATGAATAATATAATTGCAATTAATTAGAATTAATTAATTAAATATCATAATCTAATTTAGGATTAGAATTTAATTTAAAATTTTGATTTTTTAGCCCAAGCAACAAAAATTCCAGATTTTTGGCAATTTTAATATATCAACTTTAGAGGCTCATAAATGGAGTTTTACTTAGCTAAATGAGGCCCAGGACAGCTCATTGGAAAGATAAAATGATGGAGATTATTCCTAAAGAGATTTTATTTCCAGATTTGATCATTTATTGGGTCTAAAATTCAGCAAAAAATCAAGCTACGAATTTTTAAACAAAACTAATTATCCGAGTTTTATTTTTTGCATTTTAATTTGCCACAGTTTCTTGTGAGTGCAAATTCATTCGTCTATGTTCTCATTGGCCAATTAGATTAGCATAGACATCAAAAGAAAGTTTATGTTTCCTTTTTTATTTATTTAATTAAGTTTTAATTGGATTTATTTTAATTTCTAGATTTGACATTTTGATTTTATTTTTTCATTTTAATTTTGTTTTTGATTTGTTTTTGCAGGAAAACAGTTGAATAGATGAGAAGGAGAAGCTCTCAATCAATGAGAAGACTCCAACGATTAAAGATTGAAATTTTTGAGCAATTAAAATTGGATTGGGTAGATTTTTCTTCAACAAACTCTCCTCTCAAAATTCTTTTGGAAATATTATAAATGGAAGATTGTAGAATGTGAAAAAGGGTTGCTTTCCTCTGCAATTTTAGACTTCTAAAAGCATTTCTGTAATAGGAATTTAGAGCTGTAGATGGGGAGGAGAGAAAATTTCAGATCTGGACATTATTGAAGGTTTTTCTTTATATCTTGAATTATGTATGATGGGCAGAGTTTGCATTTCTGTAGCTCTAGTTTTGAAAACAAAAATTCAAGTAATGTAAAGGATTGTTAGAGACTAGGATCAGAGAAGTGGATTCAATTAAATGGTATTTTTGGCATTTCTGTATCAAATATCAATTTCAATTTTATGATAATAAAATTTTTGTTTCATTTTATTCATATTTATGCATTTCTATTGATATGGATAATTTGTCTCAAAATTGTGATGTATCTCTATTCTTATGGATTAAACTTTGATTTCTGAGTAACTATTTATTCATAAAACTGTCTTATAAAACTGATTTATTAAATAGTAATGTGTTGCGAATTTCTTCCACATGTTATTTTTTAATTTTTGGCTTAACTGATTTGACAATCAATATCATTTTTGTGAATTTCTTCCGGAGTATTGTTGATTTATTATTTCAGTTAAATGGTCTCAATAGGATGTGTTTTAGTATTCACAAATGTCAGCTAATTGAATTTCTTCATTAGCTTGACATTAATTAAAAGCCAGATATATTTAAATTCTCATCATTTAATTATCTTGCTCTTAGTTGGGTTAGATCTATATCTACCTAATTGAGATAGGATTTAAATTAGTTTCTTTTTTGTTTGCATTACAGAATAAGTTTTCATTTAGATTAAGCTCTACATTCTTTTAATTCCTCTTCTCAAAGAGGCAAAATCTTAGTTGTGATTTGGCTAAACCCAAATCAGCTTAAGGGTCATTCTCTTGCCCGATCAGCAAGAAGAAGTGATATGATATCCCTGTCTATTGGTAGTTAAAGATACATTTTAAGCCAATAGCGATAGGGAAAAGGTAACTAGACCTAGTTAAACCAATCGGAGCCACTATCATAAACGGAAAAGGAGTTGTATTAAGGTATGGATCGGGTGATTATCCCCCAATTTTGTTGCAATGATTTTCGAGGTTTCAACATCTTTGGTGCTAGAAGGAGGGCTTGAACCTCCGTTGTCTATTGGAGTCTTTTCAATTTTAACATTTTATTTAAATCACGATGGCTCCTCTTAAACTTCCAATTTGGAGTTGTATCTATGGACATGCATCTTCCAATACTCCACCCATAGTGGTAAGACTCTTGTCTCAAGTAAAGTTTAATGGTAAGAAAAATTCTTTTTCTTTTAATCATGTCTTTCAATTTATTCAAAATGTTTAAAATTATGATTTTCAGGGAATTGATGAAGGCATTTTATGCAGAATTTTAACTCTCACATTTGCGGAAAAAGCTAGAAACTGGTGTAGAACTCTTCTGGTTGCCTCAATTCACAGCTGGGATCAATTTGATACAATTTTAATTTGTAAATTTTTTGGATATGATTATGGACAGGTATGCGATGAAATTGAACATCTACGAATATTTAAAAATGAATCTGTTAGAGATTTTAATATTCAATTTGATTTGAATTGTTTAAGATTTAAAGTTGAAGAGAAACCTACGAAAGAAGAATCACTAGATTGGTTTGAATATTTTGCTCTCTTCCTCTCATTCCCAATCCATATGAAATTACTTCAAGATTTGTTCCATCCCCTTCTAACATAAATAAGGATTCCAATATGGATGTGAAAATAAATTATGATGAATTGGTTTCACAAAGCTTGGAAAATATTTCTATCCAAATACAATAAGACAATAACAACAATTTTGGAGAAAGAGCTGCTTTGAAATCTGAAAATTACTCTGTATTAAATTCAGAAAATCAAATCGCAAATCAACACGTGCAAGCAGCAATCAAAGTGAATAATAAAATGCAAACTGCTGTACAAATTTCTGAATTTTTTCATGATTAACAAATGCCGAAAACATAGCAGCAAAGTAGCCTTCTTCAAGAAAGCATGAGTATACAAAGGAATAATCTAGAATCTGAAATTTATAGTGAACAGAACGCACAAGATTTTTCTAACAGAGAAAATTTTGAATTCATTATTTCCGATTCTCATTTTTCACTTTATCCTGATATTTTTAATGTTGGTAATTTCTCCCCTCTCGATATTAATGATATTTCAGAAAATAAAGAGGATGATCTAAATGAATTACCAATAATTTTTTATCATGATAGAAAATTAATTAATGATCATTCTTCTGGCATTAACGAACATGAGCTAAATATTACTACTTGTCTCAATTCATTGAATAAAATGGAAGGGAATTCTAATGAATGTCTTGAAGTCCTTTATGATAACTACTTTGACATTGAGGATATTGATGTGTTTTCTTTACAATTGAATCCTCATGATCAAAGTCTAATCACATGTGAAAATGACGAACAATCTAATTTAGAAATTGTTGGAGTTCCCATGTTTTGGCCAGATTGGCAAGACCAAAAGATGAGACAACATCAGAACCACTTTTGGACCCTAGGATCTAGCCCTCCTGGATCCGGAGAGGGATCTCTCCATAGAACAAGAATATATGACTTTGAAGCTCAAATTGAGATATTAGGCTAGTTATGAAGCACAAAGGAGGTTTAAAATAATTTGGTTGGTTGGTTGCTGGGTTGAGTCATGAGATCATGGACTGGGAAAGCAATGGAAAGAAAGGCACAGCATAGCAGGATATTTCAGCAAAGAGGATAGGCCAAGAAAGTGCCATCCATTGGGCTATGGAGTCATGAAATGAAATTACGTGCAACAACTAGCCAAGGCTTCCAAAGGGCAAGTCATCTAATACCAAAGGATCTTCAGATTATATGGTGAGATGGAACATTAAGGAAAGAAAGTGAAAGAAGGAAAGACAACCAAATTTCTGTCTATAGATCAGGTCAGAGGTCATTTAACTCCAGAACTTCTTGGACATACTCAATGGCACCTCTCAAAAGGACGGAGGGGCAGCTTATAGATCAGACCAGAGGTCATTTAACTCCAGGTCTGCTTTAGCAGCTCCAAGGGAAAGACAGAGAAAATTTTAACAAAGGGATCTTAGAAAGGTCAGTTGGTTGCACAAGGATTCTAGTGGACATGGCTAACTCTGATCCCCAGTGTTCTCAAATATTCCAGCTTAAACCCAACAATAACATCTAAGAACCGATTCATTTAATTCATACATCATAGAGTAGGCAATATCATCCACTACACTGGTTAAATCAACTGAAGACAATTCTCAGATAGCACATAAAGTAGAAAACATTAAAGGTAGGGAGAGCAGGAAACATAGGGCACCTAACAAGGGTGAATCCTATGTTATACTTATGTTGCCTACCAGAAGAACATGAAACAGTATGAAAATGTAATAAACAGAGTTAGGAAAAACATCACCAATAGTAATAGACCAGGATCCTGTGAAATGTGCTTTGATTAATTGATGCAAAACCAGTCATGTACAATAAGCCCAATGGCTAATATAGTCTCGAATTTCTCCTCCCAGCCTATTACATACAAACTACTCTGTATTCCTCCCCAAGACTGTTCTAACAGTCAAACTGAATCCCTCTAACAGCAACAGCTGAACAACAAGACAACAACCTCAACAATACGTTCTTCTGGATTCTTATAGGAGAAAACAGAGTCGAAGAGGTAGGTGAAGATTTAAATGAAGAATTAACGCTCAGAAGAGGAGGAAGGCCGCAACTCATTCTGCTTTAAATCTGTGCATTTACTTCTGGAAATCTGGCTACAGCATTACTTCCATTTTCTGTTGACTGGACAAACTGGCGAAACAATGATGCTAGGGCCTCCGTACGGTGTAACAAATGCTTATGATAGTGTAGGACTGATTATTAGGGCAGAAAATCTTCTCAGTTGCACGGTGTATAAATAAAACTGCATGGGCGCTTTGTCCTCTGATGAAGAAAAACATCTCTGATGATGTGAAAACTCTGATGTTACCCCATACTGTGCACAGGATCTCCTGTTCGATCCTCGAGGTCTTCAAATTTGTATTTTTGCCTTCTACAGATCCCTGCAGAAGCTCATAAGTCTTCCACTCCTTGCCTCGAGCTCTCTGTTGTTTTTGTACTGTCTCTACCTGTGTGTTCCGAGCTTTAATGGCGCCGGAGAGGGTTTGTAGAATTTAAACTCTGACCTTTGACGAATTTATGGCGCAAACACCCCTCTAGACACTTCCTGTAACATCAGCTTCCGAAGGTAGCCTCTGCGCATGATCTTCTTTGATTCCTCCTTCGCTGTGACAGAGATCGCGCATCATGGCGGTCATTCCCTATTGAAAACCCTGCAAAACAGGTAAACTGGTTGAGAAAACATACATGGGGGTGGAAGATACGATGGAGATGATGGGAACAGACATGCAGAACGAACAGACGGTGGAATTGTATGGGAACACGGTGGAAACATTCATGGCATGGAGAAAGGTGGCGAAATGCAGTCGCATGCGAAAAAAATGAAATTTCAACGAAAAACATTGAAAAGGGCCCTCTAGACGAATAAATATGAATGGACGGGAAGATTGTACGGAGGGTACACGTGGTGATGATGTGGCGGAACCGGGAGACAATGGAAAAATCAACAATGTGGGAACGAATCTGGACCGTTGATCATGATGGAGATCAATGGCGGAGGGTGACGAACGGCGGGCCAGGGGTGCGGTGGAGATGGTTTAACCCGTGCGCAACTTTGTTGATTGACGACCGTAGGATGAAGCTCCCGAGATCTGACGGCTGTCGTGGATTTCGTTACGCGCCCTGAACCGAAAGATAATGCGCGGGGAGAAAGCGGTTTTTCCATCGTACAGGGGACAAGTAGCGAGCGCTGAATGGAATCGTTGGGTGCTCGGGGAAAACCACCTACCGCGCCTAAGCGGTGCGAAATAAACCAGGCAGTTTTACGCTATTGCGCGGTGGGGCCCACAGAAGCAGGTACATCCTGGACCGTTGGATTATCGTTTTAAACGGATGGCGATGGCGCAGGATGAAAAATGAACGGGGAAACACGGGGGGCATGAGGGTTAATGTTCACCGTCCAATCAACCAATATCAACGACTGCCGTCGCGCCCGATGAACCTATGGAATAGGCACCTTTGGAGCTGGTGGGTGGTTCCAGCGCGGGGTTACATGGAGGGACGAGGCGCAGGCTATGGCCGAAGGGGGCTAGGGCCCAATATATGAAATATATGATTTTTTACCCATTTTAGATGCATTTTAGGCCGAATGATGGCAACGATAGAGGAAATGAGGGAAAAAATAAGCTAATTGAAGGATAAGGGTAGGGTTTGAAAGGGGTTCCGGGGAATCTAGGGGATTAGAGGGAGAATTTTCAAAGGGGAAAGGAGGTGAAAATGAGGTGTTCTGCAGGAGTATGAGGGGAAATTTTGGTCCTATCAATATAACCAGTGATGCTTTATATGGGAAATCAGCAAAGGGGACTCACATTAGGAACAGCACAAAGAGGCTTCAAGGAGGATGGGTTTTCAGGGGAAAAGGCATTCCTTGAAGGCTCCATAATAATCTAGCCCCCAGCTTTCTTGTCAAGAATTTCATAGGGGGGCTAACAGTGGCTCCACATGGGGATGGCTTCTTCTTGAAGGAGTCAAGAAACCAGAAATAATCTTTGGAGTAGGCCAGATAACTGCTGCTCAGCGCATCCCTTTCTTTCTTCAGTTTTTAGCTGCCACAATATGTTAGATACACAAATTAGCAGAAACATTTTCCCAACCAATCTACCTACCCAACTACAATCCTAGCATTTTTTCTTTCTTTAGGGTGCATTTGAGCTAGCAGACCCTTTACATTTTTTATTTTTGAAACAGAAAACAAACCTATTCTAAATCTACCCTTATTTCTCCATGAGGCCAGATTAAACTGTTGGCCTCATATGTTTCTCTACCTACACTACTACCTGCTAGGATTAGATTGTCTAGCAGGTTTCTTCTCTACATTCTAAGACAGAAATTGAAACAACTAACTACATGCTCATAGACTGAGCTTTATTGAGCTTTTCCTACCTACCCTACTCTACTGAAATATTTACAAGTCTAGCTTACAAACATTGTCTTCCAATGCAACCAATCCATCAAATGATCCCATGGTTGGTCCTTCTTGCTCAACTCCTTGAGCATGCTGGATAGGCAAGGTAGCTCCCACTCTTTTTGTTCAATATCGGCAGCCTTGAAAATTTTACTTTCTGTCTGCAACATGCTGCTCAACAAGACCTTTGATCCTTATTCAACTGTATGCAGGAAATGTGCATAAGGATCATGAAAAGATACCTGGCTATGAATATTTGACAGGCTGGCTTCGACCAAGATCTCTTCTTCTTCCACTGGATCAAGAATGAGACTCTCTTGAGAAAGAGAATCTCCCTCATCTGCTTCACTTTCTGAACTAGAGGACTCATCATATATGGCAGTGTTGTCCTCTTGGAACTCTGATACATTCTGCTCTGATGTGCTGAGCCCAGTGAAGGGATCAATGTATTCTTGAGCAGGGGTGTATTCCTTGGCTTCCTCTTTTTCAAGAGAAGGCTCCTTGCTTTCAACCTGCTCAAAAATCTCCTCTTCATCTTCTGAAAGGAAAAACTGTTGGCTTCCAGTCTCACTGATGATCTGTGGTAAAGCAGAATGAAGATTCAAAGAATATTCATCTGCTATTATACTGTCATAGTTCTCCCCATCAGTGTCATAAATAGCCTGCATTGGCTCATTACTCTCTGGAAGTGAAAGGGATTGATTCTCCTCCCATAAATATACTAATGATGACCCTGCAAGATCGTTTTCTGTTTGGAGAGCGTCATCATCAGATAGATCAAAAATAGGGGAATCATGAATGTAAGTAATGTTACCAATCAGATATACTGGACTATCAGCAAACTTTTCTTCATTCTGATTTACATGTGAGCTTTCTGAATCTGAATCATCAAACTCATAAGATGACTGGGCAAGAGTGTGTGTTCTATAAAAGACCTCCGAGGTGGACTGTTGATTTAATATCCGTTCTATCTCTACTTCTGTCAAAAGAGGGGCTTCCCTTTCATCATGGACAGAAGAACAACAGTCCTCTTTCTCTTGCGTTGGCTGACTGGGAGAAGAGGTGTTCTCTTGAGCCTCTTCTTCCACATCAGACCCTGCCTCCTCCATGTGGTCTCTTGTTTCCCCAAGGCAGTGTTCCTTATCAGCTTGTGCTATTAGGTCCTGATCTTCTCTGGTCAGCGTAACACAAGACATAGGTAAGCAATCAAGCAGTTCCGGATCACTTTCCTCTTCGTCTTCTGTAGATTCTTGAGCATCATACATGTCTTGCTCATCATCTAGGTCTTGATTTTGTTCTTGTTCTGGGAGATGCATGGGCTGCTTGAAGTAATCATCACTTGCATTCAGGTTAGCCATGTACATATCCAGCACTTTACCAAACGTTTCTGTTAATTCGTTTAACTGATTATACAGAGCATCATACTTTGTATCTATGTCCATGTTTGGATTCATGCTTATGCAAATAAGTCTACTGCTTCTTCTAAACCAGTTCAGAGTCTTCTACCAGTGGATTCATTTGGTCTTTTGGGAGTTATGGAGTGTGGAGTCGCCAGGTGGATGAATTTGACTGTTCGGGGCAGGCTGCTGTCCACCATCAGCAATAAAAATCCAATCTAAAGGCAAAGTGGTCTATCCCCAGTGGAGTCGCCATTATGTTGGAGTTCCCATGTTTTGGCCAGATTGGCAAGACCAAAAGATGAGACAACATCAGAACCACTTTTGGACCCTAGGATCTAGCCCTCCTGGATCCGGAGAGGGATCTCTCCATAGAACAATAATATATGACTTTGAAGCTCAAATTGAGATATTAGGCTAGGTATGAAGCACAAAGGAGTTTTAAAATAACTTGGTTGGTTGGTTGCTGGGTTGATTCATGAGATCATGGACTGGGAAAGCAATGGAAAGAAAGGCACAGCATAGCAATGTTTCAGCAAAGAGGATAGACCAAGAAAGTGCCATCCATTGGGCTATGGAGTCATGAAAGGAAATTACGTGCAACAACTATCCAAGGCTTCCAAAGGGCAAGTCATCTAATACCAAAGGATCTTCAGATTAGATGGTGAGATGGAACATTAAGGAAAGAAAGTGAAAGAAGGAAAGACAACCAAATTTTTGTCTATAGATCAGGTCAGAGGTCATTTAACTCCAGACCTACTTGGACATACTCAATGGCAGCTCTCAAAAGGATGGAGGGGCAGCTTATAGATCAGACCAGAGGTCATTTAACTCCAGGTCTGATTTAGCAGCTCCAAGGGAAAGATAGAGAAAATTTTAACAAAGGGATCTTAGAAAGGTCAGCTGGTTGCACAAGGATTCTAGTGGACAGGGCTAACTCTGATCCCCAGTGTTCCCAAATATTCCAGCTTAAACCCAACAAGAACATCTAAGAACCGATTCATTTAATTCATACATCAGAGAGTAGGCAATATCATCCACTACACTGGTTAAATCAACTGAAGACAATTCTCAGATAGCACATAAAGCAGAAAACATTAAAGGTAGGGAGAGCAGGAAACATAGGGCACCTAACAAGGGTTAATCCTATGTTATACTTATGTTGCCTACCAGAAGAACATGAAACAGTATGAAAATGTAATAAACAGAATTAGGAAAAACATCACCAATAGTAATAGACCAGGATCCTGTGAAATGTGCTTTGATTAATTGATGTAAAACTAGTCATGTACAATAAGCCCAATGGCTAATACAGTCTAGACTTTCTCCTCCTAGCCTATTACATACAAAATACTCTGTATTCCTCCCCAAGATTGTTCTAACAGTCAAACTGAATCCCTCTAACAGCAATAGCCGAACAACCGGACAACAACCTCAACAATACGTTCTTCTGGATTCTTATAGGAGAAAACATAGCCGAAGAGGTAGGTGAAGATTTAAATGAAGAATTAATGCTCAGAAGAGGAGGAAGGTCGCAACTCATTCTGCTTTAAATCTGTGCATTTACTTCTGGCAATCTGGCTGCAACATTACTGCCATTTTCTGTTGACTGGACAAACTTGCGAAACAATGATGCTAGGGCCTCCGTACATTGTAACAAATGCTTCTGATAGTGTAGGACTGCTTATTAGGGCAAAAAATATTCTCAGGGGCATGGTGTATAAATAAAACTACATGGGCGCTTTGTCCTCTGATGAAGAAAAACATCTCTGATGTTACCCCATACTGTGCATAGGATCTCCTGTTCGATCCTCAGGGTCTTCAAATTTGTACTTTTGCCTTCTACAGATCCCTGCAGAAGCTCATAAGTCTTCCACTCCTTGCCTTGAGCTCTTTGCTGTTTTTGTACTGCCTCTGCCTGTGCGTTCCGAGCTTTAATGGCACTGGAGAGGGTTTGTAGAATTTAAACTCTGACCTTTGATGAATTTATGGCGCAAACACCCCTCTAGACACTTCCTGTAACATCAGCTTCCAAAGGTAGCCTCTGCGCATGATCTTCTTTGATTCCTTCTTCACTGTGACAGAGATCGCGCATCATGGCGATCATTCCCTATTGAAAACCCTACAAAACAGGTAAACTCGTTGAGAAAACATACATGGGGGTGGCAGATACGATGGAGACGATGGGAACAGACATGCAGAATGAACAGACGGCGGAATTGTGTGGGAACACGGTGGAAACATTCATGGCATGGAGAAAGGTGGCGGAATGCATTCGCAGGCGGAAAAAATGAAATTTCAACGAAAAACATTGAAAAGGGCCCTCTGGATGAATAAATATGAATGGACGGGAAGATTGTACGGAGGGTACACGTGGTGATGATGCGGCAGAACCGGGAGACAATGGAAAAGTCAACAGCGTGGGAACGAATCTGGACCGTTGATCATGGTGGAGATCAATGGCGGAGGGCGACGGACGGCGGGCCAGGGATGCGGTGGAGATGGTTTAACCCGTGCGCAGCTTTTTTGATTGACGACCATAGGATGAAGCTCCCGATATCTAACGGCTTTCGTGGATTTCGCTACATGCCCTGGACCTAAAGATAATGCGAGGGGAGAAATCGGTTTTGCCGTCATACAGGGGACAGGTGGTGAGCGCTGAATGGAATCGCTGGGTGCTCAGGGAAAACCACCTACCATGCCTAAGCGGTGCGAAACAAACCAGGCAGTTTTACGCTATTGCGCAGCGGGGCCCATAGAAGCAGTACATCCTGGACCGTTGGATTATCGTTTTAAACGGACGGCGATGGCACGAGATGAAAAATGAATGGGGAAACATGGGGGGCATCGGGGTTAACGTTCACCGTCCGATCAACCAAGATCAACGGCTACCGTCGCGCCCGATGAACCTATGGAATAGGCACCTTTGGAGCTGGCGGGTGGTTCCAGCGCGGGGTTACATGGAGGGACGGGGCGCGGGCTATGGCCGAAGGGGGCTAGGGCCCAATATATGAAATATATCATTTTTTACCCATTTTAGATGCATTTTAGGCTGAATGATGGCAACGATAGAGGAAAAGAGGGAAAAAATAAGTTGATTGAAGGATAAGGGTAGGGTTTGAAGGGGGTTCCGGGGAATCTAGGGGATTAGAGGTAAAATTTTCAAAGGGGAAAGGGGGTGAAAATGTGGTGTTCTGCAGGAGTATGAGGGGCAATGTTGGTCCTAGCAATATAACCAGTGAGGCTTTAGATGGGAAATCAGCAAAGGGGACTTACATTAGGCACAGCACAAAGAGGCTTCAAGGAGGATGGGTTTTCAGGGGAAAAGACATTCCTTGAAGGCTCCACAATAATCTAGCCCCCAGCTTGCTTGTCAAGAATTTCATAGGGGGGCTAACAGAAATTGTTCAAAATATTTATCATTTTCAAACAAATAATCATACTTATGATTTCAGCATTCAAGAAACCATTCCAATCTATAATTTATATAATGATCAAGATCACGTTCCTACTCATAATCATACCCTTCCCTCTAATTCACAAATGGGTATCAACAATCACTCTAATTACATTATTCTACCCAATTCTTGTGAAGATAAAATTGTTTTATATCAGTCTCAATTGTGTTGTAACAATAATTGTAACACTAGTGTAAAATATGATTCAATTTTGTTATTATTTCAACATTTATTTTTAACTTTAGATTTATTTTCTGTTTTTAGTGTTAAAATTTTAGATACTTTATGCTGGCATATTGAGCAGCTCAATATTGAACACTCAATTGATGCATTGCCTCAATGGATAAATGAAGATTCAAATTATAATAGTGAACATCCAGAATTATTAAACTTTCAATTTCAAATGATGTTCATTCCTTATCAGTCACTTATTTCTTCTCAAAAGCAGTACCAACAAGCGAGTTTATTTTCACAATATGACCAGCAATCTAATTCAATTAATAATCTTTTGTTGGATTTATCAGAATCCCATCCATTTTTCATTGATCAGTTTGAAATACATTTGGAAATATTTCCTTCATGGAAGATCGTTAATAATTTATCACTTAATCATAACACTAACAAAATCACACATGCCATTGTTGCTGAAAGATCATTTCTACAACCTGGCATGTCATCTTCTCTTTCAAACCTCTCCCACTCAATAATGGAAATCCATCCATATTTCTATGATCCAATTGAAATTCAGTTAAAAAGTACATTTCAAGAGAAGGTAATGGTGAGAAATCTACTATTAATAAAGATACATTCTGCTTTCAGATTTAGTTTTTGTAGTTTAATTATATTTTCATTTTTACTAATGTTTGACATGTACATACATGCAAGAATTAAAATGATTGCATGGCTTCATTGGAAGTATGACTATACCTAGTCATGTTTCCTTCATTAAGTTAGAAATATGAATAGATTAATTTTCTTTTATGTTTCCATTAATTTCATTATTTTAGATTTTCAATAAAACAAGTAATGAATCCAATTTCTTTTTGGCATCCATTTCAATTATAGAGAAGTAGACTTGATCATTTGAAAAGCTCCTGAATTATCTGATCATACTTATTTTTCAAAATTCATAACATTGATCATACATGAAGAAATTCCAAAAAAATTCTATCACTTGACAATTTTTTTATTTACGAGTAATTCTAAGAACTCATTTTTACTACTCTTGTCTTCTAATGTAATTTTGGAAAGGATGAAATCATTAATTAGCATTTTAGATTAAACAAAAAATGTTGAACTTGTGCAAATTTTGAGGAAAATTGGGAGAACTTGAAGCTTCAAAAAAGGTAAAATTTACCGTAAATTTTCTTCCAGGTACGCATTTACAAGTTCATTTTCATCTATTAATAGTTTATCTTTTCCTTAGTTTATTTTTTATTCTTTTTCTGTTTTATTTGTAGGTTTTCATTTGTTTCCAAAACTTGAAGTAAGCCGCAAACCCATTTCAAATTTGCAACAGGTTCAGGGAAATCCTATTTGTGAGTCATTAGAATTTGAAGCATTCTTTAATTTTGCTTTCATTCATTTAAAAAACCCAATTGAAAACAATATCGCAAGATTCATATCAGAAATGTTTCAACTTGATTTTCATATTTCTGATGCAAAACCTCCGATGTGTTACCTCATTCAATTTTTCATAAAATACCATATCGCATTTCGCATCTCACAGGTTTTCAATTGAATATATTTCCATTATCTTGAATCACCGATCTCTGATAATAAACTTTACCAATATTGTGATATACACATAATTCGGGACCCGATATTAAATTTAAATCAAGTTCATAAGAAATATTGCATTTGTTCAATCGCAATAGTGGTAGGGTCATAATTTTAAAAGCACTGATGTCTCGGACCTGATGCGATATTAAACTTTCATAATAGAATTATCGGGCTCATTCTCCATCGCATATCGGCATATCATATTGTTACATCATGCACTTAATTTTTCCGATCGCCGAGAGCCATATCATTCATCCCATTTCACAAAATTATGGAAGAATAAGTTTAACATATTCATTTTTCAAAACTCCGATGCAATCAAACGCAAAATCACATATCACATCGGGATGAATTCGAAAGTTTGTTTTTCATCGCAAAAGTTCTGATGCGATAGATCAAATCGCAAAATCACATTAAACATAAGGTTGATCTTTCCATTTTGAGAGTTCCGATGCAATGAACCCAATCAGGAAATCGAAAATCGGGGAAATCACATTTTAATATATTCATTTGCAAAAAACTCTGATGCGATAAAGTTCAAATTGCAAACACAAATTATTAAATTCAATTAGTTAAGGGTTAACTTTGAAAAACCTTTGATGCAATAAGTCCAATCGCAAATCGTAAATCGGGAGGAAAACCAAATACATCCTTGTGCACTCATTTTAAAAGTTGTGATGCGATAACTCATCGTCGATTTCTCATCGCTATCGATTTTCATTAATCGTCGATTGCTCATCGCTTATCACTTTTCATTAATCATCGATTTCTCATCGCTTATCGTTCTTTGCTCATCACCGATTATTATAACCATTGCATCGCTGTTATCGCAAGAATCATATTGGCATTTCCAACATGACTATTTTCCAATATTCCAATATGCTGATATTGATGTCACTCATCGCATTTTTGATGTTCATGCCGAAAGCCATGTCATTCATCACATTGCCAATATCCCAATCGCTTCATCGCATTTTTATTCATGGACATACTATTATTCCAAATCTGCGATGCGCAATGTGCAATGTACAAAATACAAATCGCAAGATGCGGTGTGCGATGTGCAATTTGCAAAATGACTATCCCCAATCCTAAATATAACATTTCTTCAATGATATGATCGCTCCATCTCATCACACATATTCTTTTCACATGATCTCATATCGACAATTTGCTACTGCAACCCCCGATGTGATAAATTCCAATGAATACCTCTACATGCAATACGCATCATCCGATAAGGCATTGTGTTAATTTAAAGAAATCTTGGGTAACCGCTATGATACTAAAGCGATTGATGACAAATTTGCAGCATATTGAACAAATCATTTTAATTTTTCATATATTTCAATTTTAAATAATTCCATAATTAGATATGAAATTCAAGACCTCTCTATTTTAAATTTCATTATCTTAAATTTGGTCTTAATTTGGTCTTAATTCTGAACAATTTATAAAATCATGGAATTTGTATCAAACTTATAATATTTTGAGAATATTCATCACTGCAAATTTTTAATCTCATTTCTGATGAATTTGTTTTAATTTCAATTCCCTTGAACACAAAGCATTCTGTTTTTACATTTTACTGCTTGCTTTAGTTTAAATAAAATAAATAATGATTTTGGGTTATAAGATTTTGGTTAGTTTGCCTTCTTCATATTTTTAATGTCAACTATAAGAAGAAGTCAGCTAGTATTGGAGAAATTGATACCTTCAGGTAAGATCAAATGCAATTATCCAATGGTAAGATTCATGTACCCACTTACATTAATTTCCATTTCATTAATTTAGTTTCATTTTTGTTTTTAAATTATGTTGATATAAAAATATGTTTTGCAGCTCTTCATAAAAGCTTTCAATCATCTTCCAGATCATATTTTGGAAGCCCTATGGTCTTTTCCTAGTTTTATTTCAAGAAGCAGTGATAATATTCGTTGAAACAGCTACACTAGGAAATTTCTGAACTTTTAATCTGTTTCTTTAAAGCATTCCTTTTATTAGAAAATGATTAAGATAATGATTTGAAACAAGAAGATTGATATCAGACAGAAATTTTTCATTGTGGCTGAATTTTATCATCACTGCTATCTAAAGCCTAAAACATTGACAACCCTGCAAGCTATAATTTATCTGAATCTTGACATAAGAAGGAATGATTACATGATTATTTTCTTTTACTTCATTTTGGTTGAGACATTAGTATGAACATTCTTGTTAGAGTTTGTGTTTCAAAATTTTGATTTTCCTTTCAACTTTTAAAAAATTTCTTCATTTTTTATTTTTTTCTGCTGATTTCTTTTCTCACTTTAGCTTAAAATTCTTTTCCTTTGGTTTTCAGTTTTGATTTTGGTGACTTTTCCATGATTTATATGGAAGGATTTCTTGTTACCTAACAATGGTTGGCATACATACGAAAAATTGTTAATAGTCTCTTATTAGATTTTTCTTAAATCTCTTAACAGAATTTGTTTTTCTTATTATAAAGGTAGACATACTTAAGGAAGAGATTATAAAACAAGAGAAGTTGACAAAGTATCATGAAATCTGAGAAATTTCTTTTTCATCAAAATTGTAATTATTTTGAGATTTCAATATTTTATTAAGATCTTTCAAAATTCAATTATCAGTCAAGAAAAGTTATTTTTAACGAAGTAAAGACACTTTACAACAAAGCACTTTTAACTCTAAAATTGTCATTCTGAACTCTTAAGGAGTTAACGATTCTCCCTATTTAAAAGAGTTCTATTTTTCTAGAGTGTAATCCACAAATATATTTAAACTTAAAAGATAAGAGGTCTCATCACGAGCCTGCTTACCATGATCATAGGGGAAAAATAGGCTAACATTACCAACACTGCTAAACAAACCAGGGTAATGGCTTATGATTGCAAACAATTATAAGACAAGGGGTCTCATCACGAGCCAGCTTGTTCAGTCCAATTATAACCAATGAATGGCATTGTTAACTATCTGGCTACCAAACCAGGACAATGGCTTTTAAGGACTTAAAAAAATAAATAAATAAAAACAAAAATAAAAAATAAAACATATATAAATGGATTTATCTCTAGGTCAATAATTCTTAAATAGATAGGATTATGAATCATTCATGATTAAAAGGTAACCCTGTCGAGACTATAGATGTTTGCTGGCAGCAGTGGCTTTACTTGTGACAAATGAGTACATTTTAAAAGCTAAGTTGTAAAGTGACCCCTGCTTTATATCTACAACTAATTAAGGACTTATATAGAGTTATGAAATATTTTAATTTATGAGGAATTTTAAGAAAATTACAGTAAGATGATTATTTCTTTTATTCAGACTAATGAACCTAGTCAAACATTCCAAAAATAATTTTCTCTTCTTTAATTATTTTACTTTAATTTTAGGAAAATTTCATTCATATAAAACAGAGATAACTAGTTCTTCTTCTGTGTGTCGCCAATTGTTATGGTAAAACACAACCCCCCCCCCCCTCCCCAATTTTTGACTTATTCACTTCAAATAATGGGGACCCTTTCTATAAAAATTTTGGTTAAATGTCTTTTAAGATTTTTATTAAGTTGATCATTCTAAGATTTTATTATTTTTTCATTTTCTTTAAATTCTTGTTTTGATTGCCTTGTTACGATCGATTTTTTATAAGCTTTTCATTGATGCTTGTTTCACCTCACTTGGTCAATTGGTTTGTAAATGGCACTCATTTGAAATCTAATCATTTATGTCGCCTACGTTAAAAATGCATAAAATGTACAATATTTCATTTTTTTAATTAAATTAGTTCAATAATGCATTTAGTTTAAATATTAACCTGTAGTTAGTTATTACTTACATTTTTCATTTTTTTACTTATACAGTCAAATCATAAAGCATCGGGATTTCAGTCATTTATTTCAATTTTCTATTTTCAAATAAATTACTAATATTGAAAACTCAAAATATTAAAGTGGTTGTAGTTTAATTTTTATTTTTTCATTAAAGTGGTTGTAGTTTATTTAGGCAAATCACACTTTAGGTAATTTCATAATTTATAAAAATAAAAAACAAAAACAAAATTACATCACATCGGGGATTTCCAAAGGATGCATTCCTTAGAAATCCCAATGGCTTTCATTTGTCGATACTTCGATTGCAAATAAGTCAAAGGCATATGATACATTTTATTACATCGCATCAGAGGTTTTAACTAACACATTTTTAAAAAACACCCGATGGCCCTCACCTCCGATATGTCGATTGCGATGCTATAACCCATGCATTTTTTTTTTTGACTTTTAACTCACTCACACGTGAGTAGAAGAGGAATAGTGTAGTGTTAGTTGTTAATATTAATGTAGTGTTAGTGTTAGTGGTAGGTGTAGTATTAATTTAATGTTAGTTTAGTGTTAGTGTTAGATTAAAATTAGCATAGTGTTAGTTTAATGTTAGGATAGTTTTAAGTTAGTATAGTTTAGTGTTAGTTTAGTTATTTTAATTTTAGATTTAATATTTAATATTTGAAATAATTAATTTTAAATTAATTAATATAATGTAATTAATTAAATTAAATTATAATTAATTATTAATTAGATTAAGTTGTTTATAAATAGTTTATTAAATAATTAGTTTATAATTAGTAGATAAGTAAAATTTAATTTAGAATTAGATTATAGCTAAATTAGATGAATAATATAATTGTAATTAATTAGAATTAATTAATTAAATATCATAATCTAATTTAGGTTTAGAATTTAATTTAAAATTTTGATTTTTTAGCCCAAGCAACAAAAATTTCAGATTTTTGGCAATTTTAATATATCAACTTTAGAGGCTCATAAATGAAGTTTTGCTTGGCCAAATGAGGCCCAAGATAGCTCATTGGAAATATAAAATGATGGAGATTATTTCTGAAGAGGTTTTATTTCTATATTTGATCATTTATTAGGTCTAAAATTCAACAAAATATCAAGCTACGAATTTTTAAACAAAACTAATTTTCTGAGTTTTATTTTCTGCATTTTAATTTGCCACAGCTTCTTATGAGTGCAAATTCATTTTTCTATGTTCTCATTGGCCAATTAGATCAGCATAGACATCAAAAGAAAGCTTATGTTTCCTTTTTTATTTATTTAATTAAGTTTTAATTGGATTTATTTTAATTTCTAGATTTGACATTTTGATTTTTATTTTTGCATTTTAATTTTGTTTTTGATTTGTTTTTGCAGGAAAGCAGTTGAAGAGATGAGAAAAATAAGCTCTCAATCAATAAGAAGACTCTAGCAATTAAAGATTGGAATTTTTGAGCAATTAAAATTGGATTGGGCAGATTTTTCTTCAACAAACTCTCCTCTCAAAATTCTTTTGGAAATATTATAAATGGAAAATTGTAGAATGTGAGAAAGGGTTGCTCTCCTCTGCAATTCTAGACTTCTAAAAGCATTTCTGTAATAGGAATTTAGAGTTGTAGATGGAGAGGAGAGAAAAATTCAGATTTGAACATTATTGAGGGTTTTTCTTTATATCTTGAATTCTGTATGATGGACAGAGTTTGCATTTATGTAGCTCTAGTTTTGAAAACAGAAATTCAAGTAATGTAAAGGACTGTTAGAGACCAGGATCAGAGAAGTGGATTCAATTAAATGGTATTTTTGGTATTTCTGTATCAAATATCAATTTCAATTTTATGATAATAAAATTGTTGTTTCATTTTATTCATGTTTATGCATTTCTGTTGATATAGATAATTTGTCTCAAAATTGCGATGTATCTCTGTTCTTATGGATTAAACTTTGATTTCTAAGTAACTATTTACTCAAAAATATGTCTTATAAAACTGATTTATTAAATATTAATGTGTTGCGAATTTCTTCCACATGTTATTGTTTAATTTTTGGCTTAACAGATTTGACAATCAATATCATTTTTGTGAATTTTTTCCGAAGTGTTGTTGATTTATTATCTCAGTTAAATGGTCTCAATAGTTTGTGTTTCGGTATTCATAAATGTCAGCTAATTGAATTTCTTCGTTAGCTTGACATTAATTAAAAGCCAGACATATTTAAATTCTCATCATTTAATTATCTTGCTCTTAGTTGGGTTAGATCTATATCTACCTAATTGAGATAGGATTTAGATTAGTTTCTTTTTTGTTTGCATTATAAAATAATTTTGCATTTAGATTAAGTTTTACATTCTTTTAAGTCCTCTTCTCAAAGAGGCAAAATCTTAGTTGTGGTTTGACTGAACCCAAATCAGCTTAAGGGTCATTCTCTTGCTCGATCAACAAGAAGAAGTGATCTGATTTCCCTGTCTATTGGTAGTTAAAGATACATTTTAAACCAATAGCGATAGGTAAAAGGTAACTGGACCTAGTTAAACTAGTTGGAACCACTATCATAAACGGAAAAGGAGTTGTATTAAGGTCCGGACCGAGTGGTTATCCCCCAATGTTGTTGCAACGATTTTCAAGGCTTCAACAACACCATACATCTGTGCATACCTCATTTCCTTTATCTTTGCACGGACTCTATATTTCTAAGTGCATTTCCTCTAACTGGCTTTGGATCTGTTGGGCCTCTATTTCACAACTGGTACCAGTGAGGATTCTAGCCTCATCACAGTCTCTACAGCTTCAGTCTATGTTGCAATCTTCTGCTAACTCAAGGGCTGGAGCAGATGCAGCAGTAGCATGACAATGAAGCACTCTTTGTGTTGTGTGTCATCAATAGTAAATCCTCCATATCTGATGGTGCACTTCATCTATTGTTCCGCCTCCCGCATGGATTCATTTAATTCTTAGTGAATCTCCTTCAACTCAGTTATGCATTGAGCATATGATTTTGACTTTTTGAGTTGTTCCTTCAATGCAACCTATGGATTATCAATTATTGCATTAAGGTTCATCGCCACATACCTTATGTACCAATCCAGTGCATGAGCCAATTGTGCTTTCTTAACATCCTCATTATTAATTTGTTATGTTTTCAATATAGAATTTGTGACAAACCAGAATTGATCCACACCTTCATTCCCAATACCACATAAATTAGGTAACTTCATGGAAGCATCCATATCAGTGTTTGGTGGTGGAGGTGGAGGTGGAGTGGATGAATTATTAACGCGATGTGAATATGGGAGTGGAGTGGATGGGAATGGAATTAAAGCCAAATTTCTTACTTCTTCACGCGCAAATTCACTTGGGATACTTGTTTGATATTCTTCGTCACTATCATATTTACCTTTGAGAGGACTATAAATAAAATCTTCTTCTATGTCTACTCTGTAAGTCCTTTCGCTATGCATAGCACTTCCAGAACCTCTACACATGTAGTTAAATGGACCTCTTCAAGACATTCACTCAATGTTTTTGCACAGAGTACCATTTTCACACATGAGCATTTTAATCCACAATTTTAGTGAGTGCGAGAACTTACCTCTAGGACCATTGAAAAACCTTCTTTCATCCTCATAATATGATACAAAGGTATCAATAGAAAATTTAGTCACAAATCCTCCCAACACACTTTCAATCCAGTGATATACCACGTGGGTGATATTGTTACTATATTTCTCTAATTTTTGCACCTGTTTTGGGGTCCACTTGGTGATTTCATCGCCCTTTACGCAGGTCCGGAATTCAGTAAGCCGAGACAACCACTCTTGCATATCGGTTGCAAAAGAAGCAAAGAAAATTTCATGGACCTCAGTATAGATATACATTTGTTCCCACTCTTCGAGAGACAATTTAGAGCTTCTATTTTCTTGGATTTAAAATTCACTCACCTTCTTATTCATTCAATATTGTAGTTTGTTTTCGTCGGTTTCCAGAACATAAAATCTCCCTCAAAAATTATCCTAGTCTCGGAAACGGGCCCATTTGTCGGCTTAAGGGGTCCTAACCTAGGTTTAGTGTATTTTTGCAACCAACAAACCCTCCAACTACTGGCCCTTTTGGCAGTGATCTTCTTACGCAGACCATAGTCTCACCTGAAGTAGTATGGGGGGGTGTCGAAACCAAGTTTCCCCACCCTAAGGGATATTTTTATGTGGAAAAAATAATCAGAATTATTGCATATAATATAACATATTTTTTCACGCTTAGTCAATGGTAAACATAACTAACACTTTCAAAAATTATCACAGAATACTTCGATATAATTTCGTGCGCAGTAGTTAATTGTACTTCATTAAGATCTAATTATTTAACCTAGACTGGTACTTGCACATAGATGAAATTAACCTATTCACTAAATTAAATATGAAACGATCGAACAGATTCAGATCTACAACAGATAACAGATAATCTAAGACAGTAAATCACATAAGAGTCTGAGTTCGCCAAAAATTTCTTCTTTATTAAGAGATTTGCAATTCAGTACAATATATCTTTTTGTGCACACAACAATAGATTTTTCACACAGCTCAGGACTTAGTTCTCCACGCATGTAGCCAACAGGAGCCTTTCTACCCAGATTAAAAACCCAGACTAACAAACTCACATAACCAAAACCGATCCAATATTTCATGATCTCCTTCTTTACTCGACTCTTACATATTTATATTATCCAAAATGCACACATACCATGGTTTGAGACTCATGGTTTTCCCTTTAACCCTTTAAAATAGTTAAGGGACTTTGACCCTCCTCAAAGTCCCTTTGACCATCTTCGTGCAGCGTGTAATAAAAAACTTAAACAAAAGTAAACCAAAAATTACCCCAGCGGACCTTGCTCCAACACTTCCCTCAGCTCATAGTTTTAGGTCATATAGTATACATGAATAGGAAAGGAAATAGGGGTAGGAATAAAAAAGAAATAAATTAAAAAATTACTTATGTGAGAAACAAGACCCAATGATATGTCAACCTTAGTTGATTGACCTTCATAAATGATAGCATTTGGAAAGTAGAGTCTCAAGCCTTAGTAGGACCCTGACCGATATCCTTAAAATGATCCACTACTGATACCACTATTGTAGCAGAATCCTCTGTTGCGGCGGAAGTTGAGATTCATGATAAAATTTTGGGATCAAAAGAAATTTTTCCATCATCATCAGTTGAATATCCTGATATTCCTGACAAGAGTGAGGGTTACTCCTGTAATGCAAAAGAGGGAGGAGTTGAAATGAGTGACTTAAATTTCTAACCTCCTAAACAAGAGCCTCCTTGAACATCAATATCAATGGGAGAAAGTATGATACCTGAAGTAGGTAGTGTTGTAAGACCTAGACATGGTCCAGAATCTCAAAATCATACTGGTCTATTTTAGTTAGCACCTCCTGATTTTGGAATCCCAAGGGGATATTGGAAAATATTTGACCAAATGGAAGAGTAAACACATCAACCACGTTGAATTAAACCATCGAATTTCCTATTGTTGATCCACAAGAAAATGCACCCATGAAATCCATACCACTCAAAGGTCTTCCTAACTTTCATGGATTGGATTTAGAAGACTTGGATGCATTTTTGTTTGAATTTGATGTTTTGTGCCAAAGACATGAATATACCACCGATCAGGAAAAAAAAAATATATTCCCCTCTACCTTTAAGGGAGAAACATTACGATGGTTTATGGGATTAGGAGGTGGTACCATTAATTATTGGGATGATATAAAGGAAGCCTTTTTTAAAAAGTACTAGGATTATTGTCAATCCAAATATTTAAAAGAATAAATATTCAATATCACTTACAAAGAGGATGAGACTTTAGAACAATACATAGAAAGGTTTTAATATAATCTCCAAAGGTTGCCATACACTACCATTCCTAAAGACGTATTAAAAACTTCCCTTATTATACGAATGAAAGATGAATGGATATAAACAATCAATTTAATGGGGTAGGGGGTATTTCTAAGGAAGAATATGATGATATTTCTAAATTATGTATCAGGTGCAAGGACTAAGCATGGAGTATGAGACCCTATGAGGAGAGCTAGAAAGACTATAGGTGGAGGATTCATTCAGTTGGAAATCAGTAATTTGTTAGAAAATTTTAAAATTGATATTTTGAGTACCTAGTGTTACACCATTTTTTGGTCATCTAACCTACTATCATTAGATGGACCCAAGTACACCATGTAAGACCAATTTTACCCTAAGTAAATTTGCTTTCACTATGTAAAATAACTTAATAAAAACACATTTATTAGGTTGTTTATGGTCTAAACAGGAAACCCCAAAAGGAAATATTAAACAAACCTATATTTGTTTGATTTTCCTCAAGGAATAATTAATTAAACAATAATTTAATTATTATTCCTGGTCATGTTTAACCCAAAACAAAGTAATTAATTAGATAAATCCTTATTTATATTATTATTTTCTAGGAATAATTGTTTAAATCTTATTTAAATAATATTCCTTGTTAAATATGACTAAATCACCCATAAATAATTAAATAAATCATTATTTATTTGATTATCCTTCAACCACTTTCTTAAAATGATAAATAAATCATTTATTTATTTATTATTCACAAATAAAGGGATTTGACCCAAGTCAAATACTTTTTCCCTCCAACAAATATAATAAAATATTCCATAAAAGGTGGATCTAGATTTGGTTAATGTTATTTTAATCATGCACCAAGATCTAGAATGACCCAATATTTTGTTATAAATAAGAGGGTTTTTTCCTACCATTCTTCACCTTTTGTTGCCTATTAGATCACTCTGGATCTAAACTCTTGGTCTGACTTTGAGCCATTATCATTGTCATATTTTCCATTATTTGCTGTGTGAGCTCCCTTTGAGTTCTATCTTTGTCTGGGTTTTCTACACCAACAGGAGAGAGAAATGTTAGATCTGAAGTGCTGAGGACTTCCAAGAACCCATCCCATTGAGGAGAATTGGAAACACCTTCTTGTTTTCCTCCCAGGTGCCCTTAATACAAAAATTCTTTCAAAAAACATTGTTCTTGTCTTGTCTATTGGATGTATGGAGCAAAACCTTGTTTTTACTGCTTAATGTCTCTTTATGCATAGATCTGGTTTTTGCAGCACTTGTCTTGATCAATTAACTGCAGATCTGAAGATATTGGCAGCCATATTTTATGTTAGGGCTATAAGTTATGCGTAGCTAAAGTGGTATTTTTTCGTACGCTTCGACAAAAGATTCATACTAACACCTAGACCACACAACTTGATGTTTCGTAGATGAAACAAAAACATGTAGAGGAAGAACAATCATTGAAAATTTTTTGTCTGCTTTGTCTCTAGAAACATGGTGGAAAGGAATTTCCATTGGATGTGGTTGAAGTCTATACCATTTTTTCAAAATATCATTCAACAAATCATTGTTTATTCCTCTCGGGATTAAAATTTATTTTTAAGAAAGTGGGGTAGGAACCTGAACCAATGTATCTTATGTCCTAGCGGAGAAAATGGAAATATCAACCTCCAGGTATGTCCCAATATTCTTCTATGTATATTTATGGTCAATACAATCAACAATAATATCCTAAACCCACCTGGAAAAGTTAACAATATCCTGGCACATCCTGGAAAAACCAAAAATATTCTGCACCATCCTAGCACCAAATCAACCATACCTAGGATCCACATGGGGAAAACCAACCATAATTTGGGCCACCCTGGAAAATTCCAAAAAACACACAATACCCTCCCCAATGGTTGAATCAAGCATCTCAATAGCCAGTATGGCCTCAAAATTGGAACTGCCCTTCTGGTCTTGTTAATCAACCACTAGGGGTGTTACCTCAGTCACAAAAACCATCAGCACAACCACAACTTCAACTGCCTTTGAACACTCCACCACTGCTACACCCATAACTTCCCACACAACCAAATCCAAACCCAAATAAAAGACATGTTCAACTTCTAGAAATATCAAATACTTTTGATTATTTTCTTCCCTCTCTAGAATGTAATGAAATCCAATTGAGATCGGAGCAGATAATCCCTATAGAAAACCATTTAATAATTTCTAAGAAATTAGAAATTGAAAATCACAATAAAGAGCAGAACCAATCTAAAAAATATTCAACAACTACAACTTATGATGGATAAGAATCACCTCCTGAACCTACCAAAAATCAAAGAGAAACTAAAGTTATAGTTGTTTCTCCTCCATTTCTAGAAATAATGACTATAGTTACTGAAATTTATTTATTACAAGAATTACAAAATATTTGTGTTAAGATTCCTCTTTTGCATACTCTCAAAGATGTGCCCATCTATGCAAAAACCATTAAAGAATTACACATTAAGAAACCTGGAAGAAAGCTTAAATACCCTCCCACTATTCATGTGATTGGAAAACTATCTTATCTAATCTTAGGGAAGCAAATCCCTATGAAATAAGATGACCCTGGAAATCCTGTAGTTATTGTTCTAGTGAGAAGCATTAGTTTCCCTAACAATCTAGTGGACTTGGGATCTGTTATCAATATCATAACATTAAAAGCATGTATTCTCCTTGGGATACATGAGTTGAGATCGACGCCTACTATGTTGGAATTAGTTGATATATTTGTAATTAAACCAGAAGGAATTTTTGAATATATCTTCATTTCAGTGGACTTTTGGGAGTACCCTACCAATTTCTTGGTTCTCAATATTAAAGACAAACTAGAAGGACATCCTCTTATATTAGGCAAGCATTGGCTTGCCACTATTGATGCATATATCGGATATTTAACTAAGAACATGAAAATTTTTAAAGGAACAACCATCAAAAGTATTACCCTTTATCCAATTGCTAAAACCAATGTGGAGTCTGGTAATCCAACATGTTTCACTCCTAATTATGAAGAAGCGAAATTGTGTCCTATCCTCACTATTGAAAAATCCCTTAGCTTTAAACAATAGATTGGTGATGATACCATTAGTAGCTTTTTTAGTTAACCATTTCTGTACAATATACAACTTGTTGAATGTTGGAATCTAAGTTATATAATGAAGCTTAAGATACCTTATGGAAGATCCCACTAGCAATCATATTCCTACAACGGTAGTTCATATTAGTGTTTACATTTAAATCGAGCCTGGTAAAACGTAAAATATCAATTCTAACCTAACTTACTCTCAATGTGAATGACTGATTCAAGTCCTTTATAACCATCAACAAGATTTTTCCTGGGATTATATAGAAATGAAGGGCATTGATCCCGAATTGTGCACACCACATCTATATAAGGAAATATTCCCACCCTATCCAACACCCTCAAAGGAGATTAAACCCACACCTTAGGGATGTAATTAAACAAGAACTTCAGAAATTGCTCGATGCTAACTTTATATATCCCATATATGAAATTCAGTGAGTTCCCCCATTAGTTTTTGTTCCTAAAAATAACAAGAAGTGCCACATATGTGTAGATTATAGGGAATTAAACAAAGCCACACAAAAATACCGCTTCCCTCTTATATTTATTGATCAAGTTATCAACACTTTGTTCAAAAAGAAATATTTTTCTTTCCTAGATGCATTCAGCAAATATATTAACCAGATTCAAATCTCTTCAAAAGACCAAGATAAAACCATATTTACTTGTCCGTGGGGGATGTTTTCATATCGAGTTCTCCCATTTGGTCTCTGTAACGCACCTACAACTTTTCAAAGAGAATTTTTTATTATATTTTATGATATGATTAAGGATGGACTTAAGCTTTACATTAATGACTTTACACTTTATGGTGATGAATTTTTAGAAGCCACGAATAACCTATAAAAAATCCTCATCAGATGTATATTAACTAGGTTATGCCTTAGCCATGAAAAGTGCCATATGTTGATGACAGAAGGTGTGGTATTGGGACACTTCATCTCTGTTGTAGGCATCCATGTAGATCCATGAAAATTGAGGTGATTCTCTAACTCCCTATTCTGCGGACACTAAAAGAGATACGTAGCTTTCTTGGTTATGATGGTTACTATTGTTGATTTATAACACATTTTTCAAATATTTCAGCACCTTTATATATATTAACAGGGCATGTGGAATTTTATTGGACTGTCAAATTTGATCATGCTTTTACAAAGTTAAAAATACTACTATCAACAACACCAGTACTACGAGGTCCGAATGGAAATTGTCATTCCACATATCCTATGATGCATTTTCTATGGCCATAGGAGTAGTATTGGGCTAAGAAGAAGACAGTAAGTCTTATGCCATTTATTATATTAGAAAAAAATGGATGCCTATGGAGCTAAATTATACATTTTCGAAAAAATATTTTTTGGTTGTTGTCTATGTTGTTAATAAATGTCGTCACTATATTACATGCTATCCTATATTTTTATATATCGATCATTTTTATGTTAGTTATCTATATAATAAACTATTTTTTAATGGTATAATAACTCATTGGATATTCCTATTGTATAAATTAGATCTTACTATCAAATATCGGTCAGGTAAAGGGAATCTCGTTGTAGATTTCTTATCAAAGATCCTGCCTACAAATTATTCCTCTCCTATAGAAGACATATTTCTAGATGAACATCTATTCGTAGTATCTGTTAAAACTCCATGGTATGTAGATGTTACAAATTATACTGCAGCAGGAAATTTTCCTTCACAATTTTTGCCTCGCGAGAAGAAACATATTATCCAATGCAGTGATAAATTTTCTTGGATAGATGGTTATCTTTTTCACATAGGAATAGGCCTTCAAATTTGTAGGTGTATAAGAGAAGACAAGGTTTACGATATTATTAAATCCTTCCACAATGAGACCTGAAGGGTCCATTTTGTTGATAAAAGAACCAGACATAACGTGATGTATATGGCCTACTTTTGGCCCATAATATTCAAGGATGCCGAGAAAGACATTCAAAGTTGAAATAACTTCCAAATAATGGGCCATCCCATTCAGTCTGATGAAATTTCTCTTCATATCTTGTGTTAGAACCAGTTGAAAGGTGGGCTTAGATTTTGTAGGCCCCATCAACCCTCCCTCAAACCAGGAAATTGTATATTCTCATTTTTACATACTACATGACGAAGTGGGTGGAAGCGATAGTTGTTTCGAAATATATAGAGGAAGTAGTTATAAATTTCTTGTTTGAGCTCTTTGTTCAATTTTTCCTACCTACAGAACTCATCACTGATGGAGGAGCGTAATTTATATAACATAATATTTCTGCAACTCTATAGAAATACCACATTAAACATAAAGTTACCTCACCATACCATCTGCAAGAAAATGGTTAGGTTGAGTGTACGAATAAAGTTCTGAAAAATATTTTAACTATTACAGGGGCTACAAAATTCCAAGACTGAGCTTCTAAACTTCCTGAATCCTTATGGGATTATCATACCACTTGGCATAACACCGTTGGCTTCTCACCTTACCAACTTTATTATGGTAAAAATCCAATCTTTCCAACTCAATTCGAAATCAAGACTCTTAATACTACCCAAGAAGTCGTCTTGGATTTTTCATAAATGTAGAAACAATTCCTACAAGAGCTCAATGACAAAAATATATAATTCAGCATCAAAGGGCCAAATGGCATGATCGTCTCATTAAAATAAAAGCCTTTAAAAAGGATGATTGTGCATTATTGTATAATTTTTGGGTTCAATACTTCTCGGGGAAGCTTCAAACTAGGTAGTTAGGCCCTTATGAGGTTAGTGAAGTACTCAAAAATGGAACCATCCACCTTACTACTATCGAAGACTCTAGTATTTCTTTTCTTTCAAGTGGTCATCGATTACGCTTATACCATCAACCAGTCACAAGAGAGTATTTTATTCACAAAGTTCTAGATGATGCAAATTTGCAGACTATATGTGGATAAGGGAATTCCCCCACATTTCGACCGGGTAAATTTATTTCCATTTCAGTATTACAAAAAATAACTAGAATTTATGTGTTTATTTTATTTCTTTTGTTTTATTGTTTGGTTGTTTTTCTCTTTTAATTGTATTTTTTTTCTTTTATGTATACCTAGTTTTGTCTTAAGTCACATTCATTGTTACATAAGTCACAACGATTGTTTCCTAAGTCACATTTTTGTTACTTAAAGTCACAATTGTTGTTACTTAAAGTCGCAATTGTTGTTACCCAAAATTTCCATTGTTGTTACTTTTGGTACATTTGCCATTCCCTTACTAAACTTTGAACAAGAGTATTGTTATTATGTATTTGCAAGATTTTTTATGTAAAATAATCTCTTAACCCCTATTTAAAATGATTATGATCAATTGAAGAGCTTACTCTTTTTCCTCCCACCATTTTCTTTTCCATTCTGATAATGAGATGGGTGAAGAAGATTATGTTATTATTTCTTTCTAATGATCTAATTGATTATTATTCCATTCATGTTGGTTATATTTTCAAGTGCCTTTTTGGGAAAGTTTTATTAATTATTATTAAATCATTAGTGGAAAAACTTTCTATTGAGGTCCATTCCCATAAAACATTATATTAAACATAAAAAATAACAGTAAATATATTAATGAATATCTCAAATTTTTGTGTTATCCCCTAAAACGTTACATATTATTTCACGTTAAAAAGGCCATGACATAGGGACTCTGATGGGAGATATGTTCAAAAACCCCACCCATGAACTAAAATATTGTTATTAATGAAAAAAATTGTGTACCATCCACTTTCCACTATTTAAAAATTATCATATATACTAAATATTTAATAGGACATTGGAAATACAAGAAAACCTACCATGGTACTGAACAGGCATGTTGGCAGTGGGGCCATGCTTGTGTGTTGATTAAAGGAAGATACAAAAATTTAGCACTATATTATTCAACCTAGGAAAGGATTTTCCATATTCAATCATCGTTACTCCCATAATTCAAGGCTAAGGATATTGAACCCCATACTTAGGCTTCCAGGGAATGATACAAAATTTATAATAAAGACTAATGCCTTGATGTTATACTTTAAATATATTACTATGTTATGGGATGTAGGACCCCTAGGAGTTGTCATATTTTTCTTATATCATTTAAATTATTATAGCCTTGCTACAAAAAGGGAATATATATTCTACTAAACTTAATGGAATGTGTCATTCGAATCTCATTCTTTTGATTTTTTTCATTTATCTATGCTCTTCAATCATTATCATATCATTATTTTTATTAATAGGTGTCAAGTAAATTAATTACTATAAAAAAATCTTTCATATTTCAAAAGTGATCTCTTGATTTAATGATTGAGTTTTTCGTGGTAACTAAATTAATAAATCACACAACAAGTCATATGGAGGTATGGTTCTTATTCTTGAAATTTGAAATTGTTGCATTATTGACCTCTCCTCTTTGTAGAAATTAATGTAGTCGCTAATAGAGGATGGCCATTAAAGTTAATTGGGGGTGAGGGTATAATGTCATGATTTTATCATTTTCTCTTGTTAAATTTGCATGTTGTGTCATTATGATTTGTTACAACATTTATGATTAAGAGAGTTGGAAAGCTAGCAAAACCAACCTCAGTAATTCACAGAAGTTTGTAACCAATTTTAACAGTAGAAGTAAGTTTCAGACATAAGTATGGGGTGTGAGTTTATTAGATATGATCTAAACCATCTGCAAACCATAGATGAAGCGCACAACATTTTGAACCGAGTAGAATGGGTTTAGTATTTTAGAAAAATCTAGGGTTTTGATAGAAAATTTTCATTAGAATTCAAGAAAAACTTGAAAAATGTAATGACGATGGTAAATAATTTACAGTTTCAAGTCGATGAAGAGGCTATAGTTGAGGCTAAAGGGCTAGAAACAGTAGGAGAAAGATGCTATGAGCCACATACTTCACTCCAAAATGAAGCTCTAATGTTTTTAGATGATGGAGAGGTATTGGTAAGAAAAGGTAAGGGGTATAATCCTAACTCATTTTTAGATCCTTGGAAGGAGTCAAAATAAATAGTACAAATGTATATCACATGTAATGGAAGATACAACGTGGTTAATATCTCCACCTTAAGTTATTGGCATATTTGCAACAAAAGGTATCTCTAAGTATTCCATTTTTCTTGAAATATATGTTGCATGAAACAAATATTAGAGTTAGAAAGGATAAAGAAACTTCTATAGTCATAAGACACCATGGATTGATCAAATTGTTAGTTCTCAAGATCTTACAGCCAACCAAACAGACTTGGGAAAATTTCGTTGGGGTAAATGAAGAACCTGTGAATGAACTGAATAATGATGATGAATTCCTTCCAAAAAATGCTCCAGAAAACCCCAAATTTTCTATAGGTGGTAAAAATCCTGAAATTGGAACTGCTAGCGAGAACCTTGAAACCACATTTAGTAATGAAATCTCACGATGGTGGTGAAGGTGGTTTCACAATAAAAGGTTTTGGTGGAAGATTTGGAGGTTGGAGAGAAGAAGGGTGAATGAGATGAAAAGTTTATTTTCCCTACAGTTGTAGACAGCCCTGTAATCACTACACACATTCATGCATTGGTATTTGAAAAACTAACATGTTAACAAGTGGAAAAGATGAGTTGAATGGAAAACCCTACTTAACCTATGCTAAAATATGAACTAAGTACCAATCCAACTTCTAACTTACAGTAATCATATTATGAAAATGTAATCACACTATCTAAATTTCCAAGAAATCATAAACAAACTACTTTTGATCTATGGTTGGAGATCCTCCTCCTCAAGGTCCCATGAGAGAGGTGAGAAAGAGAGGCTACAAGCACAATTTTGATGGATTTTTTTTGCTACTAGAATGCAAAGAGACTAAAAAAAATATTGAAACATAAAGAGAGAATATAAATACACAAGAGGGACTTATCAAATGGATTGGGCTAAATCAGTGATGGAACAAGCAACTTCTCATTATCATTGCATAAAAAGGTCTGGTACATCATATGACAGTAAAAACTAACACTAAATCCTGTATTTATAATTGGAAGTATAAATTATGAGGAGGAAGATCATTTTTAAATTGATGTAGGACAAGATGATGAGGAAAATACACCTAATTGTTGATGTGGGAGCAGTTGAATTTCTCTCTAAATAGAGAAGAAGTAGGGAAAGGAAACTTTGTGTCATTATAAGAACCTCAGTTGTACAAGGAATTCCCCAATATGACACTCTTCAAGCCAAAGCTACTCACTTAAGTACACTCCACTCTGGGGCTATCCATTCCAAAACAACTTGTGTAGAAATTCTTCAGGTTGAAGTTTCACATTCGAAATGTGTAATACCTGAATGTACTCCACCTGAAATTTTGCAACCTAAAGCTTCACTATTAGGAACTATGATTATCAAAAAATCTAGTAATCTAGAGACAAAATTTACCTCTTTTATGGCCATCTTACCTAGAGGGAGGAGAAGGTTAGCCCAATTGTAGAAACTACACTAAGGACTCAACTCGTCCCCTCTCATGTCTCCACGGAATTCAACCTTATTTTTAGGGGAAATATATTTAACAAAGGAAATTCAGGTGAGAAATAAGAAATTTGTTAAGATCAGTCCATGCAAGAGTTAATATAAATAATGATAATATTGGGTCAATTAGATAATGAAGAAATGATGATTGGCTTACGATATAAAGGAGAAAAGGTGCATGAATAGGATAAAGACCTCGAAAAAGTCAGAGAATCATGTGAGGATAATTTGAATCAAATTTCTTAGAATATCGAAGATTCATAGGTATCAGGGAAAACATATTCAGATCAAGAAGTACCTAGTTTAGAAGTGGAGCATACATTAGAAAAGGTGGAATATTTATTAGAATATTTGGATATAGAGGAAGGAATGACTTTCATGACTCAAGAAAATTTTATTGGTTCCTCAATCAATATAGTTCGGGAGTTTCCTACTCACGTTTCAGCAACCGTATCTCAAATTCCTCCCATTGATTCCCCTACTACTACAATCCATGAACCTTCCACCCACTCCCCACCACAGTCTAAGAACATTTTATTAGTTCTACAACTACTACGGTTAAAGAGCCTTCTTTTAATTCTCCATTTGATAACGTTAAAGAGCCTTTTGTTGATTTTCCAGTTGATGTATTTCAAAAAAACCATGTTGATTTCTCAGTTACTGTGATTCAAGAGCATTATATTGAATCCTCAACATCCATGGCACAAGAACCCCTAATTGATCCTTTAATTTATATCGTTCAAGAACCTTGTGTTGACTCCTCAAATGTTATGGCTTGTGATATTCCTACTAATTCCTTGGCTATTATAACTCAAATATTTTTTACTGGGTTCCTAGCCACCGAAACTTAGGAGTCTCTTGTTGATTGTCCAAGGGATAAATTATATACTCCACCTAATGTTTTTCTGACTGATTCCCTCTAGAAGTATAAGTAGAAGACAAAAATTTGAAAGCCTAGAAGTAGGAAGGGACAAAGTGAGAAATGGGCCCTTTAGAAGAGTTGTCCCCTTGAAAAAGCAGAATGTTTCTCTAAAGAGGAGGATACATGAATTAGAGAGACGGTTGGTAGATGTAAAATAGCCTCATTTTGGTAAGAAGATAAAGCATGATAGGAAATGTGGGACCAGTCAGAAAAGGAAAGTCTCTAATATCAAACTATAGAAACAGACACCAAAGAAACAATTTAAAGAGAACAAGAGTGAAAATATATTCTGTGCCTTCATACTCTCCCCTAATTGTAGAAGTTGAAATAAAAACATTGAGGATTGTATCTAAGTATCAAGGGGAGGTGGTTCTTCAAGATGAACATCAAAAGTTGTTTAAATAATTTTATGCACTGACACATGTGGAACTAGAAACAGTTGAACACCTGGTTGATGCCTGAAAAGAGATCCATGATTTATAAGAACAAGTTCACAATTTGACCCAAGAAATGGATGAAATATGTTCCCTGACTCCAGATGTTTTGGCTTGCAGAGCCCCATCCTATAACGATGCCCTATTTTTAATGGAAAAATACTTAATGCTTAAGATTCACACAGTACAACATGGTTTCCCTATGATTTTATTGATGTTTTTAATTTCATAATTTTTTTCCATAAGCGAAACGAATTCATAAAGTACATTTTCAGTGAACTTTATATGAATAATTTTCTGCTTAAAATTTTCTACCCCTTGTAAAAAAAATTCAGCTTATATATTTCACACATAACCAAATAAAATGGCGAAAGGACTTTAACACATATGAGCATAATGAGACAAATTGTGATCTATGGGTTCGTGGAGAACCTCATAATGCATTCACCACGTTCTATCAGCATAATACATTTCCTAAACAGTCGAGTGTTCAATTTTCACTCAAATATATTCATTTGGGAATCACTTGATCTTAGGCCTTGAATATTTGAAGGACATCAAAGATGAAGCAATAAAAGGGGCTAGAATGATATGGATGAAATCTTCATGAGAGGTGAAGAATAAGGAATCCTTTGGTCTCCATAACTTCCAGCAAGCTCTTTCTAAAGTCCATTCTTATACTGCAATTATAATGGAGGTAGGATTTAAATGGATGGGATGTAGGTACATATGCCCCATGATTTGGTGTCCTCTACCATGTTATTAATATAATCAAGAGATGTCTAAACAAACTAAGTATTCGGATCTCTAAGAAATCAAGTACATCGTCGAATTTAGGTACAGAGGATAAGAAAATTATGAAGCTTAATCCTTGACTTCTCTACATGTTAATTATTTTTTTGCTCTACATAGAGATTAATTGCATAAGGACATGCAATCAGGTCAGTTGGGGGGTAATTTTGGGCCTTGTAATTGCTATATTTTATTTCATTTAATTTGTTATTGTTTATAATAAATCCTTGTTCTTGTTGACTTATACTCATATTCCTTCCTCAATATGTTTAATGATATAAATCAAAGATGTTTCTTTATAATTGAGCTAATAATTAGTTAGATGAGATATTGTTGAAAACATGGTTTTGAAGATTTATAAAGCATGACTGTGTTGAATGGGCTCGTGGCTAATTCAAGTGAAGTTGTTCCTAATTGAAGAATTAGTTATGAGACAGAATTATTGGTTTATTTTTTGAAGATAGGAGATTCATATTAATTTAGAAAGAACATTTTGATAATATTTGACTCTCAATAATGCTCCTTATTATGTAAATATTTTGTTGTAACTATCCTTTTTGTAATATAAAAACAAGGGAGTTTACCTCTAGTGGTTGTTTGTTCTTTTGTAAAGACAGAACTAAAGACAAATTTTTGATTGTAGTTATCTCTCATAAGGATTGTAATGCAAACACTTCTTATCTAACTTCATTATTACAAATTGTATCTTAATCCGAATTTCTTTTAGAATAAATCTGACTCCGAGCAGTTTGGGCCTGCTTCCTGGACAAAGCACTGTCTTACTTGTGTAAAGCAAATTAAATTAGCTTTATGTTGTTTCTTATTTCTGAATATTTCTATTTTGATTTAAGTTATAGATTGTTATTAAATATTTTCGATTATGTTTTCAATAGCAATAGAACTCATCACATTATCTCATTTTGTTGGTTTTGGAAGATGATAGTTGTTCCTTCGATTTATTACTATTGTTTCTTTAATTTTGTGTTTTTTTTTCTTTATTGTTGTTTACTAAAGTTTTGTTGATAAATTATATAGATTTCAATAATTTCATATGAATGGTTAAATAAATGATAAGGTTAGAACTGAGGTCACTTGTCATCAGTCTTAATTAGAATATTTATTTAAAAATTAGTTGTGTATATGATTTTCCTTTTCACAGTGAGATTATATTTCATTAGATATAAAAAAAATTTCCTTGTTGATAATTAGGATCAATTTTATTGTGTAATAAATATTCAGATTTTAGATTAACTCATATAGCACCAGCATTAGCTCTTGAAAGCCTCTTACATAAACTTTGTCGATTGCCTTAAGATAGAAATACGGATCCCTAGCTTGATGAATTAATGTCAATACTTGGTTGTTTTTAAAACAATAAATAGTCTCAATAGATAGGAGGCTCACAGTTAAAATAAAAAAAAATTAAAAAAAATAAAAATAAATAAATGAATAAATTAAAAATTAAAATAATTAAAAAATTAAAATAAAAAAAAATAAAACAAGAGTTTGTTTGTTAGTGGAAGTGGGTTTTTTGGTAAGAACATTCTTGTTTTATCCCTAACTCTTCGGGGCATAAAAGAAAGAATATTTTTTATTTTTTTGTAATTTTTTGGAATGAAAATTCTAGTGCAGTGCAATTTTTTAGTTTTTGAAATGAAGAATTCCTAATGCAATTTTTTTTGGTTTTGTAGAAATTGGAATGAGAGAGAGTAAATCAACTAGGGAATAATGTAGTACATACTTTGATACCTTCCCGACAACATCACCAAAAAGTGATGGCCCTTCGTATTACAATAATAATATTGCAACTCCCAAGGGTCTCAACTTCAATTGTCAATTCGGGATTCCCCAAAATTAAGAGGCATCAAAAGTATGTGTACAGTAATAATTATCCCTTTCTCTTTTTGACCTTTATATGGGTGGAAATGTTGAGATGAGATCTAGTTATACAAAGACTATTTTAACTACTTTATGTTATAGGAAAAATCTCAAATCGCGGGAAAAGAAAGACAGCAATCAAAACTATGCTAATTGAAATAATTAACAAAAACTATCTTAACTATATTGAAATGAAATCATATTTATTCTATTGTGCAAATAAAGAAAACGCATAACTGAAATAAAATCCTGTAAATAGAAAACTCTAATTTTGTAGGAAAAAGAAATTTCTGCAACAAAGTAGGTAAAATAATATACTTGGTCTATTTGCTCCTAAATTCCATATTTCGGGTTCCAGGGAAATTTTAACACATCAATGAAGGTAAATCATGGCTTGGATGCAAATATGAGAAAGTTTCAAAAGAAAAATGCAAACAACTACAAGAGTCTCTATTTTGTAATAGGAGACAATCTAGTGAGTAGTAAAATGTGCTAAACAAGAAGTTGGAAAGAAAAAAATCTATTGGCAGTCTAGTAAGTGAAAGAATAATCATGTACACGTCATCACATCAATGGTATAATTATTTATTCAGCAAAATTTGTGATTGTAGAGTCTCATATAGTAGTAAAAGTAGGGGAATGTGCAGTCACAATAAAACAACAATAATATATAGTAGATAAATATTAGAAACTAAAGTAAATAGATATGCATAAATTAAGTTTTAATTGAACAACATGAAAACTATCGATTCTCTCACCTAATGCTCAAATATTATGCAAGAAAATATTTCTCATAAATAAGCTAAGCAATATCGCATAAAATTAATATTCAAAAATAAATTGCGGAAATGAAAAAAGGGATAAAGAATAATAATACAAAGGGGTCTTAAGAACCTCGGGTGGGATCTAACCCAAGAAATATCATATCCCTAAAGGAAAAATAGGCTAAGAACTGAAATTGATTATAACTTTCATTAATTTAAGATTTGTTCGTACATGGAAAAAAGTTGCAGAACTTGAAAACTAGACTTTCTACACTATTTTCCTCTTTATTCTACTTGTTGCTAGCTACCTAATGGGTTACTCAACTCCTATATTTATATTAAATGAGTGAGGGGGACCCTCCTTGAAAGGAATATTTTTTTCCCTCAAAAACTCCTAGAAAATTAGATCATGCTCCCCGAGTGACCTCACAGTTATAGGGGGAGTATTTATTGACTCAAGCTATACAAGTTAGAACCTTTTGTAGCAAGGGAAAATTTCCATGAATATCCTCATAATTTGTGCAAAATCATCTTAATATCCTTCACAATAATCATTTTATGCACATAAAGCATGAAATATCGCTTTAACCTTCCTAAAAACTCATTTAATCTAAGAAAAATTTATTAAATGCAAAAAGGAGGGTATAATATAGCCTTTATGTTCCTAGGAAAGTTTATATGGGCCTTATGTTTTACCTAATTAGGAGATTTGTCACCTGGAATTCCCTAATTAAGAAGAAGGAGAAGAGGATCATCTGATGGAAAAACATGTGGCCCTCACCCTCTAGGTAATCATGTCAAGAAATCACTATTTTGTTTTACTTTTCATCAACAATAAATATGCTAATAAGTATAATTTTATAGAAATATAGACATTATCAAACTTATGGTTTTACTTTATTGTGTTGCCTTTGAAAACTTATTTATATGGACAAAGGCAAAGCATATGTGTTACTATTCTAGTTTCCCTAATGGTGAGCCAATAGTCAGGATGATACAAAGAATTGGATAGCCAATAAAAGTATTTATATGTATATGGATGAATAATAATATATTGATAATATGATCAATATTATAGTGAAGTCCCCTATTTATAAATACCTAGGTGGGGTACCTTTTCACTAATGGACATGTATTTTTTATAAGGCATGTCTATTCACTAATTAATTACTATCATTAATTATTTTTATAGCATTGCTTTCCCATAAAAAAAAAAATTAAAAAAAAAAAAAATATATATATATATATATATATCCTCAAAGAATAGGTAACAAAGAATGTTGTTGAAAAATTTGTTGTCACACAAGAGCCATCTTCTTTTGGTGAGATATTCTACTTAATAATATATTCTCTAATTATTTGTGATTATAACTTATTTTCTCTACTAGTAATGATTTGATTTGGTTCTAAAATGATCTTCCCTTCATTGTCTAACATGGGAATTGTTGTATGTGTTATTTGATGCTAAACCTAGTACTCTCTTGAGGAAATATATGTGGAAAACATAGTGAAGCTATATGCTACTTCAGTGATATTTTTATTAATCTAATATGGACCATAGAACTTTAAAATCTAATATGCACTGTAGAACTTTGGTGTCATTTTTTTATTTCCTTCATTTTTCAAGGATAAATGTTTGTAATGTTGAAGTTTCACAAATACCTTATCCCTAGTCACAAATTCTCTTTATGTTATGTGTTGGTCGGCTTGTAGTTTCATATGATTTCTTGCGATATTTATATTTTCCTTGAGTGTTTAAAGGACATTTTGGTTTCTAATAATTGATCCACTTACACTAGAAAACTTTTTTCCTTTCAAATCTTTTTCCTTAAACTTAGGGAATCATAACCATAAAGAGATTGAAATAGAGTCATTTTGGTTTAAGTATGATAAGTAGAGTTGTACCACCATTCAGCAAGGTGTAACCATTAAAACTAGTTATTCTATTTTTTTTTTGTTACATAACAATGAAGGTAATATTCCAATCATGTATTGACAATTTCCAATTTCCAAACACATGTTGCGATACATTATGACTTGTCTGGAAATTTCCTCCAAAAGTTACCATTAAATTTGGCATCTTCATCACTGACAATGAATTTTGGAAATCCATGAAATTTGTGGAAATATTTGAAAAATACTTTATTATTCATTTTTCAGATTCTGATTTCTTTACTCCCATGAAGTGTACATAATTTCTAAGTCTTTCACCTACTACGGGGTTTTTTTCCTTTCCATATAACGTTTATAATCCTTTAATAAATTACATCTGTATTTATTCCCACATTTGGTTTGGAATATGTAAAGGGTGGAGAAATATGACAGTTATAATGTTTTTGTTTTTATTTATTTATTAAATTATTACACTCTCATACATAATTTCTGATACATTTTTTCATCTTTTTCCAACAAAATGATCAGTGTGCATTATAGTAGGTTTGAAAGAAACCCTCATGTCTTGTTACTAGAAAGTCATCAAACTCTTTCGGAACCTTTGATTTGAATCTTGAAGTTGAGCTTGGGTAAATTATTCCTTTATAGAAAAGGATGTAATTTTTCCATTCGAATTTGGAGTTTTGAATAATATTATTGATTATGGTGCACGTTTCTGGATTCTCGGTGAATACACTTCAAATTTCATTGATCCATTCATGAATTACAATTGAAACTACAAGTGAAATTGACTCTTAATATTTTCTTAAAATAGCATATGCTACTATTTTTTCCATTCCTTTCTTGCATAGTATCTCCATATCAAAATTGGCATTATTAAAGGAAGTTTTTGATACGAGTGTATTTTGTTGAAGAAGGTGTTGAAGACTATTATGATCCATTCATATCAGAAACTTTATTCCCATAAGATATTATCAGTATTTGGATAGAGTGTGAATAATTACAATAATTTATTTATAAATGTATTTAAAACACTATAGGGTGTTCATTATGTGTCAAATCTACCCCAATTCCAAAACTGAAGCATTGCACTCGATTACAAAAGGTTTTGAAAAAACTATAGTTGCTAGAACAAGGACGGTGGACATCATTTCCTTTAATATTTCAAAAAATAATTATGATTTATCATCCCATTGGAATAAGTTCCTTTTTAAAAGTTTTTTTAGGGGGGTATTTATGTGAGCATAATTTTGAATAACTTCGATAATATCATGTTAAACCAAAAAGTCCTCTTAGCTTGAAAATGTTAGTTGGCCTAGGTTATTGTGTGATCACCTTAGTTTTGTTGGGAACTACCTTCATCCCTTCCTTTGATATCACATATCTGAGATAATCTATTTCTTGTCTTCCAAATGGAAATTTTGACATCTTTGCATAAAATAGATTCACTTCTAGAAGAGAGATAACTTCTTCCAATCATTTCAGATGCATGTCCCATGTTTTACCATATATAATAATGTCGTCAAATAATACAATCACAAATTTCTGTAGGTAGGGTAATAAGACTTCATTCATGGTTGCCTAAAATGTGGTTGAAACATTAGTTAATACGAAAGGAAAAAATTTGAATTCATAGTTTATTTCATGAGTTCAAAAAGAAGTTTTCACCGTATCTTCTTATTCTACTCTAATTTAGTAGTATCCTAATATCAAATCCATAATATAAAAATACTTATCTCCGTGAATTTCATCCAACATTTCTTTTAATAAGGGAATTGGAAACTTGTTTTTTATTGTTATCTTATTCAATCCTCTATAATCTATGCATAGCTTGAAGAACATGTCTTTCTTTCAAACAAGGACTATAGAAGTTGCATAAGGGCTTCAATTTTATTTTTATAATATCATCTCAGTAGATGTTGGACTATTCTATCTTTTTATGATGTGGATACTACTATGGTTTAATTTTGACATGGTTTGATCCTATTTTAACTTCGATAATGTGCTCGATCTCTCTTTTAGGAGGCATCTCCAAGGGAAAATCTTGGAATACTTTTTTTGTGTTTTCGAATTAATTTTTGAATCTCTCGAGGCTTGACGTTAACTAGTTCTAAAACCAGTATTTCGATTTGATGATGTTGTTATATATATGTTGGTGATCCTTTTCACATTAGCTTCACCATTTGATGGAAGGACAAAAATTGATTTTGAGGCATTTGAAACCCATACAACTTATACTTTTCTCAAATACATCAAAACTTGATAAAGTTTTTTTTATGGTTGGCGGATCAAGTGCCTAAACTTTGAAGCCATTGGATGCCCGGGACTACATCCACTCCTCCAAGAGGTATGTTGTAAAACTAAGATTCTAAATTGTAGTATTGAATTTGTAATTTAACCTTATGGAATTTCCCAACACCTTCAATGGTTTTCCCATATGCTTCCATAACTTCATATTAGGCATTGGATATGACAAATATTCAAAACATTTACGATATTTGTGTCAACAAAAATATGAGTGCTTCTTGTATCTATCAGGACCATTACATTTCTCTTCATGATTTTACCTTTTAATTTTAAGGTATAGGGATAAGTTATACCTATCATGGTTGATAGTGATATTTTTGGTGCATTCTCATTTTCTGAATCTAGGGGGGAACGTTGAGGATATTCAAATTCTTCTTTAGCTAATTTCTCACTATCTAAATCCTCTTTCACTTCACATTTATATATAATAATAATAAATATTATTTCCCCTAAGTAATTTATGTCTATGGTCCCATTTTTCTAAAAAATTTTCATTTACCTTCTCTTATTCGTGGGCTTCCAAATTAGGTTTCCCTCCCCTTAACTAAAGTGGAAGGAATTTTGGACTTTCTATTTCTGTATTCTAGGGAATCCTTCGCTTTAAAGAGAAATTCTCAAATTTTGGCAGTGACACTCTTTTGAATTTCTTCTCTACAACATTTTTTTATGTATTCCATCTTCCATAGTTTAATATATCTCATCTGGATGTGTGGTTTCAACCTTGTGATGTAAGATTGTATTAAATTTCGTGTTGACAATCCAAGTACTCTTGTAGCAAGTGATTCACATCACGTGATTAATCCACATCTCCTTTTTGTCACATCCTAGTAAGTTCTATGAAAAAATCCTCTTCCTTGATACATTTTAATTGTTTAAACAACTTGTCTTAAAATTATTTGAATTTATTGAGTACCATGATTTTTCCAATCACATACAGTTATATGCATCTCCTTCTAGTTACATGGATGCATATCAAGTCTTTTCACCACTATTATAAATACCATATATCTCAAAATATTCTTCCACTTTATTTTTCATTTCCATCAAATTTTAACAATTTCATCTTTGCTCAAGGTGGATGTGCAAAGATTGGATGGTTATATGACGAGCATTAGTTTTGGATCATCATGTCATGAGTAGGTATATTTAATTATGCATTTCAAGTATCGGGAAAGCTCTTATGAATATTTATTTGGGAATTTTTTATGTTAGGAAAGTTTGGTGAATTGAATATCTCTAAAGCATTTTTCTCTGGAATGGTTGTGTTTTGCAATGGGGCAACATTGATTAAGATATTTTCTAATGAGATGAATTTTTGTTGTAATTCAGTGTTATTTTTTCCAACCAATATTTTTACCTCTGCTTGATCCTATTGTATGACATTGTGATTTTGATTGATATTTTCTTCTAATTATGTGTGATTCTTTGTTAATTCCTTCTAAAGTGCATCATGTCATTCTTCCATCTTGATCAACCTCATACTAAATTCACTTGTAGCCATTGTCCTAGTAACTAGTGGGGTTTTTCGATCTATTTTTTTTTATTGATTTATTTTAAATTATTTTTTTATTAATAATTATTTATGTATATATTTATTTTTATTGTTATTTTATGTGTGTGTTTAGATATCAATATATCCTCACTAAAAAAAAATATACACATGTATGTATAAATGCAAATATATATCTATATATATATATATATAGATATCATGTTTTTTTTTATAAAGGTCTATCCAATTATGTTGTATGACAACAGGGACAAGGACACAAAAAATTACAGACTGTCAAGGATATAGCAGACGAGTTTGGTGAGATGGAAAGGGAACATGGACAACAACAATGGCAATGGTATGGATGCAAGAAGCTAAACATAGAGGTAATGAAAGGAAAGTGTGATGGTGGATAGAGGGGTAGTGCAGCTAGATTGATAGTGGTGGTAGAGGCAACTTGTACAACAAAGAATGGTAAAACGACAATGGGGGTAAGATTGTATAATGTGAAACCGAAAAATACGTGTTAGCTAGATTTTATATTAGATATAAAGAAATTGAATATCCAATAGAAATATGCACATGTATATGAAAAAATAATAATAGATTGATATGATTATCAATATGAAAATGAGGTTCCCCCATTATAAATACCTAGGTAGTATGCCTTTCCACTAATGGACATGATTTTTTTATAAGACATGTTTATTCACTAACTAATTACAATAATTTATTATTTTTATAGCATAAGCATATGTATTTTTTGTTTTTTCTTAAATGCAATATAATTTCAATATGGAGCTTATAAAAAAAAAGCAACATAGGGCCTTTTGTGAGGCTCACATGTCTTCCTCCCCCATCACCTGACAAAAAAAAATTAAAAAAAAAAACTTGCTCGCTTCTTTGTTCTGCCTCATTTTCTAGTTTCCTTCTCTTGTTTATGAATGCAAAGGTGAATAGGGGTGGTTCATAGCTCCATGGTCACCAGTTTTACCTCTCTGTTCTCTATGAGGAAACCAATTTTGTTTCTTGTTGGTTTCAGATTTGGGAGACCACAACCGATATTATTGCAAAATGGTGTGGGTTGGAAAAAGAGCGTAGAGGGTTGGAAAAAGATCATAGTGGGTTTTGATGAGATCAAGGATGTATTTTGTACATCATTCTATTTTTCATTCTACGTCTTTCCACAAGCCCAAGCCTTAAATCTTATTTTACTTATTTTTTTCTACCATGGTTCTCATAGGTTATCATGTGGTAACAATACATACAACTTTTATGCATAATGAGAGAAGGGATTGGTCCATGGTCATGCCCATTAGGCTTTGGAATTTATGCACCAATCTCATATTTTTTGGTCTATACTGTGGTGAGTTTGGTCTTATGGACTAGGCCAAGGCCCAAGATTTCACAGTGAAAAGGCATGACACATAAGACCATGGCTTGAAAAGATATGGTATGGGTGAGAAACCACAAATTTTACCTCTATTAGAGAACGAATCAACCAATAGAGCATAAGAACATGGCCACCATGGCACATGGCCCCACAACCCATAGCCATGGTGCCAAGCCATCGAATAAATAAATAAATTTAGTATATTTCATTTTATTTAATATTTAGTTTTATTTATTATTATCTATTTATTTTAAATGTAAATATGTTTTAGTTTTTCTTGTTATATATATATATATATATATATATATATATTTATTTATTTATTTATTTATTTATTTATTTATTTATTTATTTATTTATTTATTTATTTTATTTTTTTATTTTTTTTTATTTAAAAATTATATTAGATTTTCTTTAATACTATATATAAATCTAAATTATTTGTGTTTAATCAATTTCTTATATTAGAAATATCTATTATAAGATATGTATATTTCGTGCAACCCTTTTTATTTATTTTTCTATTTTTCCCTTGACCCATTTACAAGTGAGCAAGTGGGATTTCGCAAGTGAACAAGTGGCCTTCATGGGTTATTTTATTGCTACTTCTCCTTCCCAACCATTTGGGTTGTTTTCATAGAGCAAATTAACTTATAGAATTGTAGAATTTTCTTTCATGTCACATGAAATTTAATTCTAGTTATAGGCCCTTCTCAATGTTAAAGGAAAGAATATTTACCTCTACGAGGTGATAGATTTCTAGGTTCTCATCACAGTGTGAGTAACCCTTTTTCATTAAATTTTTGGGTTCTTGTAAATTAAATTGCATGATATTTCTCCACAGAAATTTCACATTTCATTGCTAGGTATGCCCTTACTCTCCATTTTTTAAAATATAACATTGATACCATGTGTAACACCCTCAAGTGTCCAAACCCTTTAGTGGGTGTTATAAGTTACTATATATATTATCAAATTTCTATTTTTGGTAATTTATTTCTATTTATTTGTTTATAATATGAAATAACGTGTAAATGTTGTAACATTATCCTAATGTAAAAGAAAAATATTTATTATAATATGTTGTTAAAAAATAAAAGTAATTCATCTATAATATTAGACAATTACTTCAACTCCTACAATAATTTATAGCAGATTACCACAACTCATTTAACAATTAACAACAATTTATCATTTAAACTAGCCTTTATGGAGAGATAAAGAAGAATACCTTTAATTATGTTTGTTTTAGTTTAGTGGTGTAGCTCCACATAGATTAGTTTCCCTCCTCAACGAATTGAAATTTCCAAACTAGATTTTTAACCTCCCCACCAATGAGGAACAACCTTTGTAGCTCTGTTGATGGTCAAAAATGACCTCATCAACATGTAAGGGAGACCACCCAATCAGAGCCCCAAATAAGCTCTTATTTGTTTGATGTAATGGTTCTGACTGGTTCAATTGGGTCTAGTTACCCTCTCTCTCTCCTTGTTGGCTTATAATATATCTATTATTTACCAATAGAAATAAACAAATTAGATTTTCCCTTTTGTACAGCTCTCGCAGGAAAGTGATCATTAAGCTGAATCTATGGCTCAGCCAAGCCACAACTAAGGTTTTCCCTTGTGTGAGGGGACTTCTAAAATGCATAATTTAATCTATATGAAGATATACTCTAATATTCAAGTAAAACTAATCCTATCTCAAATTGGGAAAATGATAGCCCTCTCTCAATTCGAGAGCAGATGGACTAACTAACATGGGGAAGAGGATTGTTTGTCTGATGATTGAATTCATAAAATACAATTTATGATAGCCCTCTCTCAATTTATGAGGATTCTTTTGCAATTTATCATATTTATCTATGTAAATCGAACTCGCTTGAATAAATATTTATCAAAGAAAATTATAAATACATGTGAATCCAATAAAATGACGTAATTCATTGTGTGTTTTTCATTAATTAAAGAAGTATTTAGTTCAATTAATTAAAGAGAAAACAAAATGGGAATGTATTTAAACAATAAACAGTTACTGCTAAGCACATTCCAATTTTAATGAATTCATATTAATTCTAATTGTGTTATGCTCTTCAAAGATAGCTCTTACAAAACTTCAATAGCATAAAACAATCAATACGATAACAGTGTTCAATATCATAATGCAATACAGTATTCTAACAAGAATTAAAATTAATTAGAGAAATTTTGGCAATAGAAGATTAACTTAGAATGCAAACAATAGTACATTGGAATGAAAATTTATCAAAATCATACCAGAAATTCATTACAAAAATCAGTAGTCCATAGGTAGCTCAGCTCCTTGTAGAAATTTCTTACAATAGTGCAAGACAATCATCTCTTTCAAAACCAAAATTTCTATGTCTCTCCATAATTCAACTCACATTACACTACAAAAGTGGAAATGCATAGCAAGAAAAATCACAAAATTTTCCTCAAACCTCATACCTGAAGTTTTTCCCTCACCTACAGAGATAATATCTTATACAACAATGCTTTAATACCCTTTAGTTGTAGAGAAGAGGAACCTCTTCCTCATTCTCAAAACTACTATTTAATAATTACAAGAAATCTCCAAAATAGAGAATTTTTTAGAGTAGTTTTCTAGCTTTTCAATTAGATATGTAAATTCCTCATTTTTCTCTTTGCTTGTCCCTTTCCATTTCTCCAAAATGGCTCAGATCTGAACTTATCCAATTTATCTCCTGCTACAAACCAATCAAAACCAAAATAAAAATAAATTAAATTGCATATTAAAAATCAAAAAAACAAACTCCCATAAAATTTCTAAATTAAAATAAATAAAATCCAAATAAATTACATTATACGATTACTTTAAATGGATTTGATTATATTTTTAGTATTTTTGAGGAATGAATTAGTTGCACACGTTTTTCAAGCAAATGAAATTTTCCCAAATAAAATTAGAAAAAACTAATTGTTGTTGCAAATTTGTCACTTTTTCTTTTGATAAAATTTTGGATTATTAAATGATAAAATCCATTAGACTTATCATTCCCAGATTATTCTCCTCAGTCTTAGCTTTTCAACGAGCTATTGTGAGCTTCATTTGTCCAAGTAAATCTTGAGATATGTCTCTCCAAAATTTAAGTCATAAAATTACCAAATTCTGGAAAAATGCATTCATGACCATAATTAAGAAACTTTAATTAAAATTTTTAATTCTAATAAATTTTTCAATTAAATTTAAATAGTTATTAATTAATTATATACAACTTAAATTATTTAATATAAATTTACAAATTAATTTTAATTAAAATATATTTAAAACTAATTACAAATTAAGTGGCTTTGGGTCTCGTGAATGAGCCCATAACTATCTAATGGAGGAAGGGAGGTGGACATTTCGGGAGGAATATTTTGGAGGACTAATTAAAATAGTTTACGAAAACAGATGCACTGATGAGGATAGGGAGCAGAGATAAGGAAGGATTTCAGTAGAGAATTAAAAAAGGAGTTCCGAGATTTGAAGCCTCGAAAAGGGAAGACTCGCAATAGGGAAGAGGGGAGCAAGGTATGAGGGTCTCAGAACCTTAGAGATATAAGATATTGGGGTGAATTAAAATTATGTTACAAAAAGTGTAGTGTCGAGGTCCCGAGGAGGTGACGAAGGAGGGATTTCGGGGAAAATCATTTTGGACGTTTCATTTCAGAGATTAATTAAAATAGGAGTTACGAAAATGGATCATTTTGACTGGGAAGGAGAGGAAGGAGAGGAGGGCCACGTGAAGTGGAACCCTCCCTCCATAACTACGAGCACTTTGGATTAGTCCTCACCATACATAAAAATTACAGCCACTTTGTAGTAAAGGCTTGACCTTATGAAAACTACAGCCACTATGTTAATAAATATAGGGATCTTGAATCTTGTAAGAAATTAGAATTGAAATTTGAAATAAACTTTTGAGATCGAGAGATTATTAAAAAATATTTATAATTAAAATTTTAAAAATTAAATAATAATTTTTTATTAAATTATAGTTAATTTAATTAAAAAGGAATAATTAATTTAACTAAAATTATCTCAATTAATATAGATTAACTAATTAATCTTAATTAATTAAAATTCATATATATAAAAGATAAATTACATTTTGTACATTTTTAGCCTAGGCGGTAAATATCATCGAACTTCAGATAAGCGTCATTTGCAAAATGTGCATCCAAATGAGATAAAATGAGAATCGATGGAAAGATAGTGCAAACCCAAACATAATGAAGCAATCATAATGGAAATCCATAGAAAATAAAAATCTCGCAAAATGTCGAATACTTAACCAAAATAAAATATTAAAAAGAGACTAATCCAAAATTTACAAAAAGGGTCCCCATTATTATTATAAAGATAACAAGTTAAAAATTGGGGTTGGGGGGGGGGGGTTGTGATTTCACCATAAAAATGGTGACGCACGGGGAAGAACCAGTTATCTCTTAAAATATGATGAACTTCGCTTTACCAAAAAGTTAAAAGTGAGGAATTCTATTAAACTGTAAAACAATAAAACATTTCTCATGGGTCCCACATTAGAAAATCAAGTAATATAAGGTCAAAAAGATAAGTGCTTGAAACTAATATGATTCTAAAATTATGAATCTGAATTTTGGGGGATTTTAATATTTAAGATTGCCTCGTATGACTGATAGAAGAAGGTAAATAAAGGGAGATTTTTTATAAATCATATATCCATCGATATGAATAGTCTCTGACATTACTTCGCTTCCAACGAGCCTGGTCAATACCCGATGAAGTTTTCTTTTAATTTCGTACAAGCATCGCCCCACTATCAACGACCTTCCATAGCCTCAAAGATTTTACTTGTATTTCCCATGCTTCACATTTTGATCACCCTTTTGATAAGCACATTTGTGAGCTAAGTTTATGATGTACCTGAGTGAAAGAGGTAGGATCATAAAATAGACCTAAGAAAATGGATATAATACTTCCATAATGTTGACTTCATAATCTTTCCCTGTGACTAATAATTTAGAGGTTTTTATAAATTGGAGGGATGGTAGGGATTCATTGATTTAAACTCAAGTTCCATTATTTTCTTGAAAAGGTGAACTATATCACTTAGAAATGATGCATGTTCTTCCATGGAAAATATTTAAGGAAAGAGGGCTTTAGAATTCCATAAAAATATCCCTTGAAGGAAAATGAAACCCATTGAAATAGACAAAGTACAAATTACCCATGTATGCCAACCAATGTTGAGTAAGAAAAGGTTCCTTCCAAATAAATCTTGGTGGTATCACCAAAACCAAACCATAATCAATAGAAAAAAAAAGGAAAAATAAATATGAACTAAAGCCAAAGAAGAACTCATCATATTCTAAAAATGCCAAATAAGAAAGGAAAAATGAAAGAAAAGCCAAAATTAAAAGACAAACCCAACAAGACTAATTATAAAATATCTCAACAAAAGGGTCAAATAAGACAAGCATGTATGTGTTCTTCTTATGTTGATATTTTAGTAAATTCTATCTTGCAGAGTTATAAGCAATTAGGCTTGAAAAATGAAATAGTGGTTATGAGGTAAAATGAAACCAAATGAGAAGTTTTTTATCTTTTGAAAATTTTTTAGTTTAAAAACAAAGCTTGCATGAGAACATCTTGACCATTAAAAAATATGCTTGAAAAGTAAACTGGAGGTTCATGGACTCCACAATTTAGCTGATTTTATGAACATTTTAACTGCTCTTCCAAATCTCAAAAACAAACAACAAGGAGAATGACTACCAAATCTAAGCTGGTAGGGGTGCAAAACAATTATTGAATACCTACAAAATAGATTTTTGTATCATAAAAACTAAAAAAAAAAATTGAAACAAAATTGAAAAGAAATAGAAAAGGATGAAAATGGGAAAATAAGATTTACCATTTGAAGAATTTCATTTAATTTTACGTTAAAGATGTTGATTTTCTCAAAAAAAAAAAAAGATAACCTCTTCTTTTAATTGGAATTAAAATCATGAATAATTTGTACTCTTTGAAGTTTTCATTGTCCCAAAATCATAACTTATTAAATCTAAACTAAAGAAAGTAGTAAATATAGAAAATTAATGTTTCATGCTCAAGGAGTCGGAAGTGAATAAAATTTATCATATATGAAGATGTAGATGGGTTTCTCTTTGTCTTTTATATTTCATATCAACTCCAAGGTTTAAATAAAATCTCATAAATCAAGATCAAGCCCCAACCTATGTAGTAATTATGTGTGTATGGAGAGGACTTAAATCTTTTGTATGATAAATATGGAGCGATATATCAAAAATAAGAAAACCATAAGAGAATTCAAGTATAAATTTACTATGATCTATTTCCTTTGTGTGTTTTGAATTTCCTTACCTACTAGTTGAATTGCTATAGTGGTCGCTTAAGAGTCCCTTGAAAATAAAATGAGGATGAATACTAAAAGGTGATTGGGATGATGAGATGAGCATTCAATAGTGAGACAAAGATAGAAATGTAAGCGAGCCATAGGTGACGAACTTTTCATTAGCTAGGAATATTTTCGTGAAGAGTAAAAATATGCCCAACAATACATGTCAGAATGCATATCCAATTAAGGCACAACGATAAGATCCATGTGCACACACCATGTAGAATGGATTTCACAAAAGTCACTTAGTCATCCTGAGGAATAAATGCTCGAATGTTGAACTAAATTATAAATAAAAAAACATCCAAAATCTTGAACACAATGATAACATGTAAGTCAATGTAAAAATACAAATATAATCAAAGAGGACACCATGTGAGCATAGTGATAGGTTATACTGTCTAGTAAAGGATTAATTGACAAGAGACCAACGTGATTATATTAGTCTGAGATGTTAAGCCTGCTCAGTATACAGAAAATAATAATCTTGGAAAGAAGTCTCATGTTGGATGTAAAATAAGTTCCCAAAAAAAAGGGGTTCGAGATGGAAAGAGGCGAAAAGGAAATCTTGGGAAGAAAATTAAATTGATTTATGATAACAAACAAATATCCCGAGGTTTCGAGCTAAGAGGAGGCTTCGGAAATTTTTTCTTGTAAATCATTTAGATAAGATTCATGATAAAAAGGAAGCCTAAAATTACTATTGGATAGAAACATAATATCAAAAACTCGGATACAGTAATAATTTAATATAACTTTACGAGATTCTAAAACCAAGGAATTCATGCGGAGAAATAAAATATGCCTCTTGGATATCGAAGAGTCAAATCTCTAAATATGTTTTCAAAATTCTTCTAATATGGCTTGTTTATGAAGTTTTGAGGTATTGAGTTCTCAAATGATAATTCTCGGAATATAGTTTTTAAAAAAAAAAAACGATATAATACAGAATTGAGTTCGATAAGCCTGAAAGCTCAAAGCCTCAAGGAAAATAATCTTGGAAGAGTTATTTTTTAAAATAAGATGAGAAGCATAGATTTGAGTTATAAGATTTACAAGATAAAGGCTCTAAATAATCTCGAGAGGAATAAATGTGACTAAGGTGGTTGCAAGATAAACAAGTGTAATGCAATGGTTCAACTCAACTCGACAATTGTAATATTTTGAATGGGAAGAGGTGGATAGGAACACTTTTACAACTACTCTAATATTTTTCCAGTGTGTTTTTCCTTTGCTTAAGGGCCTTGTTTAATTAAAATGAGAAGTTTTATACCCATAGAAAATTTGAACAAGAAGGATCCAAGTGTTTCATTTCAGTTGCATCAACAGGAAGTATACTATGATTATTGACTCATGCCACATATTTGCAAAGAAAGGAAATATGTATAGAATCACTAATACAAAGTACAAAAATTATGATGAGAAAGAAGATACTTCCCTTAACATGTTTGTGAATTTAAATATGCTAATTTCTCACTTTATTCTTCTACCTGTATTATTAAAGGAGAAATAACCAGAAAAAAAAAACAATCTAATGTCTAAACTAATACTACTTTATCCTAACTGGATGAAAGGAAACATGACTAAGTATAGTCATACTTCCAATGTATACATTCAAGAATTTGATTTATTGTATGTATATCAAACATCAATAATAAAAATATAATTATAATTAGACCAACAGAAATAAATTTGAATGCAGTATGTACACTAATTGATAAGATATTTACAAAAAACAGCTTATTTACAAGCATTATCTCTTGGAAAGTTCCATCCAACCAAATATCTATGGGATCATAAAAATAAGGATGAATATTTGATATATAATGGAAGAGATTAAATGAAATATAGGTTGAACAAACATTAGTGTTATGTCCATAAAACAAGTCATTAATGATATTCAGTAGAATTGAATCTTCCAAACAATTTTCAAATGTATCAATGAAATTCAGATAGGAGCTTAATGAATCGATCAAAAGATCAATGATTAGACTAAGAGTTTGGACATATTGCATTAATGCAATCAAAAGTAATGATTCATGTTGAAAATGCACTATATAAGGAAAGGTAAGCTGATAAGATATGACCATCATATGGAATTGGAAGATTAAAAGCTATTGATGGTCATGATCTTATTCGTGTGATTCATTTTCACATTCTAACAATATATATTGCAATTGTTCAACACTTAATTTCTTAATATGCCAGCAAATAATATCTGAAAATTGAAAAATGCTAATAGAAAATAAAAAAACTGAAATCAAACAAAATAAATGAAGGAAAAATAATGAAATCAACTCATAATTTACACTATCATTACAATTAATGTTACAACACAATTGGGATTGATTAGAAACAATTTCCCTTTCACAAGAACTAGCCAAGATAATATCAACTTGTGAAAGAGGGAAAGACTAAGGACTATGAATAGGAGTGAGAAATTGACATCATAAGAATTAAAAACGGGGATGGATTCTTGAATGTTGAAATCACAAAAATGATTAATTGTTTGAAAATGAGAATTTTTTGGAACACTTTATGAATAAAATTTGGCTTCATTCTCAAATATGATTTGACTTTGATCATGAGTATTTAATGGAGAGAAAGATAAATGAACATCCTCAATGTCAAAGTAATCATCATAAATCACTTCACGACATTCACTAGAATTCTCTTCATTCTCATACAATGTACCAAAACCAGGAGGAGTAATGAGCACATTTTCATCAATGTCAGAAGAATGATCAATAATTGTCTCTCTACCTTGATAATAATAATAGGAAATTCATTTATATCGGCCTCTGTTTTTCCGTAGAAACATTAATGCAAATAGGGGATGAATTACTGTCAGCAAAAATATCAGGATAAAGGGGAAAATGGGAGTTAGAGGCAATGAACCTGAAAATATGTGTATTTGCATAATCTTGTGTGTTTTGTCCATCGCAAATTTAAGATTCCTGATCATTCACTTGTCTACTTATGCTTTCTTGAATACTGTTATTTTTCCACCTTGAATTTTGATTTTTATCATCATGATAAAATTCAGAAATTTTTGTATCAAATTTTACATTATTATAATATTGAATTTTCACTTGTACTTGTTGATTTATTAGCTGATTTTATGATTTTAAGGTAGTTATTTCTTCAAGTTTATTGTTGTTGGTATCTTCTTGCAGTTTATTACCAAAATTTTCCAAGCTTTGTGATTGTGATTCATTGACATGTGGGAGTGAATCAAAGTCATTATTAATACTATAACAAGTGTGCACCAAATGAGGGAATTTATCATACATGGCAGATGCAACTTCATCATGATTAGTATGCACCTCCATATCAGAATTTTCATTCATGTTAAAAGAAGTTGAAGAAGATTCATCAAAGATTGAAATTGCTTCATATGGATTAGGAAGGAAAGGAAGGAAACAAACATATTCAAACCATTCCATCAATTCAATATCTGAAGGGTTATCCTCATCTTTGAATCTCAAGAAAATTAATTGAAATATAATAGTAATATCTATGAAAGATTCATTTTCAAAATTTCGTAAATCTTCAAGTTCATCACATACATGTTCATAATCATAATCGTCAAAGGAACTTTATGATAAATTGATCCCAACTGTGAATAGAGGCAACTAGAAGAGATTGACACCATCTTTTGGCTTTTCCTGAGAATGTAAGAGTAAAATTAGGCATAAAATACCCTCATCAATATCATGAAAATTAGAATTTGGAAAATTATGAATAGGTTGTAAGGCATGATCAAATGTAGAAACATTACTCTTAACGTTAAATTTTACCTTTGACAAGTGTCTTACCTTTTTTGGTGGAGTATTGGCTGACGCACGTCCAAAGATACAACTCAAAATGGAAATTTGGGAGGAGCTATTGTGATTAAATAAAAAACTTTAAAATACAAAAAATCCAAAAGAAAATAAGTTTTCAAGCCCTCATTATAGTGCCAAAAAATTTTATGGTCAAAAATGACTTCATCAACATGTAAGGGAGACCACCCGGCCAGAGCCCCAACTAAGCTCTTATTTGTTTAATGTAGTGGTTATGACTAGTTCAATTGGGTACAGTTACCCTCTCTCTCCATGTGGCTTATCATATATCTATTATTTACCAATAGAAATAAATAAATCAGATGTAACTGATCTGGGTTAAAATTTCATGTAATAAAATCTAATAAAGGAAAAATAAGACCACGAGAAAGGGACACTTATTCCAAATTGAATGTTGGGCAAGTTATCCTATTTGGAATCACTAATGTTTTTATGGACAATGATAAATTGGAAAAGGCAATGGCTAAGGCTTTGGAAATGCAAAAGGTATTTTTGGCACATTACTTATAAAAATAATGAAAATTGAAGAAAATAGAGGCATCAATGATAAAATGATGTTGAGAATCAAATTTCATCCTTTTGTTAGTTCATTTTCATAATTAGTCTCAGAGAGGAGAAGAGCACTAAGAGGAGAAAGAGATCAAGAAATAAAAGGAAGAACAAGAAACGGAAATCAAAGAAAAGATCAAGCAAGGAAGAGCATGATCAAGCATCTTCAGTAGGAATAATTGCAGGTAAAAGGTTGCATGTATGATTTCCTATCTAGTTTTGACATGCATGGTATGTGCATGTTGGTATTTGGTTATTTTGTTCTCGGAGGCATGGTTTTCTCAGGTTTTGATAGTGGTTTTCATCTTAGCCTTTCATTTTTTTGGATAACCATGGTGTGATGGGACTGTCCTCGGTTTTGAGCTTTGGAATTGTCTGATGGTTTTGAAATCTAGGGCGTAGGTGGTCTCAAGAAAAGTCCCAAAGGCCTAGGAATCCCTTGACAGGTTTTGGCGGGATACACGATAAATCCTAAGGGTGGTGTCTCAATAAGGGCCTAGTGATCCAGTGTGGATTGTGGTAAAACCTAGAGACAAGGAGACAGAAAATACCTCAAGGATAGTGATGATATTCGGAGGCGTTCCAAGCTCAGTTCAGTTTTGTGATCTCTGTGTTGGTTTAGGTGAGATCACGATATGGTGAGGGTGGAGGTGGTTTAACCTCTAGATTCCATTGGTTTCTTTTGGATAGGTTTATCCATTAGATCCCACATTCATGTTTGGAATATGGCACAGGGGTGACTGACTGAAAGAATTTTTTGGTTCAGCCATGTCTATGGTCGGCTGGTACGTGGAAGTCCCGAACCTAGTTGGATCTTGCCTATGTTTAATGAAACCTAACTTCTCTTGATTGTGTACTTGAATTTATGTGGCTTTAATGGTTTTTATTTTATGATTATTTATATGGTTATATGTTGGTTATAAGCATGGTTATATGACTGGTTATAGTCATGGTTCATTTCATATTTTTACTTGTAACTGAAAGAACTATGGATGCAAGAACTAATTAATGATAAGACAAATAATGAGAGAGGGTGGTAATCCTTCTTGATAAGTTTCATATGAATTTTCCATCCCTTATGTTCATTCTTATATTCATGACTTGTAGATTGCATTGTTTTCAAGTGTTTAACAGAATGTCAATCCCAGTTCAGGATGGTCAGGCCTAGTCCTAATGTAAGTTTTTGGTTTACAAGAATTTTCCTTCTGTAACTTATGGTTTCTAAAAGTTACAAGTATTTCTGGGTATAGGTCTAGCCCCAACCCTGAAATATAGCCTTAAAATACGTAGTCACTGGCACAACACTGGTTAATTTATTCCATGGTCGCACTCATGCCACCTTATGTATCTGACTAGAAGGTCCAGTCGCACTAAGGCCTTCGAAAGTGAGTGACCAGGGGTAAAATTTAGTGAAAAGTCATGTTGACTCAAGGGATGGACACCCCAAGGGGTTGGGTTACTCCTGGAGAGTCTTGTGGCATTTGAGGGAAGCCAGTAAGGGTTGTTTGTCAACTCCATTTCCTTAAGGTCACCTAGGATTTTTAGTATGGTCATAACGGCCCCTCATCTCATGTTTACCCCCAGGTAAACTAGTGAAAGTGGATAGATGTGAGGGGAGGTGTACGTTACAGGTGGTATGAGCGCATGGTTCAACACATGGAACGGATGGGCTGAATACATGTTTTTATGCATGGATTTTCATGGTTAAGGTTGTCATGCATGAGATCATTGCATAAATTTTATGTTATTATGATGTTATTGGTATGTTAGAACGTTGATGTGTTGGTTGAGATAGAGTAAGAGATGCAGATCATCATAGCGAGGTTGCAGCGTTATAATTTAGGGTAAGAGAAGATCTTCATACATGTATTGTATGTTTGGCATGTAGGTATGTTGGTTAATGATTTTTATGAGCATTAGGGTGGTGTACATGTCTGTCATTATAATTTTTTTATGGTTACATGTGTGATAGATGTTAGTTAATTGGTGTGATCATATGCACCTGTGTCGGTTAGTCGTGAAGGATAGTAACTTGTTGTTATATGCATTGTGGTCATGTGCATGATGGTTATGGTCATTTTACTTAGGATTTTGATTTTATATGTATCATTGTAATTTGGATTGTCCTATGTGGATGGTTAGGGTTATGACATTCAGGTCTGAGTTGATATGTTTGTGATATTGTGTCATAATACTCTAGACTGACTATGCATATGTGATTGTTATGCATGGATGAGAATTTTTTATGAGTTTATGATGTGAACATGTTAGCTAGTTATTTTTATGGATATCATGACCTTATTTATGTTTGAGTTGATATGTTGTGAAGTTATATCGTGCTAATCTAGATTGATTGTGCAGATAAGATAGCCTCCCCTGAGATAAATTGAGGTATGAGTTTGATTATGTCATTTATTTGGTGTTTGAGTGTTTGATTATGTTTCCTATTTGGTACAAGTCTACTTATGTCATATACTTGGTTCTTTAATATATTATTATGTCATCTAATTGGTTTTTGAGTGTTTTGTGTCTATTATGATGTTTATTTGTTGTTTGAATGTTTAACTAGTTGTATGATATGAGTTTGCATCTATAATATTAGATGAAGGAATTATCTTGTTTGAGATGGTTTCACTAACACATATATGTTGAGAACAATTGATATGTACTTGAGTGTAAGTAGGTGATAGTTGTAGCATTATTTATTATGACTCATGAATTTGAGTTCATTGTTCATTATGACACAGTTGCTAGACTTGGTAAAGGTTGATTTCAAATTAATAGATATGATGTCTTAATCTTTGGAACATGTGGTTGACATGTGTGTTTAGTTACAAGGAAATGTGCTTGGAACGACAAGGTAGGATAACTGGTATATCGTTTCATTTATCTATACACTAACCGTTATGTGTTTATGGAAGTATGATACAGGGAATTGCATGGCAAAGATACTGTCATGAAATCTTGAAGAGGGTCTAGGTTGATCTTTCCTTTGGAAGTGTTGGGAGGCCATGGGGATTGAGACATGATGTTTGTTGCTATTCTTGTGCTTTTTGTCTTTTGTGATTTTTTGTGCTTCATTGCAGCTTTGTTTATGTCTAGTGTATGGCCATACCACTTTGTTTGTGGTGTCATATTGTTATTCATTTTCATGGATTTCTCTTGGTTGATTTTGGTTCTTTCCTTTTTTGTTTTGAGGGTCTTGGGGACTGGATGGGAAATAGGGAAGTCGATGGAGCTCAGGGATAGTTTTGTGGTATTCGACAAGTAATATAAGACTAGGATGAATCCTAGTGCATTTATAAGGGAATTTGAAGGCAAGAATATGACAGTCGGTTGGATTGGTGGAGTCCACTGGGGTAAATGGATGGTGGCAGGAGAGTCATGAGAAAGGTAACAGGAAATGTAATGTAAATGGATTTGACGTGTCAAATTCCTTGGTTATGTTGGGAACTATTATTCTCAAGGAAGTGCATGTTCTGCATGGATAAAGGGAGTTCTCTTAACCTAGACCTTATGATATATGGTAATTATGTTGTGATTATTATTATGTTTATGTTTATATATGCATATATTTATGTATGCATGTATGTATATATGTCATTGATTGATAAGGTCATTAGGATTTCTTTGTGCTAGTGTTCACTGATCAGAGGCTCAATATATAAGCTCAAAAATGAAAGTGATCAATATTGATTGGAAACTATACGACAGCGACTGGTCCATCGCCAAGAATCTGATGCAATTTTTTTCGTCTAAAACCGACTCCGGATGAAGAAGTTATGGCCTGCTGACCGTCGTTCAGAAAAGGAAAATTTAAAAAAAAATGTAGAAAAATGACAGATTGATGAAATGGTAGCCCAGTCAGCATGCGGGGAATATTCTTTATATTTTTTCTAGTGGCACTGTGACAAGTGTCAGAACAGGGTTCACTAGTTTGGGTTTGAGATGGTGAAATTTCCCAATGTCCTCCTAAGATTGAATTCGAATTTTTTTATATGAGGGAAAGCCCAACCAGAGGCTGACACATGGTGTAGCTAGGGGTTGCCACGTGTCCCCTCTGGTGGACCCCCTCTCCAAGGTCTGGTTTGAAATTCATTTTATGTGCTATAGTCAAATTTCAATTTTATGATATAGTGGTCGAAATTCTAATTAGGTCGAAGGTCAATACATCTCAAAGGTTGGTGGCATATATATGTTATGAAACCTAAGTTATAAAATATCGATGGAGCATTTATTTAAAATATTGGTTTAATACATTATATGGTGGCGAATATATTTATAATCCAAATTTTATAACCTTGGATAATAAAATGGTTCATGGCGCAGAAATATTATAACGAGTTCGGGCAGAGGTCGAGGCTCAACCCCACAACCTCCCCCAACCTACTCTCCGCCCATACCAATGAGTCATTGCAATGGTTCTTAATAAGATATGCTTCTGCCATATGTTTATCGTGATATGAAATATCCAACGGGGGTTTGGAGGGGGCCAGCCCCCTCCCCATATAACTATGCTTCAAGGACCAAGGGCGGAGAAAAACACAAAACGCGAAGTTTAAATCCTAAACATGGGATTGTCCTACTAAGCTGAGATTAATACTAATTGAAGTGGTTTATAAAAACATGTTTAAAGCGCAGTTAAGATGAACTTATCCATATTTAAGCATGGTTTTGTTACTAATTAATCAAGTTCTTAATAGCGGCGGAATTAGCAGAACCACCAGATTGTCGGAGCTATCTGGAGTCTTCTAGAGATTTGGAGGAGATATTGTAGGAAATTTTTTTTACCATAAATGGAGAAATTTTGACCAATTTTGGCTCAAGAAGAGGCATTCTTGGCATATTGGCATGATCTGAACACATTGTAATAGGTTACAGAGACATTGGAGCAATTCTACAAATATTTTTTGTCACTTTGAAGAAAATTGAAGCACAAGGCCACTAGGAAGGAAGGTCATGCCTAGATCATCTAAAGGGAAATTTGAGTGAATGAATAGTCATTTATGATATATTTAAACATTATGAACTCATTGGAGTATGTTTCATGAGCATTTGATGCATGTAAACAACAAATTTTTCACCATTGAGCTAATATAGAGGCCCAAACCATGGAAGCTGGACCGAGGAGATGTAGCCCAGGAGGGGTGAACTCTTTAATCAAAACTCTATGTTAATGGATCAATTGTGATGGTTTACTGTTATTTATGTTTTTTTTGTTCAGCATTTTAATTTCATACTTTATGCTCTTTAATTCACTCATTAAACTCAATTAATTTACATGTTTGACACACATAAGCAACAAGGAAACCTATGTACATCAAGCATAATATCAACAAATAAATTATAAATATGAAATTTTAATTAGCACAAAAAAACTAACATACAAATTTGGATCAAGTTGTTATCAAAGCTTGGTTGAAAGGAAATGTTATTTGCTTGATAGTTGCTTGAGTTTTGTGCAAGTTTAATGGCTGCAAATTTGTGATGCTGACAAGGTTAATTTGCAGAAAGGTGAAGGGAAATTATTGCTTGTAATTCCTGAGATTAGGACTAGAAGAAGGAGAGATACAATAGAACCATATTCACCCAAAGTTCCACTCATAGCTGCACTTGAAGCACCTCAATTTTTGTCTCAAGAAGCTGAGATTGAAGAGGTACAAGTTGCACAAGAAGTTGAGTTGATTGAAGAGGTAGAAGCATCAGAAGATGATATTAAATCCATAGCCATCATGTCAGGTGTTGGAGAAAGAGAAGGTCATTCATAAGATGATGATGTCAAGAGAGACTTCAATGACATAAAGAGGATGGTTAAAATTATGTTTGATGCATTTACTGTTGGGATGGCAAGAGAAGGTTCTAAGCCTCCACATGGAGAAGGAACTTCAGATGAAAAGAAGGATTAAGAGAATATTTCAAAGGTTAGTGGAGGAAACCCGCCTCCATCTCCACTATCTTCATCATCCTCATCTTCTCCATCAGCATCATCTTCCACTTCCACCAAAAAAACTACCCACAATCACTCAAAAGCCACAAAAGGAAAAACACCTTTACTCAAACTTGATGTCAAATTTGAGCTTCTAATGTATAATGGCAAGGTAAATGCAGAAATATTGGAAAATTGGATACGTCAATTGGAGGTGTACTGCAAGATTCGGAACCTTCATGAAGATTACATAAAGATTCAATTGGCTTCTTTGAGGATGGAAGGATCTGCACTTGTATTTTGGGAAACAAGGACTCAAGAAGAGATTAAAAAATATGGTAACATCTCTATATCTTGGTCAAGTTTTATTGCTTCCATTAAAAGAAAATTCTATCCATTAGCTTACATGAAAAATGCAATTATGGATTGGAAAAATTTTAAACAGTTGAAAGGGAAAAGTGTGCAAGATTATACTCATTAGTTTAGGAGAAGAACTCTTATTTCAAGTATTAATTTATATTCTCAAGAAACTTTGTTAAAGTATGTTGGTGATTTGCACATTTACCTTAGGCATGCTAATATCATGTTTAATCCCACAAACATAGATGAGGTTTGTGTTCAAGCCACGCACTCAAAAGCAACAGGGAAATAGAAAATAGATGAGAAAAATGAAAGTGAGGGTAAAGGAAAGGGAAATTTTTATGGAAGAGGAAAGAGAAATAGCTCTGTCAAAAGAGAGAAATAAAAACTCACATGCAATAATTGTTCAAAGACTGGCCACGATGAAGACCAATTTTGGCAACTTCATCCAAAGTTGAAGCCAAACAAATTGAAAGCCAAAGAAAAGGGGAAAATTGTTGTTATAGTTGAACATGACTTAGGGTCAGATTCAGGAGATGAGACAAATATTACAGCCATGGGTTTGAAAGGTAGACACATAGCAAGCACTAGTTCTTCAAAATTTTCAAATGTTACTCAAGATGAAGATAGAATAATAGAACTTTTCCATATTAGAGTTGTCTCTAAACTTACCAAGACTGATACATTTTTTGAAGACTTGGTTAAGCATATAGACCTTGAAACTATTATACATCCAAGACCATATCATTTAGGTTGGATATGCAAGAATTCAAACTTGCAAGTTACAAGGAAGTGCATACTAAGATTCACCATCAATTCAAACTTTCTTGATGAAGTTGAACTTAATGTGGTGTCACTTGAGATATCAGGTATTGTATTGGGAAGTCCTTATCTGTATTATAGGAAATAATTATTTCATTTCCATGAGAATAAGTATCACTTGTTTAAATATGGTATTGAGTACATAATTAGAGCGCATAAGAAGAAGATGATTTTGTCTCTTGTACATGTAGGAGAAATGAAGAGGATAGTGAATGCAAGTCAGAATTTGACATTGTTGATGATCAAACAAAGAGACAGTTTTTTGAATCAAACTTTTAAAAAGATGCTTATGCTTGTAATGAAATGTTTTAGGATTCTAATAGGTTACCTTTGAAAGGAGGTGAACAATATGTAAAACATTTTCAGTAGTAAACATCAATGTTGAGCAGTGTTGGAAACAAGATGTCGATGAAAGAGAGTGCAAAGGTCAAAGAGAAAGTGACAAAGAATACATGGGTTCCACAAATGTTTGTTTTTGGTTTCCAAAGGGTACATGGAAATGGAGAAGATACTTGGCCAAGAGTCGATGCAAGTACAAAGCAAGATCAACTAAGAATCGCCATGGTGACGGTGTGCAAGGTGAGATAGATTTTAAGTTTCCTTTGATTAATGACCAAGGTAGGAACAAGATGGTTTCTACAAGAATAGCTTTTTTTTTTAAATTCAGAAAAATTGCATCATGACAGTGTCAATGACAAAAAGAGAAGGTCAAAAGAATCAAGGAAAAAGTTAACTTTTTGTGAAAAACTCCAATTGATGAAAATAGGAAAATTTTAGTGGATAGAGACTGGAAGGGTGAGGGAATAGTACCCTCATCCACATGATCAGTAGTCATAGATTTTTTGGGGTCCAAAAGGCATCTAGTGGGGAGGAATGACCAGAGGCTCAGTATATAAGCTCAAAAATGAAATTGCATTGAATTGATTGGAAACCAAACGATAGTGATTGGCCCATCGCAAAGAATCGGGCGCAATTCATTTCATCGAAAATAGACTCTAGATGAAGAAGTTATGGCCTTCTGACCGTCGTTTAGAACAGGAAAATTTAAAAAAAAAAATTGCAGAACAGTGAAAAGTTGATGACATGGCGGCCCATTCAACATGCATGGAATATTATTCAACTTTTTCCCATTGGAACTGTGATGAGTGTCACAACAGGGTTCGCCAATTTGGGTTTGAGAAAGTGAAATTTCCCAATGTCCTCCTAAGGTTGAATTTCATTTTTTTTATATGAGGGATGGCCCAACCAGAGGCTGACACTTGGTTCAGCCAGGGGCCGCCACGTGTCCCCTCTGGTGGACCCCCTCTCCAAGGTCTGGTTCGAATTTCATTTTATGTGCTATGGTAAAATTTCAATTTTATGATATGCTGGTCGAAATTATAATTATGCTGAAGGTTAATACATCTCAAAGGTTGGTGGCATATGCATATATATATATATATATATATATATGCATATGCCACCAACCTTTGAGATGTGTTAACCTTCAGCATAATATATATATATTATGAAACCTAAGGTCCGAACCGATGGCGCATTTATTTAAACTATGGGTTTAATACATATTATGGTAGTGAATATATTTATAATACAAAGTTTATAACCTTGGATAATACAATGGTTCACAGTGCAAAAATATTATAACGATTTTGGGCGGAGATCGGGGCTCGGCCCCATGACCTCCTCCAACCTACTCTTCGCCTATACTATTTGGCCATTGCAACGGTTCTTTATACCTATGTTTTCGACGTATGTTTATTGTGATATGAAATATCCAACGAGGGTTTGGAGGGGGCCAGCCTTGCGGGACAGCCCTCTCCCCATATTAATATGTTGCAAGGACTGAGGGCGTAGAAAAACACAAAACGTAGAGTTTAACTCATAAACACGGGATTATCCCACTAAGAAGATATTAATACTAATTAAACTGGTTTGTGAAAACATGTATAAAGAGAAGTTAAAATGTGCTTATTCATAGTTAAGCATATTTTTCTTGCTAATTAATCCAGTTCTTAATGGTGGCAGAGTTAGAAAAATCACAAATTTCAGCGAAACCACCAGATTATCGAAGCTATCTGGAGTCTTCTCCATATTTAGAGGAGATATTTTAGGGAAAAAAATTGACCATAAATGGAGCAATTTTCGACTAATTTTAGCTCAAGAAGAGTAATTCTTGGCATATTGGCATGCTCTAAACACATTGGAATATGTTGCAGAGGCAGTGGAGCAATTCTATAGATGTTTTTTTCACTTTTAAGAAAATTGAAGCCCAGGGCCACTAGGAAGGAAGGCCATGCCTATATCAGTTGAAGGCCAAATTGAGTGAATGAATAGTTCTTTCTGATAGATTTAGACATTATAAACTCATTGGATTATGTTTTAGGAGAATTTGATGCATTTAAATGGCATTTTTTCACTATTGAGCCAATACAAAGGCCCAAGCCATGGAGGTTGCACCAAGGAGGGGTGAAATCCTTCATCAAAACTCTGTGTTGATGGATTAATTGTGATGGTTTGATGTTATTTATGTTACTGTTTTTTAGAATTTGAATTTTAGACTTTATGCTCTTTAATTCACTCATAAAACTCAGTTAATTTACCTGTTTGACACTCATAAGCAACAAGGAAACCTATGTACATCAAGCATAAGATTATAAAATGAATTATAAATCTGAAATTGTAATTAGCACAACAAAACTAACATACAAAGTCGGATCATTCACACACACACGTGTGTGTGTGTGTGTCTGTTATAGGATCATGATTGTCTTATGCTAATGATTATATATATGTATGTATCTATGTCACTTTCTGACAAGGTTGTCCGAAATCATTCTTGTGGAGGAATTATTTCTTATGCAGGTGAGTGGCATGAAGAGGCTCCTGGTTTATGAGGAATAAAATGGGTAGAGTAGCCTTGACATATCTATGAGGTTAGTATCATGTGGATATGAATTTATATTATGTTATTATATTATGTCTATGTTATGCTACGAAAGATAATGTTGAGGAATACATCAGCCAAATGAAAGCAGTGTGATCCGCAACATGCTAGGACAAGCATGGATAAGACACTAGAAGTAAGGTTGCTTGGTAAGGATAGTGTGGTATTAAGATGTGAAGTATTGGTGTTGTGTACATGTAACATGAGCATTATTGTGTGCATATGTGGTGTTAGGTATGGATGGTGCTAAGTAGATGTCGTATATACAGTGCTATGTAGATATGGTGTTATGTACCTGTTGTAAATGTGATGCTATGTACATTTGGTGCTATGAACATGTTATATATGTGGTGTTGTGTACATATGGTGCAGTGTATAGGTTGTACATGCGGTGTTGTGTGCATAAGGTTTGGTGTGCATGATTATACATATGGTTTTGTGTGCATGTGTTTCTATGTACATGTGGTACATGTGGTGTCGTGTGCATGTGGTGTTGTGTACATGTTGTGCAGGTAGTGTTGTGTACGTGTAGTGTTGTGTACACATTGTGCAGGTGGTGTTGTGTATGGGAGGTACTGTGTACATGTTGTACATGTGGTATTGTGTACACATTTTCCATGTTGTGTTGTGTATACTTGGTATGGTGTTACAGGTATTGTGTAGTCGTTGTATCACGACAGGTGTATTCATGGTATTATATGGTGTGTACATATACGTATTATTTTGTACATCGGGTGTAGGTGTATTTGACGTGTTGTACATCAGGTGTAGGTGTATGCATCGTGTTGTACACCAGATGTATATTTAAATGTTGCATTGTATATTGTGTATTTGTATGTGTTGTACAATGTGATGGGACAGGCAGGTATGGGATTTTCTTAGCTCATCTTTTACTATTGGGGTTTGAAGTGGTTTAGTCTCTAGATTCCCTTGTTGCTTCAAGAGAATACATTGGGTGCTTCTCGAGTTTGGAAACCGATCTAGTGTGTGTACAAAGGTAGAAGCAAAGAACCATTTGAAAGATAACACTACTACATTTGGCGGAAATTCCGACACTTGGTTCTGACGCTTTTGACCAAATGTCGGAAATTTCCCCAATTTTTTTCCATCCCGCCCGAAGCCGTCACTATACCAACATTTATAGAAAAGTGTCGCAATACCGACACTTAGAAAAGTGTCGCAATTGCGACGTTTGGAGGAAGACGTCGCAATTGCGACACTATGGCCCAACGCGTCGCTATTGCGACAACTGCCTCTAAACATCGCAAGTGCGACACAATGTCTAAGTGTCATAATTGCAACGTTTGGAGGCCTTCGTCACAATAGCAATGCCTTTTCCGCCATCGGTATAACAACACTTATATGCGCGCTAAATACAAATACGAAACTTATATGCGCGCTACATAAAAATGATTTTATTGTTTCGTATTCGTCGCAATAGCTACATTAACGTCTGATATCACGCGCGCATTCACCCTCCGCTCTTGTAGAACAAAATTTGCCCTCAGATCTTGCAGAACAGCATTTTCCCTCAGCATTCGCCCTCAGCGTTCGCCCTCAGCTCTTGCAGAACAGCATTCGCCCTCAGCTCTTGCAAAATGGTAAGTTCTTACTGCGGGCCCTTCCTCCTATAGTAGGGTTGACTCTATTTGGGTTTTTTTGGTCAATTCCATTGGATTGTGTTAGGCTGTAGGGTTCTCTCTAGATGTCAGGAATCAAGATTCAATACCCTCTATTATCTTCATCACCCAATACAAGATTTAAATTTTTCCCAAAGAAACGCTTATTAATTTGGCAGCCATTATTTCTCCCTACTTTAAAAACCCTACATTTAAATGAAAATAAGCATTGCATTTCAACTAAAAAAATCTATTAGTGTTCAAATGTACATGTGTGCTACATTAATGTCTGATATCACGCACGCATTCACCCTCTGCTCTTGCAGAACAGCATTCGCCCTCAGCATTCGCCCTGAGCTCTTGCAGAACAGCATTCACCCTGCATTCGCCCTCAGCTCTTGCAAAATGGTAAGTTCTTACTGCAGGCCATTCCTCCTATAGTAGGGTTGACTCTATTTGGGTTTTTTTGGTCAATTCCATTAGATTGTGTTAGGCTATAGGGTTCTCTCTAGATGTCAAGAATCAACATTCAATACCCTCTATTATCTTCATCACCCAATACAAGATTTAAATTTTTCCCAAAGAAACGCTTATTAATTTGGCAGCCATTATTTCTCCCTGCTTTAAAAACCCTACATTTAAATGAAAACAAGCATTTCATTTCAACTACAAAAATCTATTAGTGTTCAAATGTACATGTGTGCATCACTTGTGTAGGGTATTCTTTTTCCACTTTCACATTATCCAAGAATGTGTGCAGTATAGTTCATATTTTTTGTGATTTAGATTATCTTGAAAAAGGAAAGGTAAATTATTTCCCATGGAAAAGAAGGTTTTCCCTTTTTACTACTGGAAATGGTACAACAAAGTTCCATTTCTACCCGAAACTCCTATGAAACAGGAACCAAATAAAGGCCATGTCCTCGATGGACATCATTTGGCTTTGAAAATGGCCATTGCACCGTGTTGTTTCTTATATTACATCACGATAGTTTCTTAGGTCATTTCTTGTTTCTTGAGATGAAAAAAAACCAAAGAAATTGTGAAGATCCTTTCAAGAAATAAATGACCATTTCTCAATCATATCTCAACTATTTTTTATTTTATTCAGTGGTTGCTTCCTTTGAGAGAAATTTGACACTTTTATAAGGAATATAACATAAAAACACAAAATGGGAAGGAATTGATGAGGTAGATTACCTTTATTTGTTGTCAATTAAGAATTGATAATACACGATGCCTGTTCTGTACTACAAACTAGATTCCTTCCTGGAGTTAGGACACAGAGTATTGAATCAAAGTTGTAGTTTCTAACTTCTTGTATTGGTTCATCAATCTTGAAATTCAGACATTGAATGTCTTCATTGCTTCATGTTTGAATAATTTGCATCATATCGTACAATAGGAAATTAGGAATTATGATTATTATTACTTTATGGATCTGTTAAGTTACTTTTAAGTTTGCATGGTTTAGTGTGAAATTATTCTAGTCCCCAAACACATATAATCAAGGAATTATAACGTGATTTCAAACATTAAATATCAACAAAATCGTTTAAAGGATAAAGTGCCTTACTTAAATGCTCTAAGGATTTTTCAATAGTTGCTCCAAAAGCTTCACTTCAAGGCCCTTCAAGATCGTCTCCAACAATGCTATACCATCAGCTTCAACAATGTTGCTCCAAAAATGTCCTCAAGGTCTTCACAACAAGTTTACTAGAATTTTCTCCAACAATATATTCAATAAGGTCTTCATTTTCAACTCGTCTCTTGTTTGGGTGCCTTAATGTGCAATGACATGTTTCCAGGACTGAATTCAATGCAAGGCATATTTGAAACTCTAACTCTGTCTTCAGGTGTCTTATTAGAAATTATTTCAGTTTTCATTTTGTGTTTTCAAGTTAGATATTGTTTTCAAGTTTTTACATTTATAATTTTATTGCAATGTGGCAGACTGATCAGGGTAGTACAGGAACAACCCTGAGATGGGATGATCACGGAAAGAGGCTAGCGGAAGAACATGTAAAGTGCCAGCATTGCTCTATCTTCAGGTATTTTAGTTATTTACATAATTGAAATAATATTAATTTTGTTCAAATATTCAGACACCTAGCCATGGTACGCCTGATGATTCCCTCTTTGAGGAAGAGCTTTCTTCATCCCTATCTCCAGTGTTCTTGTTGCGAAAAAAGGCACGAGATGCAAGGTCGGAATTTAATACTTTGACAGACGCGCCTCAAACACCTGAAACAGAAGAGAAGATAAAACAAATTATGAGCCAACTAGAAAGATATCAGGTAATAATAAAAAGTCAAAAGGATATTTTTTTTGTTCTGCATGAGATGAATTGTGATAGTTTGATTTTTAATTTTTACATTGACTAAACTAACAAAAAGTTCTTTTGTATGTAGCGTTTTCAGGCACTTGCTGAATCTGGTGTTAGTGGTAGTGGGACACAAGGGCAAGAGATTGCCCAACAACCCTCTCGTACACCTTCTACTCCTTTAGGTGCCAGCCAAGAAACACACCCTGCCCAAGCAGACACCCAGCCAACCGCTGAACGTGTTGGCAATGATGAGGCTGATATGGCCAACTACATTATTGTGTTTCCTAGAGCTACACGTGTCAGCTCCACAGGGACCATTAATGGCACGTTGTTGGTGAACGATGAAGGTGTCCCTATAAAGCACGTACAACTCCCAGGTAAATTTTAATATTTTAACTATTTCATTTACTTTATCTAAAACATATTTATCATGATTTTTATTTTTAAATTAATGATAATATCTTCTTTTTCTTTTGGTTTTATTCTGTGTAGGAAACAATGAGTTCTACAGGATTCTGGAGAGCCATGCGTTGGTAATTTTTGGCCCAAACATACGTACAGGGTGGAATTCCCAGAATTCCAACCTGAAAAAAGAACTTCTAGATTATCTAGAAGCCCTTTTTGGGGTCGGCACATTTGACAGAAAAGCGGTGGCTCAGGTAGCCGGCAAATATTTGAAATATACCAGGGACACCTATAGGACGCAATTGCAATTTAAACCTAGATATGAGCATCCTCTCGCAGTTTCAGAGAGTGAGTGGAGAGCACTCATCCATGACGGAAAAGAGAAAAGGGCAAAGAAAGAAGGAAAAATGCCAACTGGACCCGCAAGGTAAATTACAACTTTAATTCAATAGCTTTAATTTTCTCTATGTCTAAAATAAAATTGTGCTACGTCATATCTGACTTTAATCTTTTGATGCTAGGTTGCCTGACACCTCAAAGGCAACCAAAGCTAGGATTGAAAAAAAGGGCCATCACAAGCTAGGCCAGGGAAGCTACTTGAAATTGGCCGCAAGAATTGTAATTAAGTAGCTAAACATCTTATAATTAATTGTATCGCCTTACAACGTTTTTGTAATCCTATCAAATATGATTAAAAATACACAATCATATGTAATGTAGGGTGATGACTTCGGAAGAGAAACTACAGAGGAAGATAAAAATATCGCTTTCCATTTCAGCTATCAAGCTGTAGTTGAACGTCGCATAAGTTTGGGGCAGGTCCCAAGATCCAGAATACCTGATAAGGTAAAACATTAACCTTTCAATATGTTTGTTTTCATCCATAAATTTAATGTCTAAAAACTTTGTTTAAATCAGGGGAGCAACACTACCGACGACACAAATAACCTAGTTTTAGAGCCAAATGTAGATGATCCTCACGTGCAACCTGATCATTGTAGTAGGGACCAGGCCGACAATGCTACTATCAGTGAGGGCCGTGACGGTAATTAATTTCCACTTATATTTTTTTCTAATTATACCTTGATGGTTGCCCTTATAATGTTTTTTGTTTAAATGATAGAGAATTTTTCCCTTGAGGATCTTACCACCAGAGAGGAAGACAGGGCAACAGTCCCAACGGCGACAACTGGTGCACCAGGTAAATAATCTCATTGCAATTTTTTTTATTAATATTACCGAAATAGTTCAATGATATTTAAAAACTGACAATTAAAATTTAATATTATCTGTTTTTGTAGGCGATGCCCTGTCACTGGATGAGACCAGACATCGTGACTACACAACTAGGTCAGCGGCGACAACTGGTGCACCAGGTAAATAATCTCATTGCAATTTTTTTTATTAATATTACCAAACTATTTCAATGATATTTAAAAACTGACAATTAAAATTTAATATTATCTGTTTTTGTAGGCGATGCCCCGTCACTGGATGAGACCAGACATCGTGACTATGCAACTAGGTCAGCGGCGACAACTGGTGCACCAGGTAAATAATCTCATTGCAATTTTTTTTAATTAATATTACCGAACTAGTTCAATGATATTTAAAAACTGACAATTAAAATTTAATATTATCTGTTTTTGTAGGCAATGCCCCGTCACTGGATGAGACCAGACATCGTGACTACGCAACTAGGTCAGCGGCGAAAACTGGTGCACCAGGTAAATAATCTCATTGCAATTTTTTTTATTAATATTACCGAACTAGTTTAATGATATTTAAAAACTGACAATTAAAATTTAATATTATCTGTTTTTGTAGGCGATGCCCCGTCACTGGATGAGACCAGACATTGTGACTACGCAACTAGGTCAGCGGCGACAACTGGTGCACCAGGTAAATAATCTCATTGCAATTTTTTTTATTAATATTACCGAACTAATTCAATGATATTTAAAAACTGACAATTAAAATTTAATATTATCTGTTTTTGTAGGCGATGCCCCGTCACTGGATGAGCCCAGACATCGTGAATACGCAACTAGGTCAGCAGTGCGGGTCGAAAGGCATGAAACAGGAGCAGAGCACGATGATATTGATGATGTAATTAGGAGCTTTAAAAATAGGAAGAAGAAAAAGAAAATTTGATAATGTAAAATATTGTATTATTATAAGACAAACGTTACCATACTTGGAACGTTTTTGCGTTATATAAAAAACTCATTTATCATACTATTTTTATGTCAAGCATTAATTGCAATGTTTCCTTGCGTACTTTTTGTTGAATTTTTTTATTATTAGTTATTGAATATTTTTTTTTATGCTCATGAAAGTAAAAAATGAAATATAGATTGGGTATTGGGGAATTGAGAGTGATGTGAGGGGGGGGGGGGAGCGACCATAAGAGCTTCCACCTTCACGTGGTTGGCCCTGTTTAGTAGAGAATAATTTATTGGAGCGATTTAATCTTGGAGCAAACCTCCCTTGATCCAGCGTAGCAACAAAAAAGTCACTATTGACTTAGTTGCTACTCTTTCAGATCGTGGGAGGCTTGTTCCAAGTTCATGCGACTCCAATAAATTGTTCTTGAAACGAAGAGGAGCTTATTCAAGTATTTTTTGACATTTTCAACATATGTTCTAACATTATCATAAGAATGCATCTTAGATTAAAAAATACTACATCAATTACTTGTATTTATTGTATAGAAAATGATGGATTTTGATTGACTTGGCAGTGCAGGTAAAAATCCTCTTGCATCATGAGCAATACAACTTATCAACCAGGGTCATGTCCAGGATATTTTTGCTTGTGCGCTTGACCAAGTTCATAATGTCACATTTTTTAATTTCCTTTACAGTTCATAATTCAATATTAAAGTAATGCATAAAGCTTTTCACAACAATAAAAGGAAAGGGTTATGGCTGAGTCAAATTTTATTGTTATTGATAGTGTAATGAAATGTATCTCAATGCTATGGTTTTGGCCTTTTTATTGGTTGAATTAGAGGACCCAATTGAAAATATTGGGGCCAAGTAGGCTGGTTTTCCTTTTTGCTGATGGTTTGGTGTATCTAATTGAATTAGTTGCCTAAGGTATTTTTGGTTGCAAACTCCTTTTCATTTTTCATACGGTATTGGCCTTGTGGAATACATTTGATTGTGTGGTCTTGTTAGATCTACAACATTTGTAGTTGTTTAGTCTTATGGCCGAGGTGCACTTTTATTATGGAAATAGTTGATGCAATATTGTCATTTAATCCTTACTGCAGGGTAGCATGTCGAGAAGTTTCTTGTGAAACATTTGGTATTCAAAATGACACTTGATCCTATACAGCATCATGCACTTGACTTCAAAATTCATATTCAAAGTGTGCCAGACAATTCTTGCAAATTTTCAAATATTTATGTTGTTTTAAACCATTATCTTTTTCATGTATTGGATGTTGAAAATGTGAAAAATACTTTGGTATGAAACCAACTGGTGAATAATTTCCAGCAAAACAACCACTTCCAAGACATGATTTAGAAGTAGAACAAATGTGCTTATGAAGCATAGAAAGATATCCTTGATGCATTGACAATGTTTGGCTAGGGTTATTTTTGGAGAAAATAACTCCTTATTCCTAGAATAGTGATCTTCAATACAAGTAAATGCCAGAGAAGAGAGATCATCATGTGACGCAAAAAAACTAAAATTGGACCCCTAAGGAGAACTGGTGTGTCTACAATCGCTCTGTCAGCATTTTCCCTTGGTTTACCCCGTTCTTTTCCTCCAGCCTGAGTCTTAATTGACTTCTTCTTTCTTTGGGTTTATTTATCAAATTTGTAGAATTTGATAAATAAATACTATCCACAATGGTTGAACTTTAATTTATATTCCCGACTTTATATTATCTCCAAGCCTTATAACCAATGTTTAACTTTCAACACTTTGTATTTATACTCCATGTTTCTTTTTAAATAAATAACTTGTAATGAAATTTCGGCTCCATATTTCACCACCCAGCCTTACAACAATCACGCTTCAGACTTATGCTAATTATCCGCCAATAGTTTAATTAAACAATTTCATTATACTCCTGCCCCACCTATATATATCAATAACCAATCAAACACTCGTATCGTACCTGGCTATCCTCCGCACACCTTAGTTAACCTCCGGGCAAGTTCAACGTGCGACCACCGTCCAATGGCCCTTCTCCAAATCAACGACTCTTGGAAATTTCGCTCGGCTTCCAACGTCAGGCTTTAATGTGCGATGGCACGGGTTAAACGGTGGTTTTCCGGGGGTCACTTCGCCACGTGTCGCATTCCCTATGGAATCGCTCGCGAATAGGAAATATCGCCTACTCCGCAAAAGCGGTGCGATATGGGCAACCCGCTTTTGTGATTCTGCTCGTGGTTTTCGTACAGGGCTTGACCACGGGTGCAAGTATGGTTCCGCTATCCTTTTGTTTGTTAACTCATGTCCAATCCTTGGTTCAGGTTCCGAAAGCACAACAATCTTGTCTCTTTATTAAGAGGGATTTTTATATTTGAACAGTGTTCATGACCCCGGTTCTCTACACAGACCTCGCCTTCGGGTGGGGTGAGTTCACAGGGTTATCCAACAATTTACGGGAATTCAAAGATAGAAGAATGGAATTATCAATACCCAATCGCCTCATAGTTAAACAATTCTTCACAATTAGCAGTTCGAGATAATTCAATGGCAACTAAGCTTGGAAATCATTTAACTGGAAACAATTGTTCACACACAGAGGTTTATTGCAGAAATCCCCTCTCTACTCTCCTCTTCCCTCTCTACTTGTATTCATCTTAGGAATTACAATTTATATACATAACATATGGCTCTTCGGTTCCTCTGAGAGGACCGTTCTAGAAATCAAAAGGTCTAATTATAATAATTCAACTAACTAAAACTATTCGACTCCTACAACTCTAACTAGTCTAAGTAATACAGTCAGCTAAGGTATTGACACCTAGCTGTTACAACTCAAATGTTTTCGAACCCTCCTAGCCACAACATGTGGACAAAACCTCCTACATTTTTGGCTAGTGCCTAATGCCCCTGCATCATCATGTGACATAAACCTATTAACAAAAGTGAACAGGGAATGATTATTAATTATGGCATACTAAGTTGTCAGTGATTTTGACTATTTGTCTTTAACATGTAAAAATGTTAAATTCCAAGCTTACATCATCATGGTTTGGCATCATGAGCTTGACTAATTTTCCACCATGCTCATAATTTCATTGTTGTATTCATATCTATAAACAATGTTTCAAATAATAATAATAAAAGTTCTATAAGAAAAATCCAGACCTCCATGCTGCTGCTCCTTGTGAGACAAAGTCAAAATTGCATTACACAATCTGACACATAAGAATCTCCTATATCCCGGTGGTATGTATCCAAACTCTTATAATAGTGTCTTCCAGACTTATGTTGACATTGCCAATGAGATATTTAAGCAATGAAAGATGGAGCCTTCTTCATTGTTGTATATGTAACAGTCTTTTATTAATATAAAGATTGATGGTTTTGTCTTTATGAAAATGAAATGTAAAAATAATTTATTGTGGTCAATTGAAAAGTTTTTTTTTTAAAGCTTTTCATTATGGAAGGGCAACATAGATATATGCCCTTCTAATTGAAATTCGGACCTGCCCTTCAAATTTGATCACTGTGTGGGACCTTAACAAACAATAAAACTATTTCGTCGCGCGTTATATAAAACATATAACAAAACCTTTGTCAAAACTTCAAACGAACCCTTTAGCCGTGGGTATTTCATCACGAATTGATCATTTTACCATGTACCTTCTTCTAGAGGAATATTCTTCCACTTGATTAGGTACTTCATAATAGTTATATGTCAAAGAGATACAGAATGTTTATCTATAACTTTTTGTGGTTCAAGAATCAACTTTCATTCTTCATCTAATTTTGGAAGTTCTATTTACATTGGCATATTTTTTCCCAAAACCTTTTTTAGGCAAGATACATGAAAAACGTTATGAATGCAAGAAGAATGAAAATATAACTTCTATACCACTTGTGCAATTATATGAATAATTATTTAGGGCCATAACAGTTTTTTTTGAGCTAATTCTTTATTCTTCTTTTTCTTGAATGAAGATTGCTTATAATGTTATAATCTAAAAAATACCCAATTACCCTCCTCAAATTATCTTTCACTTCAATGTTGTTCCCCTTGTTGTTTTATCATGTTTCATGTCATTTTAAGGTTTTCCATAATAATTTTCAAAGTTTCTTTAGTATTTTCCATATGTGACTCTATTTCCTATACTTTGGACTTATCTTGCAAAAAGTATGAGATACTAGGAGTTGGATATCCATAAAGGACCTTAAATGGGGAAATTTTAGTAGATGTGTGATAGGTAGTATCATATTACCATTCTTCCTTGACGAACCCACTTCATCCATTAAGATTGATTTTCTAAAGAGTAACATTGTAGATAACCTTAAAAACATTTGTTAACTATTTTTATTTGACCATTTGATTGTGTTTGATATGTAGAACTCATGGCAGCTAGTGTTTCTCCACTCATATTAAATAATTATTTCCAAAAGTTTCTTGTTACTATTACTTTAGGAAAACCATGAAGACCATGAATTTCTTTCACAGACACTTCTGCCACTTGGCTTGTTGTTTATGTACTTTGAGCTCTACAAAAAAAATCTACAAAATTTGTCTATATAAATGACCACAAAAATGTAATACTTACCTTTATATTTCAATAACCCTATAATAAAGTCTATTTATGTATCTTCTAGTCTTTGAATATGTATGTGGAATGGTTGAAGTAACCCTAGAGATTTTACTATCTCTCTTTTATTTATTATGCAAACCTGACCTTCTCTTACAAAATTTTGAATATCTTTCTTCATTCCTTCCAAAAATATATTTTTGATCCTTTGAGATGTTTTAAGGAACCCTGCGTCCTACCATCAGAGAGACATGGGACTCCCTTAATATTTTTTTATTCAAATATGCTTGTGTGCATAAAAATATTCTACATTTGCACCAAAGTATATCTCTCTTTCACTCCCAATGCTCCATAGAGTTCATCCCATCCTTTATAAATTTTAGTTTTTGTTTAGTACTATTGTCATTTTTCCATTATGGCAAGCTTCTTCTAACCACCTAGGAATAGAAAATGTAATTGGATATAAATTTGAGGCCTCTTCTATTTTAGAAAGAGCATCATGTACTAAATTTTCCTTACCCTTTTTGCAGATTATCTCAAAATTAAAACTTTGCATTTTTTCTCCTCATTTTTGTTAATCTTACAATGAAATCCATAGCTTCAAAAAATACTTTATGCTATCATGGTATATCTTGACTTTAAAGTACCTCCCAGTGATATACTATCCCCATTTTTTATTGTATGTAATATTGCCTCCATTTATTTTTCATACGTAGATTTCACCAAATATTTTCTTTGAATTCCTTGCTTTTAAAAGCCAATGGTATCCCTTATTATGTTAATGTTACGTAAATTCCTTGTCCTAGTGCCTCACACTCTACTATGAATGTTTTACCAAAAGTAGGTGCAACCGATGTTGGTGTAGAAGACATGGCATCCATTAAAAGAGAGAATGCCAAAGTAGCCTTATCATTCCATATAAATGATATTTTCTTCAAGAGATATGTGAGTGGACTTGAATTGCATGCATAATTCTTAACAAATGATCAATAATATCATGTAAGTCTAAAAAATCTTCTAAGAACCTTGATTTTCTTAGGAATAGGTCATTTTGTAATAGCTTGCATCTTTTGAGGCTCCAACTTCACTCCTTCCTTTAAAACAATAGGAACCAAATACTCGAATTCTTATTTCCCAAAAGCATATTTGGATATTTTTACATAAAAATGATTGTTCTCAATAATTTATATAACTTTTCCACATGTTTACTAGTGTGGTATTCCCATGATTTATTATAAATATGTGTATTATCAAAGAAAACCAACAAAACTTTTATAAGATGGGATCAAACAAAATTGTTCTTAAGTCGAGCCCGCCGGAATTCAAACGACGATAAACCATAATTCAAACCAAATTCGCGTTCCAAAATAGCCTGCTAACGTCGGCCAATTTTGTGACGCGAAAACCAAATGAATTCCGCCCTAATCTTTTTCGGGTCCGAAGTTGGGCTGGCGTACGGAGGGAGAGTTGTGACGCGAATTTCTTATCAAATTCGCCCTAATATTTTTCGGGTCCGGATTTCCACTGCGCGAGCGGCCCAAACAAAGATCCGCTCCTATCCCTCTGTGACGAAACCATCGTACATGCTGACATCATCAATCAAAGCCCGCCATCCTTTTGACTTTGTAAATAAAAAAAATTGCGTATGCATCATTTTCATTGTTCCGTGCGCTAGCCAGTCTTCCATGCAAAAAAATTCAAAAACCAACTGTTAACGCTTGCTGACCGTTACCTTGCTGAAGAGAATTGAAGCCGAGTATTTCAGGGTTCTTCTGTCATAACCAGCGCCTGTTTAAACACGTTTCATTTCCCATAAATAGGTATTTATTCCAATTCCCCACTAAACTCTGTAAAAAATCCTGGTTTTAGTTTTAATTCTGCACTAAGGTCTGAAAAGAAGTTCAGTTTGGTCTTTTTCGTTCCCAGAACTGCAATTATATTCCCAAAACTGGTAATTGTGCCCCTTTTCCACAAAAACCCCGAAATTCCATTTATGAATCCACAAGAACCAGAAATGGAAGTTCCTGTAGCTCTGAATGTCATGCCCATCAATGCCCCTCACAAGGACTTGGATTATTTTCCTTTAGCCGATATGGATTTTCAAATTAAGGACTTGCGTCTAGGTGAGAATCCTCTTCGAATATTTTGCCGCTGCAGAGACAATTATTTGAATGGTTCTGACATCTTTGGACTTTGGGAATCAAATCTTCCTATGTACCTTCTCCCCTCAGTCCATATTTTTTCTGAGTTAATCCATTATTGCTACGCAAATTATGATCCCAACCAACGAGCAGTTTTATCCCCAAGTCAAAATGTCATTTTCCCAATAACTGCTCAGTCCATAAATGAAATGCTACAATTCCAACCTGGTCAAGCTCTCACTCCCCTGTCCATGGTTGAATTACTTGATAAATCTACTAAGTTATCCCATGAAGAGTTAAACCGCCTATGCCAAACCTTCATGTTACCAGAGCATCAGCCTAAAAACCCTCCCCCTTATGGTTATATTTTCTTTACTGATGAGGGTAGACTTATTTTAAACATGATATCTTCCATAATGGGCTTCAATACTAGTGAGTATGTTGATCAGTTAACCCTAGTATTGTTATCCATTTTTACCCCTGGACAGCCTCCTGTTGTCAAGTACGATTTTGCATCTTATATTGCTGACAAAATCCATGATCAGTTCATAAGATTTGAGAATGAGAGAGTATTTAAGTATTCTTCTGTCATATATCATCTCATGATTTACTTTCAGTCAGAAAATTTCCCTTTTTATGTTAAGAAACTTGATGCCAAAGCGAATCCTAGGTCAGTCATCTTTTGGTCTGCCATTACTCACAATTCCTCTGATTCTCATTATTCCTATAATGAGTTTGTCAACCTTTTTGTTCATCTTGCAACTACCTTGTTGATAGGAGTCTCTCCTCCTAGAATTAACAATGAAATCAAGAAAATCCTTCAGCTCTCAAAGCAGTACAAGATAGGCGACTGGTACCTATATCAAAACTACACAGAGATCAGGATATATGGATGTTAATTATGCCCATTCAAACTGCCCAAGTATGTCCCAATGAGACTCTTTGCATTAGAATATTTCAGGCAGATGAATAATTCAGATATAATTCATTTTTGCAATGAAAAGAAAAAGGCTCAACTCAGGATCAAGAGCCAATTAGGTCCCTTCATTTGTAACTCTAGGGAAGCTGGACAGGAAGCCGAAAGGATTTTAGAAGACCATCTCAGACTACAAAAGAGTTTCTACTGGGTGCCTTATGATCCAAAGAACTTTATCTGTGATAGAAGAATGAAAAATAAACAGTCACCATACATCCATCAAAGAATCCCAGAAATAGAACAATATGCTAATATGGATGAATGGACAGAAGGGACATTGGTTGAAAATGATAGTGAGAAGGTCAATGTTGAAAATGTAATGAAAGATCTTGAAAAGATACTTGACCTAGAATCTTTTGGACAGGTGCAGGGATCTTCTTCAGCCAGGAATTTACAACAAAATTTGCAGGAGATTAGTACAGTAGCAGTAGAATCTGAAGGAAAAGAAAAGGAGCCTGATATAAAAATAATTGAAAAATTCATAATGACAGAGCAACCAGAGACTTCTAAAGAACAAGGTCAAGGAAAAATTCCTCCTACTCAGATCAGTGAGCCAGAAATTTCTATTTTACAAACTCCTCTGAATATAGAAAAGGGAAAAAAGAGAGAGGCTGAAACAACTACTCCTATTGGTGGCTCTTCTGAATAGCAAGATGTTAAAAGGTAGAAATTAACTCCCCTTCCAGAAGATGAATCATTTCAAGAAATCCCTGATAGCCAGGGAAGAGAAGACAATTAGCAAACAGGTACAGGTAGTGGGACATCCACTAATTTTAAAAAATAGGAAATACAGAGGCAACAAAGTGCAGAAATATCTTCTTTCAAACCTCCAGTAAAAACTGCCTGGGACATCAAAAGAACATTCATCAATATAAAGGCCAGGAACGATCCACTTAGACTTCAAGTGTACAACCAATTTTTGAATATGGCTCTGAAAAATCAAGAAAGATTGATGTCAGCTTATGACATCCAACGGGGTAAGATGTTAATGAACCATTTCAAGCCCAAGGTGTAGCAGCCTCAGACAGCTGCAGATTACTTTAGGACTAATTTTCAAGTCTTAGCAAAGGATATCCATCCTTTAGATCAAATTGAGCTACACAAGCAAACAGGTGAGATGATTTATTCTACTCTGACGGATAAATCAATGATGACCCATAAGTTGCGGGATTCTTTGGATAATACTAATACACAGTTGCAGCTTGAAAAAGCCTCCTCCCAGGCTAAGGATAATAGAATCAAAACTTTAGAGGAAATAATCATTGGTTTGGGTCATAATCCTAAAGATGTGAAAGGTATTGAAGCTTTAATCAAGAGAAAAGATGATGATATTGCAGCTCTAAGAAAACAATTAAAGTTACTGGCCTCAAGACATCCACAGACTACATAAATCATCAAAAAAAAATATGAGGAAGAACTAATGGATTTTCTCTTAAAATTGAATGAGCAACTTACTGCAACTGAAAAAGAGCTTGAGAATGCATTAAAAGATAAGCAGGCAAATATTCCAGTGTCTACAGCAGGAGTAGTGACAGGTACAACAACAATAGGTCAGCCAGTAGAATTGTCATAGAGAAACACTGCAAATTTGAACACTGATGAATTAACAAAGTCAATGGAAGTTATGAAACTTCAGGCCATAGAGCTTCACAAAACAAAGGAACAATTGGCCACTCTAGAACATAAATATGATCTTTCAAAAATGAGTGTTGCTGATAAAACAAGAGAAGTGAACAAATTAGAAAAAACAGTCAAAGCATTGGAAAAGGATCTCACATTGGAGAAACATTTAAAAGAAATAAATGAAATTCTTTGGGATAATATCATTCAATCAATAAAGGATGTTTGGTCCTCAATTCAAATAATGGATGAACAGAATAACTTAGTTAAATTGGATCTGGATGAGATTGAGAGATCAAGACAAGAGTTGGGAAATATGCCAGAAGAGGCAAATAGACTTATACAATTTTTGAATACTCAGACTAAGAATCAACTTGCAGAAATTGGTATTCAGGACAGGACCAAAACAATTCTAGAAATAAAGAGAGTTTTTACTAAAAGAACTCTGGTACAGAATTTAGAACGAAGCTGCTCAGATATGCAAGAAGAAATCATTGCCTTTAGAGAAAGATTGAATATTTTGTTAAATAGAGGATTGCCCAGTCCTATAGTTGCAAAAGATAAGCTAATGGACCTTGATAGTTATGTTGAAAAATTGGACAAATATGCTGATAATCAAGCTAGTTCTTCAACCAGTTCATCAACAGCAGCATTGCCTACGGGGAAAAACCTTCATGACAGATTGGAGAATTTATTTTATCTTGAGCATGAAGTAAATCATTTGTTCCCAAATCAGCCTAATTTCTTCAGATATACTGAGGCTGATGAAACACTAAGAAATTTGCAAAGGACCAGAGTGCCAGAAGTTCAATGGTGGGAATAAATGATGGAACTTTTGTAAAAAATTATCCTTACATAAATTTTTGCCTATTTACCACAGTATATCATGATAAAAAGGATAAAATGATGAACAAAGGTAAAAGAGTATCAGAGCAGTTAAAGAGTATCAGTGAAACGAAATAATCAACATAGAATTACTGAAGAGGACAGCAGCAAGCCAAGATATAGGGCCTGCCTCCATCACATTCTTAAAAGAAGGAAACAGCACAACATCAGTTATCATTTTTCTTATCTACGAGACCATCTGTCTCTATATTGTTGTAAAATACTTATTAGTTATCCTAGATAATATCTCAATTTGTTATGAGATATTTTGTATGTTTTTTTGTATAAATAATCCATCAATTGGAGTAGTAAGTGTGGATTCATATACTTTGCAGTAACATTGACTTTTTCGGAATAAAGTGTTGTTGGAGAAATTTCTTTGTGGCTTTCTGGATGATGAATTGATGCTAGAGACTTTTTACAGGATTCATGTGTCTGTAAAACAGCGTTTTTCATGGATTGTTTTACTTCATATAATATATTCAAAACAACGTTTTTTCTCTTGTGAAAAAAAAATGATTAATGTTTATCACTTTGCCTTCAAAACTAGCAATGCTGGTCTATGTTGCTGGTTTATTGATATGGTCTGATGGTCTTTTTATATTTTTGACATATCACACTCCTCACATGATTAGCGTTTTTCTCTGTTCAAGGATTTTGGGTACTTTAATTTGTATTTGGAACAATGGACATTGGTACTCTATCTGTTGCTTTACTATTCTACATACTGCTATTTCACTTTCTTATAGATGCCTCGGGCATATTTGGATGCTTTCTCAGATTGTTGATAATCTCCATGTGGACCGTTACTGGGTTTTATATCAAGTCCATGTATGTGACATGGGGTATTTTTCTATCACTGTCTGGGGTGGGACTTCCACATTTCTAGATGGATATTTGAGTTCCAATATTCAGATGTGAAAATGTAATGACTTCATGGACTATTTTACTTCATAAAATATATTCAAAACAACGTTTTTTCTCTTGTGAAAAAAAAATGATTAATGTTTATCACTCTGCCTTCAAAACTAGCGACGCTGGTCTATGTTGTTGGTTTATTGATATGGTCTCATGGTCTTTTTATATTTGGGACATATCACACTCCTCACATGATTAGCGTTTTTCTCTGTTCAAGGATTTTGGGTACTTTAATTTGTATTTGGAACAATGAACGTCGATACTCTATCTGTTGTTTTACTATTCTACATACTGCTATTTCACTTTCTTATAGATGCCTCGGGCATATTTGGTTGCTTTCTCAGATTTGTCGATAATCTCCATGTGGACCGTTACTGGGTTTTATATCAAGTCCTTGTATGTGACATGGGGTATTTTTCTATCATTGTCTGGGGTGGGACTTCCACTTTTCTGGATGGATATTTGGGTTCCAATCTTCAGATGTGAAAATGTAATGACTTCATGGGCTGTTTTACTTCATATAATATATTCAAAACAACGTTTTTTCTCTTGTGAAAAAAAAATGATTAATGTTTATCACTCTGCCTTCAAAACTAGCGATGCTGGTCTATGTTGCTGGTTTATTGATATGGTCCGATGGTCTTTTTATATTTTGGACATATCACACTCCTCACATGATTAGCGTTTTTCTCTGTTCAAGGATTTTGGGTACTTTAATTTGTATTTGGAACAATGGACGTCGGTACTCTATCTGTTGCTTTACTATTCTACATACTGCTATTTCACTTTATTATAGATGCCTCGGGCATATTTGGATGCTTTCTCAGATTGTCGATAATCTCCATGTGGACCGTTACTGAGTTTTATATAATGTCCCTGTATGTGACATGGGGTATTTTTCTATCATTGTCTGGGGTGGGACTTCCACTTTTCTGGATGGATATTTGGGTTCCAATCTTCAGATGTGAAAATTTAATGACTTCATGGACTGTTTTACTTCATATAATATATTCAAAACAGAGTTTTTCCTCATTTAAAGTTTCATTTTTTTTTTAAATTGAACCTGTCCTCGCTATATCGACGCCTTGTAAGCGTCGAAATTGCGACAGATTAGAAACTTCGGAAGAGCGACAGTATAAAAACATCGGACGAGCGACGTTCAAAACGTCGGACCACATTTTGTCTTAATTGTGAGAGTTTACAGACGTCGGAAGAGCGACGTTCAAAACGTCGGACCACATTTCGTCAGAAGTGCAACGAATTGGGAAACGTCGGAAGAGTGACGCTTGTTTGGAAGCGACGGAAAAAGTGTCGATAGTGCGACACTTTTTAATTGCGTCGAAACTGCAACGGTATGGTAAACCACGTTTTTCCCGCCCTCGAACTGTCGCTCTTGCGACGACTATGTGTCGTAATAGCGACGAATTGGCCGTCGGAATTTCCACCAAATTTTCTAGTGTAAGTATCAATATTTTATTTCAGTTTTAATTATTCATGTGATCTATGATTATAATTATGATGGTTTTGTTTGAGCTAACTGGATGTGATATGTTTATACATGATGATTTGGTTAAAGATATGGTTTGACTTGTTGTGATAGGAAGTAAACAGAATTGCAAGTGTACTTTATTGATGGACCACCAATGAGGTATGATTTGAAGTCATTTCAATTTATTTTGAATATAATGGAAATTATTTGCTTAGTACAAGAAAACATGAAATGCCTAGTTTGAGATGGTTGAAACTGACTACAAGAACTAGCAGCATCAGTAGAAGGAATTGGAACATGCAACAGTATGTTGATAAAGCACTTTAGGAGCAGGTCCATTGTAGGACACTGGTACCCAACAGTTTTCAATGATTTCCATGAGCATACTATGATCGGTATGATGTTTTTGAGGTAGGTATATGCTTTGGTTGTTTGACCTTCCGATGTGAGGGAGCCTTTCCAAGGGATGTATTGCCTAGGAAAGGGGATGTCGAGAAACTCGAAAGGTGAGTGACTGCACAAAAGGGGGTGACCATATTTGCCTAGGGACTACGTAGTAGAGAAGGGAACGTCTAGGAATGTATTTTTTTTGTTCATTAGCATTACCAGATGGAATCAGATGCACATTAGGAGTGTGCCCTGGAAATATGAGTCGGTAACTGTTCACTGAGAGGACAATTGGTGTAGGATTGTTGGACCTTTGATGAAGCTTTGACTTTGGAAGTGTATTCTGGAATTCCTAGGAAGGAGGTGAATCCTGGTATTACTTTTAGGGAGGAGGTGTGATTATGGGGTTAAAAACCCACAGTCCCTGTCTACCCAAAATTTCATCAAAGCTGTGTGTACAATTTCATTCACATTTTCATGTCCAATCAACTTCACAATCTGGAAAACTCTACCCATCATGCTTGGCTCAACATCATTATATATATATATATATATATATATATATATAAATGCATTTCATTTAAGGCCCAACTATGATTACGATGCTCCAAGCCTTACTTCAATGTGCAACCGCTCCATTTACTAACACCCTTCGTTATCCATTGTGATGCTTAACATACACTATATTATAGTCTCCGTTCTATTTACGCAGATCATCGTAACCACGCGTTGACCTCATCTATAAACGTTCTAATATCCTTCACTCTGGGGCTTTATATCATTAAACATGTGCCATTGCAAGCAACGGGGCCCACACATACAACAAACGTGGAATCAACACACAACCTCGATTCATACCTGGCTTATCTCACCTTCTTATCCAATGGCAGAGGTGTTGTCGCGCTCGCTTCAGTGATCCAGCGTCCCTAATCAAATCTCGTTTGACTTATGTGCACAAACGATAATGCGCGATGAGAGTGGTTTCTCCAGACCGCTTGAGGCCACATGTCATTCTATGGCATTGATCGCGCTCCTTTTGTAATTACAGATTACCGTCTTGATCACCTGCGATATACTGTTGGTTAAGCTCGAAACCATGTTCACTGTTCACTTCCCTTACTCCAGGTTCCATCTATCTCCTCGATGCACCGTTTCGCCTGAACTCTACCTCCTTATATCTCTTCTATGCCTCTGTTATACAACCTCCGCTAGGTATCAAAGCGCCATTTCCGTCTTCTCAGCCGATATCATTTCCATCTTACCTTCGTCTGGAGCTCAATGTTGATTAGAAAAACTGATATTCCTCATTCAATATACGTGATACAAATTATATCAGTAACAAATGAATTCTAAAGGAAAAATCTCCTACATGCGAGGTTAAGCCAAAACCGCATAAGTTAAATATAGCTCACGGAATGAATTCCTTCTCCACACCGAGATTAGCACTCCGGACCTCTTCATAGCACAATGGTTCAGAGGCTAAGGGGAATAGAGCCCTCCTTCCACGAAGGCTACAGGAGTTTGATTCATTACAGACTTCATTCTAAACATACATATAAACCCATACAGACACTCACTATCTTGTGGGAATCGATCCCTTCAGTGATCGATTCCTCCAATCAGCAATTCGGTTCGAATCATACACCGCATCATCACCGGGGCCTATTCAGAGTTCTATCACGTGTATATGGAAGCCAAACATATTTACACAAGGTTTTACACACACTGGTTATCACCACAATAAACATAATCAGACTTTTAAACAAATCACAGAGTCTTACTTACACCCAGTTCACGGGGTTACAGGCATTCTTCGCACAGAATTAAACCAACAATTGCACATAGATACTGAAACAAATCTTCCTTACACAGCGAATTAACTTACAAGCCTTTTAGCTAGCCAGATCTTCGATTAATTGGCCCTTCTCCTCTTTCTGTCTCCACTACAGTCCTATGCAGCCTATGCAGGTTCTCTATGCAGGTCTCTATATAGGTCTCTCGGAATCTGCCACGGAGACTTATTTTTATACAACTATCACCAATGAATCGATTCAGATTCCTTGATGATTCACAAACTCTTCAATTTCTTACAGTTCCAAATTAGACTAACTCTCTGATGGACTGAAACGGACTATCACTTCCTATGCCCACTAATCATCCAGGCAGTTAGATTTTCCCTCTAATTAACTAAAATAACTCAATTATGAATATTTACATGGGGAAAAAAAACATAAGACCCCCTTTTACATTTATTTATGGACAAAGGTTTTTTTGAGCCTAATGCCCCTGCATCAGACTCCCCAAGTTAAAATGTTTCATGATCTCCTGATCATGTGCTTCATCTTGATCTGCCTAGATCCCACACTTTGTTCTGCAACTGGTCATCTATTGCAATGTTCTTCTTTCGTATTCCTCCTGGCTTCCATATCTTGGTTTTCATCTTTGCACTTGCTACGCCCTCACAGTCTGTGACTATCTTCTTCTTGCTGTTGTTGTTTCTCAGCTTTCTTGCTGCTGTCCTTTTCTGAGGCATCTTCTGCATCAGTTTTCTTATCAATGCTATTTCTCTGTCTAATCTTTCCTCTGACTGCCAGACTCTTACTTCTGTTTTCTGCACTCTTATTTCTTTAGTTATTACTGCTGCCCTATTCACCACCCAATCATCCATACCCTCTCTACAACAGTAAAACTTTTTCTCCTCTGCAAGAAACACTTCAGCTTGTTGCTTCGGCATTCTCTCCAACAACACTCCAAGTAGCTGTTGTTCTGGAATTTCACCCTCTTCTCTGGATGCTTTCTGCAACCACTTTAGCCATTTCCTTTGGCCAAAAAAATCATCAATATGCTGCCATTCATTTTCAGCATCTTCTTCTTCTGTCTTGGCAATCTTCAGAAATTGCCTTCCTTCTTCTTGATTTACTTCAAGCTCTTCCAGCTTTGCATTTTCATCTTTTTTCAGAGTGAAAATCTGGTTCTCCACTTTTGTAGAAGCCCCAACAGTCTTCCATACAGCCTTCTCTTCAACTTTATCTAGGCTATTCGAACAAGCCAATTCTTCTCTGCTGTCAACAGCAACCAAATTTTGCCCATGAGACATGACTGTCTCATCTTCATTCTTCAGCTATTCATCTTCATTCTGCAACAGCTCTTCTTCTTCTAAGACAACTCCAAGTGATGGATTTTCTTCTGTCATTCCTATAAACACAGCCAATTCATCAGTTCCAAAACCCCAAGACCCAATGGTCCCAACTGATGATTCAATCATCAATTCTTTTCTATCTTCATCCCATTGTGTCTTCACATTCTACAACCCCCAATTCTGAAATAGAGGTTTTCTCTCTTGTATTGAATCCTACTAATTCAGCATACTCTCTAGCAACTCAATTTCTCCATTCCATGGTTGAAAATCTTCCACATAATTCTTCTTCTCTTTGAATGGATTTCCCCATGCTGTCAACTTATCTCCTTCATCAACAGGATCTGCATTCATAAAACATTTGTTAAAACAAAATCCACAAGGCCTCAGAGCCTTTCTTTCTTCTGTCAGCATCTCAGTATGTTGTCCCAACCTTCCTTCCTGCTTAATCAGCACATCAAAATGTTGATTCCAAATCTTCAAACATTTCTTGAGACTTTCAGTTAGTCTCTCCTCTATACCATCCTCTGCAAGGATGCCTTTCTGCTCTAGTTCATAGGAATGAACTTTCTCATCCATCTCTGCCCTTACAATCTGAACACTTTCTCTCTGTGGTTCTGTCCTCTACTCCAGAACACTTAATTCATGCCACAATATTGGCATCTCCTCCGAGAAAACATCTTCACAATCCTTACTATCCTCCTCTATCACTATTTCCTCAGCCTTCATCAGAATAGAATTCTGATTTCCCATCTCTGCAAAAACTTCAGCTATATTTCCATCACCCTTTACTTGGCCATTCAACAAGAACAGTCTGTCATCATTAGCATTAATGACAAATTTATCTCCACCAGCTTCATTGAAACAATCTCCTCTATAAAATAAGGAATTGATGAATTCCTTCTGCTGCAATAATTCAATATTTTCTCCATCTGAAAGATACTCACAATATCTTGCTTGGCAACAGTTAGCTTCACTTGTCACAGTTCCATCATATGAAATACCCTCATCAACACATGCACTCATACACAACTTGTCAGTTTTAAAAACATAAGACCTCATGGTCCCATTTGATGATTTGATCATCAAATCTTCTTGTTGTTCCAAGTCTTTCATATGCTTCAGAGATTCTTCAATGGTTTCTTCTTTAATTTCTCCAAGTTGTCCAACTTCCAGCTCCTGGCCATCATCATAGGCTAAACCTCCTCTACTTCCAACATGTTGGAAAGCAGAATCTTTCTCCAACTGTGCATGGACATGATCTTCAAAACATGTAGCTGCTCCATTTTCTTCCTCAGTGACAACATCAGCAGTTTGTTCTCTCTCACCTGCTTTTCTTGTAAACATACAAAATATGTCAGATGTAAGGCTCTTGGACCCCTTGGTCCCACTTGATGCTTCAGTCTCCAAGCTCTTCTCCAAATACTCAATCATTCTGAGCATTTCTTCCTTCTTCTAAGCATTCATCAATTGCCCCTTCTTTCTTTGTGGCCTCTGCCACTTTACCTTCTTCTTCATGAGCCAACCAACTCTCTATTTTTCCTTTATCATCCTCTCTAGTTCAATAAATTGATTACAAATCTCAGCCATCTCTTTCCAATATTTCTCATCGGTGAGTCTCTTCCTCATGCCATTTGCTTTGGCATATTCACTCACCCTTCTGTTGTGGCCTCTCTCAGAACCTCTACAATATCTGCAATCTCTGTTATGGCTCTCAGTAGCCATTCTCTTCTCTAGGAGTTCTTCACTCACAAGCTTCACTAAGCCTCTGCAACAGCAAGCTCTCTTGCTGCAACTCACCTCACCAATCCCTTCCTCCGAATCCGGCTTTTGGCAAGTACTGGTTCACTCTCTCTGGAACCTTCTGAGCACTCTCTTCTGCTCTCTAGGCTTCACTCTGCAACTTCTCTCAAGAACAACACTGTTCTTCTATCATCCAACCTCTTTTTGGAATCTTCCAGGTTCTGCCACACTTTTCTTCACTCAGAATCCCTTGTTGGACTCTGCTATCACTGCTCTAAAAGTTGTGATCATCTGCTTCTGCTGAGATTCTTCCTCAATTGCTTGCACCCTGAAATCTGCAAACAATAGCTTCAACCAGAGTTCAAATAAGGCTCATAATCTTACCTCTCAAGATCCCTAAATGATCTTTCTTTTCCCTTCACCTGCACTGCATCTATCTGCTGCAATCTTCAAGACACTCCGTTTTCAGCTCCAGATTCTGCTCATCTGAAGACCTTCACTGTATGTCAAATCAGATCTGCAAATTTTCTGTTAAACAGATTTTTAAAACCCAACCTTACCACTGTTCAGTACATGTGTATTTCATAAATAAATTTTCAAAGAGCTAATAAAATTCTAGCTCTGATACCACTTCATGGGGTTAAAAACCCACAGTCCCTGTCTACCCAAAATTTCATCAAAGCTGTGTGTACAATTTCATTCACATTTTCGTGTCCAATCAACTTCACAATATGGAAAACTCTACCCATCATGCTTGGCTCAACATCATGCCCTTATATATATATATATATATATATATAAAGGCATTTCATTTAAGGCCCAACTATGATTACGATGCACTAAGCCTTACTTCAATGCGCAACTGCTCCATTTACTAACACCCTTCGTTATCCATTGTGATGCTTAACATACACTATATTATAGTCTCCATTCTATTTACGCGGATCATCGTAACCATGCCTCGACCTTATCTATAAACGTTCTAATATCCTTCACTCTGGGGCTTTATATCATTAAACATGTGCCATTACAAGCAACGAGGCCCACACATACAACAAATGTGGAATCAACACACAACCCCGATTCATACCTGGCTTATCTCGCCTTCTTATCCAACAGCGGAGGTTTTGTCACGCTCGCTTCGATGATCCAGCATCCCTAATCAAATCTCGCTCGACTTATGTGCACGAACGATAATGCACGATGAGAGCGGTTTATCCAGACCGCTTGAGGCCACGTGTCATTCTATGGCATTGATCGCGCTCCTTTTGTAATTACTGCTTACCGTCTTGATTACCCACGATATACTATTGGTTAAGCTCGAAACCACGTTCACTGTTCACTTCCCTTACTCCAGGTTCTGTCTATCTCCTCGATGCACCGTTTCGCTTGAACTCTGCCTCCTTATATCTCTTCTGTGCCTCTGTTATAAAACCTCCGCTCGGTATCAAAGCACCATTTCCGTCTTCTCAGCCGATATCATTTGCATCTTGCCTTCGTCTGGAGCTCAATGTTGATTAGAAAAACTGATATTCCTCATTCAATCTACGCGATACAAATTATATCAGTAACGAATGAATTCTAAAGGAAAAATCTCCTACATGCGGGGTTAAGCCGAAACTGCATAAGTTAAATATAGCTCAGGGAATGAATTCCTTATCCACACCAAGATTAGCACTCTAGACCTCTTCATAGCACAATGGTTCGGAGGCTAAGGGGAATTGAGCCCTCCTTCCACGGAGGCTACAGGAGTTCGATTCATTACAGACTTCATTCTAAACATACATATAAACCCAGACAGACACTCACTACCTTGTGGGAATCGATCCCTTCAGTGATCGATTCCTCCAATCACCAATTCGGTTCGAATCATACACTACATCATCACCGGGGCCTATTCAAAGTTCTATCACATGTATATGGAAGCCAAACATATTTACACAGGGTTTGACACGCACTGGTTATCACCACAATAAACATAATTAGAATTTTAAACAAATCACAGAGTCTTACTTACACCCAGTTCACAGGGTTACAGGCATTCTTCACACAGAATTAAACCAAAATTGCACATAGATACTAAAACAAATCTTCATTACACAGTGAATTAACTTACAAGCCTTTTAGCTGGCCAGATCTTCGATTAATTGGCCCTTCTCCTCTTTCTATCTCCACTACAGTCCTATGCAGCCTATGCAGGTTCTCTATGCAGGTCTCTCTACAGGTATCTCGGACTCTGCCACAGAGACTTATTTTTATACAACTATCACCAATGAATCGATTCAGATTCTTTGATGATTCACAAACTCTTCAATTTCCTACAGTTCCAAATTAGACTAACGCTCTAATGGACTGAAATGGACTATCACTTCCTATGCCCATTAATCATCCAGGCAGTTACATTTTCCCTCTAATTAACTAAAATAACTCAATTGTGAATATTTACATGGGGAAACAAAACATAAGACCCCCTTATTTATGGACAAAGTTTGTTTTGAGCCTAATGCCCCTGCATCATGTGAGCAGGCACCGTATCATTTTATTTGTTGGTTGAAAAAATGTGCATATGTGTATGTGTCTATGTGTATATTTGTATATTATTGTATCGAGCTAGATTTATAAAGCTCCATAGAGAGTGTGGTCATTTTCTAGTTGAAGAAAATTTGCATGAGTATATGTGGTTGTTATTGTAAAAACTGTAATGCGTTGTTTTATAAAGCTCCAGTAATTGGTATGGTTGTCTTGATTATCATGATGGTTTTTATTTCTCAGTGGGTTATTCATTGTAAACACTTCATCAAGCTAAATTATAAAGCTCCATGGGAAATATTTTTTCTTTTCAAATATTTTTCTGATGTATAGGTGCAGTTTAACACCAAGGATGGCGTTCCCTAAGGGGGAGGGTTCTATAACATACCCGGGTTAAAATTTCAAGTAATAAAAGTTAATAAAGGAAAAAATAAGACCATGAAGGGACACTTATTCCAAGCTAAATGTTGGGTAAGATATCCTAGTAGGAATCACTTGATGTATTTATGGCTAAGGGGAAATTGGAAAAGGAAATTCCTAAGGCTTTGGAAAGGAAAAAGGGTATTTTTGGCACATTACTTATGAAAATAATGGAAATTGAAGAAAATAGAGGAATCAATGATAAAAAGGATTATGAGGATCAATTCACAATTTTTTGTCAGTTTATTTTAAAAATTAGTCTCAGAGAGGAGAAGAGCACTAAGAGGAGAAAGAGATCAAGAAAGCAAAGGAAGAACAAGGAAAGCAAAGATCAAGCAAGGAAGAGCAGGATCAAGAAGCTTCAGCAAGAATACTTGCAGGTAACAGATTGCATGTATAATTTCCTAGATGGTTTTGACATGCATGGTCTGTGCATGTTAATATTTGGTTCTTTTGTTGTCGATGGCATGGTTTTTCCGGGTTTTGACAGTGGTTTAGCCTAGCCTTGCCTTTTCCCATATAGACATGGTGTGATGGTATTTTTATCAATTTTGAGCTTTGGAATTTCTTGATGGTTTCATAATCTTGGGCGGAGGTGGTCTTAGGAACATTCCCAAAGTCCTAGGAATCCCTTGACCAGTTTTGACGGGATACACAGTAAATCCTAAGGGTGGTGTCTTGGCAAGGGCATAGTAATCCGGTGTGGATTGCAGTAAATCCTAGAGACAAGGAGACAAAAAAATCCTCAAGGTTAGGGATGAGATTCGAAGGCATTCCAAGCTCAGTTCATTTTTGTGATCTTGGTGCCAGTTTAGGTGAGATCCTGGTATGGTGAGGGTGGATGTGGTTTAACACTTGTATTCCATTGGTTGTTTTTGGATTGGTTTATCCATGAGATCCCACATCCATGCTTGTAATATGGCACGGGGGTGACTGGCTAAAAGAAATATTTGGTTCAGCGATGTCTATGGTCGGGTTGTACATGGAAGTCCCGAACCTGGTTGGCTCTTTCCTATGTTTAATGAAAGCTAAATTACCTTTATTTTAAGGCTTGTATTTATGTGGCTTTAATGGTTGTTATTTTATGGTTATTTATGTGTTTATACATTGGTTATAAGCATGATTATGTGACTGGTTATAATCATGGTTCATTCATGCTTTTACTTGTAACTAAAAGAACAATGGATGCAAGATATAATTAATTATAACACATCTAATGAGAGAGGGTATTGATCCTTATTGATAAGTTTCATATGAATTTTCAGTCCCTTATGTTCATTCTTGTATTCATGACCTCTAAATTGCATTGTTTCCAAGTGTTTGACATAATGTCAGTCCCGATTGCGGATGGTCAGGCCTAGTCCTGGAGTAAATATTTGGTTTACAAGCATTTTCCTTATGTAAATTATGCCTTTTGAAAGTAACAGGGATTTCTAGGCATAGGTCTAGCCCCAACCCTGAAATATAGCCTTAAAATCTGCAATCGTTGGGTAATTTAGTCCCTGGTCGTACTCATGCTGGATTATGCATGCGATTAGGAGGTCCAATCACACTTAGGCCTTGGAAAGGGAGAGACTGGGGGTCAAATTTAGTGAAACTTCATGTTGTCTCAGGGGATGGACACCCAAAGGGGTTGGGTTACTCCTAGAGGGTCCTGTGGCACTCGAGGGAAGTCAATAAGGGTTGTTTGTCGACTCCATTTCCTTAATGTGACCTAGGAGGTTGAGTCTGGTCATAACTGCCCCCCATCTCATGTTTACCCTGGGTAAGCAGCTGAAAGTGGGTATATGTGAGGGGAGGTGTACATTACATTAGATCTTACCTCTTGAAAATATCTTGCAGGAAAGTGATCCTTAAGATGACTCTACAACTCATCCAAGCCACAACTAAGGTTTTCCCCTGTGTGAGGGGACTTCTAGAATGCAAAATTTAATCTATATGTAGACCTACTATAATATGCAAGTAAAACTAATCCAATATCGAACCAGGAAAAGAATAGCCCTCTCTCAAATCAAGAGAATATGGAATAACTGATTTGGGGAAAAGGATTTTTTGTATGATGATTGAATTCAGAAAATAAGATTACATTGCAATATGCAAATAGTTTCCATTTTGCAATTTATTAAATTTCTCTATGTAAATCGAACTCACTTAAATAAAAAGTTATCAAAAAAATTAGAAATGCATGCCTGAATCCAATAAAATGATTGAATTCATTATACATTTTTCATTATTTAAATAAATCTTTCATTCAATTTGTGAAAGAGAAAACAAAATGAGAATGTATTTAAACAATAAATAGTTATTTCTCAGCACATTCCTATTTCAATGAATTCATATTAATTCTAATTATTTTTTTCTCTTCATAGATATCCCTTACAAAAATTAAATAGCATAAAACAATCTATATGACAATAGTGTTCAATATCAGAATGCAATACACTATTTCGAACAAGAATTAAAATTAATTATTGAAATTTTGGCAATAGCGTATTAACTTACAATCCAAACAATAGTGCATTGGAATGAAAATTTATTAAAATCATATCATAACTTCATTACAAAAATCTACAGTCCATGAGCAGCTTCACCTCCTTGGAGGAATTTATTACAGTAGTGTAAAACAATATTCTCTTTCAGAACTAAAAATGTTTTGTCTCTCCATAATTCAACTCATAGTACAGAGTTTTCCCCAAACCTCAGATCTGAAGTTTTTCCCTCATGTACATCTATAATCCTCATTCTCAAAACTGCTATTTACTAATTACAAGAAATCTCCAAAATAGAGAATTGTTGATAGTAGTTTTCCATTTTTCAATTAGAGTTGCAAATTCCTCATTTTTCTCTTTGTTGGTCCTTTTCCATTGCTCCAAAATGCCTCAGATATAAACTTCTCCAACTGATCTCCTGCTACAAACCAATCAAAACCAAAATAAATATAAATTGAATTTCAGATTACAAATTAGAAAAAGAAACTCCCATGAAATTGATAAATTAAATAAAATCCAAAGAAATTCCATGATACGATTGCTTCAAATGGATCTGATTATATTTTGAGTATTTCTAGGGAATGAATTAGTTGCAGCAGTTTTCTGAAGCCAATGAAATTTTCCCAAATCAAATTAGGAAAAACCAATTGTTGTTGCAAATTCGTCGCTTTATCTTTTGTTGAATTTTTGGGTCATTAAATGATCATATATGATAAATTTGTCATTCTCATATTATTCTCCTCATACTTGTATTTACAACGATCTATTGTGAACTTCATTTGGGCAAGTAAATCTTGAGATATGTCTCTCCAAAGTTGAAGTGTTAAAATTACCATAATTATGAAAAAACACATGCGTGGGCCAAAATTAGGAAATTTTAATTAAAAATTCTAAATCTAATTAATTTTTCAATTAAAGTTAAATACTTATTAATTAATTGCAATTATTAAATTTATTATATAAAAATTAAATTAATTTTAATTAAAAATATTAAAAAACTAATTACAAATTAAGTGGTTTTGGTTCTCGGGAATGAGCCCATAAAAATCAAATGGAGGAAGAGAGGTGAACATTTCTGGAGGAGAGGGGAGAGAGAGATGGAAGGATTTCGGAAAAGAATTAAAAGGGAGTTCTGAGATATGAAGTCCCGAAATGGGAAGGCCCAAAATAGGGAAGAGGGGAGCGAGGTATGATGGTCTTAGAACCTCGGAGATAAAATATATTGGGGTGAATTAAAATTATATTATGAAAAGTGATGTTTCGAGGTCTCAAGTAGGTGAGGAAGGAGGGAATTCAGGGAAAAGCATTTTGGAAGTTTCATTTCAGAGCTTAATAAAAATAGGAGTTATAAAAAGGGATGGTTCTGAAATGGGAAGGAGAGAAGGGAGAGGAGGGCCACATGGAGTGGGACTCTCCCTCCATAAACTATAGCCTCTTCATATTAGTATCAACCATACATAAAAATTACAACCACTTTATAGTAAGTCTTGAATTTATGAAAACTATAGCCACTTCGTCAATAAATATTGGGATCTCTGATCTCGTAAGAAATTAGAATTGGAATTTGAAATAAACTTCTAAGATCGAGAGATGAGATTATAAAAATTATTTATAATTTATAAATTAAAAATTAAAAATTAATTTTAATTAAACTATAGTTAATTTAATTTTTTTTTTAAAAGAAGATTTAACTAAAATTATCTTAGTTAATCAAGGTTAATTATTTATTATTAATTAGTTAAAATTAATATATAAGATAAATTTCATTTTGTACATTTTTAGTCTAGGTGGTAAAAATCATCGAACTTCGGATAAGCATCATTTGCAAAATGTGCATCCAAATGAGATAAAACGAGAACCGGTGGAAAGATGGTGAAAATCAAACGTGATGAAACAATCATAATGGAAATACGGAGAAAACAAAAATCTTGCAAAATGTTGAACACTCAACCAAAATAAATTATTAAAAGGAGATTAAGCCAAAATTTACGAAAATGATCATCATTATTATTATAAAGATAATAAGTTAAAAATTGGGGGTTGTGATTTCACCACAACAAGCTTCCTACCTCTTACAAAATTTTAGGTTTCCTAATACTTAATTCCCAAAGCTTTAATAACAACACCTAACCCACCACCAATATCTCAACAATCAACAATGACTCTCTCATGGCCCTGAGAGATCTCACAATTTTCAATTTTCCTAGTTTCACTTCTAACAATTATCCTTCCCTTCAATTTCCCTTAAACCACAAAACCCCTTCACCTCTCCAAATTTTTCCATTTTCCCCTTCTCCACTACCTCTCTAGTTTCAAAGTCCAAGGAAGGTCAAACTATGATAAAATAATCCCTCCACCTATCCACATTCATCCACATGCCATGTTATCAAATCCAATAATTAAAATTAACTTGGATAGGTCACGCAATCCAAGTCGCCTTAAATGCAATTAAAACTCAAATGAAATCAAATTTCTCATTTTGTCAAAATATAATAGTCTTGAAATGAAATCAAATTTCTCATTTTGTCAAAATATAATAGTCTTGAAATGAAATCAAATTAATTCAAATGAAATGACATTATAATATTTATAATTTTAGTTATACTACAAACATCACATACCAACTATTAAAAATAATATTATAATAACTAATATATAGTGTAATGAAACTCGTGTATGGATAAAAGCAAGGAGTTGGGTCATACTTTTTGGAAATGGAAGGCATGTTTAGGTGAAAAAAAAGAGCTCGATTGAGCCATTTTTAAGCACTCAATCGAGCCCCTATTTTTCTATTAAAACATGTGATCGTGGCTTTTGCACTTCATTTTTACACAGATCGCAAGACAAGTAAGAGCTCGATTGAGGTATTGAAGCTCGATCAAGCAATTGGACCATGGAGAAACCCAACCAACCTCGCCAACATCCCAATGGCTCAAGACAAGGTAGGTTTTTTTTATCCTTTTTATCTTTCTTATTTATTTTTTCTTGAAATATTAAATAAATTAATTTAGAAAAAAAAAAACAAAAAAAAACAAAACAAAAAAACTTACCATACAAAAACCATGAAAACCATGGAAAATCACCAAAAAAAAATTCAAAACAACAAAAAACAACTTATAAAACCACAAAAAACAACGTAAAAAACCACCAAGAAAATGCTTCAAAACCACCAACAGAACTATAATCTAGGTTTTAAAAAATTTCCTTACTTGTAATGGTAGCATGTTTATTAGACCATCTAGGTGTTGCTTCTATTTTTCCCAGGAGGAAGAAGCACAACATATCTTCCTTGATTGCTCATTTTCCCATGAACTCTGGCACTTAGCTACTAGTTCATTGGGTTGTACCATTACTTGCCACGGTGGATATTTAGCTGAAGCCTGGTCTAATTGGTGGAATGTTGCCCGCTGCTAATCATTTGGGGCATATGGACTGAGAGGAAAAGATGTATCTTCGACAGCAAGCTAATCATGTGGGATCATATTTTCTCTACCATCATATCCAAATATCATTTCATTCTGGATGAGAAGCAATCTACCTGTAACAAAGTCATTATTCCTGAAAGCATTGATAACTCTTACCACTGGGCATATTTTGATGGGGCATCTATCAATAATGGGTGTGGGAGTGGAGTGGTTCTTCATACATTTGATACACACTACTTCCAACTCAAGATGGGATTGGGCCGGGTACAAACAATTTTGCTAAACTACTTAGCCTACGACTTCTCCTAGTTTTCCCCCAGGAAAAAGGATGCAACAGACTACAGATTTTTGGAGATTCACAATTTTCATTAATTGGTTCATTAGCATGCACAGTTTCATTCACACACTTACATCATTATTGAGGGAAGTTCTTTATTTGAAATCATAATTTGACACAATATCTATTACTCACATATACAGGTAGAGGAACCAAATGGCAGACCAACTTTCCAAGAAGCTGCAGAGCTAGCTTGGGGCAGTTGGCACATCGCCGAACACGAAGGGGATCAAATATACAGATATTATCATAGACCCTTCATAGAGTATTTTTGAGATATGGGAGCAGTCACTCCATGACTGCATTTTGACATAATGATCTTTATTTTGTGGACTTATATGCTGATATGCAATCACCATGCTTACCGGTTGTATTTATTTTATATATGTTAAAATTTATATTTATGTTCATAGCAGGTAGTTTAGAACTTGCAGCATACAGGCACAAATTGTAGACTATTTTGCCTCCTTGTTGAGGAATAGTGAATATGGATCTATGGAACATGTAACATGTAATATTTTATCAGTTAATGAAAAATTATGAATTTTTTCTTGGGAAAAAAAGCATGTTTATTATGAATATTTTCTGATTTTGAATGGTAAAAACGATATTTTCCAATTATTTTGGGTTTCAATTTTTTCTTTATGAATTTAGTGAAATAAATTTTCAAAATATTTTAATTTTTTGTTATTTAAAATGAATTTTAAATTTTAAACAAATTTGACCAAAAAAATACCCCAAAAAACTCCAAAACAAATACCTACCAAATTATAACTAGTATATAAATGAATTAGAAACTTCAGATTAACATGATGAATATAGTTGCTTTTCTATTTATCAAATAAGAAATTTTATTTTATTTTATTACTTTAAATTTAAATTAATTTATATTTTAAATATTTTTTTAATAATAAATATAGTTCAATTAGTTTTAAAAATTTATTTACTTAAATAAAATATTAATCTTTAAAGTTAAAAATCCCAAAAAGAAAATTTTATATATATGTAACTAGAAACCATATAACAAATACATCTATATAACATCATGTAACTAAATAACAATATATAACAAAACATAAAATTATATATAATATATAACATACCATAACCTATATAACTATAGCATAACATAACTATATTTAAATATTATTTAACTATAACATTACATATATATAACAGCATAGTTCTAAAGTTATTTAAATAACATAAAATTATTTAATATATATAGAATGCATATTTTATAACTATATATATGTGTGTGTGTGTGTGTGTGTGTGTATATATGTGTGTATATATATATATATATAATATACATATAATATATTTTTTTATATATAACATAAGATAATTAGCCTATAGCAATTTAACATAATATAAACATAACATACATGTAACATAATATATATAAATTATCTATAACATAGAATGTACAGCAAAACTATAACATAATATAACTATGACATTTAACATAGTATAACTATTTAACATATATATATATATATATATATATATATATATATATATATATATTCATGTTTCAACCATGGGGCACCAGACAATGGAGGAAACAAAAGACAACACAACTCAGATACTTCAGATTCGGATAAGGACAATGGAGCAACCACAGTAGAAAATCGGCTCGCTCTTATTTCCACTACGCCAACACAAGGTTCGTTGTGCAAGGTAGAAAAGAAGAAAGGGAGAAAAGTTTAATTATCTCCCATTGTATTTATATGGTTCTATGATGTAACTTACTAGCCTGTCTTTTGACAATTACCTACAAGTGCAGCATGTAATTTTGTTTTCATTAATAAAATTATGAATTTTTCCTGGGAAAAAAAAAGTTCATGTTTCAACAATACATCATAATAGATACATTAAATCTATCTTGAAAAGTATATATAAAGTGAATAAAAGAATTTTAACTTTTTTGTATTTTGTACCATATTGTTTCATTATGCAGTGTATTGTACAAGAAACATTGCCTTCATGTACTTGCACTTAGTACATGTCATGTGTCAAAATTAAACATTATAAGAACTTAAAATCTATTGGAGTATTTGGTTGTCATGAAATTTTATTAGTTTTGCAAATAGGATTATTTCTATTTTTTACATATTTATGCCCTATGAATAAAATGTATGATTTAGAAGTGGGAAAAAGTGTGAATGTAGATTTGATCACTTCTTTTAATTGTGTTTACATGGAACTCAATACTTTATTTGATAAATTATCAAAAAATGGACTCTAAAGTTTATGAATTCATGCTACATTATTCTACTTGAGTTTAGAAATGGTTTTCTTATCAACAATTTTTTCTTAGATTAGTTTAGATGCATTATAAGTAATCGTTTAGTCAAAAAAATTCTTATATTAGTTTATATATATTATATGTATTATATGTAATATACAAAGGCATCTCCTATATGCCCCCCAAATTTAGGTCGTCAAAGTGTGGGGGGCTCCATTATACATGGTTGGGCTCATGATAGATCATGTAGCTCGTCCAAAGAATGTGTTCCACTCATAGATCCCACCATTGACATAAGTTAGAGTGTGAGAGGCAGTGTTTCTATCTCTGTTGATTATCATGCTATCGATAGTGGACCTTCTTCACTTGTTTCAGGTAAGCCTCCTGCATTTTTAAATCTTCTTTAAACTTTATATGTTTATGTCTTGAAATTTTCTTTAATTTTTAAATAATCTTCAACTGATGTGTTTGAATTTAATTTGAATGTTATTATGTTTCTAGTTTGTTAAATATATATGTTAAATTTTTTTCATGATTTTCAAACCCTCAACAGGTTGAAGATGATAATCATAGTGCAATGCCGATCCCTTTGAGGGACGATGTTACAACTAGTATCACATTGGAGGATGTTACGGCCCAACATACATGGACCACATGAGAGTTGCATAACATCCTTGCTAGTTCACCTATTAGGTGTATTTTTTCTTTCAAGATAGATAGCATCAATAAGTTGATCGATACATACTAGAGGTCAGGCCCACAAAGTCGCCTCCTAAATTCCATATAAAGTATTAGGAGGCATGAGGTTAGAGGAACACATACATGGGAGGTCGTGAAAAATGACACCAATAACATTGATGTTCATGTGGAATTGTTCGACATCCCTATAGATCGCCCTAATAGACATAAAGGTCTAATTCCACTCAGATATTTTAAGAATGTTGATGTAGCCCCTTTTATGTATGATTGATTCCTTGAGCTTGGGGCCAATTCCCCTACCATGACCAGGTCACCATTTATTTTTCCAAGCATATATATGCAAATTTTTTGCTACATATGAGGCCAGATTACACCGATATTAGATATCATTGTTATGGACTTGGCTTGGGACGTACATATGATCATAATAGGGCTTGTAGGGACCCTACGAAAGTACCACCACCTCCGATATTGTTACCATTACCATCTCAAAGCATGGTATTTCTGATAGAGCTAGAGGATTCATTGCAACTCGGTGTTGAGACCAGGGATACCATTGCAAATAGCATGTGGATGTTATTGGTCAGTGTGTGTGTTGCATTGCATGGAGAGATTAGCATACTGCCACCATTGCCTCATGACCTGCTAGATCCTTTATATGATGATTCATTTCTCATGAGTTTGCTCATTTAGCAGCGTTTGTCATATGTATGTATGTGTTGTGATTCCATCTGTGATACTTGGAGGGTTCACAACCCATGTGACACATACCACGTATATACATATACATACATACATTAATACATACATACATATATATATATATATGAAAATTTTGACTCTTATTGTCAAATTATGCATAATTATTTATATTATTTTAGTTCATATTAGATTTTGTTTATATTAATAAGTTAATGATAACATGTAGACACAACCCAGCGACATGGATGAGCTTAAGAAGTCTTCCGAGGAGGAAGTTGATAAGCCAAACCATCCTCCACTAGTGCATGTTTCCATGGATTCTCCTCCACCTCCACCTCCACCTCATAACACTCATGTGGAGGAGAGTCACTTTGTACAACCACATGGACCAATATTTGAGGTAAACGTTTTTATTCCTAAGATTTCAACATTTTATTTCCTTAAGTTACATGCATGCTAATTAATTTGTAGACTAATTACAATTTTCCTTTGCCATTGTGTACATATGCCCATATGCAAATGGTTTTTGATGTTGCAATTATGTGGATGCATGAGTGATATGTTGGGTATAGAAGCATTTATTATACAGTTTCATCGATATAGGCCCCAATATTTGAGCCACGGGTGGGGGAGCACCAAACCTAGATTCATCATACCCCCATCTTATCTGACTTGCATTTGGACTTGAGTGAGGTTAGTAGATTCATATATGTAATTAAAAAATTGGTTCAAAATCATTTATTTCCATATTTTTTATTTATTACAAATAATGATCTAATTACTTTGAAATTGAATGTGTTATATTGCAGTACCAGATTATGGACACTTACATTAGGTAGCAGAACCCACATAGAAGTTTTGGTGGTACTTAGAGTGGATATCTGGTTTGTATATTTTCATACCCATTTCATAGGGAACATTCACATGTGATATGTAGACTTTGTATATTTTCATATATTGACAGTTTATGGATGTACATGAACATTATTTCATTTTATGGATGCTTAGTATTTCAGTTTATGGATGTTCATGTGATATAGTGTAAGTTTCATATATTTTCATATATATGTTTTATTGATGCATTCATTATTTCCGTTTATAGATTTGTATTAATCTTGGTTATGGATTTTCATTAATTTTTGAAGTTTATAGATCCGTTAAAATTATTTCACTAGTTTTAAAAAAAATCTATATACTATACCTTTCATTAAAAAATATAACAATTTTGATTTCTAGTTTCATAGACTAAGAAAATAAGTACAATCTTAAGTTATGATTCAAATCACTTTGATACTTAAAATGAACTAAAATATATGATGGTTGAATTAAAAAACACAAATAGGATTGAATAAGTTTTATATTCAATTTTAAAAGTGTCTAGTAAACAACAAATAAGTTTTATTCATTTTTATTTATTTTGAGGTCATATACAAGAGCTTAGTCATAACATGATATTTAAGTCATATGTATCGGAAATTAATATGTACAAAAAAATAATTAATGATATATGTTTCTATAATTTTATATATAATTAAATATGAACTTTCATAAATTTACTTGGCTATCTCAAGTTCAATTAGAAAACGCAAATAAAATTGAAATAAATTTTATTCAATTTTAAAAGATGTCTTGTAAACAACAAATAAGTTTTATTCAATTTTATTTATTTTGAGGTCATCTACAATTTCTTAGTCATAATATGATATAAGTACAATATTACTATGATGCAAGTCACTTTTATGCTTAAAATGAACTAAAATATATCATGTATCAATTTAATATTAAGTATAGAAAGAATTACAATCATGCTTCATATTGGCTTGTAGAAAGTGTCTTTTAGTCCAATAAACATGTATGTTATTACAATTCAATTTTTAAAATAAATTATTTGAATTCGAAATTCATCCATATTATAATAAAAAAATCTGTATATAACTTTTTTTGTGACCCACCCATATATGATTGCATTGTAAACTTTTTTAAGTATTTCAATCAATTGCTTATCTTAATTTTTAATTAGAAAACAAAAATAGGATTGAACCCCAATGGGAGTGTGATCTCGTTCATAGTCCCAATCAGTATAATGATCAAGGCATTAATCATGTTTAATACGAGGTGGCCATTTAAGACCTACGACAAGTGGAGCGAGTGTGATAGGAAAGGAGGTCGTGTGTGTATGGTGGTTAAGGACAGCAACTCGTATCGAAAGATTAGACTATGAAAGGTAAAGCCTAGATTTATGATCGCAACATGCTTGTAGGTCCTCATTGTTATTTCGCGTGGAAGACAGACTGTGGACCTCTCTCTGGTGCAAGGTCTGCAAGCAAACTCAACTAGAAGGAGGGAACCTACGACAGCTCCAAGGTGAAAGGTAAAGGGTATGTTCTGCTTCTTCTTCCCCATCCATACCATCGAATTCCTAAAACTACACATATTTTTTGTAAGACCTTGGTCTTTGTCTATGGAAGGATGCAATTTATTTTGGTTGTTGCATGTTCGTACAACATGAATGTTGCAAGGAATTAATTATATTGTGAACTAATTATTTCTGAGTTTGCCTCTGTCCCGTATGGAATTTTACTTCATCGAATGGGAATTTTCTTCTTTCGCATGTGTCGAGTTCAAAGGGAGATATGAAGGGTATGGATGTTTCCATCCTAATCCCTCTAAGCTTTTAAATTTATTGTCTTGTGGTTCTAGTCTCAAACACAGTTTTTTTGTATCAATTTGAATGACGGCCTGCGGTGATGGTCGAGGGTTATTTCTATGGGGAAATCGTGACTTGTTTCTGAGTTTCTTTACCCTGTGACATATTTCAGGATAAGGTTGTGGCAAAGGGAGAGAAGCTCAAATGGAGGTTGGTTGTTTCGCTTGTTTACATTTGTCACCACCATGGGGCTAACAATATATCTATTATATTTTTATCATTGACTACTATCTCAGGTTCCATTAACATGATAGGCGGCCCATTCATAGTGGTGTGGGTGGTTTCTTGGCCATGGTTTTGGCTCAGTGACTCCCTTTCATTTTAGGTGAATGCATCAGAGATGACCCAAGAAAAATCTGTGAAAGGTGAACCAAATGTGGAAGGCCACTCGTGGAATTGGAAGACAGGATCACGGGTAAAGAGAGGGGAATCCTCCTCACAACAACCTACAAAGGCATGCCAAAAATCTTGGGCCCAACAAAACAGTGATGTCGCACATGCTTATATTAATGGAACGTTCAAATAGGTGAGACAACTAATAGCATGGTGGGAGGCAGAACTCACCCACTGAGCAGATGAGGACTTGCAGGAAGAGGACTAGGAGATGTTGGTTCCAGACCCAAGCCATACTTGTGGTAGGGTCACTCAAAATAAAAAAAACCATCCACCTTTACTAGATGATGAATAATATCGTGGCTAGAGCTATTATGCATACCTCTGAATATATTAAAATTTATCCTACTATGCAAGAGATCCAAAAATACTTCTAGATGGCCAAATTCTAGATCCAACAACAGAATGTATGATTGGGAAGAATTGAGTAGCACCTCTAGTGCCCTCATTACTCTGAGATTCCAAGATCTACTTTCAAAGACCCTACCCCGATTGAGTCCTCTGAGTACTAATTTCACAATGATTTTATATTACTTTTTTTTAGTTTTTTTTGTTTTTTTTTTTTATGCTACCCATGTCAATTACTAGTACTATAGTTAGTGTGAGAAGCATATTTTTGATTTCAGACATTAAGGCCTACCACATCAAATTTGATAGAATTAGAGACTTCAGATTTTGGACAGCCTATTACACTTTCTGATGGCCAACACACCTGGTTTCCCAATGGACAGGTTCAAGACACTGAATGTTTATCATGATGTAACCTTCTTGAATTACAAATGAACGAAAGGTCCTACTCAGCTTAAAAGATTTCATGTAATAAGCAAATTAGTTTTATTCAATATTATTTCTTTTCAAATTATTTACAAGAGTTTAGTGATAACATGATATAACTCAATTGTATTGGAATTTAATATAGGTCAAAAAAATCTCATATGAAAACATTTCTATATTTTATATAACGTTATCAACTTTCCTAAATTTATTTAGCTATCCAAGTATTTAAATCAATTAGACTTTATGATTTAAATAATTTTTATTCAATTTTAAAAAACTAAAATATGGTTGAAATACATTCTATTCAATTTTAAAATATGTGGAGTTGTAAAAGTTACAAATAAGTTTTATTTGATTTTATTTTGTTGAGGTTATCTAAAAGATATTAGTCATAACATGATGTGTGTGTGTGTTCTATTTGTTGCACTTTTTACAATCCAATATGAAGCATGGAAAATGAGAACAATAAGAATGTAGTTAATTACAAATAGTTTACAAGAAGAAAACATTTAAATTAAGTGAAAATTTTATTTGAGATGAAAATTAAAGTATTTTATTTATGTTTGAATTACTATAACATAGAAATCAATGCACATGGTCAATAATTTTTTTGTGGTTACATTGAAATCAATGCACAATGTTAATCTAATTGCCTTGAAATTAATGTACGCCATACATCTATTTACATCAAATCATAAATCAACATCTTCACTAAAATCAATACATCTAATGTAAACAATAAAATAGGATTAGAAATCAACATCTACATTGAAATCAATCCATCTAATGCAAGAAATAAAATAGTATTAGAAATCAACAGCTACATTTAAATCAATGCATCTATTGCTAACAATCAAATAGGATTATGAATCAACATCTACACTAAAATCGATGCATCTAATGCAAGCAATCAAATAGGATTAGAAATTGACATATTTAATGAAATGAATTCATTTAATGCAAGCAATCAAATATAATTAGAAATCAACATCTACAAAGAAATCAATGCATCTAGTGTCCCCAAACACATATTCTCTATCTCCCTTCATATCTATCTATTTCTCCCTCCCTCCCTCTCTATATATTGCTCTTCTTCCCTCTCTACCCCTTCCATCTATAATTCTATCTCTCCACTGTCTCTCTATATCATCCAAAAAATATACACATTGTTTCTCCATATATATATATATATATATATATATATATATATATATATATATATATATATATATATATATATATATATATATATTTATATATTTATATTCCTCACTCTCCCTCTTTATCTCTCTTCCCCTTCTCTCCCTCGGACTCCCCTTCTATCTATTTTCCCTATATATATATATAGGGAAAATAGATAGAAGGGGAGTCCGAGGGAGAGAAGGGGAAGAGAGATAAAGAGGGAGAGTGAGGAATATATATATATATATATATTCCTCACTCTCCCTCTTTATCTCTCTTCCCCTTCTCTCCCTCGGACTCCCCTTCTATCTATTTTCCCTCCTACTCTCCTCTCTCCCTCTCTCTCTATCTCCCTTGTCACTCCATATATCTCTCCACCTTTCTCTCTCTATATTATTTCTTCTTACCTCCCTTTATCCCCCACTCCAACTCCATCTCTGTTGGTGAGGTAAATCCCCTCTGCGGATAGAGGCGATCCCACTAGCCCTAGGGTGGGTCTAGCAACAAGAAAAACAAGCTATAATATAGATTCCTAGTTAACGAATGGACGGAGATTCGATAGATGACTTACCAAAGGTCCTATTCTATTTTTTTTGTCAAAAAGAGTGGCTTTTTCTCGCTCCTAGATTGACAGATCACAATCCGCTCGCTTTCACACTCGAACACCTGCACACACACAAGAAACAATGACAATATACAACATACTAATTCACATTCATAACTATTAGTCAGTCGAAAAGGACTAAATCAATTGCATTAAATAAACAACATAACACAATGATGGAACCAACACCATAGTCAAGTATATTAATAAATTAAAGGAAGAGTATAACCAAGCTTTGACATCGCGGTCTCCTCCAACAGGGTTCAAGAAGAGTGCATCTCATAAAGGCTCGTCGGGAATTCGAATGAGACTCCCTCTACGGAGTTCTCCTTGGTTCTACCTTCTCAATAGAAATTACTCAGCTATAGTATTCTTCTCCAAGTTCAGCTAGCTTTCACAAAGGGAGAAGGGCTATTTTTATAGAGGGAGAGGGAGAGGCTAGGATCCCTATAATTATGGAAGGGAGGCCTATCTTCAAGGAGTGTTCCATGGGAGGTGGAAACCACTACCTAAAGAGGAAGATTTGTGGCTGATCAACTTGACCACTTCCAGTGACTCATCCCTGAGGTGGTTAGAAGGAAACTTCTACCTCTAATTTTAAAAAAAACATTCCTAAAACAACTCGGCGTGGGCACTGCACTGAGACAGAGTGCCAGGTGGTTTGGGCTCTAGTGCAAATCTTCCACATTGGCGCGAGGGGTGAACTGGCTACCCGCGCCAATGCCAAAACATAGGTTTTGTATGCTTTTTTGAGGAAATTTCCAACAGGAGAAAGGATGTCCTTATGCAGAAGGATTCAAAGAAGGTGTTTTCAAAGTATGGCATTGCTCACAAGTCACGGGAAAGACCCTTCAATATGCAGGGCGAGGGATTGCAGGGATGGTGAAAAAATGTTGTGTAACAGATACCCCCTAAAGTATGAGGTCCGAGAGAGAGGGAGGGTTGAAATGCTTTATGAGAACACATTCGACCCAAACACTGTTGTCAGAAAACCTGCGAGTACAAATACAACTGATATCTCTTATACATGATATGTGGCATGGGCACAGCCATCCATAATAGAGTACATAAAAAGTGAGATCTGGGGTATGGACGTAGCCATCCAGAAATAAGGATCAACAAATAGACTCAAGTATGGTCACAACCATCCAATCAGAAAAGTCATGTAATAAGTCATAGTAATCCAAAAAGAACCCGTAGCCTGGATTTTATCAGACAAAACCCAGGGTCTTGCGCTCCATCTTGACCCGAACAAAGTACAAATTCGAGCATGCGAATAGACGAGTTGAAGTCAAACATGAGGGAACATCATCTGATTACCAGCCAATAATGACAACGGCTCTCAAGGTACAAAAGGTACAATCCACTGAATTTGAACAGTGATCAGGCATCGAACACTCGCAAAATCATCTGTTTCGAAGGCTGATGATGTGAACCTTGTGTCGGATGCAAAGAACCTTCCATTAATGCATGCAGGCTCCAAGGTACCTGAAGGGAGTCTCTAGATCAGCTTCCTGGAAAATGAGCTGAAGTCGACAGGAAGCGACCTGGTCGAAGGAGGGCCAGGATGTTTCCCACCTCATCGACACGAGACAGAGGAATATGATGATTTGCGAATCAGGTCCAACAGAGAATCAGAGGGAGGTTGAAAAATGCAGAGGCAAAACTTCTCTTGAACATATCGGCGGCATGACACTGGATTTCACAGTATTTGACATCAAGGGATCTGAGGTCATGGTGACGTGGCAAAGAGCAGATGAGCGGTCAAAAGAGATTACCCAAACCCATGGAGTAAAACAAATGACGAAGTGAGATGTCCCCAACCCAACGCGAATGCAGACAAGTGCCATGTTCAAGAGTGACATACTGCCGACTAAATTCTGGTTCCATTTTCCCCCACCATTTTTGGCAAGTACCCCAATTATTTTTGTAAACAAGCTTGAAGGGGATAGCATATGCTTGCAATGTAAGTTTGTCCTTTGGACAAATCCAACCTAGTATATTTTACGAGCCCTAGGAAGGAGGAACTCAAGTAACGTCATAACGATGGAGTCCGATGTCATCAATTTTTAACGAGTCTGACAAAGGGAGAACTCAGCATCTTTTCATGTTTAGAGAGTTTGAAGATAAAGCAGAAAAGAAAACTCCAACAAGGCCCTTTTCGTAAATAGTCTCTCAGATCTGAAAAGGTAGAAAACAACATCCGAGAGAACCTCTTAGTCGCGATAGGCTAAGGTATTCCTTTTTCGTAAATAATGTATCCCAGCCCGAAAAAGGGGTAAACGTATACTAGATAGATATCATTTCGCAGCCATTTAACGAGTTCAAAATGACAAGCGTCTCGACAATATTTTCAGCTTTAGAGAGTTAGAAAAGAGCTGAAAGATGACTCTAGTAGTGAATTTTTCGTGTTTTTACCGAGTCTGAAAAAGTATAAAATATAACTCATTACTTCGTCATAACCATGTGAAAATCATATTGTTGCACAAGAGACATGTATAAAACCTTTTTCTTGAAAATAATATGATAAAATAATCGACAAATATGTTTTAAAACCTAATTTAAGACTCTGAAAAGTTATAAAATGACATAAGTGGTAAAAATTATTTACTTTTCACTTTTACCTCTTTGTGGAGCAACAGTGACCCATTGTGCTTTGCGATCTTGTCGCGACGATTGCGAGTGATCCAGTGAACCGATCTTGATTCCGTCAGTCTCAGGTAAGAGCCAACACCATTTCCCATATTTTAAGCTAAATTTCATTACTTGTACTTGTCATTTTGATTTCCTAGGAGAAAATTTATCAAAATTAGGGCATCGCAGTTGGCGCTGGTTTTGGGCACAGACCCGCGCCAATCGTCCATTTTTACACAGAGGGCGCGCCTGTTGGTGCGACTGTTTGTGAATCAGTTGCGCCAACCGCGCAACCTAAAAATCCGCATAATTTTAAGGAAAATGCATTCACTTGCTTGCAAATTTCAATGCCCAAGTAGACTAACAATGCTCATATGAACAATGTGTGCAGGTACCAAGCAGAAATAATTGTGATTGAGTGGAAAGAGAGGGAACATAGTGAGGAAGATGAACTTTCCATTGATAATGATCGATGCATGGACGCCCTCAGAAAATGTGGGCTAAAGAAATTCTTCCTAACACCGCGCCTCTGGGCTCAGCCAGAATTTATTCAATATTTGATAAGCATCTAGGATGAAGACCAAGAAAAGTTCGTGCTTCGAGATCAAGAACTTGAAATCGAAGTTTCCGATGTCTATTTTATCACAGGATTGTCGCAGAGGGGTGAAGTCCCTATCATGATCGGTACCTGTCCCACTATGGAGAGCATGGGGATGGTTATCGACAAGGTGTGCCGAGGGAAACAAAAAGGAATAGGGAGTGGAAAGGTTGACATCCAAACCATCCCAGATCTGGCACTAAAAGTAGTGCTACACAATATCATGCAGGTTGCAAGATCGCAAGCACCGCATGAAGCTACAAAAACACAACTGCTTCTTGCCGTAGACTGCCTGAACCTGACTCTTTATAACTGGGCAGAGGCCGTGACTATTAACATTAAGCGGCAACTAACAAAGTGAAAGAAGACCAAACTAAAGTAGTTTGGGTATGGATCCATTTTGGTATCGTTCTTCTTGGAACGACTACCGATATTCCAGCGCTAGGAGGTCATTGTCCCTATGCCACCACGAAAAGAACTATGGATGGTCGGATGGGCTGCACTGATGCCTAGAGCAGGGAGCAGCCAATAGATGTCCTAGAGGCCAGAATTCTTCGATTGGCTTCGTCGACAACTGATTGTCATGGAGGACTGGCCCTATCCTAGTACAAACTTCACCGGTGATCCAGACCTCCCGCTCCCGGAGGGAGAGGATTAGGACGAAGAGCTAGGTGAGACTCATTTTTTATTTTCATGAGTTTATGATTTTTGGGTATATATGCATGTTCTGACAGTTAATATTATATGTATGCAGATGCTTTTCCAGAGAGACCTACAGGTATGTCGCTGATAGCGAGGCGAACTCCTCACAATTTCGATCCTCATGGTGAGGGCGGCGACAGGGAGGAGATAGTACAAAATCTGGAGGGGATCACCCATGGGATTCTAGACTATGCTCGCCTTGATGTTCCTCGGGCCTACCAGAGGCATACTGTAGGGGTGCCAAGTCGTATCCACTGCTTGCTGAGGCGGTTGGTACGGGCGGTGACGTGCTATCATGAGCACCACGTTGGTTATGCACCTAGGCTTTTATTTCCTCATATTTTTAGAGACATGTTGTCTCGAGATGTAACTGAAACATACATATATATTTTTGATGTTATGATGCACACAGTTGTAAACATGCGATATATATATATATATATATATATATATACATCTATTTCCTTACATGGATATTTTTACATATGATGATGCTTTTACAAATTATGCAAATGTCTATTTAATACAATGTTATCTAATGTATCAATAATCTGCATAATAAGTAATGACCCAAAAGAAAGGAAAACATTCACAAAGCACATAAGAGTCAAAATATTTCATTTTTACACAAGCTCAAAAACAAAAGAAAAATATGCTTGATATTGGTTTCAGGTTTACACAAGCTTGAAACAAAAGTAAACTATGCTTGAAAAAATGGGCATGCCCCCAGCACGGTGACTCAATTCAAGGTACATGCCCCCCAAGCTTCAATCCATATGTAACAAACGAAAAGAGGATGGAGTGAAGGTTCAAGTTACGAGATCAGAGAAAGACTCGACTCGGATTTTACGAGATCTGAGCAAAGACTCGAATTGAACAGGAATGTGTTTCATTGTTTTAATGTGGTTGACACATTAAAAGAACTATCCTCAAAGCTAATTCATTTTTTAAACGAGGTTGACATAGAAGATGAACTATCCTCGAGACACCTTGTTTTATTTTTTAATGAGCTTGACATAAGAAAAATGAACTATGCTCCGACAACCCTATTTCATTTTTTAGGGAGCTTGACACAAGAAAAGGGAACTATGCTCCAACAACCCCGTTTCATTTTTTAGGGAGCTTGACGCAAGAAAAGGGAACTATGCTCTGACAACCTTGTCATGTTGAATAAGAATTCATGGCTTCCAAGAGTTTTGCACCGGATGGGAGAACAACATCTCGGAAATCAAGACCCAATGCCCCCAGCACATGATGCACAACAGCACTATCACTGAATGCGGGCATGGGATAGGTAGCCACATAATTAACCTGCGGCGGGGAAGATAAAAATGGCGGATAAAGACCCAGAAGGGACGATGGTGAACCAGATTTCATGTCATGACCAAAGAATGAAAGTTGATCAATGGTCATGATCCGACCTTTATGTGGAAAATATATCACACGAAAGAGGGAAGAGACAACTGCCCCCATGACATAGGTATAGTCACGCCCCAAGAGTAAATTGAAATATAAGGGGCCTGGAACAACCATCACGTCTATATAGATAGTTTTCCTTCCCAAAGTAACAAAAAATTTCAGAAGGATCGCTAACAGTTGACTGGTTCCTCTGTTAAAAGCCAATAGATTTTGCGTAACAGGCATAAGCGGTGGACAACCAAAATCTTGCCAAGTAGTTGAAGACAAAACACTAACAGATGTGCCTTCATCTATAATGGTGTTGGGTACGACCAGATCAAAGGTTTGTACCGTTATCTCAAAAGGCACATAAGAAGGAAGGCGGTATCCTGCAAATCGACTCTAATCGAAAGAAGCGACCAAACTACTTGGAGGGGGTACTATAGAACTAAAATGGTCATCCCCTGGTGTTACCAGAACAAGAGGAGCACTCTCGTGGACTTCCATCATGGGAGTAGGAGGAGAAGCTTCTTGAACTATAGGGACGGAAGAATATTTCTCCAAGTCCAAAGAATCTGAAGAAATAAGAAGAACATGAGACGGATGAGATCCACTCTGTAATGTTCCCAAAATGGGGATTGCACAGCAAGCTTGGAAAATAACGCACTTCCTGGAGGATTGATGTACAGAGATGAGTTTAAAACCCTTGGATCCCTTAGATCAATAGATCTAGAGTCTAGATCCACAAGGGGAGAAAAAATAAATCAAACTAGGTGTCGTAAACAGGTCTCCCACAAACTAGTCTAGCTGAAAAACACCCTACAAGAGGGGTTTCAGCTATGCACAAAAAACTGCCTCAAGAATAACGTAGTCTTGGTCCATATGAGTAGGAGGCCATAATATATGATTAATAAATGAAATTTTTGTATCAAATCAGAATTATTGTGAAGCTCCTTCAATATACAGTATATTACATGAGACAAGAGAGCAAGATATCTTCAGAAAAGAGAGCTACAACATGTATATATCAGCAGAAATGGCTCAACAGCATTATTTTCAAGAGCTGTAGCAGCTTCATATTACAACTCATATCTAGGATAGATCTGTGGACAAAACATCAAATCTATTTCAGATATGCAAACTAGATAGTTTTCTTTACAAGATCCCCTTGGGGTTTTGACCAAATCATGCATGAATAAGAGTAGATCTAAGAAACAAGTTGCAGATCTATAAAATGTTGCAGTAAATTTATGAACATAACATTTCATTACAATGGATCAGATCTAAACAGAACATGGATCAGCAAGCTAATCCATGGATCACCAAGTGGAAGGCAAAGCCCAGCACTACAGATCTCTGATCTAAACTATGAGCAAAACACCATGAAGAACCTCATACCAAAATAATGTAGTCCATCAATAGGAACGGCGATGTAGCTCAAATGACATAGATAGCCACTGCAAAATTTCAAATCTGAAGTATAAAGAGAAGAGACACTCTTCCAGGAGGTTAAAAGACACACTCCATGAGAAGAGGCTCCCAAAACACACTAGATCTCTATAGATCCAGAACCCCACTTGTTGCAGCTTGCAAAATCAGACAAACCCTCATTGGATCTGCACTCCTAATGAAAGTAGAGCTTGGCCTCAAGCCTGATAGTGGATCAATTCAAAAAATACTCCTCTAAGAATCCTTAAAGGAAGAGGTGAAATCCCTACATAGGAATTCCAAGAAAAATCCTCCACTAAACAGTAGAGAATGGTATTTTTCTAAGCAAAAAAATACTCAGAAATATGATCAATCAACAACCTTCTCTTTTTGCCCTCCCTCTCCTTTTATAATATGAAAATAATTTTCAAACCCTAAACCATCTTGATGAGTTTCCCCTTTTCACATGAGAGGCCTCCCTCTAGAACTGTGTTGTCCCTTTTGAGATGCATTGAACCTAGACAACGTTGTAGATTTGGTCAAGGTTGACCCAGTCTTCAGCTAAAACCTCTTTCACACCTGCAAGTGATTATTAACATGTCCCTAATTTATCTTTGTTCACATGGGAATTAATTTATTTAGCCTTTTCAGGAGTTTTACATGTCCTCCTTTATTTATTTATTCATGCAATAGAAATTAAAACAAAAAAATGAATATTCCTCTTAGCAAGGGCTGAAAAGGAACATCACAGTCCTCCCCTCAAAAATGTTGCTTTTCCTTAAGCAACTGATAGGGTAAGAACTGTATTTCTTCTTCTTCTCTATTGATGGCATCATCAAGGATCAAGTCCTCATCATAATCCAAGTGCTCAACAAGCCAATTCATCATGTATTGTTCCTCCAAGGCCAACATAATATGTACATAGTCCCTCCCTTCAGGAGTGAAAAACTCAACAGAAATAAACATGGTGGAAGCAAGGCTACATCTAAATCATGTATCATGAAGTACAGATTGAAGTCCCAAACCATGTGGTACATATACATTTCTCATCCTCTGTACATACAACCCCATAAACAATACAACTAGATCATCTAAGTATGGAAGAAAAACTACATATATGCAAATTGAGATTTGCACTTGAGGAGGTGGGCCACAATCCCAGATAAGATGCCAACGCAGTGCACCTCTTTTCTTCAATTGGATCCAAGTGTGGTAAGTGGTATTCCCACCATCATTTTGCTGCATGAGTCACCTTAACATGGCTGAAGGTGTTACACAATTTTGGTGCCTTTGGGAAACACCCATCATGAAAAGGAATCTCCCTTTGCACATCAAGGGGGTGGCCAAGTTCGGAATTTTCCTTGGCCCCCAACAATCCATGAGATCCACATGATCTCTCACCCCCTTTAGAAGTCATATCCTGCAAAAACATGGCAAAGGAATGTGATAGATCAAAAAATCCAACTTTCTTGTCATATTCAAATCATTTACCATCATATTCCTTCACACACATGGAGTTGTGCATGAGCATTCCCCTCCTCTCAAGAAAAGGAAGAGCTGGCTGAGTTGACTCTTGCAAAGAGTCCATTGGATGCCCCAACCCTCCATAGCTATTGCACCCTTGAAAGTGCTGATGAAAGTCCTCTCTCATGCCTTCCCAATCAAAACTCTTCATGATTAGGGAGTAGATCTTCATTGATTACATATGGATGAGGAAGAATTCTTCATATGCTTCTTATAGGATCTTCTGCTTGAGCTTGGAAGCTCTAGCCAAAAAGACCTTACCATGACAATAGATTACTCCTCCTTGGACTAAGTAGCCCTCTTCTTGATGCATGCCATCTAGTATCATACCTGTGTGGAGGTCTTTGGAATACTCTACAAGTAACTGAGATTTCCAATAAAGATCCACACTGCTCAACAATGACAGCACTACTGATACATCCATGGGAATGCTTGTCTTGTTGCTGATTGCTCCTTTGACATTACTCATGCCAAAATGGTTTGTTGGAAGGCTGATCCTCCCCTTCTCCTCCTCCCACAGTGTTGTAGCTTGATCTTTCATTGCTCCAATCCTTCCTGGATTTAGATTTGGAGCAGCACTTCATGAGGCTTCCCCCACAAGATCTGAATCTAATGGCTTGCCATGAGATAAGAATGTCCCTTGCAACATCCTCATGAGCATGAGAGAAGGAACTATGATATCCCTGCTTCCAATGCACAAATCCATCTCTGTTTTTTGTGTGGAAACATTGGGTGAAGGATAAGTGTTCATGCCTTGAATCATTTGTGGTTTCCCACTCTTCAAGTCCACCCATTCCATCTGCAAAGCTTTCCAATCAGTGGTAACCTTCCCTAAGTTAACTAACCACTGGACACCCAAAATGATGTTGGCGTCTAGAATGTGAACTACAAATAAGTGATCCACCAAAGTGTAGGATCCCATAGTGGCAGAGAGTGATGGAACATATTTCATGCATTGCATGGTCCTATCCCCTAGGACCAAGACAGAAAATCCCTCAAAAGTATCAGTGGGGATTCCTTTCTTTTGCACAAGATGAGCATCAATGAAGTTGTGGGTTGCCCCACTGTCAATCAATATAGATACTCTCTTATTCATGATTGAACCTTGTACTCTTAGGGTCAAGTACTTAGGCACTCCTCTCAAAGAAGCAAGAGTCCCACTGGTTGGACCAAAGGCCCCCTTCCTATCTCTAGATGGCGTTTGATATTCCTCATCATCATCAGTGTTGTGACCTCTCCTAGGTCCATCATCTTCATCCTCCTCCTAAAAATCTAAGAAGACTTCTATGTAGTGTGCCTTTCCAGCAGCACATCTATGTCCTGGTACCCATGACTCTTGGCAGGTGAAACACAGTTTATTTTTCCTCAATTCCCTCCTGATATCTATATCAAGAGGTTTCTTCAGAAAGCTCTCCTTGGGAGGAGCAGATTTCCCTTCCTTCCCCTTAGAAGAGTGAGGGGCATTGCTTTGGAAAGTTGCCTTCGCTTTTGGCAAGGAATCTTGGAGATCTCTAGCTCTCTCAATGGCATCATGCAAAGTGATGGGTTTGGTAGATTTAACCAACCCATGCAAAGGTTCCTCCAGGCCATCGATGAACATGTAGACTCTCCTTGCTACAGATAGGTTAGGGACCATGACTGATAATCTTAGAAACTCAAACATATAAGTCTTTGCATCTCCTTACTGCTTCAAATTTGCAAGGCTTATGAAGGGTGCTTCAGGATCCTTCCTATCAAGCCTCTCCACCAGTCTTCTAGTGAACTCAGCATAGGTAGTCACATTGATGTGTCCCAGTGTAGACAATCCATGGAACCACCAATTGTGTGCTTCACCTTCAAAGTGCAGGACTGCAATCTTGATGGCTTCAACTTCAAAGACTTTGTTCAACTGGAAATAGATATCTAGCTTTTCTACCCATGCCTTGGCAGAACTGGAGGATGATCCATCAAACTTGGGAAAAAAGAATTTTCCCATAGTGTGGTGTCTACCATGAAATAAACCACCATCCCTATACTATTTCCATGGTCTCCTTCAGTCCTTGAGATGGAGAAAGCCTTGGAAGCTCAAGTTATCCTTGAATCTCTGACTGTGAGAGTCATACTCCACAAAATAACCTTCAAGGGAGGCTTGCTCTTGTGGTCCTTCATTCTCCACAGCCAAGAAGGTAGGCATAGTGGAGCGTTGAGAGACTTGTGGAGCTAGTGGCAGGTTCATAGGTTGACCAGTCCCATGATGAGACATGTCAGATCTTTCTCCTTGATGAAATATCCCAATATATTCTTTCATTCTGTCCACCCTCATCTCCTTGATCTCCTTGGAAAGATCTTGCATGGTCTCTAGAAGATTTTTTGCAAACTCTTCTGCTTCTTTATCATTCACAGCTTCAGGGGCTTTCCCCTTGTCTTGACCCTTGTCAGGATCATCAGTAGTGTATTCATACTTTTTATGACTCCTATTCTAGTATCTCTTTTCCCTCTCAGTATGAGGATCATATTCTTCTGAATGCAACATGACTGGTGCTCCAAGGCAAGCACAGGATGTTCCAAGAAAGGAGCTCCGATACCACTGTAATGTTCCCAAAATGGGGATTGCACAGCAAACTTGGAAAATAACGCAATTCTTGGAGGATTGATGTACAGAGATGAGTTTACAACACTTGGATCCCTTAGATCAAAATATCTAGAGTCTATATCCACAAGGGGAGCAAAAAAAAATCAAACTAGGTGTGGTAAACAGGTCTCCCACAACCTAGTCTAGCTGAAAAACACCCTACAAGAGGGGTTGCAGCTATGCACAAAAAACTGTGTCAAGAATAATGCAGTCTTGGTCCATATGAGTAGGAGGCCATCATATATGATTAATAAATGAAATTACAGCAGAAAATCAGAGGTAAAGTGAAGCTCCTTCAAAATACAGTAGATTACATGAGACAAGAGAGCAAGATATCTTTAGAAAAGAGAGCTACAACATGTATATATCAGCAGAAATGGCTCAACAACATTATTTTCAGGAGCTGTAGAAGCTGCATATTACAACTCAGATCTAGGACATATTTGTGAACAAAACATCAGATCTATTTCAGATCTAGAAACTAGATAGTTTTCTTTACAAGGTCCCCTTGGGGTTTTGACCAAATCATGCATGAATAAGAGTAGATCTGAGAAAAAAGTTGCAGATCTGTAAAATGTTGTAGTAAATTTTTGAATATAAAATTTCATTACAATGGATCAGATCTAAACATAACATGGATTAGCAATCTAATCCATGGATCACCAAGTGGAAGGCAAAGCCCAGCACTACATATCTCTGATCTAAACTATGAGAAAAACACCATGAAGAACCTCATACCAAAATAGCACATTCCATCAATACGAATAGCATTGTAGCTCAAATTACATAGATAGCCACTGCAAAATTGCAGATCTGAAGTATAAAGATAAGAGACACTCTTCCATGAGGTTAAAAGACACACTCCATGAGAAGAGGCTCCCAAAACACACTAGATCTCTACAGATCCAGAACCCCACTTGTTGCAGCTTGAAAAAGTAGACAAACCCTCACTGGAACTACGCTGCTAATGAAATTAGAGCTTGGCCTCAAGCCTGATAGTGGATCAATTCAGCAAATACTCCTCCAAGAATCCTCAAAGGAAGAGGTGAAATCCCTATATAGGAATTCCAAGCACAATCCTCCACTAAACAGCAGAGAATGGTATATGTATAAGCAAACAAATTATCAAAAATATGATCAATCAACAACCTTCTCTTGTTGCCCTCCCTCTCCTTTTATAATATGAAAAGCCTTTGCAAACCCTAAACCATCTTGATGAATTTCCCCTTTTCACATGACAGGCCTCCTTCTAGAACTGCGTTGTCCCTTTGGAGATGCAATGAACCTAGACAGTGTTATAGATTTGGTCAAGGTTAACCCAGCCTTCAGCTCAAACCTCTTTCACAACTGCAAGTGATTATTTACATGTCCCTGGTTTATATTTTTTCACATGGGCATTGATTTATTCATCATTTTCGGGAGTTTTACATGTCCTCCTTTATTTATTTATTCATGCAACAGAAATTAAAACAAAAAAATGAATATTACTCTTAGCAAGGGCTAAATAGGAACTTTACACACTCTCGATGGAAAATACCTGATGAACCACAGGCGAGGTCAGATCAACCAATTTCGTGACCAATGATTGGTTGGGAATGATTCCTGAATTTGAATTTCTGGGGGAGCGGGATCAACCAAGGATGACTCTTGACTAATCGCAGAATCAACTAGCGGAGGACTCAAAGAAAGTTTCTGGCAACCAGCCGGAAGGCAGGGTACAGAAATAGTAGAGTTTTCCAACACTCTCATGGCTTTATCCATATACGGAAAAAGGTGAATGGGATGATGCCCTTCACACAACTTATAGGGATTGGTAACCTTACCCTATTTCTTATGAGTCGTATCAGCACTAGTCGAAGATGTGCTACCAATATGACTTCCGAAAGCTAAAGGCAACAGTGGGCGACCATTGGACCATGCTTCAAGTACCTTGGGAATGCCAGGACAGTCTCGAAGAAGATGGTCACCTTTGCACAACATGCAAGGGAATTTGACTTTCCGTGGAAGGTGGGATGATTTCTCAAGGGAAGGCGTCTGAGGTGCAATAGTTACAACATTAACCTCTCGCTTATTTGACTTCTTCTTCTTCGTCTTCTTATTCTTCTTCTTAGCCACCTGGTTACTGGAATCCAAGCTTTCACTAGGCGAAGTCGAAGAGGAGGACGAAGAAACGGGTGAAGAAGGGAAGAGGTCCACCTTGGAATCAACATGGTGTTGTTCAGGTGGAGGTGATGGTCGAACAAATATCGGGGTATTCGGGACCATCGAGGTTGAGAACAACCACACAGGAAAACCAACAATTAACCCTAGAAGAGACAACGTTGCCATATAAGGAGCACCAACATTCCCAAAAGTAGGAAAAGGACTAGGATTCCCTTCAAAGGGGATTCCTTGGTTGGTAAACTCCAGAAAATTCGTCATCAGAAACAACGTTAAAACAACGCTAAGGAAGCTAACTTTAACCAGGAATATTTCGTGGATAGTTAATTTTAAGACACTGAAACAAAACTCTATCGTTTCATATTTTAAGAGTCGAGAAACAGGCAAAAGGTGACTCTATCACTTTCAGGTTGAACGAGCGTGAAAGGAAAATTGCTTGATGATCTTTTCAAATTTAAGGAGTCAGTGAAGATCAAAAATGACTGCTCAGGTACTCTAAGCAGGAGGGTATACCAAGTTTCCGTGAACTTCCATATACACCTTGGTAATCAAATGAAAGAACAATTGACCAAGGACTTGACGTATGTGTAGGTAGTCTCCCCGAATGTTGTGTTCGGTGTATCACGGTTACAAGGCAGCAGACTCGGCTTCCTATGGATAAAAGGATTGCAACCTAGAGGGGTCTCCCTTTATATACTTGACAGTACGGGGAGCGCAAGTCCATACTAGTGCTGTCTGAAGCCAGATGGCGAGCGAAAGCTGCTAGGTTTAAAGACGTCGAAACACGTCTCTAAATTAGACCACTAGATGTTTCGTTAGGTTTCAATGTTGCCTTAGGTTAATTGATTAAATTTTAAGTTGATCTTGTATTTATGTTTCAATTCCAAATTCCTATCGAATGTTGGATCTCAAAAATCCCTAAATGTAAGCTACATGCCAAAAGATACCATTTCGTTCGATGAAAAATTGTCTACAAGAAAGTTAGGAGTTTTCAAGCGATAGAAAATAATAAGAACACGCAGAAGCATCCACTACAGTATCCGATGCAAGCTAATGAAAATGAGAAATCTTTCCTAGAATTTTCCAATGCTAGATATGTGAAAGACTTTCAATTTCACAATGCAAACAAGAATGCAAACAAAAAAAAAATTATTTTTCAATGTAATAGAGCAAACAGTGCACTAAATGACATGAAAAACAAACCAAAACACTAGTTCGAGAAAGTTAATGTGAGAGTTGAAGCGAAATAATTTCAATCAACCCAAAACAAACATAACAAAACTCAAACAACTGTTGCAATCTCTCAAATTGAAGAAATATTTCCAAATAGACCCATGCAAGTAGTGTAATCTATGCTTGGAGTGACAAGAAGAAAAATTGAACAAAAGAGGTAAGAATCATTCAACCAATGCAATCACTCAAACGGATCAAGGGAGCTGAATGCAACCAAACCAAGAATGAAGTTGACTGTGAAACAAAAGACTCAAACTCCTACAGGAGGCTCAGCATACCAAAGCACTTAAAAACTCTAAGGTTGTGATGTTGATAGGAAACAAACAAACAACTGAAGGAAGAAAGCTGATCACAATCACAAACAATCTCAAATCACTCAAGACATATCTAAAAATAACACAAAAGCAAAATTACTGACCAAAAATCCTCAAAACAGACCAAACCCTAAAACCTACAGGGGTCGGTGCGACTGTTTGGCTGTAATCAAAGCCAAACAGGGGATGGCACGGGTGCAACACTAGCAACTAGCGCCAATCGGCGTGACTATCTGAACAGAAAGTGCGCCAAGCCAGTTCACTCAGGGAAAAGGGAAAAATTTTGAAAGACAGAGGTCAGATCTGATCCTCTAGGGCTGAACAAGGGTCTTAGACTTAGCAGAATAATCAGAAAAGGAAAAATAAGAAAGCAAAGACCAAAAATAAGACCAAATGGATGAAAGACAAACTCACATTGATCCCCAGCAAAGTCGCCAATTTGTTGGTGAGGTAAATCCGCTATGCGGACAGAGGCGATCCCACTAGCCCTAGGGTGCATCTAGCAACAAACAAAATAAGCTATAATATTGATTCCTAGTTAACGAATGTACGGAGATTCGATAGATGACTTACTGGAGGTCATATGTTGTTGTTGTCATAGAAAAGAGTGGCTAATTCTTGCGCCTGGTTTGACAGATCACAATCTGCTAGCTTTCACTCTCGGACACCTGCACACACACAAGAAACAACAACAATATACAACATACTAATTCACATTCGTAACTATTAGTCAGTCGAAGAGGACTAAATCAATTGTATTAAATAAACAACATAACACAATGATGGAACCAACGCCATAGTCAAGTATATTAATAAATGAAAGGAAGAGTACAACCAAGCTTCGATGTCACAGTCTCCTCCAACAGGGTTCAAGCGGAGCACGTCTCACAAAGGATCATCGGGAATTCGGATGGGACTCTCTCTACGGAGTCCTCCTTGGTTCTACCTTCTCAATAGCAATTACTCAGCTATAGTATTCTTCTCCAAGTTCAACTAGCTTTCAAAAAGGGAGAAGGCTTGTTTTTATAGAGGGAGAGGGAGAGGTTAGGATCCCTATAATTATGGAAGGGAGGCCTATCTTCAAGGAGTGTTCCGTGGAAGGTGGAAACCACTGCCTAAAGAGGGAGATTTGTGGCTAATCATCTTGACCATTTCCAGTGACTCATCCCTGAGGTGGTTAGAAAGGAAACTTCCACCTCTAATTTTTAAAAAACATTCCTAAAACAGCTCAGCGTAGGCACTGCACTGAGACAGAGCGCCAGGTGGCGCAGGCTCTAGTGCAAATCTTCCACATTGGCGCGAGGGGTGAACTGGCTACCCGCGCCAAGGCCAAAACATAGGTTTTATGTGCTTTTTTGAGGAAATTTCCAATAGGAGAAAAGATGTCCTTATGCAAAAGGATGCAAAGAAGGTGTTTGCAAAGTATGATACTGCTCACAAGTCACGGGAAAAACCCTCCAATACGTGGGGTGAGGGATTGCAGGGACGATGAAAAAATGTTGTGTAACAATCTCTCTCTCCCTCCCACTCAAGTCCTCTCTCTCTTCCTTCATCTCTCTCTCTCTCTCTCTCTCTCTCTCTCTCTCTCTGACACACACACTCACTCTTTGCCCTCCAACTCTGTCACTATCTTTCCCCCTCTCTCATTCTCTCTCCCCCTTATCTCCATATAATCTTATTTTTCTTTCTATCTCACCCCCAAACATACTCTCTCTCTATATATGTGTGTGTGTGTGTGTGTGTGTGTGTGTTTCTTATTCCCTCCTTATCTTTTCCTCTAACACCATCTCTCTCTCCCTCTCTACCTCCTCTCCTTATCTCTTTCTTCACTCCTCCTCTCTCTCACTCACTTTATCTCCATCTCTTTCTTGTCACGATCTCTACGTCTCCACCTCTATCACTCTAGGTATTTGTTCTTCCCTCACATATATATTTGGAGCTAATATACTGTAGAAATTATATAAATAATGCATTATACATCCAAGATTCTCTTGATCACACACTATTTGACTTCATGCATAATACAGATTCTCTTCTACTATTGATCATTACTTGCGGAAATTAAATCAATTGCATGCACACTTTCAAACCATAAAAATTCACACATATGAACACAGTGTTTTAACGGGAAAGCCTGAAGCTAAAAACCCCAACTATCTGTATATAATATATGTCATAGCTATCATGTAACAATCCTCATACAAAGTTGATCATGTCAAGCTCTCAGTACAATACAATCGCTACGCACTTCCATCTAGCAGGCCCGATCTAGCAAATCCATGCACCGAACTTCGCCACCTACTAGCCTGCCTCTACTACGCAATCCCTGTTGAATATTGGCTCTGAATGGACTCGAATTGGTCCAGCCTTGCTCACGCAATCCTCATTGGAATCTCCAAGCACTGGGTGTTGCAAATCATGCAACGCTATAGTCATACCTAATAGTCAGCCTGCACTTTCACCTACCTCTCCACTGGTCTCCACTGAAACTATCCATGCATTGTAGTTAACTGATGTATTCTTTAGTTGATTAATGAGTTAATAATTAGTGAGTTAATTAATAATTAATTCACACCACTCTCACTAGTGTATCAATCAATTAGACTAGATACAACTAGCTCAACTGTGTCTAACTAAGTTAAACTGAACACAACTCCACCAACTACCTCAATAACTCCACCAAACTCTGTCACATGAGTTCTAACTGAATTCTCCATGCAATAGCTCCACTTAACCCTCAGGAATAGCATAATTCCTTCTGTCAGCTCCTGTGCCACATCTGTGCACTTAACTGAAGTGCTCCAAGAGAATAAGATATTGTTTATAGTCCAAATATTATTAAGAGCTAATAATATTCGACATATCTATTTTTAGACTGGCAATCTAAAAATAGATTCCGCCCAATATGTCTAAAAATAGAAGTCCATATATTTTTCCAACTCGACCAACCATCCACAAATAGCATCCTGCAACTCATAGAATATGATCGACATGTCTAAAAATAGACATAGTCTAAAAATAGACTTGCGCCAAAAATAGCCTGCGGGCCCACTTAGTGAAGGTGACTCTTTTCACTAAGCTCATCATCTTGTTGCAATCTCAACAGTCCCTCTCAACAAGATAGGGATTATCTGCCACCCCGATCCTGCCCCTATGGTATTCAAATTTTCTCCTGGTGAGCGCCTTCGTCAAGATATCAGTGTCTTGATCCTCCGTAGGAATGTAAGAAAGTAACATGATCTTCCGCTGCACACAATCTCTAATATGATGATACCAGATGTCAATGTGTTTAGATCTATCATGAAATACTAGATTAACCAAGATTTTGATGCAACTCTAATTATCACAATATATCATAGTAGGATCTAAGTGTGAACCGAACAACCCAACCAGGATCTTCCTCATCCATATAGCCTCACATGCAGCCAAACTCGCTGCCATGTACTCGGCCTCCACTGAACTGAGTGCCACAGATATCTGCTTCCTGTTGAACCAAGAAAATGTTATTGACCCAATACTAAAAATCCCAGATGTGCTCTTTCTATCTGTTGGGCTCCCTGCCCAATCTGCATCCGTGAAGCCATGCAGCTTCACCTCATCCGATTGTCTGTACCATAATCCATATCCTGATGTGCCTCTGAGATATCTCAATACATGCTTCCCCGCCTTCCAAAAGAGCTTGGTAGGCTTACCCATAGCTTGTGAATGCTGGTTAACAGCGTAGCATATGTCAGGTCGTGTATTGACTAGATACATAAGCAACCCCACCAACTGTCGGTAAACAATGGCATCCACTACCTCTGCCGACGTAGCATCCTCTATCCTCCAACCACCAGGAAGAGGAGTGTTGATAGGCTTGCAGCCATGCATGTTGAACTTCTCTAGTATCTCTTGGGTATACTTGCCTTGAGACACAAACAATCCATCACTACGCTGCCAAATTTCCAATCCCAGGAAATAATGAAGGAGGCCCAAGTCCTTCATCTCAAACTCTTTTGCAAGATCAGCCTTGCATGAGAGTATCAACTATTCATCACCCGTCATAATCAAATCATCTACACAAAGTAAAATGATCAGCAACTTACCCTCCACCACAATCTGGTATAGATTCGGATCCGCCTCACTCTTGGTGAATCCAAGACCAATGAAATAACTGTCTATCTATGTGTACCAAGAATGAGGTGCTTGTTTCAACCCATACAGCACCCTTTTGAACATGCACACATGCGACTCACTACTGAAGATCTCAAAACCTTCGGGTTGCTCTATGTACACCTCCTCCTCAACAACTCTATTGAGGAATGCAGTCTTCACATCCATTTGATGAATGTGCCATCCCATCTGCGCTAAGAGAGAAAGGATGATCCGTATGGAAGAATACCTTGCGATAGGTGCAAAGGTTTCCTCATAGTCGATCCCCTCAATCTGTGAGAAGCCCTGGGCAACAAATCTTGCCTTGTACTTCTCCACACTCCTGTTAGTTGCTTGATTCACTTTGTAGATCCATCTCGAACCTACCACTAATTTCCCTTTCGGTCTTGGGACAATCTCCCATGCACTGTTTCTGAAAATCGAATCATACTCTTCCACCATGGCACCTACCCATGCAGGGTCCTCCACAACTTCCTCAAAAGAGGATGGTTCTGTCACGATACACTTGCTCATCAGAGCCATGTATCCAGTATATTGGTCAGGTTTCTCTATTTGCACTGTGATGTAGGTACTCCTACAATATTCTCTACATCAAGATTCAGTCGCTCAGCTTCTGTAGTGTGCTTCCGCCCTCTAATGGTTGGCACTGCATGAGTGGTTTCTTCCACTCCATGAACCTCCTCTTGTGGCTGATCCACATTCTGAGGCTCATCCTTAGGAATTAATAGCTCCTCATCTACATGCAAGTGTGGCTCCCTCTCAAGCGAACACTTCATGGCTTTCTCCTCATGAAATTTGATATCCCGTTGCACAACAGTCTTCCGACTGTCTGGAAAATACACACAATAGTTGTGGGGTGTATCAGTGTACCCCACAAATATCCCAACCTCTGCGGTCGGCTCCAGATTCTTCCTGGCATCCTTCATCACATGAATGTAAACAGGTGAGCCAAAAATATTCAAATGAGAAATATCAGGTTTCTTACCAGAAAATGCCTCCTCGGGTGTACTCATGCCAAGTACTCTGTGAGGACAACGGTTTTGCACATAAACCGCAGTATTTCATGCCTCAGCCCACAAGTGTATGGGTAGGCCCTGATCATGCAACATCGCCTGTGCAACACCCACGATCGTTCTGTTCTTTCACTCAACGACCCCATTCTTCTATGGGTTATGAGGCGCTATGAGCTCTCTTCGAATTCCTTCTACGCTGCAAAAGTCCTTGAATTCGCCAGAGATGAATTCACCACCATTATCACTCCTAAGAGCCTTCACCTGCTTCTCTGATTCTTTCTCAACCAGTGCCTTGAACTCATAGAACTTTTAGTATGTATCGCTCTTCTTCTGCATGAAGAAGATCCAACACTTACGAGAAAAATCATCAACAAATATCACATAATACCTGTACTTTGTTGTTGAAGCTACTGAGAAAGGTCCACACACATCTGTGTGAATTCTCTCAAGGATCGTCATGACACAACTATCCTTCTCATGAAAGGTGGCTTTCACAAATTTTCCCAAAGTACATCCCTTGCACTGATCTGACTGCGCAAGTGTACCTTTGGGAAGCCCGGTAGAAATCTGCTGCAAAATTTTCAAAGAACCATGGTGAAGATGGCCCAATCTCCTGTGCCATAGCTCGCCCTCATCCCGGCTCACCACTCCTTATGCCTTGCCTGCCATTGCTGCGCAGCCATCTACCTACAACTGATAAACGTTCTTAACTCAAACCCCTATCCTCCACGTTTCACCAGTTGCCTTATTGCACAGGAAAGCCTTTCCCTCGCTAAAGACAACATCATATTCCTTGTCTTCCAACATCGCCACAAAGATCAGATTCTTCTTCAATCCTGGAACATGCATGACATCCTTCAAGGTGAAAGGTTTTCCAAACTCCCTCTCAAAGTAAATGGTCTCGATACAAGTCGCACTATATCTACCATCATCGCCCATCTCGATGTGCACTCCAAGATCCTTCTCATCCAGATCAGTAAACAAATCTTTGTCTCCGGTCATATGGAAAGACACACCACTGTCAAGAAACCACACTGAACCCATCATACTTGAGACCAAGCATGCGATCAGTGAAAAATCCAACTCAAACTGTGAGGCTAAGGCCTCTTCAGCTGCAGATCCAACAACCTTCTTATTTTTCTTCTTCTGTGGACAATTAGTGGCATAATGTCCGTGTTGGTGACAATGAAAGAACTTCACCTTGGACATGGCCTGTTTCTTGCCTTTCGCACTGAATTGAGAAGCATTCTTCTTTCTCTTTCCCTTCCTTGCTTTGGCAGACAAAGAACAATTTTATTCATCTTCATTATTCAATGAAGATCTATCCCTTGTACTCCGCCTTATCTCCTCCTGCACAAGATCTGACCAAAGTCGCTCCCATCCTGGCAGTTTCTCCCAACCATTGATAGAGACCTTATAGGAATGTCAAATCTTCAGAAGCCCAAGGAGAGCCAAGCTCACCAAGTCCTCTTCATCTACAGTAACCCCCACACTTCCCAGCTCATCCCTGCACTCGGAAAACTTCGTGAGGTACTTGGGTATACTGTCGCCTTTCTCCATTTTTATCTTCCTGAGTTTATCCTTGAGCACCAACTTCCTCTGGTCGCTCTTGCTTTGGAACAAGTCTGGCAAAGCTTTCCACATAAATAATGGAGAAGCTTTACCACGAAGGTTGGTCACTATGTGATCCTTCACACCTTCCAACATAATCCTTCGACATTTTTTTGTCTTCTTTTGCCATGCGTCAAGTGCGGCAACATCGCTAGAAGCAATTTTTGTAATTTATGCATCTATGAACTCCTTCAACCCATTGTCCTCCAGCACCACCTCCATCCTGTCCTTCCATGTAATATAATTCCAGCTTCCCTCAAGGGCATACTCCAATCGCAATCCGTTGAAAGATATCTCAACTTTGACACCAAGAAAACACTACTGTAAATTCAAATTCCACCAGCACAAAACTCAACCGCTTCAATGCTTTGCAATTTCTCCAATGATCAATATCGCTCTGATACCATGTAGAAATTATATAACTGATGCGTTATACATCCAATATTCTTCTGATCACACACTATTTGACTTCATGCATAATACAGAATCTCTTCTACTATTGATCATTACTTGTGTAAATTAAATCAATTGCATGCACACATTGAAACCATAAAAATTCACACATATGAACACAGTGTTTTAACGGGAAATCCTGAAGCTGAAAACCCCAACTATCTGTATATAATATATTTCATATATATCATGTAACAATCCTCATACAAATCTGATCATTTCAAGCTCTCAGTACAATACAATCGCTACACACTTCCATCTAGCAGGCCCGATCTAGCAAATCCATGCACCGATCTTCGCCACCTGCTAGCCTGCCTCTACTGTGCAATCCCTGCTTAATATTGGCTCTGAATGAACTCGAATTGGTCCAGCCTTGCTCACGCAATATTCATTGGCATCTCCAATCACTGGGTGTTGCAAATCATGCAACACTATAGTCACAACTGATAGTCAACCTGCTCTTTCACCTACCTCTCCACTGGTCTCCACTGAAATTGTCCATGCACTGTATTTAACTGATGTATTCTTCAGTTTATTAATGAGTTAATAATTAGTGAATTAATTAATAATTAATTCACACCACTCTCACTAGTGTATCAATCATTTAGACTAGATACAACTAGCTCAACTGTGTCTAACTGAGTTAAATTGAACACAACTCCACCAACTACCTCAACAACTCCACCAAACTCTGTCACATGAGTTCTAACTGAATTCTCCATGAAATAGCTCCACTTAACCCTCAAGAATAGTGTAATTCCTTCTATCAGCTCCTGTGCCACATCTGTGCACTTAACTGAAGTGCTCCAAGAGAATAAGATAATGTTTATAGTCCAAATATTATTAAGAGCTAATAATATTTGCAATATCTATTTTTAGACTGGCAATCTAAAAATAGATTATGCCCAGTATGTCTAAAAATAGAAGTCCATCTATTTTTCCAACTTGACCAACCATCCACAAATAGCATCCTGCAACTCATAGAATATGATCGGTGTGTCTAAAAATAGACATAGTCTAAAATTAGACTTGCGCCAAAAATAGCCTGTCGGCCCACTTAGTGAAGGCGACTCTTTTCACTAAGCTCATCATCTTGTTGCAATCTCAACATATACATCCTAACATATTAATATATATTATAATATAACCAATTTTATGTTACATTAATCGGAAATTAATAAATTTAATAATATTAATATATATTTTAATATTAATATCACATTTCATAATTTGATATTAATAATATTAATATTATATTTAATAAAATTTATACATGACATGATAGTAAAATTATAATAATATTTGGAATTTTAACGTGGTAAAAACTTTTGTGGAAGGTAAATATATGATCCTTTCAAATTCAAGGATTATGATGAGGTATGTTTTGAGCTCGGACATACATACTTACACATTCCCCCCATAGTGAGTTTTAGAATGTATCTCTCGGCGCAATAACATAAAAAAAAAAAAAATCTAATGTTGTTCATAACCTAGATCCAGTTGAATTTTCATTTTTAGTAAAATAATATCATATAACTTGGCTAAATTATTAATGCATTAAATTTTAGATATTTATTGATTCTAAAATCTAAATTATGAGATTATGGGATTCACATAATAATTTGAACTTTTTTTTACAGAGGCTTGATCGAGCTCCATAACTCAATCGAGCCCTTGGTTAACCATGTAAATGGCACAATCAAGGGTTTAGGAAACCCTCAATCAATCTATTTGAATTTAACATTTAAGTGTTCGATCGAGCATTTTAAGCGCTTGATTGAGCTTCTTAGGTCCTAAAAAACACAATTTCAGCACACTTCTTTTCTACAACACCATTTTGTACCCTAGCGGACTTAGGGAAAAAACATTCCTTAGGTAGAAGAGTTGATCATGTTGGATTCTTGAAGGAATCCTCTATCCAATGGAATATGAGTTTGACATATTTTAATTCATATGATATTTTTCATCTAATTTATTTTAAACGTAATTCTTGAATTTTTTTTGGAAAGTTTTAAAGAGCCTAAATAAAAAATCAATAACATAAAATATATACAACGAAAAAAAATCAAAAATACCACAATCTTCAATTACGATTCCTCTTCAAAAGGGTACACGTGTTATTTAAATTTATTTAAATAATTGAAAAAAAAACTTAAGTGAGCACATGTGCTTGCAAAATGCAATTGAAATATTACTTCGTCAACTTCGAAAAATAATTAAAAATATAACTTTGCATAAAAGAATATTTTTTTAATAAAAAAACTTAGTTCTCTCCGTGTATATCATGATCATATATATATATATATATATATATATATATATATATATATATATATATAACACTAAATTATGGTGCAAACACACACATACATCTTAAAATGTGTGAAAAATTACAAGGAAAAGCATTTCATTTAATGGAAAAGTGACATATTATATGACACTAAATATTTTGTAAAAAATATCATTAGGAAAATAACATAATTCTCCACAAATTGTCTTTTTACTCTGAAGAAAATTCACAATGCATGTATGAATTTTGAGGGCTTCAATTTGATAAAAGAGTAAATTTTTAAATTTCATTGCCACATTTGGCCAATAAGTGTAACCCATATTCATGCATTCACCCGTATGTGTGCAAGCTATGTGTGCGTAACTAGTGCATACACAGCTCATGTGTGTGCTAATGATCAAAATCATCACATTTAATGTATAGTTCCTATGTGCTCTCATCTAATCATGTAAAACAATAATTCTTAAACATGGCATCCAATAATCTTACTAACTAAGTCATGATAACCTAATATGAACTGAGCATTACACCAAAATCATCATAACTCAATTAAGCAAGCATGTAATATAAAAAAGGAACTAAAAAAGGAACTAATTTTACATTCCTAATTTCTAATAGCTTTCTCACTTACACCAAATCACCCTTCCTCCCCAACCTACTTTCATCTTCCACATCTAATCATTTTCTCTACTAAACTATGTAGGAGCATCAACGACATCAACAATACCTCAAATAGAACCCATAAGAAAAATTGTCAACAAACTCAACCAAGATTTTCTAATGGGAAATTGGAATTCGTCATCATGTTTATGAAAATGTGATTTAACATATCCCTCCCATGACCCTAGGTTTCAAAAGATAAATGATGGGCAGTACCTCCACCCCTCTTGATAAAACTAGGGCCAACATCCTATCATATGACTACATTTAACACATTCAACTTGTATATTAGTTTATCAAAACATAAGATCATGCATAAACATATATGGTTGTCATGTTACTCATGACCAAACAATGTAAACCAACCAGTATATTTATCATGTGCATGATACCTATTGATTTGTTCCAAAAAATAATCTAAATTTATATTTGTGTATCGTAATATTTATTTTAAATCTTACATGTTGAAAGTAGGTATTATGACCATTATTAATAACATACATAATAAATTGTTGGGAAAAATACTGAGAGGGGGGGGTGAATCAGTATTTAGAGCTAACTGAAAACTTTTTACTTTTTCTTTCAATTAAAACCATACGCTACTTTACTGAACCCAACTCGCGTATACACGCGGATATCCTTAAGAAAACTTGCTTATGTCCAGAGATCTTATTATGCATTTAATTATTTACTTAGATCATTGCATCATTCATTCATCAGATGTTTAGTAAGCAGTAAGCATGTGTAGTAATAACAGAATAAACCATCACACATAAGCAACACACATGAACACCAGTATTTAAGGTGGAAACCCAATTCGGGAGAAAACCACCGTTGTTGTCGTCTCTGTTTTCAATATTTATTATAAAGAAAAATTATTACAATTTTGTACTGGCGCAGACTCATACCAGCACGCAGGCACCCACCTACAGAAGGCTGCAACCTTCTCTCATTCTCCAGCCACTACTGGAAGGGAGCTCCAACCCCCTGATCTCATTTACCAGCCTCTCCTGGAAGGGAGCTACTACCCCCTTCTCTCGTTTACCAGCCTCTCCTAGAAGGGAGATACTACCCCCTGCTCTCGTTTACCAGCCTCTCCTGGAAGGGAGCTACTACCCCCTACTCTCGTTTACCAGCCTCTCCTAGAAGGGAGCTACTACCCCCTGCTCTCGTTTACCAACCTCTCCTGGAAGGGAGCTACTACCCCCTGCTCTCGTTTACCAACTACCACTGGAAGGGAGCTACAACCCCCTCACTGAAGGCTTTGACCCTCAACACCACTGCGGACCACGTTTCATCAATTTTCATACTGGATCCAACAACTTCCACACAACATACCTTGTAGGCCACTTTTCATTAGATTTTCAGACTGGACCCACTCCACACATTTAAGCTCAACATACATCTAACTGAAACTTATAACCCCATCAATTCATTCATTGAATCATCAACCAATCAACCAACAACTTGATCTTTAATCAACATAATCAGCAGCATAATCAACATTCAAACAACCAAAATCTGTATGAATACATCATTGACAGATAGCAGTAAAACAACTAAACAGATCAGACATTTCATTCCACACACTTCAGTAAAACCATAGATTCCATACGCGCTTTTACTTCACTGAACCTGCGTATATGCGCGCTTTCACAGAGACAAACCTGCATATAGATCTGCAACTATTTCAGAACTGACCTTTGATTTCATACGCGCTTTTGCTGACACGAACCTGCGTATATACGCGCTTTCGCTGAGATGAACATGCGTATATATCTGTAACATTTCAAAACTATACAGCTCTTCAGAACAGATAACTCAGATCTCACCCTTTGCTTCAGCAAAGATTCGCCAGATCACAGATCTAAACATTCCATAAATAGATCTAGAAAATACATAGTCATTTCAGATCTAGAGATCCCTCTTCATCATTTTCTTCATAGGTGCATTATTAATTCAGATCTATCAATTAACTGTAATCCATTCCATGCAGATATACTTCAGAGTGAAGTATTCATTCAATACCCAGACTTCAGAATAAATATGCAGATACAAGCTCAACCCTGAACAGACATTGATTCAAATAGCATACGCTACTTTGATTCACTGAAGCTGTGTACATACACACTTTTCTGCACACCAGCCTGCGTATACTTCTGTGTATATTATTCTTCAGAAAACCCTAACTTCCAGATCTATAAAACTTAACCAGATTTCTCCATTTTCTTCAGTAGACTTGCGTCGGTTCTTCATCATTCCTTTAGTAGGTCATTCTAGAGATTCATCATCATCAGATCTAGAGATATTGAACCATAATTATATCCATGGGTGCATCATAGATTCAGATCTATCAATTAAGAACATAGTTCATCCATGCAGATATTCCTTAGAGAAATTTATTCATCAACAACCCTTACCCATCCCCACATTGCACTATGATCCTCTTCTCCTTATATATTTTTAGCCTTTATCAATACCATGAGTCAAAAACCACTTAACCGCTGATGGTATTCCTGAATGGGATCAAATAGATAATCCAACGCTCAATACTGTGGGCCAATACCATGGTCATGTCTCCTGGTTTTATAAATTTAGAGCGCAAATAGGCATACACTACTTGGTACGTACTTTTACACGTACATACGCTACTTTGCCTTTACAAACCCGCATATGCTTTGTGACACATCTTATTCATCATTACTCTGGCACTTACTGGAATTTCTTTCTTTGTTACTTCTGAACTAATCTAAAAATACATCATTTTTACATCTTTAACAAATAGGTTGCTCTCAAAAGACAACTCATCAAGTCAGTTTCCATCAAGGACAACTTCATCAAGTAGGTTGCCATCAAGGACAACACATTGCATCATATTGCCAACATAAATTACATATAATTTTTGCATAAATGTAGGTCCACATTTCCATATGATAAAGATTCATAATTTTAATTGAAAACCACAAATAATAAGTAAAAAATTACAAAATAGATCATGTGCAGTTTAATTACCCGAGTCAAAATGGGGTGCTACAAATTTCAAAAGTGTTATATTTTGAAGAAAATTTATTTTATACCTCTATAAGAAAATTATATTTGAAGTGATTAGGCCTTATATTTCATTTGTTGTTATTATCATCTCCCTATTACAAATTGGAGTAATTATCATGTAGATAATTTCAAGGAAGAGAGGAGGTGACAAAAAACCAAAATTGGAATAATTCTCGTGTAGATAAAGTCAAGGAAGAGAGGAGGTGGAAAAAAACCACAAATCTAGGAGGTTACGATCTCTCAACACCATATACTTGAATGGTCACATATGATTTTTGTGCATTATGCACTAAACAAATGCACTAATTAAAGTAGGTTATTGCATAAGGGACATGCAATGGCTTAGGTTGGTTGGTATGACGAGCCTTCTAATTACCTCATTTTACTCATTATGTATGTATCCTTTTTCCTTGCATATGAATCCATTGTTCTCTTCGTGAATACATTTTTTTTTAATCTATTAACACAATGATAAGTTAATATTTTATTCATATCTACTTTGAATTCAATGCTTTAATAAATGTTTTTATTGAGGCTTGAGTGGAATGCATGAGTCTATAGTTAGGGATAGTGCTAACAATATTGTTTCAAGATATAGATGAATCCCATTTTCTAATATTATAGACAATTTTGAATGATTGGAGGATTTTGTGGCCAAAATGATTTTCAATTGCATGTTGATGAGTTCCTTCCATGTGCAAATGATTCCCTTCAATATGACAATGAATATTTCTAATTTATTTATGATTTTGTGTGACATGTTACGAAGGAAAATGAAAATACCATCTTGAATGAGCATCCATTTGTATGATTAGAGTCAAATATATTTCATGTTTTCTCTTTCTCACAATTCTACCCAGATGATAGAAAATACTCCCACAAATGATGGGATAATTTTAGATGGTGTTGTCCTCTAAGATAATTGGGATCAATAATTATGCCAGATCATCTATAATGTTTTGTTTTGTTTTAAGTTTGGAATTTTGGATGACCAATGCATAGAAAAATTTGCAACAACTGTGTCTAAAACTTTAGATAATATCAATAAATAAGACAAAGGGTTGTTTCTTTATTTCACAGAGTAATTTAGATTTGTAGATATTTAAGTAGAATATGTAAGAAGATATGATTATTTAAATATCCAAATTGAAACTTTTAGATGATCATAAGTATGAATACTTTCAAACTATGTCTAAAAGTTTAACAAAACATATTTAACATTATGAAGATGCTGATAATTTATTGATGAGAGGGATTTGCATAAAAAAATAGCTTAGTAAACCATTCTCTAATATTGATAATAACTTTAGGACGAAATTAATACAACTGAAACTCAGTTAATCTTACCTGGTTATATTCATAATAATTAAATACATGTAGAAAACAATATGGAATGATAAACTAGAAAAAATCACAGAAGAACAGAGTTGTATGAGACAAAACTAGAATCCTTAATTTATTATTGGTGATCAAAAATCTAGTACATTACTACTTACAAAATTATCATCCAAGGGTGCAACCCTTAATAACTCAAGAATGAGATTTATTTATACTAGTTCTAGGACTAAGAAAAATATCCTAAACTGATTACAAAAATAGTATTATATGATAGAAATAAGAAAATTGTTGGATGATGTGTCCCTGTTTTGAAGGAGATTGTTGATGATTTGGCCAAAACATGTTGATGTGTTGATGACTAGGCTCAAAAATGTTACTATGTTGTTGTGTTACTGGAATTTACAATTACTCAATGGTATCACATAATTTATCCCATCATCCTCGCTTGAGATTTGTAAATTTACCGTTTTCCTAAATACCACATCCACTTCTGTGTATCTTTCGAAAGTGGGATTGTTGAGGAAAAGATGCATTTGTTCCTACAACTGATATAGGAATGGTTGTGGCTGAAATTAAAGCTACCTGTGTTGATTCCTTTTCCTTAAGGAGTCCTTCTATATGTGCTTCCATTTTCTTAATTTGTATGTTTTGATCAATGATGATTTTGAGCATTTCATCCCTATTCTTTTCATTCTCTGCAATTTCTTTAATCACTGGATCTTCAGTAGAAGGCATCTTCAACTGCTTTCTCAAGGCTGCAATGTCTGCATTCTTTTTCTTGAGAATTTCTTCAATTTAATTACAGTCCTTTCTATCATATCCAAATTTTATTATCAAGTCTTCTAAAGTCTTCATCTTTGTATATTTATACAATGATGACATTTTTTCAATCTTGAGCTGAGATTGAACATTTGAAAGTGTTGTTTTGAGCTTGGAAAGGGACATTGTTGTGGTAGTCATGGTAGAAAACAACATTTCACCAAATTTTTTGTGCATGTACATTTTATCAATAGGATGTATTTGACTAGTGTTAAATGAGAAAATTGTCTTCTTGTAGTCAGAAGGAGACTTTGGAAATGGAACTGAAGCTTGTAAGAATGACATCTGCATTCTTCCTTTTTCACTATCAAAGGCTAAAATCAGTTTGTGTTGGTAGGTTGATGTTTTCTTTGAAAACTGGCTGTAAACATTTGCTTTAAGAGTCTCATTCTTTTGTTTGATCTCTGAGAACTTTGAAAATATGTTCTGGTCCTCTATAGAAGTGTTTGTTTTAGTTTGAATTAGTTCCATAGGTTCCCTGGAAGGAGAAATAGTAGGAGGAGTATTTGGTACACTGGTTCCATCTGATGTAGTTTGTGATGTTGAAACTTCAACCTATTCAAGGTCAATTATCTTTGATGGTCCTCCTTCAGTTAATGATGTTGAACCAGTTTTAATTCCATAGTAGATTGAGTTTATTCCATTGCACTTTTTAGCTGCATACTCTGAGGAACTTGAGTTTTGGCATTTGAAGTTGACAAAACATGTTTATCTGCTTCTTGTAATGTCCCTTCAAACCACTCTTCTTGATTCATAAACTTTTCAATCTCTTGCCTTGGGGTATGATTATATGGAGTTGTTTTTAATTCAACTCTGAGAGTAGAGATGATACCATATGGGACATAGGACCACATGAAGCTGGGCTGGAAATTCATCTTCTTCAATAATGCATCTACCTCTGAACCAGCTGATCTGGTATTGCAGATAAATGATCCAATGCTTGCCTTCATCTTGAACTGTGATTTTTTTTTTACCTGACACAAAGTGCAGGTCATCCATGTTTATTGTTAGTGTCCTGTGATTTGACTGATTAGCAAGACAAATGACAGTGTAACATCAAAACAGTCTTTGGAGCCCAAGGACCTAGCCTTCCTAGACTCAGAGAGGGCTCGTTGGAAAGTTATGGAAGTCTACTTTCCAAATTTGCTTGAGGTTTTTCATTTGGTATCAATTTGGTTGTTCAAAAGTTGATTGTGCCAACACTGGTCAAAATGGTGAATCCTGGTGAAGAAATTCTCTCTTGGCAGCTGTATTTTTTACATTTCCCACAAACCATGATACCTGTGTAGAAACTGAAGGAGGTTTCTCTTCTTGAACGTATGAGGGACAAAAACCTCTCTAAATTTTGTCAATTTCATCTCTGTTTGGTCAGAAACACATTTTGAAACAAACTTCCTGGGCATTCCTTAACCTCTGTCTTTTGCAACCTTTGTCATATTGAATGGAATGTTTCTTCAACCTTAAAAAATGGTGGGCCCTCTACTTATTTATGAAGGAGGCCTATGTTTGATAACTGTCATGTGTCTTCTAAAAACTTTTTCTTGTATGGAAAGAAAGGAGTGCTGAAACTTTTAGACTTGGATTGTTGTTTATAGAGGAGTCCATTATCAAGACAACCTTGCAGCCTTTCAATAAATCATAGGGTAAATTGATTGCTTCATGAAGTAAGGAGGATTTTTAACAATCTATCTTGATTTTATACTCTGTCCTGAATGAAGTCATGCCATGATAATTTCCTGAGGCCTTATGTTTATGATGAAAAGGGGTTAATAACATTTTGCATTATAGCCTTTGAAGTATAATGAAAAACCCATTGCTTTTGAAGTGATGAGGGTCCTTTCATAGGCATATCCTCTAATTATTCACCAAGGAGATTATCATTTTTATGCTTATTACAGCTTTTCAACACCATCATGCATTTCTCTGACATCTGGATCTGGTTCTAAAAATTCTTATTCCAGATCAATGCTTGCATATTTTTTATTAACTCTTTCTCTAGAACAATCATCTGGATTAGCTTCATCTTCAGTTTGTATTTGTCAATGAAATAGACCTGACAGCAAGAGCTGTAAAATTCTCTCCAGTCAATATTTATCAAAACTCTGCAAAGGGCTTATGTGTGCCAACTTTTATGGAATTCTCATCTCCATCTAGAATGTACAGAAGCTCTGACCCAGGTTTTTCAGGGTGATTTTGAGGACTTCTAGATATTGTTGTTAGCCATACTAAAAAACAAAGGAAACCACAGATTCCGAATATAATGAAAGGACCAAAGACTCTTGTCTGTGCCATTATAATGGGTGAAAAATTTGAGCTCATAACACTGCCAAGATGAAATCCAGCCATCAAAAACCCACTGCTCTTGCTTGTTCATTATGGGGAAACCACCTTGAACCATGTTTTTCATGCATGGCATAACTACACCTTCTGCAATTTGAATAGATCATTTCAAGGAGTAGTTGTGCTTTTTTTTCTTGATTTAGTCAATAAGGGAAATCATCACAAAAACTACGGTTGCAGGTCTTTTCAATGACCCTTTAGACCTATCATGAGGCCTTCTCTTATTATCTGCTGATGGAGGTCTTTATAGACAGGAATAAGAGGTTTCTTCAATACTATAATATCACTGCTTTGCTTATGATGTAATACCAGAATTCAGCTTATAAACTTTCAATTGTTCCCACTGATTTTCAACTTTGACTTTCCAATTGAAGACTTTCTTAAACATAATCCGAACCTACTAATGCATTTTTTGTCCTATCCCTTGGAAGAAGGTGGCCTACAACAGCTCTGAGATCACTTAAAACATCCTGACCCTATGCTTCTTTAAATGAGGTTACATCTTTGTTCCTAAACCATCTGCTCTTATATTGGAGGAGGTTTTCAGCATGTCACCCAACCATCTGCTCTCTATTGGAGGACGTTTCATAGTCATGACATTTCATCTATTTCCCAAACCATGTCATCTTTCTTTGCCACACATGTCTCTGCTTGGTATATCAGAATAGGTAATAAAGTGAAATTTTGACAATCTGCTATATGAGGCATATTTTGAGATATGTATCCTTTGTCAAATATCTTTGTGAACCTTTTAAACCAGAAACCATATGACATGTATTTGTAGATTATTTTCTTGCTAGTCATCACTTACTAACCTTTTTTTACTGTGTTTGTAGAGGTACATTGGATTTGATCTTTGACTAGTGTTCTTATCCCAGGCTTGAGGCAGCATAAGAAGCAGCTGTCTTCTTATGTACTATGATGATATCCTCGGGAAAAATTATGCATCATTACCTTTGAAAGACACACTGAAACACTGTAGATCAATCTTATATCAGTTTGGCTTTTGAAATAATGTATTCCTGCTTTCTTTTTCATTGCAGCTCTCCACCTGCTGATGGAAAATTTCTTCAACATGAGAGACTTATTTGGACTTGTATCCTTGCTCTTGTCTGGCTATTGTTTGTCATCCAATTCCCACCCTGCAGAGATGCAAAAAATATGACTTTGAACCTTTGAAAGCTCCTTTAGTGTCTTATGGAGATTTTTCCAAATATTAAGCATATTCTCTTAGAATGTGCACATGCTCATCTCTTTCTGTATTAGATCTTTGTAGAATTTCTTCCGGACTGAGACAACAAGACCTCTTAGTGGCGCGACCTAGGGGTATATCAAAGTTTGTTTTTGTAGATTAAGCACTAATTCATGCTGGTTGGTATTGAACAAAGAATTTTGGCTCAGGCTATTTTGGTGAAGGAAGGGATTCTCTAAAGCGCCACTACCTAACTTAGGGGAAAATTTCATTGACTCTGATTGTGTATGACAAGAAGATCAAGGATAGGAAGGGAGACACTTTGTCAAATATTGGACAGTGAGTTTCATGAGAACCAAGGGGAAAATGATAGTAGACCAGCAAGACCAAGACAGCTATAGACAGGGATATTTTTCTGAAACAAGACATGACTTTGAAAACTGAAGATTGCTTTGATCATAGGCTGACAGGAAGGGCTAGGAAAGAAAAAAATTGTTTAGGGGTTTTCTAGATGACAAATTGACATATGGAGATCAGCTTCTAGAAAACTCAGCTAGGAATCTAGTCATCAAAAACAGGTGAAAAATATTGATGACTAACATTTATCATATGCCTAATATATTCCAGAGAAAATATTCTCATAGGAACATATTTAGGAAGCTTTTATGGTACAAGCTCACATCCATATACCCTTATCTCAGTATAATTTTTATACAGATACCAATATATTGTTTTGGTTTGTTCACTTAAGTGTAAAACTCTTTTATTTCCTCTCCAATCCTTGGTTTTGTTTTATTGCTTAGGATTTTCTTTACTGGATGTATGAAAGAATCTACAAACTCTGAAAATGATGACTTTGTTGATGTAATTCTGACAATTTCTGTCCAATGAATCACTAATTTATTCACTCTCTGATCATCTTGTTTGTTGAACTGAAAGGGCATTTGATCTCCTTGCTGAAAAAGAAACAGGTGAATGATGACATAACTATATCTAAATACCCCCTATGTAGTAAAATTCATAAACTTCTCATGTATATTTTCAGCCAAAAATTGGCTGAAGTTATACATTAATGTTGGTTGTTGTTCATTGTTGAAAATACAAAATAACCCAAGAATGAGTTCATCAACTAATTGATCATATTGATATCGTAACATGTAGGAAATAAGGGATATACAATGTCTAGAGGCCTCAGGAAACATAGAGGATGGGTATGGTGGATTCTTTTTGGGTAATTGGGCATCCTCTGGTAAAAAAAATGTCAAAAATCTGAGTTCTCTGTGGAAAGGTCAACTTATGGTACAGATCCATAAGTGTGGCTGGTGAGAAATGAATGAGTTGATCAAATTGGGGAATGAGAAGCATTTGATTGATGGTTTTAGCAGTGATGGTGATTAGAATGTATCCATTCTGGGACACCACTGCTCTTTTAACAGGGTCATATTCAGCTTGACACCATGAAATCAAATTAGGGAATTCATGGGTTTTTGCGAAGGAAAAGAAAGGTAGAAGTGATTCCCAAAACCTGATATGGTCCTCTTTGTCTAAATATTTTTGCTTGAGCCAGAGTGATGTTCATGAAAATTGAACTCACACTGGAAATTTGTAACTTTAAAGAGGGAATCTGCAACAGGAATGAGGTCAAGATTGACCTAGGCTATGGAAGTAGGGATTTCTTCTGCAATTTGCTTCTTATTTTTGGCTTTTAGGGCCATGTCAATAGTTTAACAGAAGGACAGAGGAGAGGAGATAGTGTTGTCAGGAACAATGAAAGTGGCAATGGCTTGATCGGATGATAGTAGGCGTGATAACAGTTTGATCAGAAAATGAGGGCAACTGTATAAATTTTCTTGCAATTAAAATAAGTGTAATAGTCAATAAAAAGTGAGAAATAGTGGGGAAGAGGGTGATTTATAGATTTTAATTGTTTTAACGGTTTAATGTGACCGTAGCGGCTTAAATGGGATTTTTTGCGAAGGCCTAACGTGGAGGCCAATGGTTTGGGAGCGGGGGCTTCAACGGGAGAATAAGAAGGCATAGATATGACAAGGTGGTAACAGATATATGGAAGGTGGAGGTACGAGAGTGAAGGAGGGAAAACGGTGAAGGCACGGGACGAACAATTGTTTAGGTGGCGAGGGAGAAACCACAGTGGAGTTCAGAGGGGGGGGGGGGGGACTAGTTTTAGGTTTTGAGTGGAGGGGTTGTGAACATTGGAGAAGATGCCATGTATGTGTTTTAGGGCATCCATTAAAATCGCTTTTCGAACCCCCCCCCCCCACTGATCTGAATGTGATCGAATAAAGTGCATAGGTAGTTTGATTATTTTGTCCTTTAGATTGGTTGTTAACTGAAGAAATATTTTAAAAGAAAGACGACATAAACCAGCAGCAAATAAATGATTAAATCACAGCAATAAACAGAGATAAGAAGAAGAAAACATTTGATTACGGAGTTCGTCCCTAGCGGACTGCATCTCTGGGTCCGCTTTCAAGTGGGAATCCATTTTTATTAGGATTGATCTTGAGGAATTTCTTTACACAGCAATGAATTAGAATTAATTTTCTCCCAGGCACTTCTGGACTCTGTAAACAGAAATTACTCTCTCTTGCCTTTCCGACGCCTATCTCTGCGCTCAATTCCAACACTCGACGGATGAGCAATGCTGCAAACAAATCTACCTATGTCTTGCTGACACTGAACTTCAAAAACACTCCATTGTCCTTCATGAAGCTTTTTCATGGTTTAAATAAGTCTACATCGAACCTTCAAATGCCAAAATAGCAATTGGTTGAGAATTTTGTGTGATAAGGCTCTCGAATCCCTTCTCCATACATGAATTTAGGGATAAAAAATTTGACCTTAGCGATATTTTAAAACAAAAAACCCATTTATAAACTATATATTAAAAAATTTAACCAGGCGGCTTGCTAATCGGGCCGAAGAAGTTTTATATGGCATGTGAACAGCGCAGTGAACAGGAATAGCACCGGCAGTTACGGTTTTCTCTGGCGGCTTTGGTCTTAACCTTAATCGCCATCGTGTTCACATAGTCAATACCTCGACGGTCTTTGCGCGGTTTACAACTATTTGAAAAACCCGACAGCTGACCGTAACCTTATCCACTGTGATCCAGACCTATCATATGTTACAACTTCGATGCGGTCTATGCTAGCGGTTAGGACTTAGCACTATGTTATGTTTTTACGTTTGTTTTTTATAATAAAGTTTGATTATGGGTTTTGTAATGTTATAAGGTTTTTTACCAAGGAACCTTTGCATTAGGAATAGGTTTTAATGTCTTAGGATTTAGACTTAGGGTTTTAGACTTTGGGAATTTTACATAAGATTTAGATCCTTAGTGCTAGGATTAGACCTTAGAATTTATGATTAGTTCTTAGAACTTTGGAATATTGCATCACCATTTTAACCCAAAATTCACCTTCTCATCGCACATGACGACCATGACATTGAAGGACCTTTTACTGACAAAACTGGCGGATTGGAGACTGAAACAGACATCAGACTGCTGGAGCTGACTGGACCTCTCTGCTAAATTGTAGTTGAACAAGATCCTCCTGGATCAATCCTCTCCACTTGAAATATTTTGGACCACAAAAGCTTGATTTGAAGCAGAAAATAAGTGAGAATATAGCTCTCTCACTTTCATCTTTACTTTGATGACATACAACCATACCTAATCATCGACCTGAAACTGATGCTTATCATGGCACAATTTTTACCTGACTTGACTCAATGCTTGTTGTGGTGCAGAAGAATGTAAGGCTTGATTGTAAGCTTGATGCACATAAGTTAAAAATTCATCTCACAACTTAGGATTTTTACTGCAGTTACCTCGAAGAATATGTATCATGGTCTTGTTCACCATTTTTGTCTGTCCTTGAACCAAATCCATGCTACCCCATGGTTGCAAAGGAACTAGAAGTGGCATGTGCAAACCAATCTTTCGATTGTATGGCTTGCTTGTCGAACACATTACACATCCCTTTATGTACTTCACAATTGTTTCATACATATGAGGCTAGTAATAATACTTTTGACTTTGTGTCGTATTTTTGCTTACGCCGAAATATCTTGCAATCTGAGAAAGATGAACTTCCCGAATAACCTGCACTCTTTCTATCTGAGCATCATGAGTCAGTGATTCATAAGCATCTTTGAAATCATGATCAGTTCTATATCGTTCTAAATAAATTTCATGAACTAATGAACTTTTATGCAATACTACTGAAGCATTGAAAGACAACATATCAACTACTTTACTTGTTACACCTTCCTTGTCCTTAATTACTAAGTGAATTTTCTGAAGAAATCCCATCCAACTGTAGTGATATTGTTGCAACTTAGTATATGACTGAAAGTATTGAAGCAACTGATAATATATGTGAATCACTATTTCCATTTCATAACCTTTAGCATCTGCTTTAACTTCATATGGTTGTTGATGATCTATCAATTCTATGAAATTTTTCTGCTAAAATGAATCAACTTTAAAATCGACACTTATTCCCCATGTCACATTTTTCTTATGAGCCAAAATTATGGGTGAACTGTATGGAGATGAATTGGGTCGCATTAATTCTTTTCCAACCTTCCCTAGAATTTGTTGCTTTATTTCTTTATGCTCTATAACTGACTTGTGATACATTTCAACATTAGAAAGAGGGGCAATGGACATTAGCTGCAACTCATGTGATATTTCCATTTTATGAAGTAGATGTTTTCATTCTTTAACTAGATCTTGAAATGAATCTACCTTTTTAACCAAATTACCTTCATACTGAAATTGACAACTTGAACAAGTATCATTAAGATCCTTATGTTTCTCTTTTATTAACATGAGTATGTAACTCTTACTTGAACTAATTAAGCACTTCATATGATTAGAATTAATTAAATTCAAGTGATTTTGAGTTTTATGTGCTCGAACGATGTATTTAATCCCATCTTTTATGAGATGATACATATGTTCCTTCCTATAAAATACTGCATCACGATCATAGATATAAGGGCTACCTAAGACAATTCCACAAATGTATAATGGTATCACATCTAACTCCACTTCATCGATATAGTTAGTTGTGATTGCAAATTTTAACCGACACTATTTGGTAACATGAATTTGAGATTGTTCCTTTAACCATCCTAAAGGATATGGTTTTGGATGATGATGTGTTTTCAAACCCAATTTTTTAACAAATGACTCAGAAATCAAATTTGCATGTGATCTCGTATCGAAAAATGTGTCTATCTTAGTATGGTTTGAAGTTACCCTTATATTAAATAACTCGATTCTTTCTCCTTCATTCAACTGTGTGATATCATAAGAAGCAAAAGTTCTAGCTTCAAAAATTTTACCTGTTGTAACCATAGCAGTGATTTTACCTTCATCACCTGAATCGGATCCCAAGTCCAAGCCTTTTTGGATTGTTGTTTCAGCCTTATTTTCACCCTTCTTCTTTTGGAACTTCTTTGGCTTAAGTTCTGGATGAATTTTCCAACACCTAGCTTCATCATGGCCGATCCTTTGGAAATGTGTACACGTAGGTCTTTCATCTTCCTTTTGATTTGTGGCAGTCTTCTTTCCCTTTGACTTGCCCTTCTTTTTTCTATATTCAGTTTCCATCTGTTTGGACGTCTTTGGTGTAAACTTGAATGGTCTGCCACCTGATTCGACATGAATAGCTTGAAAACAAGCTTCATCAAAATCATTAGGATTGAAAATTAATAATGTATGCTACAAATACGAATGCAAACTTCCAATATACTTAACAAAGTTTCTTTTGTGTCCAAAGAAATAACAAGTGCTAACTCTTTCTTTCTGAATTCTTGTGTGAACTCTTGAACATTCTGTCCCTTAACTTGTCACAAGCGCTGCCAACCAATTACAGCTTGATGTGTGTGACCCAATGGATAGAATTATTTCTTTAGAGATTTAATAAACTTATTCCATGATGTGATAACTTTTCATTTACACTTTAAATCTATCTGTGTCTTACTTTCCCACTAGATCAAATCAGTACCCCCCATTCTAAGAGTAGTTAATTGGATCTTCGTCTTATCGTCAGTAATATCTTGAATACGACAATAGACTTCTAAATTTTTTACCCAATTATCTAGATTCTCAAGGTTTCTTTCACCATCGTACATAGGTAATTCAAACTTAACATCAAGTTTCAAAAGTGGAATCTTACATTTCTTTTCTTTTTTTGACTCAGAACTAGAAGTAGAAGAGGAGGAAGAATATTATGGAGATTATGGAGGAGAAGGAGATTTATCTGCCTTTCCTTTACCCTTATCCTTCTTTTGATGCCTTTGATGATGAGGCTGCGTCTCTCATCTTCTTGTCTTCATATAGTTCTTCCAACATTTGCTGCATGTTTAGAAACATCTGTTGGATTTGATTCTCATCCATGGGTTTCTTTTTAGTAGCTTCAGGAGTCTCAACGGTCTCAGTCCCTGTCATCGTTGATTAATGAACGATTTTCCACTTTCTGATATTTGGATCGAATTCCTCTAGCTTACCTTTTCCACGAATCCCAACTTGTTTAACATCCACTGAAAAACAAACTACAAAGCACAACCTGCTCTTATACCAAATATGATCTGAATGTGATCGAATAAAGCGCTTAGGTAGTTTGATTAGTTTTTCCTTTAGATTGATTGTTAACTGAAGAAAGCTTTTAAATGAAAGATGACATAAACCAGCAGAAAATAAATTATTAAATCATAGCAATAAATAGAGAGAAGAAGAAGAAAACAATTAATTACGGAGTTCGTCCCTGGTGGACTACTTCTTTAGGTCTGCTTTCAAGTGGGCGTCTGTTTTTATTAGGATTGATCTTGAGGAATTTATTTACATAGAAATGAATTAGAATGAATGTGCTTGTAGGCATTTCTAGACTCTGTAAACAGAAATTAGTCTCTCTCACCTTTCCGACGCCTATCTCTGCGCTCAATTCCGACACCCGATGACTGAGAAATGCTGAAAACAAATATACCTATGTCCTGCTGAAATTGAACTTCAAAAACACTCCATTGTCCCTCATGAAGCTTTTTCATAGTTTAAATAAGTCTGCATTGAACCTTCAAATGCCAAAATAGCAATTGGTTGAGCCTTTTCTGTGATAAGGCTCTCAAATCCCTTCTCCATACATGAACCTAGGGATAAAAAATTTGACCTTAGCGTCGCTTTAAAACAAAAAACCCATTTATAAACTATATATTAAAAATTTTAATTGGGCGGCTTGCTAATCGGGCGAAAGAAGTTTTATATGGCATGTGAACAGCGTAGCGGATAGGAATAGAACCGGCGGTTACGGTTTTCTCCGGCAGCTTTGGTCTTAACCTTATCTGCCACCGTGTTCACATAGTCAATATCCTGACGATCTTTGCGCAGTTTACAACTTTTTGAAAAACCCAACAGCTGACCATAACCTTATTCGCCACGATCCAGACCTGTCATATGTTAAAACTCCGACGCGGTCTATGTTGTCAGTTAGGACTTAGCGTTGTGTTATGTTTTTACATTTGTTTCTTTATAATAAATTCCGATTATGGGTTTTGTAATGTTATAAGGTTTTGTACCAAGGAACCTTTGCATTAGGAATAGGTTTTAATGTCTTAGGATTTAGACTTAGGGTTTTAGACTTTAGGATTTTTACATAAGATTTAGATCCTTAGTGCTAGGATTAGACCTTAGAATTTATGATTAGGTCTTAGCACTTAGGAATATTAAATCACCATTTTAACCCAAAATTCACCTTCTCATCACACATGAAGACCATGACATTGAAGGACCTTTTACTGACAGAACTAGCAGATTGGAAACTGAACCAAACATCGGATTGTTGGAGCTGACTGGACCTCTCTGTTGAACTGTAATTGAACAAGATCCTCCTGGATCACCACCGCCCCCCGTTAACGGGAAATGGTCGAGGGGGGTGTGAAATCTCCCTCCATCATTGATCTGGGTAGGGGAGATCTCAACCATTCAAAAATGCGCATTTGATATTACATTCGATAAGGCTCATTTTGTCATTTAGTGACCTTATTATTACAATAATATATATGCCATAAACTTTAGTTTTAATGTTAAACCAATGAAAAATCAATCTTATTTTAAAGAAATTAATCATAATTAATATATTTAACGTTTGAAAAGACGCATTTGAGCGTGCGGCCATATATTTTTTTATTTTTGTGCACTAAAGCCTTCATTTTTTTCTTTGGCATCCTATCATTTTATTCTTAATTTTGCCTTCATTCTTTAGGGAAACCTAACCTAACATTTTATTTTGATCTGGATGAATAAAACACACAATAGCCTAACATTTTTTAATTTATTTTCCTTTCATCCATATCCTATCTTAACATCTTTTGAATTTATTTTTATTTTTTTATGCTAACTTATCAAAACTAGAAGATGTTACAACACCAGCTCTAGTTGGGGACTTCTTCCCCCTGTGGGATGCAGAGAACAAGTACATCCAAGTGCCTTATCCTCGGGCTATGGAGTCTTTGTTGTGAAAACAAAACAAATATGGAAAAATTTAGAAGAAAGTGGTAATGTACAATGATGAATTGGAATTTTCTTCATTACTGTATGTAATGTTTCATAAATCTACCATTGATAAGCATTGTAGTAAATTTTCCTTCCAAATTTTGTAGAACAAATGTATTGTTTCCTTTCACTTTAGCAATGTTGAAAGGTCCAAATCATAGCTTATCAAATTTTCCATGTTTACCTCGGTCTTCCCTTCTAGGATCCCATCTTAAAACTAGATCACACTCTATAAAATCTCTTTCCCTATCCTTTCTATCAAAAAGACTCTTCATCTTATTCTAATACTTTCTCAATTTGTATTGAATCTCATCTCTATTTTCATGTAATTCAATAATTTAATTTATCCTTCTAGAGAAATCATCACGTTCATCAGGAGACTCTTGTAAAAATTTAAGGCCAGGAAAATCCAAATTGGTAGAAAATTTGCCTCTTTACCATAGACTAGTTGGAATGGATATTTACCTGTTTATATTTTGGGAGAAATCATGTTTTCCCAAACTGCATAGATAATATGACTATCCCAATTTTTCTTATGGTCATATATTCTTTTTTATTACTTTAACCAGGCTCTTGTTGCATGATTCTGCAAGATCGTTTCCTTGAGGATAATAAGGGGTTGAATGATGTAGCAAAATCTGATATTTTTGGCAGAATTCAATAATATTTATACTACTTAATGTTGTGGCATTATCAGTCACTATTTGTTGAGGGCAACCAAATCTAGAAACAATGTTTTCTTCAATAAATTTTATTACTACTGTATCTGTAGCATTTCTGACTGGAATGGCCTCCACCCACTTGGTGAAATAGTCTGTGGTAGTTAAAATCCATATGTGTTGATTGCTTGAAGCTGGGTGAATTTCCCCTATAAAAATCTAGTCCCAAGTGAAGGAATGGTGTTGAAACAAGCACTGGAACCAATGGAAGAGCTGCTAGTTTTTTCTTACCAGCAAACACTTGACATGGAATACAACTTCTGACCTTTGGTCCTACTTGTGAAAACAAATTAAGCCAGTAGAATCATGCCCTTAATATCTTGTATGATGTGGCTCTCCAAGCATAATGTCCTCAACATATCCCTCCATAAAATTTCTCAATGATACCTTCAATTTTTGTTTCTGTTAAACAAATTAAAAGAATGTTGAGAGGACCTTTCCAATACAAGTTGGCAATTATAATACAGAATTTGATAGATTTCAACTTGAGTGTTTTGCACTGACTCCTTGAAAATTGAGTAGGACACTCAAAATTGATCAAAAAATGTATAATATATGCATACCAATATGACAGTAAAAAATTTTCATCAATATGAACAAGAACGGTTTGTGTTGAAGGAGAATTTTCTTATGGGTTCTTTCCTTGATAATCTTGGGAATTTTCTTATGGAATCTCCCCTTCTGCATTTAAGGAAGGTTCTTGTGGATTCTCCCTTTCTAAATTTGAAGAAGGTTCTTGTGTATGCTTCTCAGAGATTTCAAAAACAGAATTTATTCCTAACACTTTGCAATTGGATTCTACTAACAATTTAGCTAAACCTTGTCCCTTTACTAACTTAGTGGTTTTAATACATAGGTAAAACTCAAGGATTTGGGTGATCCATCTCCCTCCTCTTCCATCAGTGTCTGGTTGGGTAAGTACATTTTTTACAACATTGTTAGGAACATAAGCAGTAATAATAGAATGTAGGATATACATCCTAAAGGATTTCAGAGCTTGAACTAGAGCATAAGATTGTTTTTCAATAATTTTATACTTGAGTTCAGCATCTCACGTGACCTTACTAAAAAATGTTATGGGTTTATCATGACCATCTTCATTTTTCTGTAGAATGACAGTAGCAAGGGTAGTTTCAAAATCAAAGGAAAATATACTGAAAGGTAAGGAATAATTAGGATTGGCCAAGGTAGGAGCTTCAGAAATGGCCTTCTTGATTTGATCAAAATAATATATCGCAAGAATGGTCTATTTAACTTCATGATTATTTTTAATCATGTCAGTTATGTCTTTAACTATTTCAACATAGTTAGGGATCAATCTTCTCACAAAATCAATTTTTCCTAAAAAGGCTTAGATTTCTTTCTTATTTCTTGGCAGTGATAATGACTGAATGGCAGATACCCTTTTAGGATCTATCACCACTCCTTATTTTGAAATGATGTGTCCCAATATCTTTCCTTCTTTGATGATAAACAGAGACTTCTTGGGGTTGAGAGATATTCCAAAATTTCTGCACCTATCAAAAACCTTGATCAAGTGTTTTAAATGCTTTTTGTCTGAATTAGAGAAAACGGTAATATCATCAAGATAAATGACAACAAACTTATTTACCTTGCCAACAAAGGATAATTTCATAGCTCTTTGGAATGTTTCTCCTGCATTTGATGAACCAAAAGGCATTCTGGCATACATGAATGTGCCCCAGGGTGTGGTAAAGGCAGTCTTCTCTCTATCTTCTATATTTACCATTATCTGGTTATAACTATAAAAACCATCAATAATTGAAATTATATTAGCACCAGAAACATTTTGGAGTAATTGGTCCATTTTAGGCAGTGGATAGTTATCATTTAAAGATGATTTGTTAACGTTTATGAAGTCTACACAAAGTCTAATTTCCCCATTTTTCTTCCTAACAGGAACTAAATTGGCAACCCAATCAAATTATCTTAATGGAATGATAACTTGGGCATCAAAAAGTTTCTTAAGCTCTTTTTCTATGGTAGGAAGTAGAACTAGATTAATTCTTCTTAATTTCTTCTTGTAAGGTTTTGCTTCTAGTTTTAGTGGGATTTTATGCTCTATAAGAGAAGTGTCATAAGTTTTCAATTATGCATAACACCAAGAAAAAACATCGTTGTAATTTTTAAGAAGTTTTAAATATTCAATTTTAACTTCAGGAGCTAGAGATGCACAAATTTTAATGTTTTTAACATATTCATCAGTTCCAAGATTTTCTTCTTCGATGTCATCCTATGATATAAGAGATTACTTAATTTTAGGGACATCATTTTCATCAAATAATTTTTCCAAAGGTACAAGGCCTTTAGGGATAAATTTTTTTGATAATTGAATTATATCATGATCAGCTACCTTTGAATTTAGATCATATGGTTCATTTTCTTTAGGAGTTTCTTTCATATCTAATTTATCTTCTTCAATTTGTAGACCAGAAAATTCATCAATGACTTGAAGGAAGGATTTTATTTGTTAATAATATTCAAATATTAGCCAATATTTTAGATTATCTGGAATAGATGGCCTATATTTGACTTGGATTTGGTATTTTATCTATAGTTGATCTGGTATTTTAAAATAACTTGTAGAGACAGCTAGGCAATCAGCATTAATATTATCATTTCTAGGAATAAAAGTTATATTAAAATCATTAATGGAGTTTTCAATTGAATCCCAAACTTTATTTATGTAATACCTAAGCCTGGGATGCTTTGTTTGACAAAGATTCCTAACATGTCTTACTATAATTTCAGAATCAATAAAGACACTTAAATTCTGCACCTTTAAGCTTTTATCAAACTCTAAACCTAGGAGAAAAGCTTCATATTCTGCAATGTTATTTGTGACCTCAAAATATAACTTGCATGATTGGGTGATACTCTCTTTTTCTGGTGAAATTAAAACAACACCATGTCAAGATCCATCTTTGGTGCAAGACACGTCAAAGAAAAGTTTCCAAATATCAGTTGAAGGAGATTTAGAAGGTTCAACTAGATCTTCAATTTTAATCTGGGAATTTTGTGAAGTATCTAAAGATAGTTGGAAACAACTAAAGTCTCGATCAACTACATATATGGGATAGTTTCTAGCTTGATCTTCTTTTCCAGACAATTTTTAAGAATCTGACCTCCCTGTATAACCTAAGTTTTTCTCCCCCATATATAGGAATAGTGGCAAAAGACATATCCATTTGAAGACTTCCTCCTAGTTTGGCACAACATGATCTTGAATAAAGCATTCCAAAATTAGGGGGAATATCAGTGACTATTATTTCTAATACAACACTTCTGACTGGTATTTGGTGTAAGGTTACCACTAAGTCTTTCATAAGTCCTAAAAATTGCACTATTTTGGAGTCAAAGGTATATAGATCATGATAAATTCAACTGATTTCCAAATTAAGTTGCTCCATAATAACCTTTGGCATTATATTATGTGAAGCTCCAAAATCCAACATACAATTGTATAGTAAAGAATCATGTACCTTCATCGTCACATAGAAAGGTGGTATTGATTCATAAATCATGTCTGAACTAGGGCCAAAAGCTATTGTGGGTTTCTCATTTTGTAGACTAATAATGTCCCCTTCAGCATCCACACTAGATTTTTGGATCCATTTTGAAACTTGACACTTATATTCAGGATTTTTAGAAAGTTTTGAAAGTGGAATAGGAATTTTAACTCTTTATAGCTCTTTTTCAACATTAAAAGCACTCAAAACAGTTATATCAATTTGTGTAATATCATTTGGATGATTTAGAGGTTGAATAGAAGTAGTTTGAGTTTCATCAGATTTCACTTGAGACTCAATTATGACAGAGTTTTTAGGAGGTCTACCAGGAATTGCTCTAGGTCTTAAATCATACCTTTTGTTAAGTTATGCAATTAAAAACTTAGAAAAGTCTTGATATTTAGAGACCTAAGAACTCTCTTGATATTCTTGAGATATTTGACTCTGAGGGACAGGGACAATAGCAGCATAAATAGATGTATTGTCTATGTTATTAATATCTTCAGTGATTGACAAAGTATTATCATCAGGTTGTTGATCATCAATCAACAATGGTGTAGGTACTTGTTGATCATTGTTTGGTCTTTGAAGAATTTGCAATTGAGGGGATTTTTTTAATTGACCTTAGGTATTTTTTTTGGGGTCTAGCAACATTTTTTTGGACTATTTTAGGTTGTTTTTCAATCTTAGAAATCCTATTTTAAAGGTTTCTAAGAAGTGATGTGATTTCATCTATTTTTAAGTCTTCATTTTTATATTTAGATGAAGAAGAAGCTTCCTAATTTGATTTTAGTTTTCCTTGGGCTTTTTCAGCTTTGGCCTTTAACTTAGATGAGGAATACCTATTTGCTTCAACCTCTATAGCATTTTTTTGAATGTCTTCAAAGGTACGAGTTGTTCTCTCTCTAAGCATGACAACAAAATCATCCTCAAAGGCTTTGGAAAATTTAACCTTTGTTGTTGCTACAGGAGGTTTACAATCAGGAGGCATCTTGTGATAAAGTTTATTAAACCTTTTGATAAAATCAACTATTGGTTCACCATAATTTATTTTAAGTTCTTCAAATTCTGTCAAGAAATCAATGGGATTTTTTTCACACCCCATTGATTTTTTAAAATAGTTTTCAATTCTTCCCAAGATCTAATAGAATTTACTGGAAACTGTCTAAACCAAGTACTAACATTTCCTTCTAAATACTGCACAAAAAATATCGTATAAATATTTTCATCTTCTATGTTCATGTTATCAGCAAAATCTAGAAATGTTGCTAGATGATCTTCGGCTAACAAACCAGTTTCTCCATTGAATCTTGGGAGATGTTTTAGGTGTCCAGCAGGAAAATCATTAAGTATGTTTGGGAGTAGTATGGTAGCATATCTTCTTGAACAATAGGCCTAAAACCAGCCATACTTAAAGTTGAGGATGAAGAAGATTCAATGATGGTGGTTGTAGAAGTAGAGGATGAATATGGAGAAGAATGAGGTGAATATTGAGAAGTTAAATAAGGTGGAGGACGAAATGGAGTTGAAAATATTTTATGGATTTTAAAGGTGTTTGAATGACCAAATTTTGAACCTATTCTTCTCCTTCTTTATGTTAAAATAACAGATTAGAAAAGAGAGAAAAGAGATCTTCTTTTTGTGCAGAAGAAGATGGAATAGAGTATGAAACAGGAGATATGAATTCAGTAGGTTTGAATACAGGTAGATGTAGATCCAACTATTGTTTTGATGTAGGAGATTCATAAGGTGCCTCAGGTAATTTATAATATTCCAAAGAATGGACTAACAAAGAAGATTGAAAGTCTACTCCTTTGGATACTAATTCATGTACTCTAAGAGGTAAATCTTCTATTTCAAGGGGAATGGGTCCATATCTGAATGGATCATGAACTTTTGTAGTCTCCTATTGAGGAACAGAAGAAGGGGTTTGATGTTTTCTTCTGTAAGAAGCTTGTCTTACCAGATTTTCTGGATCTGAAAGAGTTAAGACAATTTCATAATCAGAATGCGACCTAGTATGCTTTGAAGGAGACATCTTGGGTTCGGTGGAGTCGCCTAGGTGAAAATTTTTGACCTAACTAGACCTTTAATCACCCTTAAAGGAATAGGATTTATCGTTGTCCTAGAAAAAAAAATCGAATTATGTTCCTCGGCAATGGCACCAGTTTGATGTTTTCCTCTTAGATAATTAGGGTCAATAATTATGCCAGAGCATCTATAATGTTTTGTTTTGTTTTAAGTTTGGAATTTTGGATGACAATTTCATAAAACAATTTGCAGCAACTATGTATAAACCTTTACATAATATAAATAAATAAGACAAAGGGTTGTTGCTTTATCTCACACAGTAATTTACATTTGCATATTTTTAAGCAGAATATGTTGAGATTCAACAAGATGATGAGCTTAGTGAAAATGAGTCGCCTTCACTAAGTGGGCTCGCAGGCTATTTTTAGGTGTAAGTCTATTTTAGACTATGTCTATTTTTAGACATGGTGATCACATTTCAGAAGTTGTAGGATGCTATTTGTGGATGGTTGGTCAAGTTGGAGAAATAGATGAAATTATATTTTTAGAATATTGGGCGAAGTCTATTTATATATCGTCGATCTAAAAATAGAAGTGTCGATTATTATTAGCTCTTAATAATAATCCGACAATAAACAGAAACTTATTCTCTTGGAGCACTTAATTTCAGTGTACAGATTTGGAAAATCAGTGGGTTGAAGGAATTATGAAATTCCTAGGGTTTACTGGTGGCTCATGCATGGAGGACTCAGTTAGAACTGAAGTGGCAAAGTTATGACAGAGTTGGAAGAGTATTTCATGGAGTTGTTATTCAGTTTAACTCAGTTAATGGATTTAAACTCAGTTGAGCTAGTTGTATCTAGTCTAACTGAATGATACACTAGTGAGAATGGAGTGAATTAATTATTTAATTAATTCACAAATAATAACTCATTAATCAACTGAACAATACAGCAGTTAACTACAGTGCATGTCAGTTCCAGTGGAGACCTAGTGGAGAGATAGGTGAAAGGGCAAGATGGACTATCTGTTGTGACTATAGTGATGCATTCAATGCATCTGACACACATTGGAGTTTCCAATGAGTATTGTGAAGTCAAGGCAAGGCCAATTCGAATTCATTCAGTGGTATTCTTCAACAGGGATTGCACAGTGGAGGCAGGCTATCAGGAGGCAAGAAATTGGCGCATAGATATGCAAATTTCTGCATGACAGTGTGTAATGAATCTACATTGTACTGAGAGATTGATGTACTAATATTTGTATGATATTATTATATGATTCCATTGATATACATAATATATGATACTTGGGGTTTTCAGCTTCAGTCTTTCTCATTAAACAATTGTGTTATGTGTGATTGTTTTTATTGCTTCATGTGTTTGCAATTGAGTTTTTAAATTTCTACAAAAGATTAACAGTGGAAGGATTCTGTATTTAGCAAGAAGATAAATATTGTTAGATCAAGAGAATCTGGATATATACATGCATCTTGTATATAATTTCTACATGGTATCGGAGCAGTGTTAATTCTTGAGTATTGCAATAGTGAAGAATTGTTGAGTTTGTGCTAGTGTACAATTCGAATTTGCTGCAGAAAGTTCTTGGTGTGACATTTGAGTATACATTGAAATGTCTTTCAATGGGTTGCGCTTGGAGTATTTCCTTGATGGTAACTCGATTTACATAGCCTGGAGGGATAGGATGGAGGCGGTGCTGGAAGATAATGGACTGAAGGATTTCATCGATACCGATGTTCCTAAGCCAGGATCTAGTGATGTTGCATTACTTTACGCATGGCAAAAGAAGGTAGAAAAGGCAAGAAGAATTCAGTTGGAAGGTGTGAAGGACCATATTGTGTCCAGCCTTCACGGGAAAGCCACTCTATTTGCAATGTGGAAAACTTTGACAGATTTTTTCCAAAGCAGCAGTGACCAGAGGAAGTTGGCACTGAAAGATAAGCTTAGAAAAATAAAAATTGAGAAGGGCGACAGTATTCCAAAATATCTCATGAAGTTTGTCCACTGTAGGGATGAACTGAGAAGTGTGGGGATTATTGTTGATGATGAAGACTTGGTGAGCTTGGCTCTCCTTGGGCTTCCGAAGAGTTGGCATAGATACGAAGACTTTGTCAATGGACGGGAGAAACTTCCAGGATGGGAGCAACTTTGGTCGGAACTTGTGCAGGATGAGATAAGGCGAAGTACCAGGGATGGCTCTTCATCGAAGAATGAAGATGAAGAAAATTACGCTTTGGCTACCAAAGCAAGGAAAGGGAAGGGGAAGAAATTTGCTCCAAAATTCGAAGTAAAAGGCAAGAAGTAGGATTTGTCCAAGGTGAAGTGTTTTCATTATCACGAACATGGGCATTTCGCCACTAACTTTCCTCAGAAGAAGAATAACAAGAAGGTTTTTGGAGCTGCAGCTGGAGAGGCCTTAGCCTCGCAATTTGAACTTGATTTATCTTCGATCACATGCTTGGTTTCAAGCTCAATGGGATCGTTGTGGTATCTTGATAGTCGTGTGTATTTCCATATGATGGGAGACAAGGAGTTGTTTAGTGACTTTGAGAAGAAGGACCTTCAAATGCATATAGAGATGGGTGACGATGGTCGATATAGTGTGACTTAAATTGGGACCATTACCTTTGATAGGGAGTCAGGTAATCCATTTCTATTGAAAGATGTTATGCATGTTCCAAGTCTGAAGAAGAACTTGGCCTCGGTCGCAATGTTTCAAGACAGAGGTTATGACGTTGTTTTCAGCGAGGTAAAAGCTTTCCTGCCACATAAAACAACGGGTCAAACCAAGAGGATAGGGATTCGAGTTAATAATATCTACAAGCTGGAGGTAGATGGCTGCGCTACAATGATGGGCAAAGTAGAAGAAGTGGTGAGTCGGGATGAGGGCGAATTATGGTACAGGAGATTGGGCCATCTTCACCATGACGCTTTGAATATTTTGCAGAATATTTCTACTGGACTTCCCAACGGTACTCTTGCGCAGTTAGATCAATGCAAGGGATGTAATATGGGTAAGTTTGTGAAGACCACCTTTCATGAGAAGGACAACCTTGCTTTAGTGATCCTGGAGATAATTCACACAAAAATGTGTGGACCTTTCTCAGTTGCTTCAACAGAAAAACACAGGTATTATGTTATTTTTCTTCATGACTATTCTCATAGATGTTGGATCTTCTTCATGCAAAAGAAGATCGAAACATTCTCAAAGTTATGTGAGTTTAAAGCATTGGTGGAGAAGGAGTCGGGGAAGCAAGTGAAGGCTCTACGGAGCGATAATGGTGGTGAATATATCTCGAGCGAATTCAAAGACTTCTGTAGAAAAGAAGGAATTAAAAGAGAACTCATAGCACCTCATAACCCACAGTAGAATGGGGTCGCAGAGAGGAAGAACAGAATGATCATGGGTGTTGCACGAGCTATGTTGCATGACCAGGGCCTGCTGATGCAATTGAAGGTGGAAGCATGCAACACTGCGGTTTATGTGCAAAACCATTGTCCTCATAGAGGACTTGGCATGAGTACACCTGAAGAAGCTTTTACTGGTAAGAAGCCTGATATTTCTCATTTGAAGATTTTTGGCTCATCTATTTACATTCATGTCATAAAGGATGCCAGGAAGAACCTGGAGCCGACTATAGAAGTTGGGATATTTGTGGGGTAGACAGAAACACCCCATAATTATCGTGTGTATTTTCCAAACATTTGAATGAATGTGGTGCAACGGGATATAAAATTCAATGAGGTGAAAGCCATGAAGTTGTCACTTGAGAGGGAGCTACACTTACATGCAGAGGAGGAACTTCTTATTCCCAAAGATGAGCCTCTAGATGTGGATCAGCCACAGGAGTACATTCATGGAGTGGAAGAGTCCATTCATGCAAAACCAAACATCAGAATAGGCAGAAAGCATACCACAGAAGCCGAGAGACTAAAGCTCGATGTGGCACAGAATGTAGGAGTCCCTACATCACAGCGCAGACAAAGACAATCACCTGACCATTTTACTGGATACATGGCTCTTATGAGCAAGTGTGTCGTGACAAATCCATCTTCTTTTGAATAAGTCATGCAGGAGCCCACATGGATAAATTCCATGGTGGAGTATGACTCCATTTTCAGAAACAGTTCTTGGGATATTGTTCCAAGGCCGGTGGGTAAATCAGTGGTAGATTCGAAATGGATCTACAAGGTAAAGCAAGTTTTTGATGGGACCGTCGAGAATTATAAGGCAAGACTTTTTGCTAGAGGCTTCTCACAGATCGAGGGAATTGATTATGAAGAAACCTTTGCACTTGTCACACGTTATTCTTCCATAAGGACCATCCTTGCTCTCTCAGCGCATATGGGTTGGCACATACATTCATTAGATGGTTGTGAAGACTACGTTCCTTAATGGGATCATTGAGGAAGAGGTTTACATTGAGCAGCCTGAAGGATTTGAGATCTTTAGCAGCGAGTCGCATGTGTGTAGGCTCAAAAGAGAGTTGTATGGGCTGAAACAAGCACCTCGTGCTTGGTACACTCAGATCGACAACTATTTCACTGGACTTGGCTTCACCAAGAGTGAGGCGGTTGCAAACCTATATCAAATTGTGGTGGAGGGTAAGCTTTTAATAACTGTTATTTATGTTGATGATTTAATACTAACAGGTGATGAGCATTTGATACACTCATGCAAGGCAGATCTTGCAAAGGAGTTTGAGATGAAGGATTTGGGCCTCCTTCATTATTTCCTTGGATTGGAAATATGGCAGCGGGAAGGTGAACTATTTGTGTATCAAGGCAAGTATGCCCGGGAGATACTGTAGAAGTTTCATACGCAAGGTTGCAAGCCTATTGATACTCCTCTTCCAGGAAATTGGAGGAAAGAGGATGCTACATCAGCAGAGGTAGTGGATGCCACTGTTTATCGACAGTTGGTGGGTTCACTCATGTATTTAGTTAATACAAGACCGGACATATGCTATGCAGTGAACCAGCTTTCACAAGCGATGTTTAAGCCTACCAAGCTCTTTTGGAAGGCAGGAAAGCATGTTCTAAGGTATCTCAGGGGCACATCTGAGTATGGCTTATGGTACAGACAGACGGATGAGGTGAATTTTCTTGGCTGGATGCATATTGGGAAAGCAGCCCAATGGACAGAAAGAGCACATCAGGAGGGGTTTTCAGTATCAGATCTACAGTAGTTTCTTGGTACAGCAGGAAACAAATATCTGTGGCACTCAGTTTAGCGGAAGCAGAATACATGGCAGCAAGTGAAGCTACATGTGAGGCTATATGGATGAGGAAGATCCTGGTTGGTTTGTTCGATTCACATTTAGATCCTACAGTGATACATTGTGATAATCAGAGTTACATTAAACTCTCGATTAATCATGTGTTTCATGATAGATCTAAACATATTGATATCCGGTATCATCATATCAGAGATTGTGTGCAACGGAAGATCATGTTGCTTCAGTACATTCCTATGGAAGATCGGGATGCAGATATTCTGATGAAGGCACTCACCAGGAGCAAATTCGATACCATAAAGGCAGGATCAGGGTGAAGGATAATCCATGTCTTGTTGAGAGGGAGTGTTGAGATTCAACAAGATGATGAGCTTAGTGAAAATGAGTCGCCTTCACTAAGTGGGCCCACAAGCTATTTTTAGACTATGTCTATTTTTAGACATGGTGATCATATTTCAGAAGTTGCAGGATACTATTTGTGGATGGTTGGTCAAGTTGGAAAAATAGATGAAATTCTATTTTTAGAATATTGGGCGAAGTCTATTTATAGATCGTCGATCTAAAAATAGAAGTGTCGATTATTATTAGCTCTTAATAATTATCCAGCAATAAACAGCAACTTATTCTCTTGGAGCACTTAATTTCAGTGTACAGATTTGGAAAAACAGTGGGAAGAAGGAATTATGAAATTCCTAGGGTTTACTGGTGGCTCATGCATGGAGGACTCAGTTAGAACTAAAGTGGCAAAGTTATGACAGAGTTGGAAGAGTAGTTCATGGAGTTGTTATTCAGTTTAACTCAGTTAGACTCAGTTGAGCTAGTTGCATCTAGTCTAACTGATTGATACACTAGTGAGAGTGGAGTGAATTAATTAGTTAATTAATTCACAAATAATAACTCATTAATCAACTGAACAATACAACAGTTAACTACACTGCATGTCAGTTCCATTGGAGACCCAGTGGAGAGATAAGTGAAAGGGCAAGATGGACTATTTGTTGTGACTATAGTGATGCATTGATTGCACCACACAAATATTGGAGTTTCCAATGAGGATTGAATTACCAAGGCAAGGACAATTCGAAATCATTCAAGGCATCTTCTTCACAGTATCACAGCGGGAGGGAGGCAGGCTGTGAGGCAAGAAATTGGTGCATAGATATGAAAATTTCTGCATGACAGTGTGTAATGATTGTTGATTGTACTGAGAGCTTGATGTACTAAGATTTGTATGATATTATTACATGATTCCATTGATATACATAATATATGATAGTTGGGGTTTTTAGCTTTAAGCTTTCCCATTAAACAACTGTGTTATGTGCGATTGAATTTATTCACATGTGTTTGCAATTGAGTTTTAAATTTCCGTAAGTTTAACAATGGAAGGATTATTTATTTAGCAAGAAGATAAATATTGTTAGATCAGGAGAATATAGATATATATATATATATATATATATATATGCATATGTTATATAATTTCTACATAATATGTAAGAAGATATGATTATTTAAATATCGAAATTGAAATTTTTAGATGATGATAAGTATGAATACTTTTAAACTATGTCTAAAAATTTAACAAAACATATTTAAAATTATGAAGTTGTTGATGATTTATTGATGAGAGGGATTTGCATAAACAAATAGCTCAGTAAACCATTCTCTGATATTGATAATAACTTCAGGAGGAATAGAAGATAATTGAAACTCAGTTAATCTTACCTAGTTATCTTTATAATAATTAAATATATGTAGAAAACAATATGGAATGATAAACTAGAAAAACTCACAGAAGAACAAAGTTGTATGAGACAAATCCAGAATCTTTCATTTATTATTGGTGATCAAAAATCTAGTACGTTGTTGCTTACAAAATTCTCATCCAAGGGTGCAACCCTTAATAACTAGAGAATGAGAGTTATTTATACTAGTTCTCGGTCTAAGAAAAATATCCTAAACTGATTACAAAACTAGTATTATATGATATAAAGAAGGAAATTTTTGGATGATGTGTCCCTGTTTTGAAGGAGACTGTTGATGATTTGGACAAAACATGTTGATGTGCTGATGACTAGGCTCAAAAATGCTACTATGTTGTTGTGTTATTGGAATTTACAATTACTCAATGGGATCACATAATTTATCCCATATTTCCTCGCTTTGTATTTGTAAATTTACCATTTTCCTGAATACCTCATCCACTTTTGTGTATCTTTTGAAAGTGGGCTTGTTGAGGAAAAGATGCATCTGTTCCTGCAACTGATATAGGAATGGTTTTGGCTGAAATTAAAGCTACCTGTGCTAATTCCTTTTCCTTAAGTAGTCCTTCTATATGTTCTTCCATTTTCTTAATTTGTATGTTTTTATCAATGAAGAGTTTGAGCATTTCATCTTTGTTTTGTTCATTCTCTGCAATTTCTTTATTCATTGGATCTTTAGTAGAAGGCAGCTTCAACTGCTTTCTCAAGGCTGCAATGTCTGTATTCTTTTTCTTGAGAATTTCTTCAATTGCATTACAGTCCTTTGGATCATATCCAATTTTTAATATCAAGTCTTTTAACGCCTTCATCTTTGTAACTTTAGACAATGATGACATTTTTTCAATCTTGAGCTGAGATTGAACATTTGAAAGTGTTATTTTGAGCTTGGAAAGGGACATTGTTGTGGTAGTCATGGTAGAAGAAAACATTTCACCAGATTGTCTCTGCATGTCCATCTGACCAATCTGATGTATTTGACTAGTGTCAAATGAAAAAAATGGTCTTCTTGTAGTTAGAAAGAGACTTTGGAAATGGAACTAAAGCTTATAATAATACCATCTGCATTCTTCCCTTTTCACTATCAAAGGATGAAATCAGTCTGTGTTGGGAGGTTGATGTTTACTTCCAAAACTGGTTGTAAACATTTTCTTTAAGAGTCTCATTCTTTTTTTCGATCTCCAGGAACTTTAAAAATATGTTCTGGTCCTGTGTAGAAGTGTTTTTTGTAGTTTGAATTATTCCCATAGGTTCCCTGGAAGGAGAAACAGTAGGAGGAGTATTTGGAACATTGGTTCCATCTGATGTAGTTTGTGATGTTGAAACTTCAACCTCTTCAAGGCCAATTATCTTTGATGGTCCTCCTTCCGTTAATGATGTTGAACCAGTTTTTACTTTCTTCTATTGCAGAATGAATTCATGGATAAATTCCATAGTAGATGGAGTTTCTTCTCTTGCCCTTTTTAGCTGCTTACTCTGAGGAACTGGAGTTTCACATTTGAAGGTTACATAACTTGTTCATCTGCTTCTTGTAATGTCCCTTCAGACCACTCTTCTTGATTCATAAACTTTTCAATCTCTGGCCTTGGGGTATGATTATATGGATTTGTTTTTAATTCAACTCTGAGAGCATAGATTATGCCATATGGGTCATAGGACCAGGTGAAGCTAGGCTGGAAATTCATCTTCTTCAATAATGCATCTGCCTCTGAACCAACTGATTTGGTATTGCAGATAAATGATCCAATTCTTTCCTTCATCTTGAATTGTGATTTTATTTTACCTGACGAAAATTTTTGGTCATCCATTTTTATCATTTGCCTAATATATTCCAGAGAAAATATTCTCATAGGAACGTATTTAGGAAGCTTGTATGGTGCAAGATCACATCCATATACCCTTATCTCAGTATAATTTTTATACAAATAACAATCTCATGTTTTTGGTTGTTCACTTAAGTGAAAAACTCTTTTAATTTCCTCTCCAATCCTTGGTTTTGTTTGACTGCTTAGGAGCTGCTTTACTAGATGTATAAAAGAATATAAAAATTTTGAAAATGATGACTTTGTTGATGTAGTTCTGACGATTTATGTCCAATGAATCACTTATTGATTCGCTCCCTAATCATCCTGTTTATTGAAATGAATGGGCAGTTGATATCCTTGCTGAAAAAGAAACGAGTGAACGATGAGAGAACTATATTTAAATACCCCCTGTGTAGTAAAATTCATAAACTGCTCATGTATATTTTCAGCCAAAAATTGGTTGAAGTTATACATGAATTTTGGTTGTTTTTCATTGTTGAAAATAGAAAATAACCTAAGGATGAGTTCATCAACTGATGATCATCCTGATATCATAACAGGTAGGAAAGTATGGAGATACAATGTCTAGAGGCCTCAGGAAACATAGAGGATGGGTATGGTGGATTCTTTTTGGGTAATTGGGCATCCTCTGGTAGAAAAATGTCAAAAAATATGAGTTCTTTGTGGGAAGGTCAACTTATGGTACAGATCCATAAGTGTGGCTAGTGAGAAATGAATGAGCTGATCAGATTAGGGAATGAGAAGCATTTTATTGATGGATTCAGCAGTGATGGTGATCATAATTTCTCCATTATAGGCCACCACTGCTCTTTTGATAGGATCATATTGAGCTTGACACCATGAAATAAAATCAAAGAATTCATGGGTTTTCGGGAAGGAAAATAAAGGTAGAAGTGATTCCCAAAACCTGATATGGTCCTCTTTGTCTAAATATTTTTTCTTGAGCCACAATTGGAGTTCATGAAAATTGAACTCACACTGGCAATATGTAACTTTAAAGAGGGAATCAGCAAGAGGAATGAGGTCAAGATAGACCTAGGCTATGGGAGCATGGATTTTTTCTGCAATTTACTTCTTAGTTTTGTCTTTTGGGGCCATGTCGACAGTTTAACAGAATGACAGAGGAGAGGAGATAATGTTGTCAGGAAGAATAAAAATGGCAATGGCTCGATCGGATGACAGCAGGCGTGATAACAATTCGATCAAACAATTAGGGTGACTATGTGAATTTTCCTACAATTACGATCAGTGTAATGGTCAAGAAAAAGGTAATAAATAGTGGGGCATAGGGTGATTTATAAAATGTAATTTTTTTAATGGTTTAATGTGACTGTAGAGCCTTAAATGGGATTTGGAGTGGAGGATTGACATGGAGGCCAATGGTTTGGGAGTGGGGGATTCAACGGGAAAATAGGAAGGCAGAGACGTCACAGGGTGGTAATGGATATATGGCAGGTGGAGGTGTTAGTGCTCGAATCTGCCTCAGGCTGAAGAAGGCGAGGTTCGAGGCAACATCAAACCAACCTTAGCCTCGTAGCTAGCCCTACAAGGACAGGAGAGGGCTCTCTCCGGGTCTATCTCGGCGGAAAATTTTCAAAGGGGCTGAGATGACCGATAAAGAAAACTGATTTTAGGCTAGTAAATTGATAGAAAAGGGTTTTTAATAAATGACGGGGTTTTCTGGGAAGCATGGGATTAAGAACAGCTTGAACAGGGAAATATTCTCAAAAACACATATTATCTCCTGAGGCAAGGTAGGCAAGAAATTTAACAATTAAATTGAGATAAACAGAATGGCAAGACTGCTGAGAAGTCGACAAGGGCATAGAAGATAGATCCTTGTCAAACAGAAGAAAACATTAAATATGAACACTTCCTCAAGACAGAGCAAATAAATTGAATTCTGCCTTTCTCACTTAAAAGTATTCATTTAGAAATGAAATGAAACGGAAACACAACAGGCTACATATGAAACAAAGGATGAGACAAATGTTAAATTTCATACCACAGGAATCTCAGGGGTCAGAGCTGCAATTTTTTATTAAAATCTCTGTCAAAACTGTACAATGGAAGCTATGTTTTTCTCCACGTACACCTCTCAGAACTCTCTCCCCTCCTTTACAAATGATCTACAATGTATAAATAAACTCTTATGTTTAAAAACAGGTCGATCCAAAATGGGGAGCTGTTTCAACTGAAATGATGAAAATAGAAAGGAGAACAACATTCTCCATGAAATCCTCTGCTGATTAAACTAATAGACCAAATCTGGAGCATTCTCCTTAAATTCCTCTAATAACTAAACTAATAGACCAATATTAGAGCGCTGGTCCATTTAGATATTTAACTGAAGTCATTAATAGGAGATCGATCCTATTTTCTGCTGTGGTAAGTAGTCCTTGTTCAATCTAGGCTTGACTTCTCGTTTTCCTTTTACATTTTCTGTTTGAATCTGTCTTTTAATAGAAATAGGAATTGAAATTTCCCCTTTAACCATTCAAAACACCATTTAATTGTCATAGCAAAAGAAATAATCCATATCCGTCAGTTCTTACATATGCGCCCTCATGAAAATGCCACCTGTTTTGACAATCAATTTCATGGTCTGCCCTCAACTTCTCCAGCGTGACACGTAACTCTGCATTCACCTTAAGATCTCCAGCGCAATTCACCTTTTCTCCTTGGATCTCTTCAGATACGACTTTCTGCCTTTGACCCTTGTCAATTACAGTTTGTTCGCCTGTTGTATGTTTGGAAAGGTTTTGAATGTGCTTCTGTAGCTTTTCGCATAGGCTCTGAATTTCACCATCGGATCCATATGCTCTGGATATGTCAGAAAGAGTTTTACAATGCCATTCTTCCTGAGTCAGTGACACAGGAGATATTGGTGGCTGGAGGAAAGGATGTTCTAACAACTGAGGAATTCGTAACCGTTCATTTCGATTCCAAGCAAGACATTTTTTCATAATATCAAAAAGCCATGGATTAGAGACAGGGCCATACGTGATCTTATGATCTTTGTTTGTTATCTCTTTGTATTTTGACCAAAATGTAGTAAAATCTGCAAATGGTGTAGAATACATCCTAGTGACCAAATATCAGAGGGTTGCCCACATTCAATTATCTTTCCATTTGGCACATACTCTACAACAAGTATTCGTTCCTGTTCATCTTCAAAATAGCCAAGGAATCTGACCAGATTGAGTTGTTCAACACTTGAAAATGTTCGAATCTCACTTTGGAATTCAACAGACAGATGTTTGTCTCATTTTCTTGACTGTCAATTATTGCAACGAACCCACGATTTTGACAATATCCAAGCACTGTCCACTGCTGCGTTTTACAATTAGCAGAGATATTAAAACCTTTAACACCCACAGTCCTCAACGCAGGACCATTTTATGCAACTTGCAGAGCCTCAATCCTCTCTATAATGGCGTAGATATCTCCACAGATGTCTTCCACGATTACATCCATGTCTGCTTGTTGCCGAAGCAATTTGGCTTAAAGGAACAACTATAATGACATAAGTTTACGCTCAACTATGTCCACCTATTTTCAAATGGAGACACACATGGTACGAGAGGCATCCAACAACTTGTCTAAGACCATGCCAACCTCAAAAATATCATTAGGAACAAAATAATGGGAGATAGCCATCACAAAGCGTAAAACCTGTTTGGTAGCTGCTGGAATTGATTCAACACGAAACTGGGCGCACAACATGAATTTTCTGAGTTCTGTTTTTAAGTGAGTCGCAATTACTCAAGTGGGTCGCATCCCTTAAGTGGGTCGCACCCATTCAAATTTACACTTGCTGTAACGCACAGGTGGGTCGCATCCGCCAAGTGGGTCGCATGCGCCCAAGTGGGTCTCGCGCAACCCAAACTCTGTCAACACTTCTGCAATTTGTCTTCGGCCTCCAGAAACACGATTTCGGCTTCTACCTAAATGATTATGTTTGCCATGTTTATATATGAAGGAAATATCTCATGCAATCAGATTTGATTTCAAATTTATTTGACAACCCACTTTCATAATGTTTCTGCACTTTGTCATTTGGCTATTTAATACAATGTTTCTCCTTTAGCTTTTCTGATTTTGAGCGCAGAAAATGCTTGTTGTCTTTGCGGGGGATGCTTGGGCGGGACCAACTGAAGAGCGTACAATATCTCAACTTTGACCACTTACATATTTATTTCAAAACATATTTGATGATTTCTTCTTCAAAACAGGGTTTTGAAGAAGAATCAATTTCTCATTGATGACATTCCTGATATAAACAGCTACTGAACCTTCTCCTAGCCTGCAAGTGTTATTGAAACATTCTGAAAACAAGCTTTGCAAACATCTAAGTAGCAGTGGGTGAAAGCTGATTGGCATTGGCCTGTATATTGAACTGAGACTTTGACAGCTACCTGTCTGCATTTGACTCTGACAGAGGTTAGACAAGACGGAGTCTAACATTGGCTCCAATGGGGATGGCAGCTGCCGCTTCTTGGAGGTGCCAAGAACCGCAGAGATTTGGGAGAGCAGACAGTGCCTCCATCCATCGGGCGATGGAATCATTATTCTGACAAACAAACTAAAGACTGATAACTCAGTTTATTAACTAGAAATTCGACTCACACTGACTTGATGCAAACTGAAATGACTGAATTAAAACAAAAACTTTCTGAAAAGGACAGTAGTCCATCAAAATTTCAAAACCATGATGGCAACCCCCTGCATACTGATGTGATATGTACAATCATGTATAATTGGCTTTCCAATGCAACCAATCCAGCAAATGGCTGCACCCCAAATTTCTGCTCGTATTCTTCTTGAGCAGGCAGAATGATGAACCTGTAGGCAACTCAACACAATCACTGAAACCAAATCTCATGATAATAAACCAGGCAATATTTATCCTTTCTAATGTTTGCAGAAGAATGCTGAAGGGGTCTTCAAAATATTGAAGCACTGGCTTATCTGGAGATCCAGCTGCAAAAATACTAATAATCACCTCACTCTGATCTGAAAGGACAATTGATTTCTGAGGGATAGAAATGCACAGATCTGCCATCTGAGTGTTAGTTGTAGGTTCCTTGACCATGAGAAATTCTGACATATACTCTTCAACTTCATGATCTAGATCATTTTTAAACAAAAAACAATCTTCAAGATTATCAAACATGACAGCCTTATCATCTTTGTGAAGGAAAAAATTATCTGTTTGCTGATCTACACAACCGATTACAAGACAATCATCTTTTTCAACAGAGGAATAAATTTCACCAACACTTTCCTGATTATGTGTGCACTGCAAATCTGTTGTAGTTTTGGCTGAAACATGACCTTTCAAAAGTAGATCTATCTCATCTTCAGACAAAGGAGACAATGCCTTTTGTTTTCTTCTGCTTAAACAGTAATTATCTTCATATGACAGGGCATTCAAACTATCATTCATTACTGAGTTATTGAAAGGAGATTTATCACTTACTTGCACAAAGATCTCATTCTGATTTTCATGAACTGACTGAATCACCTCTTCATGAAGGCTGTGTTCTAATGATGAGCTGACAGTATGACGGAGAACATTTGGATCCATTACTTTGTCTTCTGCATCCCAGATGATTTCAACAGCAGAGTTCTCCTTGATGGGCTTTAGCACAAGATATGCTTGGTCATCCTGATCTGAATCTGAATCTGAAGTAGCTGTCTGGACATTATCACAATCTGCAATTGGAACTGGACTTACTTGCATGCTGCTGTCTTCCGTGGGCAGGTCTGAAATGACATTCTGCCTTTCATCATTTTCAACCATATGGCCATCAACCTGCTGCAAAGTCTCCTGAGCACCTTGATAGGTATCCTTTAGGTTCTCTTCATGTTGCTGAAATGGATTCTCATATAGAGCCTCCATGATTTCATCATTCATGAAATTATCATCTTCATAATATTTCTCCAGGCTTTCAATAAAATAATAAGCATGTTTGCAACAGTCATGAACTAAATTTAATGATGGATAAGACATTTGATATCTTTCAATGAACAGGGCATGAAAGTCCATTAAACAGTAAATACAGGCCAGCGGAAAATTTTCATACCATGACTGAGCTTCACCTTCCAGAGTGGCCAGGAATATCTTCATCAAGCAATCTTCAGGAAATTCCACCTTCAACTTGCGAATATGCATGTGAAATCTAATCAGATGTAAAGCAGCATCCTTCTTACCATCATTGTTAAACGTAGGCAGATTCCTCGACCAATCCACCTTGGGCATCTTATTCGGAAAACCTGGAATGTGATCTCGGCTCAAGGGAGCATATCTTCTCGTGATCCGGTCCATCTTGAAAATCTCACAGCTACTGATCTCCCTGCAGTGAAGTCACCATGAAGGATTTGATTGTCTGGATTGTTTAGTGTGTGAAGTCGCCAGGTGAATGATTTCAGCCTTGCGGTGTCTGACTGCTGTCCACCATCAGCAATCGGATCTGAACTCTGTTATCCTTTACCGGGGAGGATTTCCCCAGTATGGTCGCCACTATGTTAGCGCTCGAATCTGCCTCAGGCTGAAGAAGGCGAGGTTTGAGGCAACATCAAACCAACCTTAGCCTCGTAGCTAGCCCTACGAGGACAGGAGAGGGCTCTCTCCGGGTCTATCTCGGCGGAAAATTTTCAAAGGGGCTGAGATGACCGATAAAGAAAACTGATTTTAGGCTAGTAAATTGATAGAAAATGGTTTTTAATAAATGACGGGGTTTTCTGGGAAGCATGGGATTAAGAACAGCTTGAACAGGGAAATATAATCAAAAACACAGATTATCTCCTGAGGCAAGGTAGGCAAGAAATTTAACAATTAAATTGAGATAAACAGAATGGAAATACTGCTGAGAAGTCGACAAGGGCATAGAAGATAGATCCTTGTCAAACAGAAGAAAACATTAAATATGAACACGTCCTCAAGACAGAGAAAATAAATTGAATTCTGCCTTTCTCACTTAAAAGTATTCATTTAGAAATGAAATGAAACGGAAACACAACAGGCTACATATGAAACAAAGGATGAGACAAATGTTAAATTTCATACCACAGGAATCTCAGGGGTCAGAGCTGCAATTTTTTATTAAAATCTCTGTCAAAACTGTACAATGGAAGCTATGTTTTTCTCCACGCACACCTCTCAGAACTCTCTCCCCTCCTTTACAAATGATCTACAATGTATAAATAAACTCTTATGTTTAAAAACAGGTCGATCCAAAATGGGGAGCTGTTTCAACTGAAATGATGAAAATAGAAAGGAGAACAACATTCTCCATGAAATCCTCTGCTGATTAAACTAATAGACCAAATCTGGAGCATTCTCCTTCAATTCCTCTAATAACTAAACTAATAGACCAATATTAGAGCGCTGGTCCATTTAGATATTTAACTGAAGTCATTAATAGGAGATCGATCCTATTTTCTGCTGTGGTAAGTAGTCCTTGTTCAATCTGGGCTTGACTTCTCGCTTTCCTTTTACATTTTCTGTTTGAATCTGTCTTTTAATAGAAATAGGAATTGGAATTTCCCCTTTACCCATTCAAAACACCATTTAATTGTCATAGCAAAAGAAATAATCCATATCCATGCGCCCTCATGAAAATGCCACCTGTTTTGACAATCAATTTCATGGTCTGCCTTCAACTTCTCCAGCGTGACACGTAACTCTGCATTCACCTTAAGATCTCCAGCGCAATTCACCTTTTCTCCTTGGATCTCTTCAGATACGACTTTCTGCCTTTGACCCTTGTCAATTACAGTTTGTTCGCCTGTTGTATGTTTGGAAAGGTTTTGAATGTGTTCCTGTAGCTTTTCGCATAGGCTCTGAATTTCACCATCGGATCCATATGCTCTGGATATGTCAGAAAGAGTTTTACAATGCCATTCTTCCTGAGTCAGTGACACAGGAGATATTGGTGACTGGAGGAAAGGATGTTCTAACAACTGAGGAATTCGTAACCATTCATTTCGATTCCAAGCAAGACATTTTTTCATAATATCAAAAAGCCATGGATTAGAGACAGGGCCATACGTGGTCTTATGATCTCTGTTTGTTATCTCTTTGTATTTTGACCAAAATGTAGTAAAATCTGCAAATGGTGTAGAATACATCCTAGTGACCAAATATCAGAGGGTCGCCCACATTCAATTATCTTTCCATTTGGCACATACTCTACAACAAGTATTCGTTCCTGTTCATCTTCAAAATAGCCAAGGAATCTGACCAGATTGAGTTGTTCAACACTTGAAAATGTTCGAATCTCACTTTGGAATTCAACAGATAGATGTTTGTCTCATTTTCTTGACTGTCAATTATTGCAACGAACCCACGATTTTGGCAATATCCAAGCACTGTCCACTGCTTCGTTTTACAATTAGTAGAGATATTAAAACCTTTAACACCCGCAGGACCATTTTATGCAACTTGCAGAGCCTCAATCCTCTTAATAATGGCGTAGATATCTCCACAGATGTCTTCCACAATCACATCCATGTCTGCTTGTTGACGAAGCAATTTGGCTTAAAGGAACAACTAGAATGACATAAGTTTTTGCTCAACTATGTCCACCTATTTTCAAATGTAGACACACATGGCACGAGAGGCATCCAACAACTTGTCTAAGACCATGCCAACCTCAAAATATCATTAGGAACAAAATAATGGGAGATAGCCATTACAAAGCGTAAAACCTGTTTAGTAGCTGCTGGAGTTGATTCAAATCGAGACTGGGCGCGCAAAACACAAATTTCTGAGTGATGTTTTAAGTGGGTCGCATGCGCTCAAGTGGGTCGCATGCCACAAGTGGGTCGCATGCGTTCAATTTTTCACTGGCCCAAACACACAGGTGGGTCGCATCTGCCAAGTGGGTCGCATGCGCCCAAGTGGGTCTCGTGCCCTCCAAACCCTGTCAACATTTCTGCAAAGCACGATTTTGGCCTCCAAACATGATTTCGACTTTACCTTGGCGAATTTTGTTGCAATTGATTTATGCTTGCCATGTTTATATATGAAAGAAATATCTCATGCAATCAGATTTGATTTCAAATTCATTTGACAACCCACTTTCATAATGTTTCTGCACTTTGCCATTTGGCTATTTAATACAATGTTTCTCCTTTGGTCTTTCTGGATTTTGAACTGAAAATGCTTGTTGTCTTTTGCAGGGATGCTTGAAGCTGGTGCCACTGAAGAACTGTACAATTTGAAATATTTTGACCACTTACCTATTTATTACCAAAACATATTTGATGATTTCTTCTTCAAAACAGGGTTTTGAAGAAGAATCAATTTCTCATTGATGACATTCCTGATATAAACAGCGACTGAACCTTCTCCTAGCCTGCAAGTGTTATTGAAACATTCTGAAAACAAGCTTTGCAAACATTTAAGTGTGATGGGTAGAAAACTGGTTAACGCACTTTGTATATTGAAGCGGGAAGTTTGTGACTACATACGCATTTTGACCTACGGCAGAGGTTAGACAAGACGAGTCTAACATTGGCTCCAATGGGGATCGCGGTATCGCTTCTTGGAGGATGCCAAGCACGCGAGAAATTTGGGAGAGCGGTGATTAATTCCATCCATCGGGCGATGGAATCATTGATACGACAAACAAACTAAAGACTGATAACTCAGTTTATTAACTAGAAATTCGACTCACACTGACTTGATGCAAACTGAAATGACTGAATTAAAACAAAAACTTTCTGAAAAGGACAGTAGTCCATCAAAATTTCAAAACCCTGATGGCAACCCCCTGCATACTGATGTGATATGTACAATCATGTATAATTGGCTTTCCAATGCAATCAATCCAGCAAATGGCTGCACCCCAAATTTCTGCTCTTATTCTTCTTGAGCAGGCAGAATGATGAACCTGTAGGCAACTCAACACAATCACTGAAACCAAATCTCATGATAATAAACCAGGCAATATTTATCCTTTCTAATGTTTGGAGAAGAATGCTGAAGGGGTCTTGAAAATCTTGAAGCACTGGCTTATCTGGAGATCTGTGTGTGTGAGATTTTATTTCGTTGTTCTCTATTTTATGCATAATTTTAAATTCTCATGCATGCACTATTAACAGTAAAGATACATATCTATGAATCTGAATAAATTGTAATAGTGTAGAATTTCACGTTTTAAATATACTTGTATCAAATATGTTGTGATAAACTATCTAGTGGAATATCCAAGGTAGTTTACGGATCAAAAGCACAATGAATCCATTTAAGCATGCTAATGGTATTCTATATAATGTTTCATCTAAAGGGTTATTTTTTCTAATTTAATACTATGATAGCAAGATCACAACCAATAAATTTTCCCAAATCATAGTTAAAATCATTAATAAACAAAATAAAGAGAAGTTCAAGGGTTTTCACACATGGTGTAGGAATTTTGGAAGAGTTGCAATCTCTTGGTGATAAATTAAAGTAGCTTCTAGTATATCTTGGTTCATCAATTCCAAGGATTAGTAGAACCCATTATGTTATCATTTTTAATTGCTTTAGAATAGCCTTGAACTACCGCACATATGACAATATGCTCTATTTCACACTGTCAAGAAGTGCAAGCACTATTTTATGGGAAAGGAGATCATCATCCACAAAAATCACCAAGATATATGATCCCAAATCCAAATTGTAAGATTCAATAAGAAATAAACTATAAATAGATGGGAACTTTTTTTCCATTTCATTTTATCATCAAGCATAATAAGGTCAACACTAACAAGTTTGTATACACGCTGGGTAGTCCTATGCACATGGAGTCTTCCAACCATGATGCATACAAAAGGAATACGCATAATATGAGAACTTCAAATATATATTCCAATAGCTAGAATGCCAAATTCATAGAGAAGGTGACAGTGACACTAACTACTACCTCCAAGATGGGTTGCTTTATAAGTTGGCCCAAAGATCTATGTGCCTAAAGGTGAGATAATGCAACTTATAAAAGAGGCTTGCACCTTCAAAGTTGTAATCCATGTTTTTGTTGGGAAATAAATGTTCAACTTGCAAATATATGTGTATTGGCCCAAAATGCAAGAAAATATAACTCGGTTTATTAGAGGATGTATATTTATTGAACTAATAGATCAAATTATTGCCACGTTACATAATAGAGTATAACCTCTGGGGTTTGCAATAGATTTTAAGATTTGTTATAATAATTTTCCAATGGAATATCCACAACAATTTATAGTGCATTCAATCAAGGTGTTCGAACACATCCATGGCCTATAGTAAATCACTTCATAATAATAGTTCCCTCTAGCAAAAGGATTTATTAGACTAATAAGTGTTATTTACTCAAGAGGTTAAATCTTTCTTCATGCTCTACATCTCTACAACACTATGAGGGTTTTTTGCGACACTAAATAGGTCTTCGTTTGATGGCCATTATATCGGGTTGCCTTGGTTTCCTACCCCCTCCATCGGCACCTTATATAACCACCTTCAATGCTCTAATCTCTAATGGGCCAAAATTTCAGAATAAAAATACCTCACGCTTTGTCAAAAAGTTTTAGGATATTCTAAAATTAAATATCAATGCTTCTTAGTTCAAGACAAGGACCCTTCAACTTGTGAAATGATGTTTAGTTGGCCAATTCAGGGGGATATTGCCTTCCTTATGCTATTTGAAGCAGTAGGTAAATAAAACTTGGCAGCCATTGATAAAGGGCCGAGATTCCTCTTCTTTCTGCGGGAGAGGGATTTATACCTTCTTCTTTTAAAATAAGGAAGACCGGGACTTCATATTCAAAAGTAGCCCTTATTTCATGGGTGCCCGGGATCTCTATTTAGATCAATCGAGCCCATATTTTAACCCAGAATGTGGTGTTCCTTCAGTGGTTCTTTTTATAGGTTAAAATTCCCTTCCTTCCTATGCATTGTTGGAGTGATGCCACTTTTAAAATCATTGGAAATGCCTTGGGTAAGTATATCGATCGTGTTGAGCTACAAGAGGTTTTGTTTTATTATGCTAATATTTGTGTGGAAGTAGATATAAACAAAGGGCTTTTGACCACAAAAAATATCAACATGAATAATTGGTCCCATATCCAAGAGGTGGATTATGAATAGCTTCCTTTTAAGTGCAAGCTATATCATAAGTACGAACGCTTTGCTATAAGTTGAAAAAATAAAATCGAGGAGCAACAGAATAAGGTGGAAGAATGGGATCAATAGACATAGCCCAAAAGGAAAATATGACCATCAAAATAGACTAACAACCATCCAAGACAAAGCGATATAGAAAGGAACAAAGGCAAGGGCCCAACCTCTCCATCCAAAGTGAAATCAGCTCCAAGAGAGGGTACCACCAATCAGGGTGCGGCGAAGGCTAATAGAAATAGATTCGAAAGGCTCAACCTAGTTGAAAAGGAATGTGACATTCCCTCAAGCAACATCCCTCCCTCTCTTGGGAAGGACTCCAAATCCTATCCTAGTCTTCCTAAGGATGTAATTTCACCCAATGAGGATACCCCTATCCATGTGACAGGGGAGATCAATTCTTTATCAGATGAGGACGAGCTCCACTCTTTCAGGGAACTCAAACTGGCCCCTCCCTTACCAATTTAGATGACGAAATATCAGAGAACGATAAATATAAGGAAGAAGATCGCATTCAATGTAAGGTGTGAAGAAAAATGAACAAAGAGGTTTGAATCAAAAAATTTGAAAAGGACAAAGAATTGGGAAGGAAAGGTATTATGGAAAGACACATCACTGTGAACCGTAATATAAAGAAAGAAGGTAGTTCGGGCCCCAATCAAGAGGTCACAAAATATAATATAAATGATGAAACTGATCTCCTGGAATTTTAGGGGGTTGGGGTCAAATAAAATAATTTTAAAAGTTAAATTATTAGTTGAAAAGTAACAACCCCATATTCTCTTACTCCAAGAGACTAATATAGGGGATCAATAGATTTCCCAATATAGATATAAATTAGGGAATGGTAGTGGAATTTTGGTAGTTAGTTCAAGGGGGGCTTCACATGATCTTTGTATTCTTCGAACTTCCTCTTCTCTAAGGCTTTTGGATCAATGTTCCTCTCCTTTCTAGTTGGTGATGTAATTTTTACACATCCCATCCCAAAAGGTATGTTCAGTCATTAATGTATATATTCCAGTTCATTTTCGAGAAAAAAAATATTGTTAGGCTTCTCTCATGGACTTAGGAGACTCGGAATATAGATCATATTGCATCATAGGAGGATATTTTAATACTACCCTATATTTTTGGGGAAAACACGGATTCTCTATAGTTAGAGAACAATTTCAAGAACAAATGGAGGATCTGATAAAAAATTTCAATCTTCTCGATATCAAGCCTTATTGCAATAAGTATACTTGGAGAAATTGAAGAATGGGCCCTAGCCATATAGTTTCTCATTTGGATTGTTTTTTTAGTATCATGTGAATCTCTTCTAGTTCAAGATTTTATATTTTTTTCTAAACACTTTCCTTGCTGTAGCTCAGATCATCGACCTGTTTCTCTTGAAATTTTTGAAATACAGGACTATGGTCGTATTCCCTTCATATTCGATAAAATTTTTATTATACCAAAAGGATTAAATGATCTAGTTAAATTGGTTTTGAGACAGTGGATGCGGCAGAAATACCAATCACCATTCGGGAAGGGAAAATCAAGCTTCTAAAAGCCGCTTTGAAAATTTGTGCCAAGCCATAGAAGGATTCGGCATCCTATAAAATGCTTCTCCTCCAATATAAACTATAATCAACCTGGCTAGCTTTGAAATGTGGCCATGTGACCCACGAGCCCCTTTTTCAGGAAAAAAATGAGTTTGAGCAATATCATAGTGTGCTAATGGAAGGAGAATAATGGTGGAGACCCAAATCACGAAGTATTTGGCTCTAAGCAAGTGATATTAATACAAAATTATTCCATAATCAGACAAGGAATTAGTTTTGGAAGCATAATATCAAAGAATCGTGATTCAAGGAAACAAAATAGATGATTTCTCGCAAAAATAGTTTGACTATATTCTTCATTATAAAGAGCTATACAATGATGTGGGCCCAGCTAAAGAAGAATTAGAATGCTATATGTTGAAGCAAATCCAAAAAATTATCTCTCATAAGGATAACATTTATCTTCTAAAATAATTTTTTGAAGAAGAAATCAAATCCATTGTGTTTTATTTTAGCCCAAAAAAGGTCCCCGAGTCGGATGGGTTTTATGCCCATTTTTATCTGCAATATTGGGATGTCATAAAGTTTGACCTTCGTAGAATGATTGATGATTACTTCAAACAAAATTATATTAGAGGGGGTATTAACTCCTTCTCTCAACTCAGGCATATTTTGCTGCATAATTTATCTTATAAAGTGATATCTAAGATTTTATCATCTAAGCTCAAGCTTATTCTTCCAAAAATAATTAGTGAAAATCAATGGTGGTTTTATTTTAGGAAATTATACACTCCATACAATAAGAAGTAACAAAGGAATGAGATTAAAATTTGATATGGAAAATGTCTTTGATCATGTTCGTCATATATTCCTCTTCAAAGTAATGTCTAGATTTGGTTTTGACATCAAATTTATACAATGGGTTTCTCTTTGCATTTCAGGGCCTTGGGATATAACCCCTAGTCAATGGACTCTCTACTAGGTTTTCTAAAGCCTCTAAAGGTCCTTGTTAAGTCTATCCACTTTCCCTCTTCCTCTATACTATTATGGAAGACTCTCTAAGCAGGTGTCTAGAGTTTGAAAGACAAAATGGTTGTCTTATGGGTATTTGTTATACAAAGGTAATCAACAGTTTCAAACACTCAATTTGTGGATGATAGCTTGCTTTTTGGTGGAGCTTCAACCATTATTACCTGGAGATTTAAAATTGTGTTACATGATTTTTTTGATGCATTTGGAGGTCAAATCAATTTTGGAAAATTGCATATCTATTCTTGGAATATTAGCACAAGGAAGAAAAATCAAATTATGAGAATTTTATGATTTCACTTGGTGGAATCCTGGAAGGAATTAAGGTATCTCAGCATCAAATTTGTCTAAAAATACACTCGTCTCAAGACTGGGAAGGTACAATTAATGAGTTAAAAATCAAGGTTTCCCAATGAGGTGCTCACTGGATCAATTTAGCAGGTCGGTTGGTTTTTATTAATGTTATTCTAAAAACCCTTCCTCTTTATTTGTGTGTTTCCTTGCTCCTCGGAATATTCTAAAATGTATGGAAAAATAAATCCATAAATTGCTTTGGGAAGGAGGAAAATCCAACACAAATAGGTTACATCTGATTAAAAGGGAAACATTCCTACTACCTAAATTGCATGGAGGACTCAGAGTCAGTGATCCATCATCAATGAACAAAGTTATTAGCGGAAAACTGGTTTGAAGGTTCTTATCGCCAAAAGAATAATGGTGGAAGGAAGTGTTGCAAGAAAAATATTTCCTTGTGAATTATCTCTGGTTGGACTCTCTTCATCTACAACGTGAAACGTTTTGGTCTAGAATCTCTTTGTCTTATGCCTCTCTCACTAATTTAGATATCTTTTGGAATCCTGTGAATTGCATGTGTATTAATATTTAGTTTGATAAAATCATGAATAAACCTCCTTTAGAAAGGGAAAACGAACTTATGTGTCTTAAGGAATTATCTACAACCAGCAAAAAATACAAATTGGTTGATATTCCAAGTTGGGATATTGAAGGTAATTGGATCATTCAGAAATTAAGGCTTCAACGCTCTCCCCTTTATAGTGCCTCGTGACAAAGCTTTGAAGTCTCCTAGTTGGGTGTGCTCCTTAGAATCGAGATGTTGAGGATGAGTGTCGCTAGAAGTCTTTGACTTATTCAGTTCATGAAGGTACTCCTCCCTCCTCTTGCCCCAGGGGGCTCAACCAAAATCGTGTTGTTGGTCTAAGGTATGGTTCCAAAACTACCTCCCTAGAATTAACTCATTTTGTTGGTTGTTGGGTCACAATAATATTTTTAACAACATAAAACTTGAAAAACAAAGGTATCCAAGGTCCTTCCCAGTGCCCCTTAGGTAAACAAAATAAAGATACCATACAACATATTTTCTTAGAATGCTCTTTCACTAGGGAAGTCTAGCTTATGCTTTGTCTCCTCTATATAATAGATTGATTTGGGATGATTCGATCTCTAGATTCTTCTCTTCTTGGAACTCAAAGTATGCTAGAAGATTGATTCAAAATCCCCTTCTTTAGTAAATTTACGAGGAATTACCAAATTTCTTTGTTGTAAAGTTTGGTTAGCTCGAAATAAGTGTACTCTTTAATGATTCCAAGGCGCCTCCCCCATTAATAGCATTGAAATCATTGTACCTATGATTAGAAATTTTGGTCCAATAATACATCTAGAACTCTTTCCAACTATGAAATGGATCCTTTTGAAGTTGCATGGCTCTCCAAATTTTCCTTTAATTTGGTTAAATCTCAAATTCCAGGGGTTGCTATAAGGCCACATGTGCAGAAATTGAAGCTTCGTCTTTAATGGATGGAATTTAAGAGTTAGAGGCAAGCCTCTTATGACTACATTCTCATATTTGATGGTGCATAAAAAGGAAATACATGGGTGGCAAGAGGGGGAGTGATCCTTTATAGCCCCGAAGAAATAATAGTTTTAGAGTATGCATGGGGCCTGGGGAAGATGACAAATACTCAAGAAGAAGCCTATGGTTTAATCCAAGGCATTATTTTCGCCAAATAATTCCAGGTCTCTTCTCTCATTGTGTTGGGTGACTCCCTTTCAATAATTCAGTATTAGGTCAAAGGATCTCCCCAAGGGACAAAGTTTTGGATAATCTCCCAAATCAAATTAAAAAGGTATCAAAATATATCCCAAAGATGAGTTTCAAGCACATTATAAGGGATAATTACCAAGAAGAATATCAATGTGCCAACCAAGGTTTCACTTTGAACTTTGGAGAGTTGATGGTTAATGGTCAATTAAGACCATCCTCCATCCCTTAGTAGATTAAGCATGATTTTTTTTTTTAATTTTGGGGGGCGGGGGTGGGGAAATAAGTTGTAATCAAGGATTATCTTTGGAAGTAGGCTATATGTACTACAATTTTTTCTTAATTTTACAGATCTATTGGAAGGTATTCACCTCCACATACCCATATATTCTTAACGTTGTTTATATTCCTCTTCAGAGTAAAATTTTGGTTCAAAAGTCTATAAATGATATTGAAGATGGAAGAAAATAAATAATGTAACTCATGATGTACATATGTGATCCAGGCATAAATTTTCAATTAATCATTACCATCAAAAAAAGGAAATGTATGAATGGTTGTGCAAATCCACCCATGGGTCCCTGTTAACACACAAACTAAAAAATTTTCTCAAATCTCCAAAGATGGGTGTTAGCTTTGTGGAACTTTGGAGGTTAGCCAAAATCACCTCACCAACTCTTCCCGACACTTTAGACTCATAAAATTTTCCTAGTCAAGGGAGGCTTCTTTATAGGTTAACTAAGCTCACTTTGTGTAGTAGGACTAGGAGTAAAGAGAACCTAGCCACCATTGTGATGGAAAATTTATGTAAATGTAAAAGATGGGTTTGGAGTGATGTCTATCTTGTTTGGGCTACGAGGTCTAAGCTACTCTTGAGTATTTTCATCTTATCTTTGTTGTTTGAAGCCACTAAACATCTTGAAAAAAAAAATTGTGAGCATTGAACTATTATAAAAAAAAGAACTACACAAGTAACATTGGGAGGCTAATATTACAAAAATTTACCCCAAGTATTACCAATGTAAACTTTAACTAAACCTAGGGTATGGAAATAAAACCCTATGATATTTCCCCCACTATACAATAAAAGTTAGCTTAGAACTTCACAAAGAAATGAAATAGATCATCACCATACATCACTTCTATTGCTTGCTATGTGATAACTCTTTCCTCAACAAATTTGCAATAACAAATCCTTCTATAATTGGTCTAAAGAAAATTGTCAAAGGATCTTAGCTCGAGTGGTTTGGTGAACAATTTGTTTTCTAATTGTATGGGTTCAAGTCTTCTACTGTTGAGATTCAACAAGATGACGAGCTTAGTGAAAAGAGTCGCCTTCACTAAGTGGGCCCGCAGGTTATTTTTGGCGCAAGTCTATTTTTAGACTATGTCTATTTTTGTACATGATGATCATATTTCAAAAGTTGCAGGATGCTATTTGTGGATGGTTGGTCAAGTTGGAAAAATAGATGAAATTATATTTTTATAATATTGGGCAAAGTCTATTTATAGATCATTGATCTAAAAATAGATGCATCTCGATTATTATTAGCTCTTAATAATAATCAGACACTAAACAGCAACTTATTCTCTTGGAGCACTTCATTTCAGTGCACAGATGTGGCACATCAGTGGACTGAGGGAATTACGAAATTCCCAAGGTTTTACTAGAGCTAATGCATGGAGGACTCAGTTAGAACTCAAGTGGTAGAGTTATGACACAGTTGGAAGAAGTAGTTATGGAGTTGTATTTAGTTTAACTCAATTAGACTCAGTTGAACTAGTTGTATCTAGTCTAACTAAATGATACACTAGTGAGAGTGGAGTGAATTAATTAGTTAATTAATTCACAAATAATAACTCATTAATCAACTGAACAATACAGCAGTTAACTACAGTGCATGGCAGTTTCAGTGGAGACCCAATGGAGAGGTAGGTGAAAGGGCAAGATAGACTATCTGTTGTGACTATAGTGATGCATTGATTGCATCACACACACATTGGAGTTTCCAATGAGGATTGCGTAGTCAATCCAAGAATAATTTGAATTCATTCAGAGATATTCTTCAACAGGGATTGCGCAGTGGAGGCTGGCTAGGAGGAGGCAAAGATCGGTGCATGGATTTGCAAGATTGGTCTTGATTAGTGTATGACGATTGTACTGTACTGAGAGCTTGTGATAAGCTTTGTAGGATATTTTCATATGATCTCCATGTTACATAATATATAGATGGGTTTTTCAGCTTCAGGCTTTTCCGGTTAAAAACGGTGTTATGTGCGATTGATTATTTTTGTTTATGCTTCACATGTGTGTGCAATTAATTTTTCGGCAAAAGATTAACAAGTGGAATTGATTCAGTGTTCTGCATAAAGTTAAATAGTGTGATATCAGGTAAATCAAGGAAATATGCATGCTTAGTGCATATAATTTCTACATGGTATCGAAGCATTGTTGATTGAATATTGCAATTGTGAAGTGAGTTTGTGCTGGTGGACAATTCGAATTTGCTACAAAAGATTCTTGGTGCAGAAATCGAGTATACATTGAAATGTCTTTCAACGGGTTGAGATTGGAGTATGCCCTTGATGGGAGCTCAAATTACATAGCCTGGAAGGACAGGATGGAGGCAGTGTTGAAAGATAATGGACTGAAAGAGTTCATCGATAGCGATGTTCCTAAGCCGGGATCTAGCAATGTTGCATTACTTAACGCATGGCAAAAGAAGACAGCAAAGACAAGAAGAATTTTGTTGGAAGGTGTGAAGGACCATATTGTGTCCAGCCTTCATAGGAAAGCCACTCCATTCTTAATGTGGAAGGCTTTGATAGACTTGTTCCAAAGCAGAAGTGACCAAAGGAATTTGGTGCTTAAAGACAAGCTCAGAAAAATAAAAATGGAGAAAGGCGACAGTATTCCAAAATACCTCACGAAGTTTGTCCACTGCAAGGATGAGCTAGGAAGTGTGAGGATTATTGTTGATGAAGAAGACTTGGTGAGCTTGGCTCTCCTTGGGCTTCAAAAGAGTTTGAATAGCTACGAAGACTCTGTCAATGGACGGGAGAAACTGTCGGGATGGGAGCGACTTTGGTCGAATCTTGTGCAAGAGGAGATAAAGTGGGGTACTAGGGATGGATCTTCGTCAAAGAATGAAGATGAAGAGAATTTCACTTTGGCTGCCAAAGAAAGGAAAGGGAAGGGGAAGAAATCTTCTTCAAAATCCAGTGCTAAACGCAAGAAGTAGGATTTTTTCAAAGTGAAGTTTTTCACTGTCACGAACATGGACATTTCGCCACTAACTGTTCACAGAAGAAGAAGAACAAGCATGTTGTAGGATCTGCAGCTGGAAAGGCCTTAGCCTCGCAATTTGAGCTTTATTTCTCCTTGATCACTTTATTGGTTTCAAGCTGCATGGGATGGGTGTGGTATCTTAATAGTGGTGTGTCTTTCCATATGATGGGAGAAAAGGAGTTATTTAGTGACATGGAGGAGAAGGACCTCCAGATGCATATAGAGATGGGCGATGATGGTCGGTACAGTGCGACTAGCATTGGAACCATTACCTTTGAGAGGGAGTCCAGTAATCCATTCTTGTTGAAGAATGTTATGCATGTTCCAGGTCTGAAGAAGAACTTGGTCTCGGTCGCAATGCTAGAAGACAAAGGTTATGATGTTGTTTTCAATGATGGAAAAGTCTTCCTTTGACATAAAACAACGGCTCAAACCAAGAAAATAGGGGTTCGAATTAAGAATCTTTACAAGCTGGAGGTAGATGGCTGCGCTGCAATGGTGGTAAAAGCAGAAGAAGTGGTGAGCCGAGATGAGGGCGAATTATGGCACAGGAGATTTGGCCATCTTCACCATACAGCAAATTTCTACTGAACTTCCCAAGGGTACTCTTGCGCAGTCAGATCATTGCAAGGGATGTACTATGGGTAAATTTGTGAAGACCACCTTTCATGAGAAGGAGAACCGTGCTTTGGTGATCCTGGAGAGAATTCACACAGACGTGTGTGGACCTTTCTCGGTTTCCTCAACAGAAAAGCACAGGTATTATATTATATTTGTTAATGACTATTCTCGTAGATGTTGGATCTTCTTCATGCAGAAGAAGAGAGAAACGTTCTCAAAGTTATGTGAGTTCAAGGCATTGGTGGAGAAGGAGTCGAGGAAGCAAGTGAAAGCTCTACAGAGTGATAATGGTGATGAATACATCTCAGGCGAATTCAAAGACTTCTATAGCAAAGAAGGAATTCGAAGAGAACTCATAGCGCCTCATAACCCACAGCAAAATCGGGTCGCGAAGAGAAAGAACAGAACAATCGTGGGTGTTGCACGAGCGATGCTGCATGACCAGGGCCTACCGATGCACTTGTGGGCGAAGGCATGCAACACTACGGTTTATGTGCAAAACCATTGTCCTCATAGAGTACTTGGCATGAGTACACCCGAAGAATTTTTTACTGGTAAGAAGCCTGATATTTCTCATTTGAATATTTTTGGCTCACTTGTTTACATTCATGTGATGAAGGACGCCAGGAAGAAGCTGGAGCCGACTACAGAAGTTGGGATATTTGTGGGGTACACAGAAACACCCCATAATTATCATGTGTATTTTCCAAACATTCGAATGACTGTTGTGCGATGGGATATAAAATTCAATGAGGTGAAATCCATGAAGTTGCCGCTTGAGAGGGAGCTACACTTGTATGCAGAGGAGGAACTTCTTATTCCCAAAGATGAGCCTCTGGATGTGGATCAGCCACGGGAGGAGATTCATGGAGTGGAGGAGTCCACTCATGCAAAACCAAACATCAGAATAGGCAGAAAGCATACCACAGAAGCTGAGAGACTGAAGCTTGATGCGGCACAGAATGTAGGAGTCCCTACATCACAGCGTAGACAGAGACAGTCACCTGACCGATTTACTGGATACATGGCTCTTATGAGCAAGTGTATTGTGACAGATCCATATTCTTTCGAAGAAGCAGTGCAGGAGCCCACATGGGTAGATTCCTTGGTGGAGGAGTATGACTCCATTGTCAAAAACATTGTTTGGGAGATTATTCCAAGGCCGGTGGGAAAATCTGTTGTAGGATCAAGATGGATCTAATGGGAGTGTCGAGAAGTATAAGGCAAGATTTGTTTCCTGGGGCTTCTCACAAATCAAGGGGATTGACTATGAAGAAACCTTTGCACCTATCACACGGTATTCTTCCATACGGACGATCCTTGCTCTCTCAGCGCAGATGGGTTGGCACATTCATTAGATGGATGTGAAGACTGTGTTCCTTAATGGGATCATTGAGGAAGAGGTGTACATTGAGCAGCCTGAAGGATTTGAGATCTTCAGCAGCGAGTCGCATGTGTGCAGGCTCAAAAGAGCGTTGTATGGGCTGAAACAAGCACCCTGTGCTTGGTACACTCATATCGACAGTTATTTCACTAGACTTGGCTTCACCAAGAGTGAGGCAGATGCAAACCTATACCAGATTGTGGTGGAGGGTAAGATTTTAATCATTGTACTTTATGTTGATGATTTAATACTAACAAGTGATGAGCAGTTGATACACTCATGCAAGGCAGATCTTGAAAAGGAATTTGAGATGAAGGATTTGGGCCTCCTTCATTATTTCCTTGGATTGGAAATATGGCAGTGAGAAGGTGAACTGTTTGTGTCTTAAGGCAAGTATGCCCGGGAGATACTGGAGAAGTTTCACATGACAGGCTGCAAGCCTATCGACACTCCTCTTCCAGGAAATTAGAAGAAAGAGGATGCTACATCGGCAAAGGTAGTGGATGCCACTGTTTATCGACAGTTGGTGGGTTCGCTCATGTATTTAGTCAATACAAGACCGGAAATATGTTATGCGGTGAACCAGCTTTCACAAGCGATGGTTAAGCCTACCAAGCTCTTTTGGAAGGCACGCAAGCATGTCCTGAGATATCTCAGGGGCACATTTGAGTATGGTTTATGGTACAGACAGACAGATGAGGTAAAGTTGCATGGCTTCACGGATGCAGATTGGGCAGGAAGCCCATGTAAATTTTTGTAGATGTTCTATGCTAAGAGCAGTTTTACTTTTCTCACAGCAATCATACAAATAGTTAAGCAAAATGCAGATAGAACATATAAGTAGATCTTACAGAAGACAAATCAGAAACAGGAAAATGTGTGTGTTCGTTACGGCGGTCAACAGGATGCTTCAACCAGCAAAGTCGCCTTGGTCAGCCAGCCCAGCATGTGTCACAACAGACCTCCAATCAGCAAATGAGTCAACCCAAGTCAACTCCCAAAAAGTCAACGTTGTCCTGAAAAAGTCAACGCAGGGCAGCAAGCTAAAAGTCAACGCAGCAGCAAATTGGTCAACCCTTTGACCTCGATTTCTGTGCCAAGTAGTACGGCCTTCCAAAATCGAACTTCCCACAAGTTTTCAGCCCAATCGGACCATGCGTTGACCAAAGTCAACGTTGGTCAAACTTTCTGCAAAACCCTAACTGCAGAAAATCGTCCTTCAACTCAATCGTACTGTTTTTGTCCTTCTTCTCCTTCACACGTGTGGCTGAACTCGTCCTCCAAGAAGCTCGTACTAAATCAGATGAGAGAAGTTGTTGTGAGTTGTGTTGTGATGAAATGCTCTCCAACTTTGCCTGTATTTATATCCATCATTGGGGCGTGTGACACATCTGCTGGGGGCGTGCAACCTTAAGGCCGACTTGCACATATAATTTATTAAGAATAATAAATTCAAAATAAATGTTCTGCTCATCGGATTAAGACATATTATATATGGATTTTACACCTCTCCGAAAGAGGAATCCAACCAAAATATTAGCCTCTTAATCTGAGCATCATAACATGGAGTTTGGACCTAGTTGTCCAAATTTAACACTCCCTCTCAACTAGGGAGAACTCCATCCATCAGTGCAATCAAACATCGTGCGTCATCCCGCCGTAACTTGCTTTGCTGGCCTCATTATTTCAGAACAGAAGTGGGTCAGTCACAAAGACATCATCCCCCGACTGACATAATCAGTCCAGAGGTTCCAAACCTCTATCAAACTCATGAAGAGTATCCAACCAACCCAAGGTTGGTTCATCTGACCCGAAGTCAGGCAGAGGTCCCAGACCTCGCAAAACTTGATCCCAGATCAAGTGGTTGGACCGTGCCATCCTAGATAGAGAGTACGGCAATCTCTGATGCGTCCATCAGTCTTTGCTAATAGTCTCTAGCTTTTCCCACCTCATGGGCCAAATGAGAGGTACTTCCCATGAGCCCTGAACTCAATGGGTAGGATGCATACGGGGCACAGATAAATGAGTGGTGAACCAGCTCAATGATCACAAAGGTGGGGCAGAAGCATTATGAGTGCTTATAGCTCCGAGAAGCTATCCCCAAAGCCCCCCAGAGCTCCCAGAGCTCATCGTCCAACAGGACCCACATCATAGGGTCTTTCCACGACACCAATATTCTCACGGAAGGTTAGGAACTTGACCTTCCCCAGGGGCTTAGTGAGAATATCCGCGACCTGCTCATCAGTTCCTATATGATCGAGCCTTACGGCGCCTCGCTGTACCATATCCCGGATAAAGTGGTACCTGATATCAATATGCTTGGATCGGTCGTGGAACACAGGATTCTCAGTCATACGAATCCCACTCTGATTATCACAGAGTATCACAGTGGTATCTAGCACATGTCCAAACAGCTCACTAAAGAGCTTCCGCAACCAAACTGCTTCACAACAGGCCATACTAGCAACAATGTATTCGGCCTCCGCGGTGCTCAAAGCCACCGACTTCTGCTTCCTGCTCATCCATGAGATCGAAGCAGAACCAAGATTGAAGCAGCATCCCGATGTGCTCTTACGATCCACCACACTGCCAGCCCAATCGGCATCAGTATATCCACGGAGTATCACACTCCCGGCAGTGTATCTCAGCCCATGGTTTATCGTGCCTCGAAGATATCTCAAAAGATTCTTGGCACCAACCCAGTGAAAATGATGAGGCTCAACCATCTGTTGACTCAAAGTGTTCACTGCAAAACATATGTCCGGACGGGTGTTCACTAAGAACATCAATGCTCCTATGAGTTGACGATACTCAGTAGGATTTGCCAAGATAGGCCCAGCAGCGCTGCCACTCAACTTCTTAAAGTTGAGTTCCATTGGTGTCGACACGGACTTACAGTCCACCAACCCAAATCTTTCCAGAAGCTTCACAATATATTTTCCTTGAGAAAGGAAAATCTCTCCAGGTCTCTGCCAGACCTCTAGGCCTAGGAAATAGTGCATCAGTCCTAGGTCCTTCATCTCGAACTCAGCAGCGAGCTCCCTCTTACATTGATGAATGATAGGGTCATCACCTGTCAGGAAGAGGTCGTCCACGTACAGCACTAGAATGAGAGGCTTCTCCTGCACAACCTTGAAGTAAAGGTTCGGATCAGCATTACTTCGAGTGAAGCCCAGCTTCATCAAGTAACTATCCATCCTCTCGTACCAAGCTCTGGGTGCTTGCTTTAACCCATAGAGGGCTTTCTTCAACCGGCAGACATGAGTGTCTCGATCCTGAACTTCAAATCCCAGAGGTTGTTCCACATACACCTCTTCCTTTATTGCACCATGCAGAAAAGCGGTCTTGACATCCATCCGATGAAGACTCCATCCTTGCGTAGCAGCAAGGGCTATGATTGATCGAATGGTGGTATATCGTGCCACAGGTGCACATATGTCATCATAGTCAATTCCTTCCCTTTGAGAGAAGCCACGGGCAACAAACCTTGCCTTGAACTTTTCAGCACTCCCATCAGATCCATGTTTGATCTTGTAGAGCCATTTTGCGGTGACAACAGATTTGTCCGTCGGTCTCGGGACCACATCCCAGACATCATTCTTCATTATGGACTCATATTCTTCGTGCATAGCATCCTTCCAGACTTGATGCTTTACGGCTTCCTCAAAAGATCCAGGTTCAGATTGTACAATAGTACTCATGGTAGCTAGATACCCTTGGTATCTACACGGCTTCTTGCTTTCCTGGAATGTCCCCCTTGGGGCAGCATGACCCTCAGCATCTTCGAGGGTGTCCCTGAGCCATGATGGTCTCTTTCCCAGTGAAGGAGATGGATCAATAGGGTCCATTGGTCCTTCAATATCAGGCATTGTCTCATCTTGCGGTTCTTCCTGATTTCCAGGCCTTTCTTCATGATCTTCTCCAGATCTTGGAAGATCTACTACTTTCTTCAGGGAAGCATCTTCGTCAAAAGTGACATCATGGCTTATCTCTACTTCCCTTCGACCAGGTACATAGACTCTATAGGCCTTAGAAGTCTCACTGTAGCCCACAAACATTCCTTTCTTCCCAGAAGCATCCAGCTTACTTCTCTTTTCTTTCGGCACATGAAAATAGACAAGACATCCAAAAATTCTAAAATGTGAGACATCAGGTTTCTTACCAGAGAAAACCTCTTCGGGAGTTTTGGAGTCCAGAGCGGAATGAGGGCATCGGTTTTGAATGTACACAGCAGTATTTGCAGCTTCTCCCCACAGAAACTTCGGTAGACCCTGGTCACATAGCATGGCACGGGCAGCTTCCACAATAGTCATATTCTTGCGTTCAGCAACACCATTCTGCTCAGGAGTATATGCAGTGGTAGTCTCCCTCTTAATGCCAGCTTCTCTGCAAAAGTCTTTGAACTCATTTGACTCATATTCAGTGCCATTGTCAGTCCTCAAAATCTTGATCTTCTTTCCTGTCATATTTTCCACCAAGGCTTTGAAGGTACGGAACCACATGAAAGCCTCATCCTTCTTCTTCAAGAAGTATATCTAGGTTTTGCGGGAGAAGTCATCAGTGAATGTCATATAGTAAGAACATCCTCCCAGGGATGTCACGGGTAGCATACCAGATAGATTAGAATGGACCAGTTGCAAAATATCATATGTCTTTGTGACACTTGAGGGGAAAGGTCCCCTTGTATGCTTTCCTTCGGCACAACCCTTACATACACCTTCATGATTATTTCCAAAATCAGGCATCCCTGTCACCACCTTCCTTGCTTCGGGAAGGGCCTTGTAATGAAGGTGTCCAAATCTTCGGTGCCATAGTTCGGTTTTTCGGATAGTATCACAAGTCATAGCTCCCAACGGACTCCCTCCAACCTGGTAGAGTGTACCAACTCTAAAACCAATTGAGATAGCTTCCTTGAAGCTCTCCTTCCACATGAGCACCTTTCCATCAGAGAAAGTTACATTGAATCCTTTGTCTTCCATGGCGGATACAGACACAAGGTTCTTCTTCAATTTAGGTACATAGAGTACATCTTGCAAACGAAGGACTTGTCCTTGAGACAAGTGGAGGGTCACAGTCCCTGTCCCTTTCACAGGATAAGTGGCATTATCCCCAAGGATAATTTCGAGATTAGTATCCCTTTCAACCATGTCAAAAAGTGCTTCCTTGAATCCGGTGATGTGTCTTGAGGCACCACTATCGATTAGCCAGACATCCATAGTGTCGGGCGGAGATGCAGCTGAGAGAGCAGATACTAGAATATACTCATTTCTTTTATCAACAACATTAGACTCCTCATACCTGGTATTTCTGGTCCCTTTAGAAGGTTGATTGTTTCCTCCAAAGTGAGCCTTCCTCTTTCCATTGGATTTGTCATTTCTTCGATTCCCATTCCTTCGGTTGTTGTTGTTATCGTCACCATCGGGAGAATCCTTCTTGAAGGGGCATTCTCTAGCATAGTGTCCAGGCCTATGGCAGGTGAAACATTTACCCTTCTTCTCTTGAGTCTTTGTCCTTCCTTTGTCCTTAGAACCACCAGAGTTCTTCTTTCGGGAATGAGCACCATAGGCAGCATTTCTTTCATTATCGAATTCCTTCAACCTTGTTTCTTCTTGCATACATCTAGACAGAAGCTCATCAAAGTTAGGAATGGTATTATTGTTGAGAATGGTAGTTGTGAATACTTGCCATTCATATGGAAGTCCTCCAAGTGCGGTGAGAACCATCTCACGATCAGCTATTGTTTCCCCAATAGCTAGCAGATTGTTCCTTGTTTCGGTCAACTTCAGAAAGAAAGCTTGAACAGACTCATCTCGGCCCTTCTTCATATTCTTCAACTTGTTCTTGAGGAATAGCACTCGGTTCACATTGTTTACTTGGAACATAAGTATCAATTTGTCATACATCTCCTTGGATGTGCCTAGTTCAGATATGTAGGCAACCAGACTCTTATTTATGGATTCCCTGATCAGCAGCTTTGCTCTGATTTCTCCCTTCTTATACTTGTTTCTAACAGCTGCAGAGGCATTGGATGGAGGTTCTTGAATCTTTCCCGTCACATGATCCAAGAGATCATGATCTTCCAATTTGAGATCTAATATCATCTTCCAGGCATGGAAGTCATTACTTCCGGTCAGCTTGTCATTCTCTTTGAATTCAAGACTAGTGGAACCCATTTCTTCCGGTGATGATTGCTAAAGATAGAGTTTGTCTTCACCTCAGCTCCGATACCATGTAAGTTTTTGTAGATGTTCTATGCTAAGAGTAGTTTTACTTTTCTCACAGCAATCATACAAATAGTTAAGCAAAATGCAGATAGAACATATAAGTAGATCTTACAGAAGACAAATCAGAAACAGGAAAATGTGTGTGTTCGTTACGGCGGTCAACAAGATGCTTCAATTCAACCGGCAAAGTCTCCTTGAGTCGACCGGCCAGCATGTCTATGAGACCTCAATCATCAAATGAGTCAACCCGATCAACTCCCAAAAAGTCAACGTTGTCTGAAAAAAGTCAACGCGGGCGAGCAAGCAAAGTGCTTGACTGACATGGTCCAGCCCTTTGACCTCGATTTTGTGTGCCAAGTAGTCTGGCCTTCCAAAATCGAACAGATCGAACTTCCTGAGTTTTCCTCAGCTTGTTTGGACCATACGTTGACCAAAGTCAACGCTGGTCAAACTTCCTTGGAAACCCTAGCTGCATCAATCTACATCCTTCTTCTTGGCTGTACAAACTCATCCTTCTTCCCACGTGTGAGCTGAAATCGTCCTCCAAGGAGCTCGTACTAAATCAGAGAAGAGAAGAAGATGTGTGATGAGTGAGTGTCAAATGCTCTCCAACTTTCACTGTATTTATATACATCATTGAGGTGTGTGACACATCTGCTGGGGGTGTAAAACCTTAAGGCCAACCTGCACATATAATTTATTATAAATAATAAATTCAAAATAAATGTTCTTCTCATCGGATTCAGATAAATTTTATATGGATCTTACACCTCTTCGAAAGAGGATTCCAACAAAAATATTAGCCTCTTAATCTGAGCATCATAACATGGAGTTTGGACCTAGTTGTCCAAATTTAACAGCCCAACAGACAGAAAGAGTACATCAGGAGCTTCAATTGCTAATCTAAAAATAGATGCATGTAGATTATTATTAGCTCTTAATAATAATCAGACACTAAACAACAACTTATTCTCTTGGAGCACTTCAGTTCAGTGCACAGATGTGGCACATCAGTGGACTAAGGGAATTATGCAATTCCCAAGGGTTTACTAGAGCTAATGCATGGAGGACTCGGTTATAACTCAAGTGGCATAGTTATGACACAGTTGGAAGAAGTATTTATGGAGTTGTATTCAGTTTAACTCAGTTAGACTCAGTTGAGCTAGTTGTATCTAGTCTAACTGAATGATACACTAGTGAGAGTGGAGTGAATTAATTAGTTAATTAATTCACAAATAATAACTCATTAATCAACTGAACAATACAGCAATTAACTACAGTGCATGGCAGTTTCAGTGGAGACCCAGTGGAGAGGTATGTGAAAGGGCAAGATAGACTATTTGTTGTGACTATAGTGATGCATTGACTACATCACACACACATTGGAGTTTCCAATGAGGATTGCATAGTCAATCCAAGAGTAATTCGAATTCATTCAGAACTATTCTTCAGCAGGGATTGCGCAATGAAGGCAGGCTAGCAGGAGGCAAAAATCGGTGCATGGATTTGTAAGATTGGTCCTGATTAGTGTATGACGATTGTACTGTACTGAGAGCTTGTGATAAGCTTTGTATGAGATTGTCATATGATCTCCATGTTACATAATATATAGTTGGGGTTTTCAGCTTTAGGCTTTCCTAGTTAAAAACTATGTTATGTGCGATTGATTATTTTTGTTTATGCTTCACATGTGTGTGCAATTAATTTTTCGGCAAAAGATTAACAAGTGGAATTGATTTAGTATTTTGCATGAATCAAGGACATATGCATGCTTAGTGCATATAATTTCTACATCGACGACGCGTTGTAACTAGCCCATTGTGGCATTTATGAAATAGTTTTATTTGGTGTAATTTTACCAACTGATCTTTCAAACTTACTGATTCTCCAAAAATTCTCATTCTAGTTAAAAAATAATAATAATTGGTAGAGAGAAAACATTAAAGAATAGATGAGCTTGCACAAAACAATGTTACCAACTTAACAAGAACATTATCAAGTTCTCATTTTTCAAAAGTCACATTTAGTGATTATTTTTATGCAAGTTTTGAAAAACAATATTATTGGTAACACCACATTCTTTTTAAAACAATATTTTCACATTTTAAATCTTCTTATCTATGAAGTATCCATTTTTTTTCAAATCTAGATTTTTTAAGCATTTTTTAAGTTTGTCTTTTTTTCTATGTTTTCTTGATGTCTATTTTTTAAGCATTTTTCAAGTTTATCTTCTTCTTCTTTTGCAAATGTTGATTTTTTCAATGTTTTTCAAATTTGTCTTCATCATTTTTTTCAAATAATGGTTTTTAAATATTTTTTTAAGTTTGTCTCATTTTTATTTTTATTTTTTTTGGGATTAAAATTATAAAGACATGCTATGACAAGTATCATTAGCCTCGAGGGTTAGCTCAATTAGTCGAGTTCCCATTGCTAATTACATCGTCAATTGGGAGGTCACAGAGTCAATTCTCCTCGACACCCTCAATATTAAGATTTGTTAATTAAAATTAACTAATATAATTTTAAATAAATTTTTTTATTTTATTAATAATTTAAATTTAAAAATATATTTTTCAAATTAAAAAAAAATTATAAAACCCTTTTCATCCCTTCATATATACATGCAAATAATATAATCATTAAACCTTAAAAACATTAAAAACAAAATTCAACATGTAAATATATATATATATATATGAACCACGCACTCCATTGCCTTGCCCCGGCCATGCTGATTTCTAATATTTTGTTAATATATATATATATATATATATATATATATATATATATATATTTTAAATATATAGTTATTTATTTATTTAAATAATTTTTTATTTTTATTTCATAATATATATATTATTTAGTTTTAATATGTGTTTGTATTTAAGTTATATTGCACTTATATATTTTTTAAAATTAGAGAGAGATTTTTTAACTAAATAGTGAGGTTGTAATTAATAGTATATTTAATTGTTGCCATAACATTAATAATTTTCTTAAATTTTGGTAGAAAATAACTTTGAGAAATCTATTCGAAATTTTTATTTAAATTTTGTTTTTTATAATTTTTTTAATATTTAATTTTATTTTTGAAAATGTTGTTTTATAACATTGATGAAAAGTTGCAATCTTAATGCTTCATGAAAAAGTATTATTATTTTTATTGAAAATGATATGTTTTCTATGATTTGATTTTTTTTTCTTTGTAATAATGTTTTTTATGATTTTGTTTACACTAATGAGGATTTTAAAAAGCATAGTTTAAAAAATATGGTAATTTTAATGCCACATTGATAAAAGGTTTTTATTAATTTTATACTGCTAACGGTGTGCTTGGATGAATGTGCTTGGATGTGATGGTTGATTTTCAAGTTTTGATTGCAGTGGTACAAATCGTGTTGAGCTAAAATTTTAAATGAGTGATAATTTTAATCTTACAAAAATCATGATATTTTCCATATTCATGATATTTGGGTTTTAATGCCATGGGTTAAGAATGTTGAAATTTGAACCCTTAAAAAAATGGTGCTATCAATAGCACCACTTTTCAATTTAGAGGTGTTTTTCATATGTTTTAAGAAAAAATTGGGTTTTCATGGCTAGAGTTCTCGTTTTGAGATAACAATTCTCATTAAGTTGGTAACCTTAGTACAATAACGCAAAATACAACTACCTAAGTGGGCGAATCATGCCAACCACCCATAAAAAAATGCTTTCATACAATGTTCTAAATGATTTTGGTGCAACATCTAACTCTCTACGACCCTTATATTCATGCAAATGCAAAATTTGGATGTCATTTTTCTTCCACATGCAAAATAAGATTAAAAGGCTTGGTCAAACAAGTAGAGTGAATTTCCAATAGCTATGCATGAATGTTCTGTAATATTTCATGATGATGGTGTTTTCCAACAAAATAACCATCTCATAATAATAATATTATTTGAGGGAAAAAATCCAAGAAAATGAGTGTTTTTCCCTATGCAAATCTTTATTTATGAGGTTGTTCTCATAAAATGTATGTCAATGTCGAGTGTAATTCTTGAATTCTCTTTCTAGCAACCCTTTGATTAATAAAACTCTAAAATAATCCTTTACCAAGTGTGTCCTTGGTATTAGTGCCTTGTAGACCACTTTGATTAAAGAACTAAAATTCTAAAAGAATCCTTTACCAAGTGTGTCCCTGGTATTTGTTCCTTGTGGACCACTTTGATTAAAGTACGTAGATAGAATTATTCTTTTTGTTCACATTTAAACCTACGCCATGCATTAATTCACCGTAAAAGAGAGAGATGGAGTGTGCCCTTGAAGAATGTGCATTTATGCACACTTTGACCAAGTCAACCTTGAAGTTCTCACCCTAGAAAGAGCACCCTTAATATGTATTAAAATGGATCTTCATCAATTTCATATGATCCCCTCAAAAATGTGCAAATGGGCACTCTTTAACCAAGTCTAACCATCACTAATCACTTCACATGTGTGCAAGGTGTGAACAAGGTTATGCAAGAATAAATATATTATCATAATGGAATACACCTTCTAGGGATGTGTGCATGAGTGGATAAGGTGGATAAGGTGAAGCGTCAAAACCCTAAGGTGCTGGGGTAACTAGTCTTCCTAAACAACTCAAAGCTCAACTAACTCCTCAAATCCCATGCCAAAGGATAAGAACAAAATATGATTCACTTGGAATTTGTGCAAAAATATTAGACTAAAGTGACAATGAGTTGGATTTCTATCATGTGTCTTTTCCTCAACACATGTGTCATGAGGGGGAATGTCCAATCCCATGTGCACTCCATGGGCTTAAGTTTAAACCCCTAGTGACAAATTAGCAAATAAACTTTAGGAAAGAGATCTCAATAAAGAATTAGAACAATAAATTACTAATAGGCCAATATTAAACACTCAAATATTTAATTTTTTTAATGTCTTAAATCAATTAGGTGTGTACATTGAAAAAAATGGAAATATGGGATTTTGAAGGTAAATATGGTTTAGGACCTAGAGAATTAAAGACAAAAAAAAGCACCATGCACTTTTTAGGAGATGGAGTGAAGTGAAATGGAGGTGTAATTGAGGAGTTTTCTTAGGGAAAAGGTTAAGATGTGATGTAACACATAAATCCCCTAGGTAAAATGGTGAAAAGTGGTGAAAATGTATATGATAAATGGTTTTAACTAAGCAAAATTCATAATATGTTTGCAACAAACAACTTGCCCAGGTAAAATTATGGAAATGACATGAATATGAATGAAACTAGGTAAATGCATGAGGTCAACCTTGCAACACTAAATGTAAGTGACTAAGATGTAACCACCATAATGAATATATGTGAAGAAAAAGATGATATACCCCTAAATCAATCTCTACCAACATTCCAACCTTTGTAATTGTAGAATGATCTCATCAATTTGCACAAAGATTATGTTTACCACTCATGTCAATATGAAGAGTAAAAATTCCCCAACCATTCTCATCCCAAGGCTTAATCGTGACAACTAGTGGGATATACCACACAAAATACCCAACCAATGTGCGCTCTTTCAAATTTTCAAAAACCAAGACATATTCATAACCTTGAATATTAACAACAAGTTCTTCAAGTATAATTTCATTACCTCTTGGACTGATAGAAATCCACGCACCCCAAGTCTGGTCTATGCTTTTAGCTAGAAAACATAAACAAACTAGCAGTGCCTAGCTTTAACAAATTTTGCATAGAGAAAAATACACCAGCAATTAGATCAATGTATAGTACACAATATATATGTCCAATCTTGTTTCTTACAATTCCTTTAAAAAGAAAACTCACAAGGCTCTCATACCAAGGATAATGGCCCTTCATATCCCAATACAATGCCAAAGACAAAGTGAAATCTTGCTGACCAAATACCTAAGGTTGAGGCATTTTCCTCTAAGCCTTTCTTGCCCAACACTTAGACAACTACAACACTTAAGTCACACAACTATAGCACTACTAGGGCTTTAACCTGGTAGGAATTTCTTCCTTGTTGTAGCAAACAAGACTCCTTTTCTATACACAATAGCCATATGCTAGTCCTTAGCACACTGAACCAACTCCTTAAGTCTTCACCAAACCTCTGACAACATTATTCAAGCATTCATCCTGCTTTTCCAATCATTGTTCAAACCTCACCCTCCTCCCTTAAGCCATCATCCCCATTTCTTAGCCCTCGGCCAACTTCTTGTGGCATTGTTCAGGCCTCGACCTACTCCCTTAGGCCCTTGGCCCTCCTATTATCCCTTGTGGAATGTTTATTAGGCCTACAACCAGCTTTCTCTTGGTTGTGGCATCCTATTCCTTCAACCTATGGTCTCCTTACTCTGTTTTCCTTACTATGTTTCCCTTTATCCTTCATCAACAGTTTCCACTAGACTAGCCCTCCCTCAAAATAGGGCTCAGCGTCCTTTTTCCAAACTGTTGGTCATTCCTTAGGGCACAACTTTCTTCCTTCAACCTGCGGCTAGGTCTCTTCTAGCCCTTCCACCTACAAACAGTAAAACGAAAATCAAAATCAAAACCCCTTTCACCATAAGGATATATGCCATCAAAACCCTTGTTTCCCTAGTTGCAGGTCTGCATTTTCCTTCTTCAATTTCAAACTTCAATCAAGAAGAAATCGATCTCATCTTGTCCATATGAGTTGCTCATTATGCCTTTCCAATGGCCTCTTACTTATACTTTACCATTGGTCCCTTTTAAATCCCTTTCTGTCCTTCAAGAAACCTCCAACATCAAACTTAACATTAAATTAGAATATTAAATGTTATCGTTGTGCACAAGACCCCATCACTTTGGGTACAAATCCCACAACTTGGGTATAAATCCCATAAAATCATAAATTCACACTTTATGAGTGTTACTTTCTTACAATCGTATCACCAATGGCATGTGAGAGTACCTCCCAGTGTTATCCAATTTCAACATGGACCACCTTTAAAATGAGCTTTCATAGAGCCTTGGGGGGAAACATGTTAGTTGACACATTTATTGTTAAACTAGTCAAAAAAATTGATTTCCAACTGCTTTCAAAATTTACATAATCATAATATCAAGTGAAAAACTAACATCAATGTCCATATGTCATATGACATGGTTCAAAAACCACAACTTCCAACTTGTGCAAGAAACACACTACCAAAAAACTATGACGACCACATCATGCACAAGAACCTCAAACTTAAACACTTACAACATCACATGGTATGCTATCAAAACAAAAGGCCATAGCCTCAAAGCCCTCTTTTCAAAAAGGCTTGCTTTGACTATTCTCCACATGGGATTATTCACACAAACCATGTTCTTGATATTATTAATAAGCTTTGGGCCAATCCAAAAGAACTATTAACCAAAAGGCTATATCATTTAAAACTTAATAATAAGTGTGTTTTATTGAAAAAAATCAAAGACAACATTAAACATGAGTTGTGGCAACTTCAATATGACTCTACAATGTCATTTGGCAAGTCAAAGATAATGTTATTTAACTTGATTTCCCTAATGACTTGAATATTCATGACAACATGAACATAGGACTTCTAGATCCTACTAAAGATTCAACTTCGAAGAGACATTTCCATGACTCATCCACATATCTTGTCCTGGCTTCCTGGTCTACACTTCAAGCAGACACCCTTCAACATGTTGGATTTTGGCAATGAGCTTTCATAATGAAGAAATGCCTAAAAGAACTAATTTGCTTTCATAAGGGATGAAATACATAAAATAATTATGTTATTAACGTTGGCATCATCTTATTGAATAAAATGTTTTAAAATTTGGAATTGGTTGAACATCAACTTATATTGTGATTTGGATTTGGATCAATTTTAAATTGAGATTTGGATTTAGATTGATTTTTAACATTCACTTTATTAAAAATAATTAAATATTTAAATTTTAGTGAAAAATATTTTTTTTTAAATATTAAATTATTAAAGATAAAATATCAAAATATCAAAATAGCATTTGTGTGCAACGCATATTAGCATCAAAATATATAATCAATGAGACTCTAAATGGAATCCATGTTGATAATGTGTTATATCCTTTGCATTGTTAATTTCATGTGTTGTTTGTATATACTAAGCGTGTCGAGAGTTGGAATGGGAGCCAAATGCTTTACTCCCCAAAAATAAAAAAATAAAAAATGCGTTTTTTTTTTGTTCTTGAGAAGTGTGAGACAAAAAGAAAATGGGGATCTTTTTATAAAGAGTTAGGCATTTTGTTTTCTTCAAAATATATATATATATATATATATATATATATATATATATATATATATATATATATATATATATATATATATATATATATACTAGAGTGTCATATGATGAGGATAAAGTATTTACTCAATCAAGTAGATACCAATCAACTTAACCAAGTAGAGCCAATTTGGTATCAAATCTACACTCGCCCAAAGTTGACTCAAACCTCTTTTCAAAATATTAATCCAATAACATTATTCTTTTCCTATTTAATTAACATATAAATCATTTTTTTATAATAACACCTATCAAACTTAATCCCAAAAAATGTTTTATTTGAAACAAAGTTTTATTTAAGTAACTTATATAACATGATTTTATCCAACCTTTTCGTTTTTTTTATTAATATAATCCCCAACAAAATAGTGTTATATTCCAAAGCCTTTTCCTATTGTTTTATTAATATAATGCCCAGAAAAATATTATTTTTTTTTTTTTTTTACTCACTTATATCACATAACTTTATCCTACAACCTTTTGTTGAGAAGTGTAGCGAGAAAGGCTCAATTTGACTTTGTCTTGGTCAAATTGAAAAAATTCAGAATTTTCAAATCAACAGACGACTTGGAGGCAGTTAATTGAGGTGACTTGGCTCTTGTCACTTAGTTAGCTCAGTAAATTCGAGTTAGAGGGATTGGAGTTTAGTTAAGCATGTGGAATTTCTAATTTGTAGTAATCCAGTTCAGTTATTTCCAGTTGTATTCAGTTAAACTAGCTCTAATAGTTGATAAAACTAATTGGGGGCTAGTTGTGTAGTGGGGCAGCAGTCTAACTCAAATATTATCCAGTTAACTGATCAATCAACCAAAAATAACTAGTACATGCAAGGAATTCGAGTTCCTCAGTTGTGCTAGAGATTACAAGGGAGTGTAACATCAGTTGTAGACTAGTCTTGGGTGTACTGGTGTTACATTCAATCAATTATCAATCCTTGGTAATTGCGCAATCAATTGGAGGAAAATTCCTAAAATATTGGGGCTTAATTCCTCAGGATTTTCGCAAGGAAATAGGAGCTCAAGTGGAGGCAGAAATTGACTAATTCTGGGTCAGAGCTTCTCAATGAGCAGAGAGAGGTTATTCACTTGCAAGTTGAGCTCAAAGCGAGCAAGAAATTATAATACATTCTCTATTCATACTATTAATGCAAGCAGGATTTAGGGGTTTTTACCAGTTGGTTTCCCTTGTTGGCACTCCACCAGTTCTCTGAAGGCTGAAAAGGAGACTGACAAAGGTAACCACATACCACTTTGACCTAGTAGCTAGCCTACCAAGCTGTGAGGGCTCTCTCTATGATATCACAGTCGAGGATTGACTATGATATGAAGGATATTAGGCTAGATATGATAGCCTTGGGTAGGTTTTGAGAAATTTAGGTTTTGATGTTGGATCAGGGATGAAACCAAGTTGCTAGGTCTAGGTATCAAAAGGGTTTACAACTGCAAAAATATAAAGGAGCAAGGTAGTAGTGGATCTATTCTAGATTTAGGGTTTTGCAGGTATGGTGGAGGGTTTGAAAAGGTAGAGGGATTCAATGAGCATGTTTAATCATGAATTCATTAAACTGGAAAAGCATGAAACACAAAATGACATTTCCAGATAAATAGAGCTAAATTAATAGAATTATTCCTATGAACTGTAAGGAAATCCACTAAAGATACAAGATATGGAAATATGAACTATATATCATTAATTAAAGGCTATAACAGAGAAAATACATGATCATAAACTCACTTCACATGAATTCCAAGATAATAGTTGCTACTGCATCCTTTAATCATCTAATGTCCAACCAGTCAAATGACTTTGAAAATGATAGATATAGACCAAAACAACCTCTCCCCTCTCTCAGGGGTCGAATACATCAATTGTGGCGTTGATTACATGATATGCTCAACAAAACCCTAATGTCTAGGGAAGGTCAACCAATTCACCTCATGATAGGAAACTAGATACATTTGACCAAAAATTACATCAACAAGCATGTATCTACCCTATTTCACTATTCACCTACTCAATTACACTTCGTTACATCACAAAATCATCATCATACATCAATTACACAAGTAAAAGGTCAAATTGGGTCAAAATTCCTCTGAACAATGCATACTGGAGAAAGCGCAGCGAATTCTGGAGAAAGTGTAGTGTGCTAGGGAAAAAGGCAATTTGAAGGCCTTCTAGGTGTCCAAATGTTGATATGAAAGTTGTTATGGATAGCCCTGAATGTCTTCTACATGATAGGACGTTCAATCACTCAAAAAGGTGGATTCTAGCCCTCCAAATATTCATTCTCCCAAGAATACTTAGAAAGCGCAGCGTGGCCTCCAAAAAGAGGACAAAAAGGTAATTTTTTGCCAATTTTGGGCATTTTGACCCTTTGAAAGTGGCTGACATGGCTCCACCGCTGACTAGGATTGAAGTAAACATCAAGAGGAATCCACCAATGTTGAGAATGCATCCATTGGACCTCCCCAACTAAAGCGCAGTGTGGCCCACATTGCGCTTTTGCTAGTGTGATTGGTTTTCAAAATTGCAATTTGTCACAAATATTCAAAATTTTCCAAAAATGGGGCTCAAAGATGAAGTGATATCTCAATAACCATAAGGCTTTTTTCAAAACTGAGAGAGGATTTTTTCTTTGGAATTTTGTGCACAAAAACCTCCTCTAGTTTTCAAAAATACTTTCCTATTTGGTCATAATCAAATTTTAAAGTTGATGAAAAATTAGAGAAAACACAACGTGCCTAGAGAAAAGTGACTTTTGGAGGCCTTACCAAGGTCCAAATCAAGATCTGAATGTACCATTGGAAATCTTAGGAATTTTTCTACACAATAGAGTCATCAAGCACTACAAACACCACCTTCAAACGCCTGAAAATTTGTCTTGAAGTCAAGTTGTCCATAAGTGCAGAAAACCTCCTGTAGCAATTGTATTTTTGGCATTTCTCCTAAATCATAATACTTGTTTATAAACTAAAGGATCTTTTTGTTCCTTGGTGATGGAAAAAAACCTCTTTCACTTTTGGAAAAATCATCTCTATTTGGTCATAAACACATTTTGAAGCACAATTGTCTATGTGTGTAATGTAAACCCTAGGCAGCCCATATCTTGGAAAGGTGAAGTTATGATTTCTTGGACTTTGGTGGGTTCATAGCTACTGACCTGACCTCCCTTATTCCTCCTCTGCTCAGTGGTTTCAGAATCCATTGCTAACCCTAGCTCAATTACAAGGGAAATTAGGGTTTAGTGAATGGGAAAATAGGGGATTTGGGTAGTTTTTGGGAATGAATAGAGATGAAGGGGTTAAGGGCTTCCTAAATTCTTGGGAAAATTTAGGGGGAGTAGGGAGAGATGTTAAGGAGTAGGGGAAAGTGAAATTTGAGGAAATGAGTGAGAGGAAGGGGTCCAAAGAGGAAAAACACAGTCCTAGCCTAGAAATGTCTAGTCTAAGATAGGGTTTGTGGGAAAATAGTGAAAATGAGGGATAGGAGTGAAGGGAAGTTATTAGGAAGGTGTATAACAGGTGAGGGAAGGTGATTGAGCATCAATCTCAGGGTTTTACTCAGCAATTTGTTAATGAGAACATGAAACCAAGCAAATGTACTAGAAACCCTAGAAAAAGGGAATTTCTCTTTCCAAGCATGAAATGAAGACACAAGAGGTGATTTGGGTGCCCACTTACTTTTCATTGATACACTGGACTATGTTGTTGATGAAGAATCCATCTGCAATGAAGTTTTTTGCCTCCTAAATAAGAAAGCGCAACACTTTGGAAAAGTGCAACGAATGTGCAGCACATGGGGAAATGGCACTCTTGGGCACACTAATTGTTGTTCTGAGAGTGCAAGTGATTTTTCAAGGTGGAGAGAAGTTTCGTGAAGATGAAAATAGAAAATGAAAGCTCTTTGTTTGGTCTTTTTGTAGCATGGAAGTCATTTTCTTCATTGTGGTGTGGTGGTAGCCCACTATGTGATTTTCACTTTTTCTTTGAAATTATGCAGCGTTGGAACAAATAGAACTTATTACAACATTATTGAATAAAATTACATATGAAACAAACCTTTTTTGAGAAAATCCATATTACTACTCCTTCATTTGTCGGATTTATGCATGAAATGACTGATTTTTGTGATTGAAACCCTAATGACCTAATGATGACACTGAGTTGAATGAGGACCATGATGGTATGACTGAAATGGATATGGTGACCTTGCAATGATGACTCATATTATTGAGATATGGTAATGGTCAACAAGTGAAAATTGTTTGGAAGGAGCAATAATAGTCCTAGACACACTAGACAATGACCAAATTTTTATTTGAAGACCTATTGAAACCATAAAAATTTCACTTGACACCCTAACAACAAATTTGAAATAGCACATTTGATCACTGGTGACAGGCAGAACTGACTGACACTAACATTCCCTACATAAATATGTGTACTTGTGTATGTGATTGATGCATGTTTGTGAATGTTGTTCTAATTAATTTCCACAAAGCAGTGGAGTAGAATTGTGTCTCTTGATTTAGATTAAATTTCTTGAGAAGTTGCAATTATATCACCATATTTCTACATGGTATTAGAGCAAGATTCATATTAGAAAGAAAAAAAAAAACAAATTTGTTCCTCAAGAAGTTCGAATTTGCAGCTTCAATATAGCAGGATCTCTTCAGAGTTGGCAGAATGGTATTCAATGGACTAAATTACAGTATGCCTTGGAAGGCAACTCAAATTTCACTGCCTGGAAGGATCGCATGGAGGCAATGCTTGATGTCAATGGATTGTTGGAATATGTCAAGACAGACATTCCAAAACCATGATCATTTAATGCCCAGAACCTAGCCCAATGGAAGAAAGATGTATCCAGGACAAGGATAATAATATTGAAGGGAGTGAGAGACCACATTGTCTCAAATCTCCATGGAAAAGAAACTCCTTTAGAAATGTGGAAGGCACTGACTGAGCTATTCAAGAATGGCAGTGACCATTGAAAACTGACTCTCAAAGACAAACTTTGAAACATTAATATGCAAAAGAATTATACTATTCTGCAGTATCTCACTAAATTTACACAAGTTCAGGATGAGCTTGGAGGGGTTGGTGTGAATGTTGCAGAAGATGACTTGGTGAGCCTAGCTCTTCTAGATCTGTCCAAAAGTTTGCATAGCTACCAGGACTTGGTGAATGGGAGGGATAAATTACCAAATTCAGAACACTTATTGTCTAATTTGGTACAAGAAGAAATCAGACAAAATACCAAATATGGGACTTCATCCAAGGGAGAGGATGAAGAAAAATTTGGATTGGTTGAAAAGGGAAAGAAGGCCAAAGGGAAGAAATATCAATCCAAACCAGAGTCTAACCAAGGGGACAAGAAGAAGGAATTCTCCAAAATAAAATATTTCAATTGTCATGAATTTGGGCACTAGGCTATAAAGTGTCCACACAAAAATTCTAGCATGAAGAACTCAGAAGGGGCAACAGGTGAAGCATTGGCTTCACAACTTGAGCTAGATTTCTCCCTGATCGCATGCATGGGTAGCACTGTGATGGGAAGTGTGTGGTACTTGGACTCAAGTGCCTCATTCCACATGACACAGTGTAGACAAATTTTCAATGACCTGGAGGAGAAAGATCTCCAGATGCATATTGAGCTTGGGGATGACGAAAGGTACAATGCTACCGAGATTGGTACAATAACCTTTAATAGGGATTCATGATCCCATCTTCACCTCAAATATGTCATGTTAGTTTCAGGCCTAAAGAAGAACATCATCTATGTAGCAGTTTTGGAAGACTCTGATTATGATGTAATCTTCAGTAAAGGGAAATCCTTTCTAAGGTATATAGCCACTAGGAAAGTGAAGCATATCGGGGTTTGTGTGAAGAACCTGTATAAACATGATGTGGAAGATTGTGTTGCATTAAGCAATAAGGCAGAGAAAGTGTAGGGTCATCATGTCGATGAACGCTGACACGGGAGATTGGGCCATTTGCATCATGGCACCTTAAATATTATGCATCAAATAACCATTGGCCTCCCTAAAGGATCACTTAAGCAACAAGTTGTATGCAAGGGTTGTACCTTGGGGAAGTATGTAAAATCCACATTCCATGATCAAGAGAGAAAAGAAAATGTAGTTTTGGAAAGAGTTCACTCTAATGTTTGTGGACCCTTGTCGACAACCTCCACTTCTAGACATAAGTACTTTGTTACTTTTATTGATGATTTCTCAAGGAAGTGTTGGATCTTCTTCATGCGGAAGAAGGATGAGACTTTCTCAAAGTTTGTATAATTCAAGGCACTAGTTGGGAAAGAGACCAGAAAGAAGGTGACGACTCTCAGGAGCAACAATGAAGGCAAGTATGTTTCGAATGACTTCAATAAATTTTGTACCAAAGAAGGAATTTGAAGAGAATTGACAGCTCCCCACAACCCGCAGCAGAATGGGGTCACTAAGAGAAAGAACCATAGCATTGTGGGAGCTGCGAGAGTTATGCTACATGACCAAGGCCTACCACTACATTTGTGGGCAAAGGAATGTAACACAATAGTCTACTTGTGGAACCAAATTCCTCATCATATTCTTATTATGATTACACCAGAGGAGGCTTTCTCAAGGAGAAAGTCGGATGTGTCTCATTTCAGAATTTTTGGAGCCTCTGTTTACTAACATGTCTCCAAATATTTGAGGAAAAAACTTGAGCCAACAACAGAGTTTGGATTTTTCATACAACGAAACTCCACACAATTACCGAGTGTACTTACCTTCCCTCAGAATGACAGTTGTGTGAAGGGATGTAATGTTTGATAAGGAGAAAGAGATGTGGTGCTCTCTTGAGAGGGAGCTTCAAATCCCACCAAAAGAGGATATTTTAGCTCCAAGGGAGGAGCCTCGGGAAGTTGTGGAGAAGCCACAAATGGAGGATCAGAGAGGAAGAAAAGTGGAGACATCCACTCAAGAAGAACCATCCAGAGAAGTTAGAAAAATAACTAGGGAAGTTGATAGATTGTTGCAAGATAAAATTGAGAATGTGGGAGCTCCTTCAAATTTTTGTAGGCAAAGGTGCACCTCAGAGGTACACTAGCTACACGGCTCTAATGATTGAGATTGTAGAGACTGAGCGATCCTCTTTGGAGGAAGCAATTGAGAAATCCGTTTGGGTTGATGCAATGGTGGAAGAATACAAATCCATCATGAAAAACAGTGTTTAGGAAGTGGTCCCAAGACTAGCAGATAAATCAGTTGTGCATTCAAGATGGACCTTCAAGGTTAAGCATGCAGCAAATAGAAGCATAGAGAATTATAAGGCCAGATTTGTGGCCAAAAGATTCTCTCAAGTTGAGGGAATTTATTATGAGGAAACCTTTACTCTCGTTGCAAGGTATTCATCCATTAGATAAATTCTTGCACTTACTGCGCAAATGGGGTGGAAGATCCACCAAATGGATGTAAAAACAACATTTCTCAATGGTGTTATTGAGAAGGAAATGTACATAGAGCAACCAGAATGCTTTGAGACATTTCATTGGGAGTCTCATGTGTGTAGAATCAAACAAGCATTGTACGGTCTCAAATAGTCACCCTGAGCTTGGTACACTCGGATCGACAGTTACCGCATTGGATTGGGCTTCACCAAAACTGAAGCGGATGCAAACCTCTATCATATTTTAGTAAAAGGTAAATTACCTATCAATTTTTTATATGTTGATGATTTAATATTGACAGGTGATCAGCATTTGATCAACTCTTGCAAGGAGGACCTTGCAAGGGAATTTGAGATGAAATACATGGGTTTCATGCACAACCTTCCTCGGGTTGGAAGTATGCCAAGGTGATGAGGAATTGTTTGTATATCAAGGAAAGTATGCCACTGAGATACTACAGAGATTTCACATGGAGAGATGTAAGTCCATGGAGACACCTATAGCGATCAACTGCAGGAATGAGAATACCACTTTAGGTGAAGAGGTTGATCCTACCATTTACCGGCAGCTAGTGGGTTCACCAATGTATCTTGTGAACACACGACCATATATGTTCACCAATGTACCTCAAAGGCACTACCCAGTATGTATTATCATGCAAACCGATAGAGGGAGTGAAGATGTGTGGCTTCACAGATGCAGATTGGAAAAGGAGTCCATCCGACTAAAAGAGTACATCAGGTGGAATTTTCAGTGTTGGGTCCGCAGCAATTTCCTAGTACAATAGTGTGAAACTTTGGTGACCTGGATCCTATTGCAACAACTGGAAATAATTATCCTAATTGTTAGATTAATTTTTAACAATTTACTTATTGTTTGCTACAGCAATACTGAATCAATCACACTGCAACCTACACAAATAAATTGTGGAAGAAATAAAACGTTGGAAGAAAATGCTAGCACACACACATAAATTTATACAGTTATTTTTGGACCAATGTCCCTGGAAAAACCCAACTTTGGAAAACCGGTGTAGCAGTGAGGGTTTTTTTTTATTATGCAACAATGAAATCTGAGTACATCTATGGATGCCCAACTAGAAATCCAAACAATGAGAAAATGTAAGAAAAATATTAAAGGGAATTACCCTTGTCCCGCAGGAAATCATTGGTTGGACTTTCTCTATCAAAAAATCAGCCTCTTGGTGCACTGTGTCAACCTGTGTACTACTCTGTGTAGCTAGTTGGATGGCTTGCCTGAAACTAGCCCCTGGTGAAGTCATTCTGCCTCTAGAAGTTGAGAAAATTGTCTCTTCGACTTTCTGGGACTCCTTCCCATCCTCTGGAACTGAGTATGAATTTTCTCCTCTCCGAATTGATCTACCTAACTGAAGCACTATGCAGTCCCTCTGTATTTGTTGGGTATGTGTTATATTCTTTCCACGACTAATCACGTGCAGGGGGGTAAGAGGGGGGGCAATAGCTCCCCCTTTGCGCTGGGTGCAACGGGGGGGTCACAGGGGGGGCGGTAGCCCCCCCTGTTGGGGTCTGGGGCAGCACCCCGACGAAAATTTTTGGTCCTTAATTTTCGATGGGCAATCCGCGCCCATGGTTTTGTGCATGGTTTTGCTCATGGTTTTTGGGTACTATGGTTTTCGGCCCCTGGTATTTTGTAGATCCATTCAAGGGAACTACGGTTATGATCTAATCCAGGGTTAATGGATTAGGGTTTATGTATGCTTTGGCATGTATATATATGTGTTGTAACACTAAAAGGAATATAATGAAATATCAAGCTAGTCATCCCGATTTGGGATCCAGAGGAAAATCTATGTGCTTATTTGTTTTATGTTTTGTGCTCTCGCTATTGTTTATTTTCTGTTATAAGATTCATGTGTAGATAATTTATGTTCAGGGTTAAAACCTACAGTGTTGCCTCTCTGGGATAAATCTAATCTCTTGTTGCTTCCTCCCCGAATATGGAAAATCTTTCCTCCGGCTCACTTTCTCTGCCAACAAACACCTGCTACTCTGGAATTCGATTTCCCAGTAAAATTGAACTGCTCAAGTGTATCTTCTCCAAGCCCCATCGACTTCTCCTATAATCCTCTGTTGAGACTTCAACGACAAAAATTAGATCTTAATCAATAGCTAGGATTAACTTGAAATCGATCCATGTGAGTCTCTAGAACATTCACACCTTGAATTAATTAATTATGATTAATTAATCATATTCCCTAAGTTTATACTTGGGAAATATTTAAAACTGACTAATAATCTAATTAATTCATCTCTAGGCATAATTTCTAGAAACGATTTCTGGGTTTTTGAGATTTCATGTATTATAGCCTCTCCACAAAATTTCAAGGCTAGAACACATCAGATGCTACAAAAACTAACACTCCATCTTAGCGAGGAATGTGTTATAGTATTCTTGCACCTCTCGTAGCAATACTCGGCTTCTGCACCATCTCTTGTCACGTTGTTGATGTATGGCTACTACTACCCACCAACCACTGTGAAACTCTTATATGAGTTTCATTTGTGTTGTTGTTGACCCTGTTGCACTGTTTCCAACACTGCATTTGCACTGCAACTATGTTTTATCTATTGTTGCTGCAACTGCAGCATCTATAATAGAAAAACATCCAAAATACTGAACCAATTGTGTTCATTATGATGCATCTGGCACCCGAGTTTTGACTGTTACTTTGTTGTTGGTCCATATTGTTATTAAATACTGTGGGCTCTCGTAGCAAGGTATTGATTCAAGAGGTGGACCTCCTCAAGAATCATGCCCATCTATAGTGCTCTGGCACTACAAAACCAAGTCACCCCACCTCACTCCTGAATGAAGGGATGTCTGCAAACATGGTGAAGCATGATCTACTCATATAGTTGTTGCTACTCCTTTGTTGATGCTTCTGAATTGTTGTTGTAACTACCACAACAATTATTATGATCTCCTCAGATCCTAAAGTACTAGCTTACATAGGGTTGCTCCCTCTGAAACTAGACTCCCTCTGAGTCTCGATCTCCCTATGGGAAATCTCTCTGCTCTCTCCTGGAAACTCACACTCTCCTCCTGTACACGAAACTGGACTGCGTAGCTCTACACTGCGAATATTCTGGATGGAACTACACCTGCACCCTAGAACTGGGCAATTCGCACTTCTTGCATCACTACAACTAGTTCTGCAATTGTCTCCTAGGTACTGATTGCAACTAGCTATGCAGTTGTCATCAGAATGAATGACTACACCTGCTGACACTATGATCCTCCTGCTACTAATTCCGTTGGGCTCACGTAGCAAGGATATTGATCCATGTGAGAAATATGCAGTGAATGGATCTAATCTGCTGCTCTTCCATGGATCCTACCCATATGTGGTCATCTCTGAAAAAATGTCGAAAATTTCCTCTTCCCTTCTACTCAGTTGTTGCTAAGCTATATGCACTCCCTTTTGGTGTGAGAACATCTACTCACAACGACTGTTGATCCGCAAGGGAAATCAAAATTCTTGAGACTAGAAATTCCCTGAGGAAAATTTTCCCTTAGTGTGTACTCTTCTTCCACCCGACACTAGTTATTCTCTAGTAAATTGCTACAAAACTACTGCGTCCAGCTAGAGATCTTCTTGCAAGAAAATACTCGTTTCTCCCTCTTCCTATGGAATTCCTCAATCTGGAGAAATCGATTTTTTTTATCGTTCTCTCAAAAAAACGGAATCAATTACACTGCTACCTACACAAATAAATTGTGAAAGAAATAGAACGTTGGAAGAAAATGCTAGCACACACATAAATTTTCACAGCTATTTTTGGACCAATGTCCCCGAAAAAACCCAACTTGGGAAAACCAGTGTAGCAGTGAGGTTTTATTTTATTATGTAGTAGTGAAATCTGAATACATGTATGGATGCCCAACTGGAAATCCAAACAGCAAGAAAATTTGAGTAAAATACTGAAGGGAATTACCCTTCTCCCACAGGAAATCATTGGTTATACTTTCCCTATACGAAACTTGGCCTCTTGGTGCACTGCGTCAGCCTCTGCGTTGCTTTGGGTAGCTAGCTGGATAGATTTCCTAAAACTGGCCCCTGATGAGGTCGTTCTGCATCTGGAAGCTAAGAAAATCATCTCTTGGGCCTTCTAGGATTCCTTCCCTACCTCTGGAACTGCGTACGAATTTTCTCCTCTCCAAATTGATCTGCCTGATTGAAGCACTGTGCAATCCCTTTGTGCTGCCTCTCTAGGATAATGCTACTCTCTTGTTGTTGCCTCCCCGAATCTTGAAAATCTTTCCTCCGGCTCACTATATCTACCCCTCTCTCACTGCTTCGATCTCATTGAATCTCTCTTCGACAACAAACAACTTCTACTCTGGAAATCAATTTCCCAGTAAAATCGAACTACTCAAGTGTATCTTCTCCAAGTCCCATCGACTTCTCTTATAATCATTTGTTGATACTTCAACGGTGAAGATTAGATCTTAATCAATGGTTAGGATTAACTTGAAATCAGTCCATGTGAGTCTCTAGAACATTCACACCTTGACTTAATTAATTCTGATTAATTAATCATATTCCCTAACTTATTTTAAAAATGACCAATAATGTAATCAATTTTGGACATTGGATAAACCAATGCTCCCCGTGTGTTTCACGACATGGACTAACCACCTCTTGTGAATCCTTATCTCTGGCGATGCGATCGTTGACTAACATCTGCAAAATCTACAAATTTTGGTCTAGTAGAAATCGTGATTCCCAACAAGTGGTATCAGAGCGTAGGTCACAAGTTCGATACACACCCAGCTCGTGTTGGGGGGAGATTGTTGGACATTGGATAAACCAACGCTCCCCGTGTGTTTCGTGACATGGACTAACCGCCTCTTGTGGATCCTTATCTCTAGCAATGCCATTGTTGACTAACACCTGCAAAACCTGCAGATTTCCGTCTAACGGAAATCATGATTCCCAACAATTAAGTCATCTCTAGGCGTAATTTCCATAAATTATTTATGGGTTTTGGAAATCTCATGTATTCTAGCCTCTCCACAAAATTTCAAGGCGAGAACACATCCAATTATATAAAAAGTAACAAGCAAGAAGTAGAGATTTGTGGTGCTCAACTCAGCGGAAGTTGAATACATGGCTACAAGTCAATCAGCATGTGAAGCGATCTAGATCAGAAAGATACTTGTGGGACTATTTGTTCAAGAGATGGATCCAATTGTGATTTATTATGATAATCAGAGTTGCATTAATCTCTTTGAGAATATGATATTTCATGATCGAACCAAGCATATAGATATCATATATCATCATTTACGGGATTGTGTGTAGAGGAGGATAATATTGCTATAATACATTCTGACAGAGGAATAAGATGTTGACATCTTGACAAAGGCTTTGTCAAGAGATAAGTTCGAATTCCATAGGTGCATTATAGGGGTAATTGATAATCCATTTCTTGCTAAGAGAGAGTGTTGAGAAGTGTAGCAAGAAAGGCTCAATTTGATTGTCTTGGTCAAATTGAAAAAATCGAAATTCCACACTAGGAGATGACTTGGAGGCAATTAATTGAGGTGAATTTTCTATTGTCACTCAGTTAGCTCAAAATTCGAGTTAGGGGGCTTGGAGTTCAGTTAACTATGTGTGATTTCTAATTTGTAGTAATCTAGTTCAGTTATTTCCAGTTGTATTCAGTTAAACTAGTTCTAACTATTGATAGAACTAGTGGGAGATCAATTGTACAGTGGGACAACATTCTAACTCATAGATCATCCAGTTAACTAATCAATCAACCAAACGTTTCTAGTGTGTGCAAGGAATCCGGGATCCTCGGTTGTGGTGGAGATTCCAAGGCAGCGTAACATCATATGTAGACTAGTCTTGAGTGTACACGTATTGCATGCAATCAAATGATCAATCCTTGGAAATTGTGCAATCAATTGGAGGAGGATGCCTAAAAAATAGGGTCCTAATCCCTTAGTATTTGCGCAAGTAAATAGGAGCTCAGGTGGAGGTAGAAATTAACTAAGTTTGGGTCAAAGCTTCTCATTGAGTAGAGAGAAATTTTATTCACTTGCAGGTTGAGCTCAGAGCGAGCAAGAAAGCAATTGTAATACATTCTCTATTCATTTAATTAATGAAAGAAAGCTTAAGGGGTTTTCACCAGTCGGTTTCCCCTAGATAAATATGTGTACTCGTGTATGTGATTGATGCATGTTTGTGAATGTTGTTCTAAATTGTGTATTAATTTCTACAATGTAGTGGAGCAGAATTGTGTCTCTTGATTTAGATTAAATTTCTGGAGCAGTTGCAATTCTATCACCATGTTTCTACATTGTGTTCTTATTCGATTCCTCATCCTTGACAGTCTATCATTCATATTTTACTCTAAGACCCCCTCTTAACATTATAATATCAGAACTAAACAACAAAAACATAAAATAGAACTACCCTTCATAAAATAGAACTCACCTTCATGGTTTTGGAATTTTATTTGGAATCATGTAAAGGCACTCCATCAAGTTATTCCACCACCCTCGTGAGGGTAGAATTCTAAAATTATTCAAATTTCACATACTCTCGAACCTCAAATTATTGAAATTCCCAAACTCCCAAGCTACTTGGACAAGAGTCCATGCCAATTTGGACAATCTCCAATTTTTCATTGTCTAAAAGATTCACCCACTCAAAACAAGAAATTATTCTGTGTTACATTGTCACAATTCTCAAATGTCAGAGTCAATGTTAAAATACTCAATTATTAGGGATTCCACTAGCAAATATATATCACATTTTCCTCTCTTTAACCTTCCCTCTCATCGGGTCATTAGCTCAAACTTTACAGTAACTCATTCCATGCCCTAGACTTTTGAAATGGTAACATTTAAGGTCTTCTTTACTAACTCCTTGAACTTTACAGTGATGCATTGCATTTTGTTAGTTGTCAAAATCCCCTTAACCATACCCCGTAAATTTGTATTCATTAATTTTGTTTGAACTTCCACCTTTCAATTGTGAAAAGTAAAGCCATTAAATTTTTCTGAAGGGATTTCCTTTCTTAAAAAAATCACTATAAAACCACTAGTTTGGAAATAAGGCCTTGCTTATTCTCCTTTTAGAAATCACATTCAAGACCAAAGAAGTACCTCTAATAATATTGAGTGGTTACTAAAACGAATGACTCAAATAATATAATTCTCTTTAGATAACTGAAACATAAATTATTAAATATGTTTGTTGAAACAATATAACTTCTCTATAAATACCTGAATATATATATATATATATACAATTTCTACTCTTCATGTCTTTTCACTTCAGATCTCTATCACCAGGAATAACAACTCCTAAACTCTGGCTTACTCGTATTTTTCCTTATGCAACAAGATCGACTAGGGGCACTTCTGCTTCTATTGTGTGGCATGGGCATCTATTTCTTGTCAAGACACTATTGTTAATTTATTTCAATGCAGGCTCAAGACGAATTGTAATTTCTCCTATTGATACGGTGACCTTCAAATTGATATGGTAGTAACTTTTTTCCTTCTAATACATCAATCTTCAAGTTGATATGGCATCTTGGTTGCTTCTGGTATAGGTACCTTCCTCTATCAACGACTATCTTTCTATTTAGGTTAAAAAGGTGATCTTACAAAATTAGTTCGACGAGCATAGTCACTGCAAATCAACGGGCATTCTTTGGTGTATAGACCTATGTCACACGATTCAAGTTCGAATTAGATGATTATAAGGCACATGCTCACAGGTTTCACTATTGCTTTCATACCATTTGTCTTGGAAATAAGTGTTCATAAGAAACAAGATGTATGAAATAACTACTTCATTAATGGTGCTTTTATTTGGTTCATAGGTAGTTCGAAAAATTAACCACCTTGTTTTGATTGTCAGTTGAACTTAATCCCTCGAAACACATATTTTATTTCAGTCACTTCTATCACATGACTTTATTGCATTACGCTTTGCTACATGAGTCTCCAGCCTTAACAGTAGCAAAAAGGCCTTGGCATATTTACATGATCCATAGCAAGGCCCTCCCAAGTTTGGGAAAAGTAGGCCTATTTGATACAATAAAAGTTTGGCATTCCTCATTTCAAAGTCTATTTAAAGAACTTATTTTTTAGACGTTCCAACGCAAAGGAAGTAAAATAGAAAATTACATAACTCCATGCTCCTTTTAGACACTTTGGTAGCTAGCTATGTGGTTCATCCCTCATCCCAACATTTCCTCGTGGGTCAGCTCATAAACATTTCAACTTGATTTGATATAGCAGTGTCAGAGATGAACCACCGAGATAGATCTCCTTCTCTATATTTGTTAGCCAAATAAAAGGATACCTTTTGTGGTGCTAGATAAGATACCATGTAATATCCCCAAATGGGGATTAATAGTAATAAAAGTGAAAATAGACAATTAACTACAGAAAAATAGAAACACCGTTAAAAACACACAGAAGGAATCCAAATCCATCATTGAGCCATTTTATTAAATTTGTCGAAAAGAGTACAAGATTGGTGCTCAAAAGGGTAGCACCTGGGCCTGCTCGAGGCAGGCTAAAGGACAACTCTAAACCGGAAAAAAATCTCTGTTGTAATGCGCACTGTGTGGCTCTCCCTCTGCGCTGTCAGTCCAGGAACTACTCAGAAAACTTTGGTCTGTTTTTTAGCCTATCTCCTGTGCTCAAAAAACTCTGGGCTTTTAACCCTGGGCTCTACTCACCAAACACACAAAAACCCACGAAGGGTTTCCAAAAATCTTGACCTCGAAAAATTTCCCCTTTAGTCTTGATATGCTGGTATGTTGGGCAACTCAACCTCCTGCTTGAATCTACTGGGAAATGCCTCTGAAATGTCACCAAAATCCCTGGTAGGAGGTGGCTAGCCTCCCCTCAAAATCCTACGGCAACTCTCAACCTCAACTCCCTTCTTCCGACACTCCTCCTCGGCTGGACTGCGTAATCACTACGCAACCTGGGTTGTCGCTACATTGTCCTAAAGGGACTGCATACCCCTGATTGTGTAGCTCTGAATATTCCTCACCAAATGATAGAATCTCCTCTCCTAAGCAGGCACTCGAAGTCCCCTGAGGCAGAGGTTGAGATATCCGCTTAAAGATCTCTTAACACTGCAGACTTGGCTCAACAGCTTAAGCGTGCTCAGTCAATGAAAACAGAAAAATACTAGGTGAATGAATGATCAACAATGAGTTTCCTTCTTACTTTTGTCTCCAACAGCCCAACATCCCTCCTGGGCCCCACCTAAGACTGCGTTTCCCCCTCACTGGAGACTTTTGTGCTGCCCCTCCTTGGCCAATCTCAGCGCTGCCACTCAGCCCAGTGCAGAGCCTTCTCATTGGCTCCCCTGGCCCCCACCTAGGCTGCAATTTTTCCCTTCTAACTATAAGAAAATAATTATGCTTTACTTTATTGTGATTTGTGGGTCCCGGCCCACATTATTCCTGCCTAGCATTAGGAAAATCCAAAATCTGTAAAAAATTAATATTCCCATTAGCGGACTGCTAATTGGGGATATTACATACCATCCCCTTGTGGAGAACAGTTAAACTGTGAAAATTCCTAGATCTAACAATCTCAAGAATCCCACTGCAACCAACTGAATTTACTTCTCCTATTTTGTAAATTACATTACAGAATTAATTCAGACTTCTTCATGAATTATTGAAGTAAATTACTAAAGCAGCCTACATTTAAAACTTTACTATTCTGAAACAAGGAAATTGAGCAAAGAACAAATCGCATATAGGACACCTTTATTTTGGACTAAGTCCTCGGAAAAACCGAATGCGGGAAAACTGGTGCAGCAGATCTGAGGGTTTGTATTATTAAGTAGTAGCAATTTCTAAATACATCAATGAATACCTCAAGGGTTATTCAGTTACAGAGAGAGAAATACTAGCAGAAAGAATTTGAGTTTTACTTCACTCAATCACTGTAAAATCTTGTTTATCCAGTCACTGGATGAGGTGCCCCTGGCAAGCTCTGCACTGCCACTACGCAGTTCCTCCGTCACCCTCTCTGGGCACTTCTTCACCCCAGGTATGGATCGATCTCACTCTCGGAATCTCATATCTCAACCCCCTGGTCTCATACCCCAGCTCCCGGCTTCTGGAACTGATATGTCAGTAAAATCTTGGAAACCCTGTCAGCCACTGTGCAGCCTATGTGTAGCCCTGTGTTGGCTCTGCATCATCCTGTATGGCTCTGCACTCGTTATGTTGGACGTCTCTCTACCTCTCTCTTCTGATGATTCTCCGACTGAGAAAATTTTATCTCCGGAAGCTACTTCTGCTCCTCACTACACTGAAATCACTTAGATCTGATCTTCGTCCGAGCACTTGCTCCGTCAAAATAATTTGATCACTTGATTCACTCGGTGTGTCTTTACAAATGACCCTCAAGCCTTCCTTTATAGTCTTATCATTGAGATATCAATGGTCGAGATTACATCTCTAATCAGCGGCTAAGATTATAATTTGACTTTATCTGTGCTTTCTAGATCATTCTCACACTGTTTTTTAATACCTTTTAATTATTTAATTTCCCTAAGTTTAGACTTAGGGTCCCCCTTAAAATAATTAACTTTTACAATAAAACATAATCCAAGTCAAATTTTCACAAACAATTTCTGGGTTATTTGGAATACAAGTGCCTAAGGTTCTCCACAAACTTTGAGACTTAGAGCACTGTCGATGCTACCAAAAATCAACACAACCTCTTAGCAAGGAAAGTGCTCTAACAATATTCTTGATGCATATTACTCTGACCCTGAAGCCTTCCCCTGCGCTGCTAATGTCTGACAAGTTGTCCACCAACCACTGCGATAATGTTGCAACTTTATTGTTGCCCATGACATTGTCACTATTTCATCCGTACTACAGCTACCTCTCAATTGTTACATCTGTTATGCGGCTAGCACTGCCACTACTACATCCGTACTACAGCTCCCTCTCAAGTGCTACATCTGCTATGCTGCTAGCACTGCCATTGCTAACATTGCATCTGTACTGCAAATCAGTTGATGAGAGAAGCAACTGAAATCACCCAAAAACTGAACAAGTGTTCAGTGTATGCACCTCGGTGATGAAGACTCTGACTGTTGATAGCTACTATGTTGTCCCTCTGATCCACTGTGATTTTGTTGTGTTGCATTTCTCTGAACTGCGATGTTGTTGCTCTGCTCTACATTATTGCTGCTCTGCTATGCGCTGCTTTAGAAGTAGACACTGCTACCTACTGTAATTATCGCTCCATCACTCCTCGGCTCCCACTGAAAACTCCTCCATCTTGATTCTATTGATCAAGGGCACCCATAGCAAGGTTGTGATCCAAGAGGTGGATCATGCCCAACTTAAGTTCAAGATGAACTACAGTTCTATGTTGCCCAATTACTCTCCTAGAGAAGCGTGGGTACTCATGGCAAACTCATACTGCTCGATCTTTGCGGCTACAACTTTAGGATCATCTTTTTCATCCTTGTCCTTTTTCTTCAAAGAACACTGTGATGCAAAGTGGCCCATCTTGCCACATTTGAAACACTTTCCCTTCGAGACATCTCTCTTTTTTCTTCGTTTCCCTTGTTGTCCCTTCAATGTGAGGGTTGTATTTTCCTCCTCCTCTAGATTCTTCAATCTACTCCCACTATTGTCGTCAATCTTTCACTTGACTAGATTTGTCCTCAGCTCCTCCTCTTGAAGTGTTGCCCACATCTACTCCCAATTAGGAAACGTAGCCCTACCCAAAATACTTTGAACAAATACTTCCCACTCCTTCGTGACTGCATTAAGGGATAGCCTCACCATAGTTGCAGCAGTTGGGGTGCATCCCACGGCTACCAACTGGTCTCGAATCTCCTGAATCATCATAAGGAATGGAGCAATGTGCTCCCCCTTCTGCATCTGGATCATCCGGAGCTTCCGCTCCAAGTACATATTTCGTTGCTCGGAATTTCCTTCGTATATCAGGGACATGGCCTCCCATATCTCCCTGGCGGTGTTCTTACCAGATATATGAGAGACTATGTAATCCTTGACACCATCAAGGATTAGTCTCTTGGCCTTTACCATATTGAACTTGTACTTCTTGTTTTGATCCAGATCTATAGATACAGAAACCACATTGTCCAAGAATGCTTTGAGATCATATTCATCTAGAAGGAATTTGATTATTTCCTTCCAGATTACGTAATTAGAGGATCCATCCAATCTGGGTCTTGATCTCTCAATCCGTTAGATGTCATTTCAGCCGAAAATTGTCAAACTGCAACTCTTATTCCCCCACTGCATAACACTAGGCAGGCTTACGCAATCCTTGTGGAGCTCATAGATCTGCTACCTGGATCTACTGCTCATATCTTGGAAAAATGTTGAATTCCTCAGCAAGGAACTCACTGAGTAAAAATTCTCCACTATGTTCTCTTCTTCTTTTGACGCTTTTCTGCCCAGCAACTTCCTGTAGAAAAATTGCATCCCTTTGACTCTGCGAGAAGGCTTTGTGTTGCTCCCTCTGCCTCGGAAAGATCTCGATTTGGAAGTCTTACCTCTCTTTCAACTCACTCAGAGAGAGACAACCTCGAATATTTATCCCTCCTCACTAGAAATGTGCAATCCCTCTAGGGATTCAATCTGCTGCAGCTGCGGCAATTCGGCCTTCACTTGAATGCTCAAATATAATCTCCCTATTTCACATCAAATGCTCTGATACAATGTGAAAATTCCTAGATCTAACAATCTCAAGAATCCTACTGCAACCAACTAATTTACTTCTCTTATTTTGTAAACTACATTATAGAATTAATTCAGATTTTTTCATGAATTATTGTAGTAAATTACTGAAGCATCCTACACTTAATACTTTATGATTCTGAAACAAGGAAATGAACAAAGAACAAATCACACATAGGACACCTTTATTTTGGACCAAGTCCCTGTAAAAACCCAATGCGGGAAAACCGATGTAGCAGATATGAGGGTTTGTATTCTTAAGCAGTAGCAATTTCTGAATACATCGTTGAATACCTCAAGGTTTATTCAGTTACAGAGAGAGAAATAATGTGATTTTTACCTCACTCAATCACTAGAAAATCTGGCTGATCCGGTCACTGGATGAGGTGCCCCTGGCAAGCTATGCACTGCCACTACATAGTCCCTACGTAGTCCCTGCAGCGCCCTCTCTGAGCACTACATCACCCTAGCTATGGATCGATCTAACTCCTGTAATCTCAGATCTCAGCCTCTCGGTCTCACACCCCAGCTCCAGGCTTTTGGAACTGATCCAATAGTAAAACCTCGGAAACCCTCTCAGCCACTGCGCAGCCTCTGTGTAGCCATGTGCGGCTCTGCGTTGGCTCTGCAATGGCTATGTTTGACATCTCTCTGCCTCTCTCTGCTCATGATTCTTCAGCTGAGAAAATTCTCTCTCCAGAAGCTACTTCTGCCCCTCACTGTGCTGGAATCACTTAGATCTGATCTTTGTCCGAGCACTTGCTCCGTCAGAAGAATTCGATCACTTGATTCACTCGGTGTGTCTTTCCAAATGACCCACAAGCCTTCATTTATAGACTTCTCGTTGAGATATCAATGGCCTATATTAGATCTCTAATCAACAGCTAAGATTATAACTTGACTTGATTTGCGCTTTCTAGACCATTCTCACTATGTTTTATTAATACCTTTTAACTATTTAATTTCCCTAAGTTCAGACTTAGGGTCCCCATTAAAGTAATTAATTTTTACAATAAAACATAATCCGAGTGGAATTTTCACAAACAGTTTCTGGGTTCTTTGGAATACCAGTGCCTAAGCCTCTCCACAAACTTTGATACTTAGAGCACTTTCGATACTATCAAAAATCAACGTAAACCTCTTCCTGAGTCTCCTTACTCCATCCCTTCTGTGACAATTTCATCTTGTACCACTTTAATGCACTGTCTAGCTTTGTCGAGCCACTAGCCTCTGTTTGATTGGGGGGCACTGTGAGCCCCGCCTGGTCAGTGCTTAATCAGATGTTGAAGGAGCACTATACTCGAACACAACACTAGACTCACAATTCAACATGACTGCCATACAGTTTGGAAAACGGGCCAAAACACCCTGAATCAGGGGTGGGGGATCTCACATAATCATTCGAGTCCTAGTAAAACAATGTTCTGAATATGGATCCTAGCAAGGATTCAAGAATTCGACAAAAAACAACAACAAATACTTGGGATATTCCAAAATCAATCTCTGAAAAAACTATGATTTTGTTTAACATGTCCTGAGATATATTAAACCTTGGTAGTTAAGTTGTTTGAAAATATTTGGGAAGACAGTCTTTGCCATGGATTAATTGATTGAAAATTATGTTTCAAAATTTTAGATGACTTATTTTTCATCGTATGGAGCCAAAACAAATTAGGATATTTATTAATAAATGCCCACAGATAAATAAATTTAAAAAATATATATATATATATATACAATTTCACAGTAATAAAACAGCAAATGAGCAGGGGTGGCAAGCATGTGGGGTCTTCATTGATCCTGAGGAAAAACTGAACTATCCTATGCATGGGGACTTGGGATGTCATCTAATAACCAAGTTGAAGCATATACATTACCACAAGGATTAATAATGGCATTATATCGTCATATCCATAACCTCATAGTGATAGAAGATTCAAACATCATTATCTAGTCAAAGTACAAAAAATTCCTTCCGGATGATTACAAGCTTGCATCAATTTTGAGAAAAAAAATTACAAAACTTAAAGAGAGAACAACTATGTCACTGACTATAACTAACGAAGCTACTAGACTTCAAATGGAGGTTTTAAGGTCTAATGTATCATTACCCTATCAAATTATACCAAGTGATTCCAATGCACTCAATGGCAAGTACCACAAATTTGATAAGTCGCATGTCAATCATGTGCCAGCACCACTACCAATGCATCGCAATAAACACGTTGAACCCTGAGCCCCTCTCATACATGCTTAGCCTTGTGAAGAATTGGAAATTTGAAGGTGCATTGGTCTTATATCCCAGGCAAGGTGGGATTATGGAAATTCGTTGTGTGGGGAGCAAGAAGCCTGTGGGACACCTCCCTCCATCAATTTTCATCAGGATCACATAACAATGTTCTCTGGGTCAGTCTTCTCTACTAGATTGGTGAATTCAAAGTCTATTTTCCTCCTACTTTCTCTGTTTGTAGTCTTTACTTTTGGGAATCTGCATACTTTGTGCTTGGTGTTTTGATTTCTCTAATCGGATGATTTTAAGGAAGGTAGTTTTGGGTGGACTGTCTCTTCCGGAATGTTATCACTCCGTATGAAAATCCTAAGACCATTTATCATAATTTAGAACATTGGTCTAGGTATCGTGATCTTTGGACCAGTATCCCTACAGTATTTGGTAGTTTGATTGACATATGCAATATCCCTTTTACTATTTTTAGCAAAATTTAATTTTCTTTGCAAAAAATATTTAACGAATTCCATCTAAACACCATACAAATACGAAAATTTTAACACAATATATGTTGCCAGCAAATAAATCGAATTTTCAATTAAACACAACAAACAAATGAAGATGTCTCTGCAACAAACTCAGCTCTATTATATTAACTGGAATAAGATTTTACATGTCAATACAAACTGCAAGATAGTTGAGACATAATAAATGTGGCCTCCAAAGTATTTGCTACAATATTGAACATGGCCTCTAAAACTGCAACTGGAAATGATGCCTAAATTGGAGATCTGGATGATCCCCACTCCAATCTACCGATTTTCTCACTTATAACGCTGAAGCTTCGTGAGAATTCTAAATGGAATCTACTCAACAGTGGGTTGGGGCTTCGTCTAAGTCACCAAAACACCCAAGGATTCTCATCATGGGAATGAATGAAGCTAAGAACCAAGTTCTCCAAACCTCACCAACAGAAAATATAACCAATCCAAGATGTCCCCAAATGACCTGCTTCTCCTCCTTTTAAAGGCTTGATGGATCTTTCTCCGGCCTTCTAGAAGGAGTACTTTAATTTTTTATTTTATCCTCACTATAAAGGTTTCTCTCATTTTCTTAATTTAAGTGACATATTATTTTATTTTATTCAAGTCACTTTTCCCCCTTTTTTCCTTTTCTCCAATTAAGCACTTTTCACTTTTAATCCTAGGAAGTAATTAATAGGCCACCTAAGTCACCTGACATGGGACATGGAGACCCCCAAGAACAAGACACGCAGGAGACGTTGTTTACATATATATATTATGATATTACACAAATTTTCATAACGATACAAGATATTCAATCATAGATTCATACATGCACATTGTGAGTTCGTAACATTATGCTTACAATCATGATTCATCAATGATACAAGTTTACAGCTAGAAATTAACCATAAAACACAAGAAATTAACCATAAACTATAGGTTTCTCATTAAGTCATCAAAATCAAAATGTATTACATTTGTGTTGAATCCTGAGGACTCGCGACTAGAAATGCCAATGGAAAATAGAGAATACAAAACAAGGTAGACACTAGAACCCGAAACCGTAGAATAGTATGGAAGATTCTTATAGGTTGTTGCCAGCAGGCTATAGGCTATGCTTATAGCTCATCCACATCAAAATCAGCATCAATACCACCACTACTCTCTTTTCCATCTTCCTCCTTGGTATCCAATGTAATTGCTGCATATGTTGGTGTGGAGGATGACCCCTCAAGAGTATCACCATCATCAAAAGTGATAGGCTCTAGCACTAGGTCGCTAAGATCCAAGTTGGCCAATCCCAACTTAGTACCATAAGAAAAAACATCCCACATCTTTGTCTTTCCCTTCAACCACTCCTCCCTCTTCTTCTAAATAAGACAAAGGTTGGTGTGCACATACACCATTGTCTTTTCCTTGGACTACTCAAGCCTGCTTTTCTTCAAACTATATAGATTCCCATATGTGCTCGAATTTCTCTCACAACAAGAGGATGAAGTAACCTGAGAGAGGAGCCTCATCGCTAACTGATGTAGAGGAGGGAATGTTTCCCCATGTGTTTCCTGCCAAGAATAGGGCTTCTTAGCCCCTATCTCTAATAACATCATAGCCTGCAAATCGCCCAATGCCAATGGAAAACGCTACAAAGGTATCCTCCACCTCATCAAGGGATGCTCTATCATGAAATATTTGTCTCAATACATCCTTCCTCCCCTGTAAAATCTCACCATCCATGTGAGGAGGGAATTTGTGTGAATTTCCACCACTCAATCACTCGTGGTTGTAGTATTTTGGATTCAATGAGTGAGCCAAGCAATGAAAAGGTGTGCAATTATTGTCCCATCTATTAACAAGAATATCATGTATGGTGGTGAAGAAAACCTTCGTTGATGTCTGATACTCAGGGAAATCACTCTGAAAAATAATGGTCCTCGCAGACTCATTATGGAATCCCACCCCTCATAAACCTCTCCTAGGATGGGTTGGTCTTTATCCACAAATAGCAACAAAGAAATGATATGGTCCATGATCTTAATAGTAAGATCTACCCTCTCCCACCAGGAATCATCAAATATTGTGTCCTTGACTCTTTTTTAGGTTGCTTAATCTTTCTTTCTCCAAAACGACCAAAACTCTGAAATAACCATGGTTCCAAGAGCGGTCTTGACCTCCCTCAACCTCTTCAACATGATGAATGTAGAGGAAAATCGTGTATCTACAATCTTCAACAATGAGATGTGTGTACTATTTTTAGAATGTGAGGGCATTGGTATAATTTTGTTCAAAGTTGCGGATATGACATGTATCCTCAATAATAGTTACAACCCAAGGCACATCAGAAACAATGATTTAAGTGCTAAATTCAAGGAATGGGCAATGCAAGGTGTCCAATATAATTGTTGATATTTAGCTTCCACAATCATGCCAATGACCTTGCAAATAGGTGCATTGTCTATAATAATTTGCACACAAGAATAAACACCTACATCTTCAATAACTTTAATGAGCAAATCACCAATATATTGTGCATCCTTGTATTTTCCAAGATCATCCACTTCTTTCAAGAAAACTAGTCCATTCAAGGAAGACATTATAAAGTTGATGAGTGGATGGCATGTTGCATATGTCCATCCATTAGAAACAATACTAACCCCAGATGTTGGCCATATTGATTTAATAGGCTCAAGAATTTTATCCACGTCCTTCTTTTCCTTACTCAACAATGTAGTTCTAAGCCTCTCTGAACCATGGCGCACATGCCCTAATGGAGCCCCTTGAGCTAGAGCTTGGCGCATCTCAAAAAATAAAGGTGACCATGCAACATTAAATGATATAAAGTTGAGATAGAAAAAGAAGACAATAGTGATATCAATCTCTTCTCACCTCTCTTGCTGAAATATCTTGTCCATTGGACCAAGTGCCCTCCTTTTTGCTCCTTGCACTGCACCCCCACCAGAACTCCCAAATGGATAACTAGCATTTATTTTCCTCTAGAATGGAAGAGGATCCTCATCCTTGTTTTTCTTAGATGATGCAACCAACATTGCCACACCAACAGTGCCCTATCTTTATAATTATTTCCTCTTAGATGCAGTCACTCCTAGATATGCTCCAATTACACAAGATAGTTCAACAAATGTGTTTTCACACGAAAATGCGTGCCCTTGAATTGAGTGTTGCAAAAGTTGCATTTCTAAAAGATGTAGCAAAACTAAAAGAAAAATGGAAGGGAAATCCACATGCATGTAATTTAAATCACCTCCAAAATACGCCTATCTCCTTTGTTAGTCGCTCCCACAACTTTGAAACCATGATTGCATATGAGAAAAAACAACCCAATTCCAGCTGTTATCAAGCTTGCGGGTCACTTTTTGGCGAACACGTGTTCGAAAATTGCGATTCTTTGTGGGCATGAATCAGACTCATTTAGGGCACAAATCTCGATTTTGTCACATGCTCTAGGTTCGAATCGGACACGTGTCCCTTGAGAATCGTTTTTGACACAATGGATTTGTGACACATTGGGGGGGAGTGAATCTAATGACTTAGTCAGCCACCATACTTCCTCGAGCCACTGGAAATCACTTTTCGCCATCTCACCCTATAGATCTCTTCATTCTGATTCCAATGAGCTATTACACTAAGGTGTTTCTCCAAATATTCCCCTTCAAACATCACCTCTGGCATTTTTAATTAAATTATGCTGATAATAACCTTGTTTTGCAGGATTCATCAAAATACAACAGAAACAAGAACGAACTATGTGAAACTGCCCCCGATGATGAAATATAGCAAGCGAACTCCATCGAACCCCATAAAGCTCATCCAAAACACTGCTGGCCCTCCAACGTCGTAATCTCGCTCATGTAACCTAGTTGCCACCAGCCCTGGAAGTCCATCCTGTGAAAATGTCTGAATTTAAATTACAGAAACCCTACTGTTAAATTCTTGATTTACTTCTCGTACTTACATAAGTTACTAATCTAAAATCTTCATCATTAACATCAAAGTAAATACATTAACAGCCTACACATGCAGATCTAAATTGAATAACATGCTCAAACACAAAGTGACACACAAGGATTTTCTGGACAACTGTCCCCGAAAAAACCCAATGCGGGAAAACTAGTGCTGCTAGCTTCTGGGCACCAAAATGGTTAACCCGACAGAGAAAAATAAACGACAGCAATACCTCTGTCCCGGAGATAGTAAATCTGATTGATTCACACCCTCAAACGGGATTTACAGAACGCATCCCCTTTCTAGCCTCTGGAAACCCCAACGCTTCTCTGAAGCCCTCTGCGTCAACCTATGTGCAACTTAGGAAAGGCCTATGTCACCCCAAACTAGGTTACACTGCCCCTGCGCTACCCTAGTTGGGCCTAAGTCAGCCCTCCTGGACTCCTACTGCCTCTGTGCTGCCCTTGCTGGGCTCTTGGTTGCTCTGCATAGCTGTTGCGTAGTTGTTGCCTCTACGTTGCTCTGGATTACTCCTTCTCTGCCTTGTTGTACTCTTGGCCTAGGACTACCCCTCGCCAATACTTCCCCTCGCTGCGCTGAAACACTTTTGAAATCCTTAGCAAATGACGCCCTAGAATCTCAGGTTAGCTTTAGTACTCTACGAATGTGTGTATTCTCGAACTGACCCCAAGCCCTCTTCTTATACTTTTCTCATTCAAACATCAACGACCGTGATCTAATCTTGAATCGATGGCTAAGATTAGAATATGCTTGATCCACGTCACTTAAGTCATTCTCATCACATGTTTAATTTAATTACCTTTTAATATTTTAATTTTCCTGAGTTAGACTTAGGGTCCTTAATTGAAAAGATTAATTAATTAAATATCTCTTAAACTAGATGGAATTTCTTCAAACACTTTCTGGGTCTTGGAGATCTTATGTACTCTAGTCCGTCCAAAAAGTTTCGGAGCTAGAGCACATCCAATGCTACCCCAACACCCTAAAATCTCAACACTCCCTCTTAGCGAGGAATGTGCTCTAGCAATAGACTTCACCCCGAAGCACTGCTTTGGTCTATGGTGTTGGTCTTTGCGTTGATGCTTGGCCTGTTTCGCTTCATCACTGCGATGTTGCTGCTTTTCTATACTACTTCCCATGACACTGCTCCCTCTCAAATTGTTGCTCCCTCTCAAATTGCTACATCATGTTGCCCATAGCACTGCCATTGCTAACTGTTGCAATGAAACTCAGTTGTTGAGAGTAAGCAACTGAGGACCCCTGCCCAAATGACAGACAATTCAGTCGGGTTGCATCTCATCACTGAAGCTCTACAAACTACTGCTTTATGTTGTCCTCTTGAAGCCTCTACGTTGTTGCAGATCTGCACTGCATGAGAAAACCTCCTCTATGTTGTTGCCTCTACGCTACTATTGCATATGCACTGCGCTTCTCCCTCTCCATCTCTTCAGCCTCTGCCTTAGGTTAATCTTTGATCTTTGCACCCACTACTCCAGTCATTCCTTGCTACTGTCTTAAGGCTCCCGTAACATGGATGTGATCCAAGATTTGGGCTACTCAAGGATCCCGCCACGACTTTGTAGTTTCTCTACAGATCAAGATCGCCCCACTTTCATGGTTCATGAGCGCTCATGGTTACGTCATCATCTGAGCATCATCTGCTATAGCAACCTTGGAACTAGAAGCTTCCTTGTCCTTCTTATTATGAGGACAATTGCTAGCGAAATGTCCTAGTTCGTCGCACTTGAAACATTTTATCTTTGACAGATCGCGCTTCTTTTTCCCTTGCTGCCTCTTTGATTCCAAGGCTGCATCTTCCTCTTCCTCCTTCCTTGCCTTCTCTGAACCGGTGTGGTACTTCCCCTTGGTGATCTGACGGATCTCCTCTTGTCGGAGGATAGCCAATGTATTGTCCCAGATAGGAAGATCCACTCTGCCCAAGAGACTTTGGACAAAAATTTCCCAGTCCTCTATGACAGCATTTAGAGCGGTCATCACCATGAAATAATCATCCACCTTCACCCCCATGCCAATGAACTAATATTGGATCCACTACACTCTAGATAGGAAAGGATCAATTTCCTTTTCCTTGGACATCATGAATAACCTCAGTTGGTTCTCCAGTAGCATATTTCGCTATACGAACCTTCCTTGATACAATGTTGTTAAAGCTTCCCACATCTCATGTGTCGTCGCCTTCTCGGCTATGTGTGGTACCACATGATCTTTGACCCCGTCCATAATGAAGTGCTTGGCATGTATCGTTGCTTCATTGTGATTCTCCAAGAGTTTCGCATTAATCGGCGTAGCCAAGACTTTCTCTGCATGCTCCCTTATGCCATATGCCTCCAAGACTACCAGGATTTTGGTTCACGGCACTCTGCACAGCAAATTCTGGACTGCATCACCCTGGCTCGCCCTTATGTGAGCAGATTAGCTCAGTGCAGGCTTCTCCTGCATCCCTCTATAAGACTCTACGATGTCTCTGTGTCACCCAATTGGGACTGCGTCAGCCCTTGCATGGCTCTTGTTGCCTTTGCGTCCTTCTACCGCTGCGCTTCTCTCTCTGGTTTATCTACTACTGTTGTTGCTTTCTCTACTGCCTTCTGCAACATAGATTTCTTTAGTCATCTTGTTGGAGATCCAGCTTGATCTGCACTCGCTTTGTTACCATGTGAAAATTTATGAATCTAAATTACATAAACCCTACTGTTAAATTCTTGATTTACTTCTCCTACTCACATAAGTTATTAATCTAAAATCTTCATCATTAACATCGAAAGTAAATACATTAATATCCTACACAGGTAGATCTAAACTAAATAACATGCTCAAAGACAAAGTGAAACGCAAGGATTTTATGGACAACTGTCCCCGGAAAAACCCAATGCGGGAAAACCAGTGCTACTAGCTTCTGGAGGGTTTTTATTATTAAGCAGATTCTAAGTACAACAAATCTGGGCACCAAACTGGTTAACCCAACAGAGAAAAATAAACGGCAACAATACCTCTATCCATAAGATAGAAAATCTGACTAATTCACACCCTCAAACAGGATTTACAGAACTCATCCCCTTTCCGGCCTCTGGAAACCCCAGCGCTGCTCTGAAGCCCTCTGCGTCAGCTTACCTAGCCTGTGTCAGCATCTGCGCAACTCAAGAAGGGCCTACGTCACCCCAGACTTGGTTACGCTGCCATTGCACTACCCTAGTTGGGCCTGCGTCAGCCCTCCTGGCCTCCTATTGCCTCTACGTTGCTCCTGTTGGGCTCTTGGCTACTCTGCGTAGCTATCACGTAGTTGCTGCCTCTGCGCTGCTCTGGATTGCTCATTCTCTGCCTTGTTGTACTCTTGGCCTGGAACTACACAATCCCTCTCGCCAATACTGCCCCTCGTTGCAGCTAAAACACTTCTAAAATTCTTAGCAAACCACGCCCTAGAATCTCAGCTTAGCTTCAGTGCTCAGTGAGTGTGTGTGTTCTCCAACTGACCCCAAGCCCTCTTCTTATACTTTTCTCGTTGAAACATCAAAGGTCGTGATCTAATCTTGAATCGATGGCTAAGATTAGAAGATGCTTGATCCGCGTTACTTAAGTCATTCTCATCACATGTTTAATTTAATTACCTTTAATCTTTTAATTTTCCTAAGTTGGACTTAGGGTCCTTAATTAAAAATATTAATTAATTAAATATCTCTTAAACTAGATTGAATTTCTTCAAACGCTTTCTCGGTCTTGGAGATCTTATGTACTCTAGTCCCTCCACAAATTTTGGGAGCTAGAGCACATACGATGCTACCCCAACACCCCAAAATCTCAACATTCCCTCTTAGCGAGGAATGTGCTCTAGCAATACACTTCACCCTAAAGTACTGATCTGATCTCTGGCACTGGTCTTTGCATTGATGCTTGGCTTGCTGCCATTCATCATTGTCTTGTTGTTGCTCTTCTATACTGCTGCCCATGACATTGCCATTGCCACTGCCACATCTGTACTGCATCTCCCTCTCCAATTGTTGCATCATGCTGCCCATAGCACTGCCACTGCTAACTCATGCACTTCAACTTAGTTGTTGAGAGTAAGCAACTGAAGGACCCCTACCCAAATGACAGACAAGTCAGTCAGGCTACATCTCATCACTGAAGCTCTATAGATTGATTCTCTGTGTTGTCCTCCTGAAGCCTATGTGTTGTTGCAGCTCTGCACTGCGTGAGCAGACCTCCTATGTGTTGCCTCTGCGTTGTTGCCTCTACACTAGTGTTGCATCTGCACTACGCTGCTCCCTCTCCAGCTCTTCAGCCTTTGCCTTTGCTTCATCTGTGATCTTTGCACCCACTGCTTCAATCATTCCTTGCTATTGTCTTAAGGCTCCCGTAGCACGGATGTGACCCAAGAGTTAGGCTACTCAAGTATCTCGCCACCACTATGTAGTTTCTCTACAAATCAAAATCGCCCCACTTTCATGGTTCATGAGCACTCATGGCTACGTCATCATCGAAGACATCGTCTGCTACAAAAGCCTTGGAACTAGAAGCTTCGGTGTCCTCCTCCTTCTGAGGAAAATTACTGGCAAAATGGCCTAGTTCTTCACACTGGAAACATTTTATCTTTGACAGATCACGCTTCTTTTTCCCTTGCTGCCTCTTTGATGACAAGGCCGCATCTTCCTCTTCCTCCTTCCTCGCCTTGCCCAAACCGATGTTGTACTGCCTCTTGGTGATCTGACGGATCTCCTCTTGTCGGAGGATAGCCCACATATTGTCGCAGTTATGAAGATCCACTCTGCCCAAGAGACTTTGGACAAACGTTTCCCAGTCCTCTGTGACAGCATTTAGAGTGGTCCTCATCATGACATCTTCCTCCACCTTCACCCCCATGCCAGTCAGCTTATCCCGGATCGACTGCAGTCTGGATAGGAAAGGATTGATTTCCTCTCCCTTGAACATCATGAATAACCTCAGTTGGTTCTCCGGTAGCATCTTTCTCTAGACGTACCTTCCTTGATATAATGTGGCTTAAGCTTCCCACATCTCATGAGTCATCGCCTTCTCGGCTATGTGTGGTACCACATGATCTTTGACCCCGTCCATAATTAAGCACTTGACATGTGTCGCTACTTCATTGTGCTTCTCCAGGAGTTTCGCATCGGTCGCCGTAGCTAAGAATTTCTCTACATGCTCCCTTATGCCATATGTCTCCAGGACTACCAAGATTCTGGCCTTCCATATAGCAAGGTTGGACAAGTTGTCCAACCTATCCTGATCACACAGTCATGTGGCACCATCTGCTTAGAAATTTGTCAGAACTAATCCTCCTCTCTATTCTAGAGACTCAGATTTGTGGTCCTTGGCGAGAAAGGCACCCTCTGCTCCCTTTGACAACTTACTTCCTCCCTTAGAATTCTGCCAAACGCAACGAATCAGCTCTCTTCGATCCTATGATCGATCTTCAAATTATGAAAAATTCTGAATATACGTAAACAAAAACCCTATTGTTAAACTCTTGATTTACTTCTCCTACTTACATAAGTTATTAATCTAAAATCTTCATCATTAACATCAAAGTAAATACATTAATAGCCTACACATACAGATCTAAACTAAATAAGATGCACAATGACAAAGTGACACACAAGGATTTTCTGGACAACTGTCCCCAGAAAAATCTAATGCGGGAAAACTAGTCTTCTGGCTGCTGGAGGGTTTTTATTATTAAGCAGAATATAAGTACAACAGATTTGGGCACCAAACTGGTTAACCCGATAGAGAAATAAATATGTAGCTGTACCTCTATTCTGGAGACATAAATATAGAAAGATTCAAACCCTCAAACGGGATTTACAAAACTCAGCCCTTGTCAACCTCTAGAAACCCCAACGCTACTCTAAAGCCCTTAGTGTCAACCTCTGCGTTGCTCAGGAACGGCTTGTTTCACCCCAAACTAGGTTATGTTTCACCTACACTGGCTTGGTCTGGGCCTGCGTCAGTCCTCCTGGGACTGCGTCAGCCCTCCTGGCTCTGCGTCAGCTCTCCTAGCCTCCTACTGCCTTTGTGTTGCCCCTGCTGGGCTCTTGGCTGCTCTGCGTAGCTGTTGCTTCCTCTACGTTTCTCTGGTCTGCTACTTCTCTGCCCTCGTTGCACTCTTGGCCTGGGACTACACCATCCCCCTCGCCAATACTGCCCCTCTCCGTAGCTGCTGCATTGCGTAAGAAGACTTGATCTGCGTTGCTCCCCTCTACACTGTTGTTGTGCTGTGTTGTCCTCCTAAAGCCTCTACGCTACTATAACCACTGCAATGTGTCCCCTACATTGTTGTTGTATATACATTGCACTGCTCCCTCATCAGCGTGTCAGCGCTACCTATGCTCCATCATTGATGCTCTGCACCCACTGCTCCACTTGTCCTGCTACTATCTTAAGGCTCCCATAGCTCGTATGTGATCCAAGAATTGGGCTACACAAGAATCCTGCCACCACTCTGTAGCTTCTCTACAGATCGAGATCGCCCCACTTTCGTGGTTCATGAGCGCTCATGGCTATGTCATCATCGGAGCCATCGTCTGCTACAGTAGCCTTGGAACAAGAAGCTTCCTTGTCCTTCTTCTTCTTACGACAATTTCTGGAAAATTGTCCTAGTTCGTCACAATGGAAACATTTTATCTTTGACATATCACACTTCTTTCCCCTTGCTGCCTCTTTGATGCCAAGGTTGCATCTTCCTCCTCTTCCATCTTCACCCTGCTCAAACCGGTGTTGTATTGTCTTTTGGTGATCCAACGGATTTCCTCTTGTCGGAGGATAGCCCACATATTGTCCCAGTTGGGAGGGTCTGCTTTGCCCAAGATACTTTGGACAAAAGTTTCACAGTCCTATGTGACAACATTGAGAGCAGTTCTCACCATGACATCGTCCTCCACCTTCACCCCCATTCCAGTCAGCTGATCCCAGATCGACTACAGTGTAGATAGGAAAGGATGATTTCCTCTCCCTTGGTCATCATTAATAACCTTAGCTAGTTCTCCAAAAGCATCTTTCTCCGGACGGACCTCCCTTGATACAATGTGGTAAGGGTGTCCCACATCTCACGAGTCCTCGCCTTCTCGACTATGTCTGGTACCACATGATATTTGACCCCGTCCATAATGAAACGTTTGGCATGTGTCGTTGCTTCATTGTGCTTCTCCAAGAGATCTACATCGTTCAGTGTAGCCAAGACTTTCTCTACATGCTCCCTTATGTCATATGCCTCTGGGACTACCAGGATTCTGGCTTTCCGGATCGTAAAGTTGGACAGGTTGTCCAACCTATCCTGATCACACAGTCTATGTGGCGCCATCTGCTCAGACATTTGTCGGAACTGGTCCTCCTCTCTAAGCTAGAGAATCGGATCTAAGGTCCTTGGCGAGAAAGGCACACTCTTCTCCCTCTGACAACTAACTCCCTCTCTTGGAAGTCTTCCAAACATAACGAATCATCTCTCTTCGATCCTCTGATCGATATTCAGATTTCTTTAGCAGGAAATCTATTGAGAAATTGTTCTCCTCTCGCTCTTTGTCAACTTAGCTTAGGCTAAATTCTGCACTGACAGAATTTTCACCCCACCAACAACTGTTGAAGTTATGCAACTCAGCTTCTGATTCACGGCACTTTGCACAACAATCAGCTTCTCGACTGTGTCACCCTGGTTGGCCTATGCATGAACAGACTGGGCCAACGCAGCACAGGCTGCTCCTGCGTCCCTCTAGGTAGCTCAACACTGCCTCTGCATCACCCAGTTGGGACTACATCAGCGCCTGTGTGGCTCTTGCTTCCTCTGCATCCTTTTGTTGTTGTGCTACCCTCTTTGGTCTATCTGCTACTGTTGTTGCTTTCTCTTTTTCTTTCTGCAACACAGATTTCTTCAATCGTCTTACTGGAGATCTAGCTAGATCTACAATCGCTCTAATACCATGTGAAAATTTATGAATATGCTTAAATATAAACTCTACTATTAAAATCTTGATTTAGTTCTCCTACTTACATAAGTTATTAATCTGAAATACTCAACGTTAACATCGAAGTAAATACATTAACAGCCTACACATACAAATCTAAACTGAATAACATGCACAATGACAAAGTGATAGAAGGATTTTCTGGACAACTGTCCCCGGAAAAACCCAATGCGAGAAAACCGGTCTTCTCGCTGGTGGAGGGTTTTTATTATCAAGCATAATCTAATTACAACAGATCTGGGCACCAAACGGGTTAACCCGATAGAGAAATAAATATGCAGCTATACCTCTGTTCTGGAGACAGAAAAACTGATTGATTCATACCCTCGGACGGGATTTACGAAACTCGTCCCTTTTCGACCTCTAGAAAACCCAGCGTTGCTCTGAAGCCCTCTGCGTCAGCCTCTGTGCTTCTCAGGAAGGGTCTGCGTCACCCCATACTGGGTTACGCTGCCGCTGCGTTGCTTTGGTCTAGGCCTGTGTCAGTCCTCCTGGGACTACGCCAGCCCTCCTGGCTCTGCGTCAGCCCTTATTTCCTCTTGTTGCCTCTACGCTACCCTGTTGGGATCTTGGTTGCTCTACATAATTGTTGCTTCCTCTGCGTTGATCTGGGTTGTTGCTTATCTTCCCTCATTTCACTCTTGGCCTGGGACTACATCACCCCCCTCGCCAATATTTCCCCTCTCCGCAGTTGAAATACTTCTGAAATTATTAGCAAACTATGCCCTATAATTTCAGCTTAGTTTCAATGCTTTGCCACTATGTGTGTCCTCCAACTAACCCCAAGCCCTCTTCTTATACTTTTCTCATTGAAACATCAACGGTCGTGATCTAATTTTGAATCGATGGCTAAGATTAGAAGATGCTTGATCCAGGTCACTTAAGTCATTCTCATCACATGTTTAATTTAATTACCCTTAATCTTTTAATTTTTCTAAGTTAGACTTAGGGTCCTTAATTAAAAAGATTAATTAATTAAATATTTTTTAAACGAGATGGAATTTCTTAAAATGTTTGATGGGTCCTTGAGATCTTATGTACTCTAGTCCCTCCATAAAGTTTGGGAGTTAGATCACATTTGATGCTACCCCAACACCCCAAAATCTCAACACTCCCTCTTAGCGAGGAATGTGCTCCAGCAAAACACTTCACCCCAAAGTTTTGCACTGATCTCTAGTGTGGGTCTCTGCGCTGATGCTTGGCCTGTTGCCCTTCATCACTTTGTTGTTGCTGCTCTTCCGTATTGTTGCCCATGACGATGCCATCATCACTGCCACATCCGTACGGAAACTCCCTCTCAAATTGTTGCATCGTGCTGCCCATAGCACTACCACTACTAACTGCTGCACTGCAACACAATTGATGAGAGTAAGCAACTGAAGAACTCCTACCCAATCTTTGACAAACAAGTCAGTTGGGATGCATCTCATCACTGAAGCTCCATAGGCTATTGCTCCTACGCTGTCCTCCAGAGGCTATTGCGTTGCTGCGGCTATGCACTTCGTAAGCAAACTGGCTCTGTGTTACCTTTGCGTCGTTGCCCTCTACGTTGTTGCTACGTTGCGTTGTCCCACTGAAACCTTTGCGCTACTACAGCCACTACACTGTGTCCCCTATGTTGTTTTTGTATATGCACTGTGTTGCTCCCTCATCATCGTGTCAGCGATGCCTCTGCTCCATCTTTGATCCTCTACACCCATTGCTCTACTTGTCCTGCTACTATCTTAAGGCTCCCGTAGCTCGTATGTGATCCAAGAGTTGGGCTACTCAAGGATCTTGCCACCAATCTGTAGTTGCTCTACAGATCAAGATCACCCCACTTTTGTGGTTCATGAGCGCTCATGGCTATGTCATCATCAGAGCCATCGTCTGCTTCAGCAACCTTGGAACTAGAAGCTTCCTTGTCCTTCTTCTTCTTAGGACAATTTCTGGTGAAATGTCCTAGTTCATCGCATTGGAAACATTTGGTCTTTGATATATCACACTTCTTTTTCCCTTGCTGCCACTTTGATGCCAAGGTTGCATCTTCCTCCTCTTCCTTCTTCACCTTGCTAGAACCGTTGTGTACTATCTTTCGGGGATCCAACGGATTTCCTCTTGTCGAAGGATAGCCCACATATTGTCCCAATTGGGAAGGTTCGCTTTTCCCAAGGGAATTTGGACAAAAGTTTCCCAGTCCTCTGTGACAGCATTGAGAGAATTTCTCACCATGACATCATCCTCCACCTTCACCCCCCTGCCAGTCAACTGATCCTAGATCGACTGTAGTCTATATAGGAAAAGATCTATTTCCTCTCCCTTGGTCATCATGAATAACCTCAGCTAGTTCTCCAGAAGCATCTCCGAACGGACCTCCCTTTGATACAATGTGGTAAGGGTGTCCCACATCTCATGAGTCGTCACCTTCTCGACTATGTGTGGTACCACATGATCTTTGACCTCGTCCATAATGAAACGCTTTGCATGTGTCATTGCTTCATTGTTCTTCTCCAGGAGATCTGCATCGGTCGGCGTAGTGAAGACTTTCTCTGAATGCTCCCTTATGTCGTATACCTCTGGGACTACCAGGATTTTGGCTTTCCAGATCGCAAAGTTAGACAGGTCATCCAACCTATCCTGATCATGTAGTCTGTGGGGCGCCATCTACTCATAAATTTTTTGGAACTGATCCTCCTCTCTAAGCTAGAGACTCGGATCTAGGGTCCTTGGCGAGAAAGGCACCCTCTGCTCCCTCTGACCACTAACTCCCTCTCTTGGAAGTCTGCCAAACAAAACAAATCAGCTCTCTTAGATCCTCTGAAAATCTACTGAGAATTTGTTCTCCTCCCACTCTTTGTCAACTTATCTTAGGCTAAATTCTGCACTAACAGAATTTTCACCCCACCAGCAACTGTTGAAGATGTGCAGCTCAACTACCAGTTCACGACACTCTGCACAGCAATCAGCTTCTGGACTGTCACCCTAGCTAGCCACTGCGTGAGAAAATTGGCCTAACGCAGCCCCTGCACAGCGACTGCGCAGCGCAGGCTGCTACTGCGTTCCTCTGGGTGGATCTGCACTACTTCTATGTCACCCAACTAGGATTGCGCCAGCCCCTGCGTGGCTCTTATTACCTCTGTGTCCTTCTGTTGTTGCGCTACCCTCTCTGGTCTATCTGTTGTTGTTTTTACCTTCCCTGCTGCTTTCTACAACACAGATTTCTTCAGTCGTCTTGCTAGATTGTTGGAGATCCAGCTAGATCCGCAATCTCTCTGATACCATGTGAAAATTTTTGAATATGCTTCAACATAAACCCTATTGTTAAACTCTTGATTTAATTCTCCTACTTACATAAGTTATTAACCTGAAATCTTCAGCATTAACATCAAAGTAAATACATTAACGGCCTACACATACAGATCTAAACTGAATAACATGCATAATGACAAAGTGACACACAAGGATTTTCTGGACAACTATCCCCGGAAAAACCCAATGTGGGAAATCCGGTCTTCTGGTTGTTGGAGGGTTTTTATTATTAAGCAAAATCTAAGTACAATATATCTGGGCAACAAACTAGTAAACCCGACAGAGAAATAAATATGCAGCTATACCTCTAGAAACCCCAACGCTGCTCTGAAGCCCTCTACGTCAGCCCTGTTGGCCTGTGTCAACCTCTGCGCTACTCAGGAAGGGCCTGTGTTACCCCAAACTAGGTTACGCTGCCCCTGCGCTGCGTTGGTTTGGGCCTGCGTTAGTCCTCATGGGATTGCATCAGCCCTCCTGGCTCTACGTCAGCCCTCCTCGCCTCCTGCTGCCTCTACGCTGCCCCTGTTGGGCTCTTGGATACTCTGCGTAGTTGCTACTTCCTCCGTGTTGCTCTGATCTATTGCTTTTATGCCCTCGTGGCACTCTTGGCATGGGACTACACCATCCCCCTCGCCAATACTGCCCCTCTCTGCTGCTGAAACACTTTTCAAATTCTTAGCAAACCACGCCCTAGAATTTCAGCTTAGTTTCAGTGCTCTGCCACTATGTGTGTCCTACAACTGACCCCAAGCCCTCTTCTTATACTTTCTCGTTGAAACATCAATGGTCGTGGTCTAACCTTGAATCGATGACTAATATTAGAAGATGCTTGATCCACGTCACTTAAGTCATTCTCATCACATGTTTAATTTAATTGGCTTTAATCTTTTAATTTTCCTAAATTAGACTTAGGATTCTTAATTAAAAATATTAATTAATTAAATATCTCTTAAACAGGATGGAATTTCTTAAACGCTTTCTGGGTCTTGGAGATCTTATGTACTCTAGTCCCTCCACAAATTTTGGGAGCTAGAGCACATTCGATGCTACCCCAACACCCCAAAATGTCAACAAATATTTCTTTGGCAATAAATCTACTAAGAATTTGTTCTCCTCCCGCTCTTTGTCAACTTAGCTTAGGCTAAATTCTGCATCGGCAGAATCTTCACCCCACCAACAACTGTTGAAGGTCTGCAACACAGCTTCCGGTTCACTGCACTGCACAGCAAACAAATTCTGGACTGCGTCACCCTGGCTAGCATGTGCGTGAGCAGACTAGCTCAGCGTATCCTCTGCATTGCGACTGCGGAGCGCAGGCTGCTCCTGCGTCCCTCTGGAAGACTCTGAGATGTTTCTGTGTCACCTAGTTGGGACTGCATCAGCCCCTGCATGGCTCTTGCTGCCTCTGCATCCTTCTGCCGTTGCGCTACTCTCTCTAGTTTATTTGTCGCTGCTACTGCTTTCTCTGTTGCCTTTTGCAACACAGATTTCTTTAGTCGTCTTGCTGGAGATCTAGCTTGATCTGCAATCGCTCTGATAGCATGTCAAAATTTTGGAATCTAAATTATAGAAACCCTACTGTTAAATTCTTGATTTACTTCTCCTACTTACATAAGTTATTAATCTGAAATCTTCAGCATTAACATCGAAGTAAATATATTAACAACCTACATATGCAGATCTAAACTGAATAACATGCTCAAAGACAAAGTGACACACAAGGATTTTCTCGACAACTATCCCCGAAAAAACCCAGTGCGGGAAAACTAATGTTGCTAGCTTCTAGAGGGTTTTTATTATTAAGCAGATTCTAAATACAACAAATATGGGCACCAAGCTAGTTAACACGACAAAGAAAAATAAACGGAAGCAATACCTCTATCCCAGAGACAGAAGATATGACTGATTCACACCATCAAATGGGATTTAGATAACTCAACCCCTTTCTAGCCTCTAGAAACCCCAGCGTTGCTCTGAAGCCCTCTGCGTCAGCCTCTGCGCAGCTCAGGAAGGGCCTGCGTCACCCCATACTGGGTTATGTTGCCCCTGCGCTGCCCTAGCTAGGCCTACATGAGCCCTCATGGCCTCCTGCTGCCCCTGCTAGACTCTTGGATGCTCTTCGTAGTTGTTGCATTGTTGATGCCTCTGCGTTTCTTTGGATTTCTCCTTCTCTGCATTGTTGTAGTCTTGGCCTAGGACTACACCATCTCCCTCACCAATATTTCCCCTTGCTGCAGTTGAAACACTTCTGAAATTCCTAGCAAACCACGCCCTAGAATCTTAGCTTAGCTTCAGTGCTTTGCTAGTGTGTGTGTTCTCCAACTAATCCCAAACCCTCTTCTTATACTTTTCTCGTTGAAACATCAGTGGCCATGATCTAATCTTGAATTGACGACTAAGATTAGAAGATGCTTGATCGGCGTCACTTAAGTCATTCTCATAACATGTTTAATTTAATTACCTTTAATCTTTTAATTTTCCTAAGTTAGACTTAGGGTCCTTAATTAAAAATATTAATTAATTAAATATCTCTTAAACTGGATGGAATTTCTTCAAACGCTTTCTGTGTCTTGGAGATCTTATGTACTCTAGTCCCTCCACAAATTTTGGGAGCTAAATCACATCCGATGCTACCCCAACACCCCAAAATCTCAACACATCTTAACTGCATCAGAGGGGAAACTGAAAATGGGTGCATTACAAATCCTCACGCCCTAAGATTGCTTGCTCTCAAGCAATCCACATTGATCAATTGTAATGGTGCCTACACACCAATACTCGGATCCCATATGTACCATTGTACCACATCATGTTTGTGTGCCATCCAACCATGTGTGGATCCCTCAATACCAGATCCCAAACAAAAATTTGGCTCATCCTACCACCAATAGACCCACCTAGATCCCAATGCCACCAAGGCCAATCATCATCGCCCATGTCCCATGGCTCCAATTGTGCTATGCCCCTAGCTAAGAATATCCTCCCAAGAGTCACCGCATCAATAGAATACCAACTCATAATCTCTCGCCAATCCATCTCGTGGGAAGGATTTGAATGCATAAACACCTGCAAATGGAACAAGTATACTATTTTGATGTTGCTCCATGCTCACTCACGTTGATACACCTGGTCAACCCGCAAGATCCACTTAGAAAACTTTGCCCCTCTCTCTCCAATGTACAAAGGTGGGTTGATAGTGTTGCAAGCCCTATCAATGTACTCCTAAAAAGAGTTACTATGAAACTCCCAATTATTCTCCTCTTGCTACCTTGCGAGAGACTTTAACCATCCCTAAACGGAAATCTACTCGATTGCTGACTCGTCACATACCACTCTAGCCTCCTCAATTTTATTGTTTTGTTGCAATATGGTACCTTGGTCTGTCTAGAACTTCTAGTTCAACACCATAAGATCTATCCTAAAATGTGCAATCTTCTCTTGGTGGCTACCATCTGAAAGTTTCGAAGCCCTTCTAGATGCCTATGCATCTATTTGCACCCCATCAATGGTTGGTCCCAAAGACGGATGCTCAACTCCCTCAACCATGACTGGAACTTGTGCCTTTAAAGGGCTCTCCAACGATGACCCATCATGGACACTATGTACAGCATGTTCCTCCTCTGATTTACACTCCTCTAAGTGCTCTCCATGTTGGATCATCACTAGTGGCTCATCCCTCAAGTCTTCCTAAATGTATTCTCCTTCACACATGGGATCAATCTGTTGCTCATCATTTTCAGCCATCAAACATGGATGCATAGGTGAGCTACTATCAACATCTTCACATTTCTCATGCTCTTCAAAAGTATCCTCCTGAAAATCAATGGACTCAACTATAGTAGAAGAATCCTCATCAAAATGGTCAAAAGAAATCTCCATCTATTTTACTTGAGCATGAGTGATTAGGCTCCCAAGGCCCCTTGCAGCTGAAGAAAAAAAATTTCCTCAATTCATTCTTGTTGCTTGCTTGGACCTTTGTGCCTTTGTCTTCTCCACCAACTCGCATCCTTGTCAGCTCCTCCTTGGTCAACTTCCTTCTGAACAGTTTTAGGTTTTGCTTAACCAACCTTTTGACTAGTTCATAAGTAGCAGATGAGACAAACAATTCCTTCCTCCAAATGGTCAATAATATAGACTGCAACATCTTACAAATGTCATCATGGTTTACCATAACTCCAACCATAATTTCTAAGATCTTGAGCCTCTTTCCACAGGTGGGACCTAAGGTGTCATGCAACCCTTGAAAACTTTCTTCTATCAGCAAGAAAACTTCCCCCATAATGTCATCATTGTAAGGAGACATGGGTGAATTTATCTGAATGATCTCACTAAGACAAGAGGCAACAAAAAGTTTGAATGCCTCACAAGGGTGCTCCAAGAATTTCTATTGTATCAAGGCAAGCATTGTTGGTTTTAGAGCCCAATTTAAAATCCTCGAATTTGATTAGCTCGCCTTGGAAAGGTATAAATCCAGATCCTCCAAAATAAAGAGGGCTTTCTCAATCACCTTCATGTTCTTCAATTCAAACCCAAGCGCAAAGAGCTAATTCCCTATCTCCTTTTCTTTCTGAAGATCCCTCGGTTGCTCTAGCTATAGAATAGCATGGATTCCCTTTGAGAAGGGTATTCTGTTATGTTTTGTTCTTTAGCCCAAGGAAGCTTTGTAGCCCAAAGAACCAAGTGCAAGTGTTGCCTTGAACTGTTGTTGATTCCATTTTCTTTCAGAGTTATTAAGAGTTTTTCTTAGGTCTTCCAGGGTTTTTCCAAATTTCACCATTATTTAAATAGAATTAAATGTACTTACATGTATTAAGGGTATATCCAACCATCATAACTTTCCCAATCAAGAAACTCCAAGATGAGAAAATAATCCAAACCAAATGATGATGCTTAAATTAATTCACCTCACTTGTATTTATTCACTTCTAATGAGTTCGATTTAGCTAATTAGGCCTACATTAGCCCATCAAACTAGCTCATAAACAAAAGAATAAGCTTCTCAAGAGGTCGAATGATCCATCATAAATATCATTGGGTCTTCTAAGAAGCCTGATGAAGTCCATAAGTGCCATAATGATGAATAGGACTCCAAAAAGTAGTCGACAAGGGGCTGGCCAAATAATAAACATGTGGTGCTCCCAATGGATGTGGGGGCACACAAGTAAACTCATGGGTCTCCAAGTAGATCGAAGATGCTTGTAGATCGTCTATAAGGGCTCATATGATGGTGTAAGTGATTCCACATCAGCATACAAGTCCTGGATCATCTGCCAAATGCATGGTACAAATGTGGGGCCAGTTGGGAATTGTGAACCAAGTGCATCCTCCTCGTCCAATAAGTGAATCTTGAGCAATCTCTGAACATATTTGGGGATCCATGGAATGATGTCTATTGTTGTGGAGGCCCATGGCTCTCTACACACACCCTACATGTGCCAATGTAGCCCTCTAGAGGGTTAGGACCCCGTATAGGGAGACCAAACCCAAAATGGAGACCATCTGCAATCTTGCATAAAATCCAATGCGTCCCCTAGCCCTCCAATACAACAAGTCATTTAAATAAATCGAGTTAAATAGCTTACAAACCATGGAAAACACATGGGTAATTCATAATGGCATGCCCTTCCATAGTGGGCTTTGGCATGTGCTAATGTCTCCAAGCTCCGAAGGGGGTTAACCAAGCACCCTATTAGGTGGTTTCTACCTTTAGAGGAGATAGTATGTCCAAGGCACATCCCTAAAATGGTGGTGGCATGTCATAAAGAGATTAATGAAATAGGGAATGAAAGGGGCTATCATGGACCACATGTCGGGGTACAAGGGTAGCTAGTAAAGGGAAGCCCACACTTTGGGTATATAATGTATAGGAGGGAGAAATCACGGTGCATGAGGTGCCCTAGCCTTGATTTTTCCACCCTTCTTTATATGCCTTTTTCCTTTTATGATTTTTCTTTAATTAACTGCTTGGGGCTCAAAGGATAAGAGCATGATGTGTAAGGTATAGCAATGGATACCCCCTTTAAGGTAGGGCGATTCAATGCCCACCAGGGGTTGGGACAATCATGGATTCTTAAATGATAAAGGAGGTTCGTCAAGGGCCTATAGGAATGAGGGTGATGGCCACGGGAATGGGGTAGAACTCATGCATTGGATGTTTCCCATGTGCTAAATATATTTGTCTCAACCATCTTTTGCATCTTATGGTACATTTTCCTGTTGAATGTGGCCAACCATGCTTTTACTTTTATTTTCAGCTGCATCAACCTCTGGGGAATTGTTCCTATCCTGACCCAAGGTGTGCGCAAGGGGAAGGGGAGGCTAACTCTGTGGACCCAGTGGAGAAATGTGGACCTGGGTGGGAAAGATGATGGATGGTGTTATAATAAACGGAAGGGGAGTGATATATGTGGATGGGAAAGCGGGACCACGCAACCAAAATCAGGGTTGCCCATGTAGTACCACCCTAAAACCCAATGGTTAGTAAAGGAGATCCCATGGGACTAAGATCCAAGGGTAACATCCAAAAGAGGTCTAGGGGACAGAAGCACAAACCTATCCCACTCTTTCGGCCAAATCCCCCCACTAATAAATGCCCAAAAGTGTCCATGATAAGAAAACCACAATACTCAATTACCAAATGACAAGGCAGACCTTTAGGTTCGGGAGGCCCACCTCCAAACATACAATCACAACATATGCGTGAGGGACCAAATCGCTGGCTCAGGTGGCGTTGAAATGGCACGACGAGCTAGTTGGTGGTTGCAAGGGATTGTTGGCTACCGGTTGAGGACCATCTTCGAGAAAATTTTCTCCTAGGGATATCACCCACAATCGTGGGTAACAGGGCCCTTGTAGTACCACCCTAAAACCCAATGGTCAGTAAAGGAGATCCCATGGAACTAAGATCCAAGGGTAACATCCAAAAGAGGCCTAGGGGACAAAAGCACAAACCTAGCCCACTCTTTTTGTTGAATCCCCCCACTAATCCATGCGTAGAAGTGTCCATGATAAGAAAACCACAATACTCAATTACCAAATGACAAGGCATAGCTTTAGGTTCGGGAGGCCCACCTTCAAACATATGATCACGACAAATCGGTGAGGGACCACATGGCTGGCTCAGGTGGCAGAGAAATGGCACTACGAGCTAGCTGGTGTTTGCAAGGGGTTACTGGCTGTCGACTAAGGACCATCTTGGAGAAAATTTTCTCCTATGGATATCACCCAAAAAATGGTGGGTAACAAGGCACTTTACTTTCTAGCGCATTGAGATCAAGTGATTTCTCTTCTATTAGTAACTGCTTGTGAATGAATTTTACTTTCTTAGATTAGGATCTTCCTTTTCTTAGATTATTTGTGTTCTTTTTCATCAAACAGCTACCAATGCATAAACCATAAAGAAAAGAGACAGAATATAGGCTATCAACCAGGGCCAAAACCTCTCCTAATTGAGAGGAAAACTTGAACAAATTCTTCTTCTTATAGAGATTCCAAATGACGAATACCAAGACCAAGACCCTTGACCTATTTTCCACTCCAAGACCAAGACACAAAAACCTCCTTGATGAGATCCTTAGTCAACGATAGTCAACCTTTTGCTTCCTCCTTCTTCTCGGCTTCCCTTCAACTTCAGCTAACCTTTGCTTTATATCATCATTAGTTTCGGCCTCCTAGAATTAGGCCTTCTTTGCATAGGGACTCCTTCAATCTTGCCTCAACTTCCTCTTAGACTTGTTCTTCTTCCAACTCGGCTACCTAAGAGGATTGTAATTCTTCTTGGCTCTTTCTGCAACAAAAGGCCTCCTACTTCTTCGCATGTGTGTCCCAAAACATACCCAAAAATAGATCCAATTGATATTACAGACCTCGCTCTCCCTTTACTTCACTTCGCTGGCTATAGGACTGTCTTTCTTGACCCTTTCGCTAATCTTCGCAACACACGCTAACTTCAAAATCTGACTGAAAATACTTGCTCTGAAATGAGGCCGAGTGGCCTATTTATAGTTGTTTTCCATGATAATAAGCCGACTTCTCATGAAGATGAGCTGACGTGTCCTTTGGAGAGATATTATCACTCCTTTTGAAGCTGGCTTGAAGGGAGATGTTTGTGCTTGTCTTGGAGGGCTATTTATACTTATCTAATGACTCATACAAAATGTAACTTGCCCAAGAAGGGTCCTTTATACATGACATAGACTCAAATTGATTTTTATGACTAGATGACAAATCCTAGAGGCTCACAATGGTAGCCATCACTAAAAATAAAATTCCTTGCTCATGAAACCCATGAGAAAGTATTATAATAATAATTCATCAATTACATAAAATCACAATTACATGTCATGAAGACTGAACTGTAATATCCCCAAATGGGGATTAACAGTAATAAAAGTGCAAATAGACAAGTAACTACAGCAAAATTGAAAACACCATTTAATACACATGAAATGAGACCAAATTCAGCACTGAGCCATTTTATTAAAATGCTAGGAAAGAGTACAATACGGTGCTTAGAAGGATAGCACCTGGGTCTGCTCAAGGCAGGCAGAAGAATAGCTATAATCCTAGTAAATCATCTGCTGAAGTATGCTCTACGTGGCTCACCCACTGCACTGCCCAATCTTGGAATTTACTGCTACTCCATAATTTCGGACTATTGGTTGGCCTAGATCACGTGCTCAAAAAATTCCAGGAATTGGTTACCGGACACCTCTCACTAAACCCACAAAAACCCGCGAAGGGTTTGTAGAAATCTCGACCCCGAAAAATGGCCCCTTTGGCTTACTTTGCTCTCCTAGGGAATTTGATCTTCTAGCTAAAACTGCTGGAAAATGCCTCCAAAACACTACCAAAATCCCTGGTAGGAGGTGGCTAGCCTCCCCTCCAAATCCTCTGGTTGATCTCCTCTTCAACCCCCTACTTCTGGCACTTCCCCTTGGCTGGACTGCGCAATCACTGTGTTGTCTGGATTGTCTCTGCATTGTCTTAAAGGGACTGTGTCCTCCTATTGGTGATGCTTTCAACCTCTCTCACAAAATGGTGGAATTTCCTCTTTTGAGCGGGCACTCAAAGTCCCCCGAGGTAGAGGTTGAGATCTTCACTTGAAGATCTCGTGCGCTGAATAGCACTACAGACTTGGCTCTCCAACTCAAGCGTGCTCAGTCAAGAAGACAGAAAATTCTAACGTGAATGAATGATGAGAAATGAGATGCCTCTTACCTTTTGTCTCCAATATCCCAACGTTCCTCTTGGGCCCCACCTAGGACTGTGCTACCCCCTCACTAACCACTGTTGCGCTTCCCCTACTTGGCCACTCTCAACATTGCCTCTCAGCCAAACACAGAGCCTTCTCATTGGCTCTCCCGACACCCACCAAGGCCGCAATTTTTGCCTCTAACTATAGGAAAAATACTACTTGCTTTGATATGATTTGTGGGTCCCGAGCCACATTATTTCTGCCTAACATTAGGAAATGCCAAAATCTGTCAAAAACTAATATTCTTAATTACTTCACTGCTAATTGGAGATATTACACGAACCTAGTTACACTTTTCAACACTCAGGTATTGGCTTTTCACGCATAAATGGGCAGTGTTCTTGAAAGCAATTGCATAAAATAGCTCATCGATCTTGTTCAGTGGTCCCACATTGGCTTAATTCGCACGACGTCCTTCAAGAGACTCACACTTCTAACAATTGCATCCTCATAGAATTTGTTGGCTCTGGTTCGACAATGTGATTCTATTGGCCCACATGATTCTCAAATTAGACAACCACCGACTTGTTTGTAGAAATTTTCTGTTTCCCACCGCAGTTTTCAGTTTCACCTTATTTCTCCAAATAGTTAAATGCCCTTTCCCATATCCTTACATTCAACAAACTGGAAAATAATTTTTTGCTGAAAACACAAATTCTGGAAAATTTACAGAATGCTGGAAAATGCAAAAATAAAAATCAGCAAGCATAAAACAGCCATTCAACACATTTAACACTGATATTTTTGGTCAACATGACCCTGGAAAAACCCCCTACAACTCTTGGGGAAAACCAGTTCGAAAGCTTCTATTTTATTTTTCTGAATATTGCTTTTTACAGTGAAACAGGAAAAACTCAGAAAAAATTCCAGCAACCAATTTACAGACTTATCTCTATTTCCGTGCTTGCGCATCGCCTCGGAAATTGTGCCAAATCAGCAACAACAGAAAACAGAAAATTTACAGCACCTTAGGGCAGCATTAAATGTTGTACGACCACCTCGAGAAGCGTGCTGGAACAGCCGTACTTTGTTGTACGGATTGTACAGATTTTGTACAGCAACCTCTCCAAATTCGTGCCAAAAAACAGAGCTGTAGATGTTGTCCTCTTCCTCGATTTTTGTGCTGAAAATGACAGCCACCCTCTTCCTTGAAAAACGTGCCTGATTTTTGTGCCTTGGAGTGTGTGCTTGTTGTTGTACCCTCTTCCTCGATTTTTGTGCCTCCTCACTTGGAAACACTGCCTCTCCTTTGCTGTACAGATTTTCTGCCTCGGTATGTGTGCCAATAAATGCTGATGTACCTTTGCTGAAATCTCTTCACTGCTGCCCTCCTTCTCACTGCTCAAAAAAATCTCCAGCTCTCCTTCTCTCCTTCTCCCAATCTGCTCATGAAAGAATGAATGACCTTTTCCCTCATTTTCCTCCTTTAACCTAACCCTAAGTGACTTTTGGGGAATCCCTAAATCCAATGGCTGAGATAGATTGAGATCTAGGGCTGAGATTAAATGCTCATTTAAATCTCACTTTCTATTTTTTAATTCACCCCACTTTAATAAAGACCCACTTAGTCATTTTTTTCCAAAGTCACTTTTCCTTTCTAATTTTACATTGACTTTATTAAAGTCACTTTAAAATTAGACTTTAGTAACTTTATCACATAAAGTCACTTTTAAATTAGATTTGACTTTATAAAAATTATAAAGTCACTTTAGGAGAAAAATTAAATTCTTTTTGGACACTTTTCCCTAGGCCAAAGATCAAAGCCTTAGGGAACCACCTGTCCTCCGGTAACCAAATTTCAACACTCCCTCTTACCGAGGAAGGTGTTCCTCACCACCCCCATCTTGTCTCTGAAGTAGACATGCTTGCCCCGTGGTAAGGCTTTGGTAAGAATATCTGCAACCTGCTCATCAGTGGGAATATACTCAAGCTTCACAGCTCCTTTCTGAACATAGTCTCTGATGAAGTGATATTTGATCCCAATATGCTTTGACTTGTCATGAAATACTGGATTCTCCGTGAGTTTAATGCAACTCTGATTATCACAGTAAATCACCGAAGGTCTCAACGGCTGACCAAATAAGCCAAACAACATCTTGCGAAGCCAGATGGCCTCACAACTAGCTAGACTGGCTGCCATATACTCTGCTTCCGCTGAACTCAATGCTACTGACTGCTGCTTCCGGCTGAACCATGACACCACTGTTGAACCCAACCCAAAACAACACCCTGAAGTGCTCTTCCTATCAGAAGCACAACCTGCCCAATCAGAATCAGTATAACCTGCCAATCTCACTCCATCCCCCTACCTGTAGTCCAGACCATAATCCACTGTCCCCTGCAAGTACCGCAAAATGTGTTTTGCAGCCACCCAGTGAACCTTCCTAGGCTCACACATAAACTGACTCATCGTGTTGACTGCAAAACAAATATCTGGTCTAGTGTTGACCAAATACATCAAGGAACCAATCAGCTGTCTGTACAATGTGGGATCCACCAACTGGGAATCCGAAGCATGAAGCTTCTTCCAGTTGGTGATCATCGGTGTCGACATGGGTCTACAACCCTCCATGTGGAATCTGCCAAGGATGTCCACAATATACTTCCCCTGTCCCAGGAAGAAATGCCCCTCCTCCTGCCACACCTCCAAACCCAAAAAGTAATGCATCAAGCTGATGTCCTTCATCTCAAACTCCGCCGCAAGATCTCTCTTGCGGTGCTCTATGAGTCTCTCTGCACCTGTAATGACTAAGTCATCCACATACAGCACCAGAATGAGAGGCTCCTCACCTATCACAATATAGTAAAGGTTCGGATCTGCCTCACTCTTTGTGAAACCCATCTTCTGCAAGTAAGTATCTATCCTGGAGTACCAAGCTCCGGGAGCTTGCTTCAGGCCATAAAGGGCCTTCTTCAGTCTGCACACATGGGACTCCTTCCCATGCACCTCAAAGCCCTGTGGCTGCTCAATGTACACCTCCTCCTGTATGAAACCATTGAGAAATGCGGTCTTCACATCCATCTGGTGGATCTTCCAACCCATCTCTGCTGCTATCGATATAATGGAGCGGATCGAAGTATATCGAGCCACGGGAGCGAAGGTCTCCTCATAATCTACTCCCTCTACCTGGGAGAACCCTCTAGCCACAAATCTCGCTTTGAATTTCTCAATGCTGCCATCTGCAACATGCTTTACCTTGTAAAGCCATCTGGAAGTAACCACGGATTTGCCCTCGGGCCTCGGCACCACCTCCCAAACATCATTCTTCATGATAGAAGAATACTCCTCTTGCATGGCCTCTCTCCAGACCTGCTGGCTAGCTGCCTCCTCATAGCTAGAAGGCTCAGAGTCAAGGATGCTGGTAGCCATTGCCATGTAGCTACAAAACCTCTCAGGTGGTCTGCTCTCTCTGACCGGCCTCTTAGGCCCAGCAACAGATGTGGCCTCTCTCAAGGTGTCCTGAAGCCACTTGGGCTTCCTCTTCCCTGAGCATACTTCTCCCATTGGAGAATGAAACTCCTCCTCCTCATCATCATCAGGAGCCTGAACTCCTGACTGTTTGTCTATTGTCCTCCTCCCTGCCCCTGAACCTGTAGAAGCTGAGGTACCGTGTGAACTGTCCATCAGTGGACTCCCTAGTGAATTGCTCTGTGGACTGCTTTGCATGCTGCCCGAAGCACCACCCCTCTGACTCTATGAGCCACTGCTCACTAACGGACCTGACATTGTCATAGATGTACCTCCGGATCCTCCTGATCCCTGCCCACTGGATCCCTGTGATTGACTCAGCTGCAGCTGAGGGTCTGGCTGATCCAAATACTCTAACTCCCGTGACCTCCTAAAGGCCCTATCCTCCTTGAACTTAACATCCCGCCTGACAACAACTTTCCTCTATGCAGGAATGTAAATCCAAAAGGCCTTTGAGGTCTCACTGTAGCCCACAAAGATACCCTTATCTGCGGTGGGCTCTAGTTTGGTCCTCTTCTCCTTGGGTATGTAGGAGTATGTGATGCACCCAAAGATACGAAGATGACCAATATCAAGCTTCTTCCCAGAAAAAGCCTCCTCCGGAGTCATGTGCCCCAAGGCACGATGCGGACTCCTGTTCTGCAAGTAAACAGCTGTGTTGCAGGCCTCTGCCCACAAAAACAATGGCAACCCCTGATCATGTAACATGGCTTTGGCGGCCCCTCCGATGGATCTGTTCTTCCTCTCCGCAACCCCGTTCTGCTGGGGGTTGTAAGGAACAGTGAGCTCCCTCCTAATGCCTGCCTCCGCACAATAGTCAACAAACTCTCCAAGGGTGTACTCTCCTCCATTGTCCGACCTCAGGGACTTGATCTTTCGACCTGTCTGTGTCTCCACAAGAGCTCTGAACTCCTGAATCCGCTTGAAGACCTCACTCTTGGTCTTCAAGAAATAAATCCAGGTCCTCTTGGAGTGATCATCAATGAATAAAACATAGTACTCATATCCACTCAAGGAAAGATGAGACATCGGAATGAAACAAATCAAGTATCCCAGTCACTCTGCTGTCACTACTGGGAAAAGGGGATTTGGCAAACTTTCCCATCGCACATCCTCTGCAAGTATCAAAGTGATTAGTACTGAAATCCGGCACACCTGTAGTGATCTCCCGCAAAGTCCTCAAGGCTCCATGATACATGTGCCCCATCCTGCGGTGCCAAATCTCACATAGCTCAGAATTGCTAGCTCTGCTGTCAGTGCTACTGCTCAATGCCAAAAGGGGCTGAAATGCAAACTTGTACACCTTTGCATGGCGTACACCTATCACTCTAGCTGAATCAGCTGGAGCGCCCCTGGGATACATCAGCACCTGTCCACCCCTGAACAGTATCTCATATCCTCTGTCCTCCAACGCTGAGACGGATATGAGGTTCTTCCTCATCCCTGGCACATAAAGAACATCTGACACCTTCAAGGGAGGTTTAAACTCCCTCTAAAATGTCAGTGTTCCCACACCGACTGCTCTAACAACTCTGTCATCACCGAGTACTACCTCTATATCAGTGCCACTCTCTGAAAGCTCTGAGAAGTACTCATAGACTCCTGTCATATGACGTGAAGCCCCACTGTCCACATACCAGATACCCGAAGATGCTCCGCTAGTCGAGGGAAATGCATGCTCCCTCTGAACTTCTATGGCAGGTAATCCTGGACTAAAGGACTCACACGCAATGAACCCAAACTCCCGGTCAAAGCGAGCTGCAAAGTCCTCAACCTCTGCTGATGCTGCCATGCTCTGGTTCTTCCCCTTCTTCTTCTTCTTCTCCGGACACACAACTGCATAGTGTCCCATCTTCTGACAATTCCAACACTTCACCTTGGAATAGTCCTTATGTGTGTTATCCTGTTTACCTTTACCTTTGCCTTTGCCCCCACCATTGCTTGTGGAAGCCTGCTTCTTCCCTTTGCCTTTCTTGCGTCCTGCCAACAGTGCTACATCCTCATCCTGCTCAACTGGCTTGGCTGCCCCAAGCTGACCTTTCCTGATCTCTGTTTGAATGCAATCATCCCAAAACCTCTCCCATGTGGGAAGGGTCTCACGTGCACAAACCCCATCAGCAAAGTTCATCCATGAACTGGGGAGGCCATTCACTGCTATCCGCACTCAGTGGGTGGAATGACCTCTCCAACTGCTGCCAACTCATCTCTCACATTAGTAATCTTTGTGAGATATCCAGCTGCACTATCAGTCTTACCCATCTTAATGGTTTTTAGCTTCTCCTTCAAGACCATTTTCCAGTTCTCATTAGTACTCTGGTAGAGATTGGACAATGTTGTCCACATCTCATGAGCATTTCTCTTTCCTCTCACATGAGGAATGCAATGGTCTTTGATTCCGTCTAGAATCAATCTCTTACTCTTGTTGTTCTTCCTATTATATGCTGTCAACTGAGTAGCATCAGTAAGCACATTAACAGACTGTTGTGTGGTATGAACCATGATATCCCAAACTTCTGCCTCCTCAAAGATACTCTGCATTCTCTCCTTCCAAACGTTGTAATTGGTATGCCCATCCAACCTATCCTCCACCCTCAATCCCAATGACATCCTGTTGTCCTAAAACTGAAAAATAGCACTGTTGTAGTAAAGATAAAAATTTTGTTTGTGAAAAAATTAGCTTGCTGGAATTTTCTTAGTGAAAAATCAGCAGGCTGTATTTTTCTCCTTGTTGTCCCAAACTGCACTTTCAGCACTCAAGCTCTGATACCACGTAGAAATTTTCTATTTCCCACTCCGGTTTTCAGTTTCACCTTATTTCTCCAAATAGTTAAATGTCCTTTCCCATATCCTTACATTCAACAAACTGGAAAATAAATTTTTACTGAAAACACAAATTCTAGAAAATTTACAGAATGCTGGAAAATGCAGAAATAAAAATCAGCAAGCATAAAACAGCCATTCAACACATTTAACACTGATATTTTTGGTCAACATGACCCTAGAAAAACCCCCTACAACTCTTGGGGAAAACCAGTTCGAAAGCTTCTATTTTATTTTTCTGAATATTGCTTTTTACAGTGAAACAGGAAAAACTCAAAAAAAAATCCAGCAACCAATTTACAGACTTATCTCGATTTCCGTGCTTGCACACCGCCTCGGAAATTGTGCCAAATCAGCAACAACAGAAAACAGAAAATTTACAGCACCTTAGGACAGCATTAAATGTTGTACGGCCACCTCGGGAAGTGTGCCGAAATAGCCGTACTTTGTTGTACGGACTGTACAGATTTTGTACAGCAACCTCTCTCGAAATCTGTGCCAAAAATCTGGGTTGTGCTGCTGTCCTCTTCCTCAGTTTTTGTGCCGAAAATGACAGCCACCCTCTTCCTTGGAAAATGTGCCTGATTTTTGTGCCTTGAAATGCATGCTTGCTGTTGTACCCTCTTCCTCGATTTCTGTGCCTCCTCACTTGGAAACACTACCTCTCCCTTGCTGTACGGATTTTCTGCCTCGGTATGTGTGCCAATAAACGCTGCTGTACCTTTGCTGAAATCTCTTCACTGCTGCCCTCCTTCTTCTCACTGCTCAGAAAAATCTCCAGCTCTCTTTCTCTCCTTCTCCCAATCTGCTCATGAAAGAATGAATGACCTTTTCCTCCTTTCCTTCCTTTAACCTAACCCTAAGTGACTTTTGGGGAATCCCTAAATCCAATGGCTGAAATAGATTGAGATCTAGGGCTGAGATTAAATGCTCATTTAAATCTCACTTTCTATTTTTTTAATTCACCCCACTTAGTCATTTATTTCCAAAGTCACTTTTCCTTTCTAATTTTACATTGATTTTATTAAAGTCACTTTAAAATTAGACTTTAGTAACTTTATCACTTAAAGTCACTTTTAAATTAGACCTTAGTAACTTTATCACTTAAAGTCACTTTTAAATTAGATTTGACTTTATAAAAATTATAAAGTCACTTTAGGAGAAAAAATTAAATTCTTTTGGACACTTTTCCCTAGGCCAAAGATCAAAGCCTTAAGGAACCACCTGTCCTCCGATAACCAAATTTCAACATTGTTGACAACCACATCACATTGCATCACTCGATTTAGCAATTCAGCTCCTCACAGTTCAAATTACACGCAGATTACCCCACTCAACGTATTTGGTTGCCTTTGATTTACATGTCGATATATGTTCAATTTTCCCACAAACGAAATAGTATCGGCCTCCCTAACAAAAATACGAGACGTATTAAAGAAATTTCACTCTGCAATGCAACCTCCATCCTCCAAAATTAGCAAACTGGACCTTTGATCCTTAGTGTCTTAATTTGTTGCTCACGCAATCCAATTCGACCAATAACACATTCAACAATTAATATGCTCGACCAAAAACTTGATAGCTACACATAGCATCGATTGTAATTGCAATACTTGACCCCCTTTGTGTTTTTATTGACCGTTATTCCTAAAGTGCACACTCAGGAAAGCATGCACGATCAATTTCTTATGCCCAACACATTTTTCGTCATTCCACCAAGTTGTGATATACCACAAATTCGGGGGAGTCACTGTATCACCCTTGACATGCAACAATTCTCCCTTGCGTTTACAATAGAAAATTGCATAAATAAATTATGGGCCCCACTAACAATACAGAGGAACTTGGCATAATCACAATGTCCTCGCACAACAACAGCTCATCAGTGTGCAGAGCTTGACCTCTGAAATGGACAAACCTTCCCTCTAATCCATTTCGAACTTTATGTAGAAAATGCATGAAAATTTTGATATGCTCAAATGAAGAAATCTTAAACTAACTTGTAACTCAAGACACGAGATTTTCTCTACTTAATTTGCAATGGAATAGGAATAGAAATAACATATTCACACAATATCTAAAATACATTTTTTCTAGGGAACCCAACTAAGAAAACACTCTGCTTGATTGAGAATTTTATTAATAGAAGAATGAGTAATAGATCTCTTACAAAAACAATCTTGTTTCAACAGAAACCAATATGGTTTTCTCTGCTTGTACGAAGTTGAAACACCTGCAAGACTTTGATCCTTGCTTCCGTATTTCCTTGCGCAAATCCCAAGGAAATTCTCCTATAAATCTATGCACAAGCCTCTCTTCTGTATTTCCTTGCGCAAATCCCAAGGAAATTCTCCTATAAATCTATGCACAAGCCTCTCCTGGTATGTTGATCCTCTCCCAAGCTCACACACACAAACACAAATCTATGTTCTCTACTACCTTGTCTCACCAACTCGTGCTCACAAGACAATGAATAACAATGTGCGTTGATCCTCCTTTTAAGCTTTTCGAATAGGCTAAATCTATAAAGTTATTATTTTAGGAAATCGAATTGTTGGTTAAAGAGTTAACAAAGGCTATCAAGTTGTTGTAACTTTTCCTGCCTAAATTCAAAACTTCAGACTTGCTTGGCTTTTTCCAGAGATAACTCGCACTAGGAGACGACAACTGAGCCTCCCACTCCAACACATTAGTCGAACTGCTTCATGAATTGTCCTAACTTATAGGAATTCACCTTGAATTTTAGGAATTCAGCCTAAATTTTAGGAACTTGTCCTAACTTTTAGGAACTCGTGCATGCTAAGGAAAACTGCTTCTTGGTCTCCTTGGCTCAGGCACAAATCAAAGGACCTTTCTCGCTACAATTTTCAACACTTTGTACTCAATGCTTGGACACAACAGATTCGACCAAATCACATAATTGCCATAGATCTATATGCTTTCACAAACTCTGCTAAAATTTTGGTCAAGAATTTATCTTCGACACGAAACGATTCGGACCCCTGAAACAACTGATAAACCTCACCCAACAATTTGATAAGAAAACCCTCAGGCTTGCAGGAAAACCAACTATGATACCACTATAATATCCCTTTTACTATTTTTGGCAAAATTACTAGGGAATTTCCTTTGGCAAAAATTATTTAACGAATTCCATCCAAAAACCATACAAGTATGCAAAGTTTAACACAATAGATGTTGCCATCAAATCAATCGAATTTGCAATTAAACCAAGAAAACAAATGAATATGTTGTGATAACAAACTCATCTTCATCATATTAACTGGAATAAGGTTTTACGTGTTAATACAAACTAGAAGATAGCTAAGACATAATAAATGCAGCCTCCAAAATATCTATTGTAACACTGAACCTGGTCTCTAAAACTGCAACTGGAAATGATGCCCAAATCCGAGATCTAGATGATCGCCACTCCAACCTCCAGATCTGCTCAACAACTGATAATGAAAGCTCCATGAGATTTCTGAATGAAATATCCTCAATAGTGGGTTGGGGTTTCGTTCAACTCACCAAAACACCCAAGGGTTTTCGTCCTGAGGTTGACTGAAGATGAGAACCAAGTTCTCCAAACCTCACCAACAGAAAATATAACCAATCCAAGATGTCCCCAAATGACCTGCTTCTCCTTTTAAAGGCTTGATGGATCTTTTTCCGACCTTCTAGAAGTGCTTTATTTTATTATTTTATTCTCACTCTAGAGGCTCCTCTCCTTTTCTTAATTTAAGTAACTTTTTATTTTATTTTATTCAAGTCGCTTTCCTCTTTCTGGCCTTTCCTCCAATTAAGCACTTTTCCCTTCTTTTATTTGATTAAGTAACTAATAAAGTCATTTTTAATCCTTGGAAATAAGTAATCGGCCACCATACTTCCTCCAACCACTGGAAGTCGCTTTTCACCATCCCACCTTGTAGACCTCTTCATTCTGGTTCCAACAAGCTATTACGCTAAGGTGTTTCTCCAAATATTCCCCTCCGAACAACACCTTTAGCGTTTTTAAATAAATTATACTTGTAATAACCTTGTTTTACGAGATTCGTCAAAATATAACAAAACCAATAACGAATCATGCAAAACTTCCCCCGATGATGAAATACAGCAAGCAAACTCCGTCGGACCCCATAAAACTCATCCAAAACCTTTTGGGCCCTTCAATGTCATAATCTTTGTTAAACTTCCATGAAACTCTACAACTACTTAGATGAATAACTAAAAACAAGGCAACTGAAAATTGAAACCTCGTTTACCTTCACCAAGATGTAGAGATTCTTAACAACTTATAAGCAGTGAAATAAACGCCAGAGATAAAAAAACACAATCACACAAATTGACACTCTTATTTACCTAGTAAACCCAAAAGGGAAAACCTACTTTCTTTGTTGTGGTATTATATTAATTGTTCTTGAGCAATTGTTCTTTGTTAAACTTCCATGAAACTCTGCAACTGCTTAGATGAATAACTAAAAACAAGGCAACTAAAAATTAAAACCTAGTTTACCTTCATCAAGATGCAGAGATTCTTAACAACTTATAAGCAGTGAAATAAACATCAGAGATTAAAAAAAACACATCACACAAATTGACACGCTTGTTTAACCAGTAAACCCAAAAGGGAAAACCTACTTTATTTGTTGTGGTATTATATTAATTGTTCTTCTCACTAATCTCAATTGATACAATTGATCTTGGCCTACCTTGATCATTGCTTGATCTCAGCAATTATTCCCCTGTTGCCTCCTTGACTTGCCATGCCTCTTGATTGATCTTGCTCCTCCTTCCTTGTGCACTAGAGCCCCTATTTCCTTGCGCACTTGTCATGTTTCCTTGCGCACAAGGAGCTCCTATTTCCTAGTGCAGAAGTCCTTATTTCCTAGCGCACTTGCGACTCCTATTCTCTTATGCAAATCTCCAAAGGTCTCCTATTTCTTAGCGCACTTACGGCTCCTATTTCTTAGGACACAAGCTTCCTCAAATCCGCGCACAATCAATTTCCTAGATCCTTGCGCACTTGTGATCTCCTATTATTTAGGACACAAACTCTTTGTGCTCTCCACAATCAAGGATGATCTCATAAACTCGTGAATTCTCTTGTCTCACAAACCTTGTGTACAAAACTTATGATTTCTTGTGCCTTCGTCCTCCTCTTTATAGACCCAATTCGAGCATGCAAGGGGCCTAGCTCAATTTAGAAACTCAAGTTCTGATTGACGAGTTAACTAAGAGTCCAACTGATTCTCTCTCCAATCAACACTTGGAGTATTAACTCGTTCTCCCTTCAATCAATATTGAAGACTAACTCGCTTTAACTGAACTTGTAACTACCACATCATTTTGTAGGTCAAACTGATGAAGACTCCAATTAACTGAAGCTCCAACTCTATGCATGCCATCTTGATGATTACTATCGTAAACTGGAAATAAACTCATCCTAACTCATGAGCTCGCACTCATACTGAGATAAAGACAAATAGAGGTCTTCACTGGCTAACGCACAATCCAGAAGCCTTTACTCGCGACATTTTCAACAATCCCACACTTGTAACCTGGCTGTCACCAACCCTGGAAGTCCATCCTGACCGCATCATAAGGGAAACTGAAAATTGAGACATTACAACACATTGGGTTTGTCACTAAGTTCTGTTGGATTATTTGGCTCCAGTACTTCATTTAAAGTGGCTCCCTCTCTATAATTGCACATATACATTACAAAGACCTGCAAACGATCAGGAGAGTTTTTAAGATCACAAGAGGAAATGATCCAAGGTAATAGGACTTCCATATCTACTGTTACAGACAAGGTGCATTATAATGAACAGATTGCTTCTATCATGGGCACTGGTTCAATTAAAGCAGTAAACTGCCACCCTTAGACACTGAATGTGATATAATAAGGAACCTAGTTGTCAATCTGCATAAAGATTCTCAATCTGGGGCATCCAATCAGAGGATGTTTGTAAATTCAAGTCATGGATAACCACAGGCAGGCACAGTGCTCTAGCGCTTTGAGGATATGGAGATGGGGGCTGTGCCAACCAATAATGACCTCAAAGAGACCAAAAGCTGCCATATTTTCTGACAGATTATGTTTTTAGAGTTAATAGAATACAGGAGCAGTAAATATTGGGAAATTTTGCCAGAAGACATGTAAATTTTGTAGTCTGATCTGAAACTGTTTATCTTGCTTGAAACTTGAAAATATTAAAAATGTTTTTTAGCTCAGCTACAACCATTTATTAATATAATTTACCCAGTTTTTGAATAAACACATAAACCAAAAATAAATAAATGAAAGAAAAATGGGAGCTTCAGGGTCTATATATTTCTTGTCTAGCCTGAACAGGAACAACTCTGGTATTAATGTAAAGGACTTTATTCTGGCCAAGAAACTCCCAAACAGCACTCAACATAGCATTATTGTAGTCAGTAAATACTTTTCCCACGGAGACATTCATGTTGTCAAATAAATAATATTAAAACTACAGATTCACTCAAGGCTACTCATTCTAATAGGCGAAATACTGATTTATTAAATAATAATATGGGATGAAGTGTTCTTTTATTCCTTAAGAGTGGCAAGACATACCACTATTCATCAACAACCACAGCACCTATGAAACATCTGTTTTTTAGTATAAACAAACATACTGCCATTTCAGCCAAACTACGTGTCACAGTTGTCTCTAGAGCAAAAGTCCTTTATTTTATGTACAAGCTCAAGGATCCAACTTGAGAAGAGATATCTTACAGAACTTCCCAGTCCGAATCAGAGATTTCAGCACTAGGACATCCATTGGTGACTGCAACATCTACAAAAAGGTTAGAAAATGATTCATCAATTCCATCCCGAGTCTGATCATATTCGTTTCCATACCAATAAGCAGTTTGTTCTTTTTCATTAACTTCTACAGACAGGCACTCTTTGAGATCCCCTTCCTGCACCTGACAATAATTTCAAAAAGGTTATTAGTTAGGGTCAAACATACACCCACAATGACAGAAACATAGATATTATATCATATATGTCTAATAGTCAATAAGGAAATGAAAAGAATTATGTACCTTAGAGAAACTAGAGGTGTTTACAACAGAAGGTTCAACAACAGAAAGGAATCTTTCTGCATCTCCATTTAAGTTATCCAGTTTACCAGTTACAGCTTCCTCGAAGTTCTCCTCCAATGTCCTTTTTTCTCTAATATACCTGTCCCTGAGACTTAGGCTACCTCCTAATTGCATTTTACATACATTATCCAAACCTCCCATACCCACCTGTTCTGCAAGGCCTTCAATTCCTGCATCATACAAACACAATTTTGCATTCTGCATTTTTCAGCACCTCTTGTTTGCCCGTGAATAATAGATTTAACATCTCCATCAAATAGTGTTACAATTGATCAAGAGAGAAAAGAGAAATGTTAAACTGTGTTCTTATTGGTTTGTGACATAATTTAATACAAAGCATGATCACACATTATGATAATACAAACCACGAGACTCTTCAATCAAATTTAAAACATCTGTATCTTCTATACCAATGTTGCTATTGTATGATGCTCTAAGAATAGCAAGAAACACTGTTTCTGAAATGCAGGTTCAACCTCTTGAAATCAATAATTTGAATAAGAACATCAATTGTGTGCTTCCCACTAGGAATAGGCCAGATCAGAAAAGCTTTGCTATCTTAAATTGAGACCATTTAAAGAATCATGAGATAGAAAAGGCTTGATAAATCAGAGCAATGAAATTTAAATAAAATTGCACAACGTAATGTCTTTGAAGAAGATATACACCTTATCACAAGGCATCATCATGTGGGTTCTACTTGGAAGAAATACCTCACAATCAGGGATTCACCCCAGAATTGAACTGAAGGAATTCAAAATGTTGTCAACAAAATTCTCATCCCAATGTATACATCAAACAATTCTATGCTGCAGAAAGACATTAGAGGAAACAACTTAAAATGAGCAAATATTTGAAGAAGAAAGCCATTGAGCATAGCTTGAGGGGTTAGAAGGGTCACAGAGACATAGATGTTACATGTCAATTTAGGCATCATCCCAAAACCCAGATCAGTATCAATTATTAGAGTCTATCATACTCTAAATTAGTTGCTACATGCCCTAAACAAGTCATTCCATTGATGGTCTTCTTCCTTGAAAGTTTCACTGCTTAGATGTCAGTTGAAGTGCTCCATTGAACCATCAATGCACCCCTAGTCTGCACTAACTGCTTTGCAGAGCATCTACTCCCATCCAAGGCTGTGTTGCAGAGGATCTAGGCCCACTTTAAAGTACGTTGGTTGACTAGGAACGAATTGTTCATTGGATTCCTGGAATTTTCCCACCTTCTAGTGGCTTCTAGAAGTTGTTCAGCTATCACCTCCTCTGATAGCTTAGATGTTATAAGTCAATTTAGGCATCATCCCAAAACCTAGATCAGTATCAATTATTAGGGTCTATCATACTCTAAATTAGTTGCTACATGCCCTAAACAAGTCATTCCATTGATGGTCTTCTTCCTTGAAATTTTCACTGCTTAGATGTCAGTTGAAGTGCTCCATTGAGCCATCAACACACCCCTAGTCTGGCACTAACTGCTTTGCAGAACATCTACTCCCATGCAAGGCTGTGTTGCAGAGGATCTAGGCCCACTTTAAAGTGCATTGGTCGACTAGGAGCGAATTGTTCATTGGATTCCAAGAATCTTCCCACGTTCTAGTGGCTTCTAGAAGTTGTTCCAGCTATCACCTCATCTGATAGCTTCGAATATGGACACCATGGAGCCATTGAACCTCTTATCCTCCTATTCCCATGAACGAGGAAACCTCTTCATCCATTTTTGGAAAAGCCATTCAATGATTCATTAATGTCAAACTACCTTCATCTACTTATAAATTGAGCACTGAGCATAGTGCACAAGAGAGCAAGAATTTGAATTAGTAGAGTTATGTTGGTGAGATCACAGCTCTTTGAGGTTGTTGCATGTAATGTTATGTTGCTAAGTGATGAGGTTGTTGCATGTAATGTTATGTTGCTAAGTGATGAGGTTGTTGATGTGATGAGGCTAGGACTGATGCTGAAGCGAGTTGACATCGAATTGATCCAACTGGTTGTCACTTCTCCTTCTACTTAATAAAGAATTTGTGTCTTTTCTAATACATGTGTCAATGATGTTATATGTGTATTTTCAAATATAATCATTCCAATTTGTTTAACATGAATAGATCATATGCTTTGATATCGTTTTATGTCTGTTGTTATCCATTACATGTATCAATCGAGCAAGTTCAGTGTGATTGAGAGTGACGGAAACGACGAAAGGGAGGCGAAGGATAGCGAAAGATAACAAGTAGTTATTCTTCCCTTATCTATTCATTTTAAGGAAAAGGTCAAATATCTTTATTTCTGTTGTTCTAAGTGTGACCACTACACTTAGGGAAAGCATACTTATCCGTAGGCTTGATTTCCGCAAAACAAATTGGCGACCATACTTGGGACAGACGGATTGTCCCTGGTGGTTTTATCCTTGTCTGTCACCCTCTAGTAGACTTTACTTGCTTATTTCAGTCATTTGAATGTGTTTTAACAAAAGTAGTGTGTTTGATTGTTTTTTAGAGTTTCCAACGCACTGTTGGTCTTGACACAATGCTCTGCATAGCATTGTTGGCTTAGGGACAGTGCTCTGCAACGCACTGTCTCCCACTCAAGGGTGCGTTGCTCCTGTGACCAACCAAGAATCCATCATATTTTTGTCTTTTGCAATTCATTTCAGTGTTTTGATTGTTGAGTTTCAGATGTCTGCTAACCTCTAGAGACCAGATTACCTCTACTGTTCTTGCTTCACTTTGGATATTTGTTTGATCAATGTTTCTTTTTGTTTTCTTTATCATTGTTGAATAGTTCCAGAGTTAAATTTTACATTTGATCAATTCTTTGTTTTCGGAAAGAGGAATTGTCGTTTCAATCTTCGTTTCTCTTGAAAATATTGAATGATTGTTTGTGCATTATAGTTTCTTTTTCGTTCATCTAAACTTAAAAGAAATTGAAAAGAAAAACATGCATTTGCATATATGGATTGTGAGTGTTGCATAGGAATAGTTTAGAGAAATTGCATTTGGATGTGCTCATTGTTGATCGCTTATTATCTGATTGCTCTATCCCTAGTAGCTAGTTTTTCATTATCGAAAATCAAATCAAAAAGAATGCTTATCATCTTTATTGCATTCTAGGAATGTCAAATACATCTCGCGGTGAACCTAAAAGCCAAACTTATAAGCAAGATCAACTAAAATTTATCTGAATTTATCTAAAGGAGCATTGTCACTTAACGATAACATTTAGAGGTCTAGGCTAGAGACATGTTCCGGCATCGTTAAACATAGCAGCTTTCGTTAATTGTCTGCGATACATTTAGAGTGTGATACCTCATTCCACGTACGTAAGTATATCGGAGCTCGTCCATGTACCTTCAGGTATATCAGGCGGTGTTCTAATACGAAAAGTATAAGGGGATGCTCTCACTGTGCGGTTTCACATTAGACAGTGCTAATACGGATTGGGCCTCCACGTACCATCGAGTATATTTGGGAGGACAAAATTAGGTTGCTTACCATCCGTAGGTAACCAAGTCGGCCGCCTTGTATACTGTGATACACCGAACACAGCATTCGGGGAGATTGCCTGTACGTACATAATTCCTTGGTTTACTGGGATTGTATATTGCAATTCACAGTTTCTTGGTAAACCTTTTGCCTAGCATTACCCTCTTTTTGTTTATTTGTTTTTGTATTAAAATCAATCAGCAATCGTGGAAGAAGATCAACACTTTCCCCATCGTTTGCATAGGACGGGGAATAAACCACCTTTACCACCAGAAGCTACACCTAGTAGACGAAGGCAAGCTCATCCTACCGTGTCTGGTACCTCTGGTATTTCATCTAATTTACCAAAATCATCTGATCCTTTGAGTACCAAGTCTCTAGTCGTTTCGACTGATAGGGTTTATCTGCTACTATCGAGAAGGAACTCTCACAGTTACCTGAGGACACTAAAATTCAATCCAGTGAAACAGAAAATCCAAAACCCGAGCTTGTTCAACTGGAAGTCGATCCGGAACCTATTGTTCTTTTACCAGAACATCTTGATCCCGAAGTTGTTCTTGTATTACCGTCTCATCCTCAATCATTTGTAACCATTGAGTCTTCCTCTTTTCCGCAGAGTTTACTGCCTCAAAATTTATATCGGGCCTGTTGGTGAAGTACTTCCATTTGGTTTGATTTCAATAGAGGAAGAACCACAAGAAGAGAAAACCCCTTCCACTCTAACTCATTTTGGGTCGGGGCTTCATCTTTATCAGTCTTTTCCTCATTTAACCTACTATGCTTCTGTTGATCCTGGTCAATTTCAAGTTCCCATAGGTTCTTTAGAGTATATTTTGGGTTACTTAACCATGGCTGAGATAGCATCCTAGATTGTACCATCTATTACAGCTTCGACAGCATCCACTGTTGGTTCATCTTCGATGTTTTCCATGACACCCGAGTCTCATCTTTATGGTGTTTCGTCTGTCCCACTGGGTTACCAAGCTTTAAATGGAACCTACTCTAGTGTCTCCTCTATTCCATGGACTTCGCCCATGTCATCATCTGGGATTTTATCTGGTTCATCTCTGACGAGTACTGAACGGCCTAATCCTTTATTGACATCATCAGCTCAATATCAGGCTGGTCCATCCAATTATCGTCCATCTTATCCAGTATCCGTTGGATTCTCATCATATGAAAGTCAGTATGTGCAATATCCCTATACTCCATATGCTAGGGGGCAACAGATGTTCGGGCCATATGGCAGTACTCCTTCGTATTTAGGCCAATCGTATGTTGGAATGCCTCTTTGTCAATGGCAGCCTACTTTGTTTGTTCAGCCGCAAACGGTTGTGTATCAGTATCAACTAGTTCAACCTGTTGCATCTGTACCTACTACGCTTTTTATTACTTCTTCGAGTCCATAGACTCCGTCTTCCCAGGCTGCTATACAACAACCATTTGTATCAGGAATTTCACAACCAAAGGCTAGTTTACCCTTGTCACAGGCCTCTATTGGCCCCGTTTATTCACAACCTGGTCCAAATTATCCTGGCAGGCAATTACCGTATTATCAGATACCATGGCAGCGACAGCAACCATTCCAGCAGTATCAGGCTTATCCAAGACCTGGCCAACAAGCCTATCATGGGTTTGGTCAACAAACTTACCCCTATCTGGGTTACCAGCAGCAGAATCCTTATGTTGGTGCACAACGGCCTATTTCCCAGGCAATTCCATCTTATCCTGGTTACGCTCAACCTGACCTAAATCGACAGTTGCCATTTGTTGCAACATTAGAGTTACCTGATTTAAACCAGCTCACTAATGACCCCATTCATTATTTACCTTGGTGGCCGGTGATTCCTCATAAATTACCCTCTGACATTCCAAAATTCAATGGAAATTATGGAGAAGACCCGTCTATGCATGTTATGACTTATCGTTTATGGTGTTCATCAAATTCCTTGAATGATGATTCTGTTAAACAACGTCTTTTCCAGCGAACGCTTATTGGTCTGGCTCCAAAGTGATATATTGAATTACCGCGAGCTTCTTTTGATAACTTTACAGCTTTAGCCACTACTTTTTTAACCCACTTCCAGTTACCCATCAGATATGAAACTGGAACGGAACTTTTGACCAACTTTAAACAGACAACTACTACTCATATATCAGATTATATACATGAGTGGCATCGTCGTCGTCGAATGGTTAAAACATTTGTTCCTGATCAACTTTTAGCTGAGTGGTTTATAAAATCCTTGTTGCCATCAATCACCGAGAATGTGGCCAAAGGCGGTGTTGTCAATAAAGTAATTGCTCATGCCCAATATCTGGATTTGATTTATACTCACTCTGGCATGCTCTATGAAAATATTCCAAACGCGCCATGACCAAATTTTACTGTTCCTCCTCCATCTGGTAAGGACATTCATGTCGGTGATGGTGTGATTGGTTCTGCTAGCACTCCGCCAGCAAGTCAACCACCTGGTTCTACACTTGTTGTTTCAAATCAAAACCCTATTGCATCTGTTCCTACGTCTTCTTCTGAAATACATGTCGTGTCATCTGACAAGGGAAAAAGTGACAAGCAACTCGGAAATAAGGGGAAAGATAAGAAGAAATCAAATTCACCCCCATAGGAAAAAATCATCTGATTCATCTGGTTCTTCTCGAAAACCTCGTTACCCTTGCTTGATATGTAATGAAGGGCATTTTACGCGAGATTGTCCTCGCCGCTCAGAAGTCTCGAAGCTTCTTAAGACTTCTGTCACATCTGCAATGTTGACAAATCCTTTTTCGAACCCGGAAACCCATATGGTTGCTACAGATCCTACTTCTAGTTCGCAAGTGCTTGTGCTATCTACCACTAAGCCCAAAACTGATGTGTTGGTGTCTACTCGAAGTAAAGATTACAGTAACCCGTTGTCGTCGCCGAATGGTCAGGCTACAGATCAACCTACTACTTCGACTTCGACTTCATATGATTCAGTTTCGTTGCCTACTATTCCTAAGTTAACAATAAAGTCGCCGAAGGGAACTGTTCATAAATCGACTTTCAACCCTCGAGCTCGTGCAGCTCAAAATTATAACATAGTCGAAGATCTAGCTCAGTCACCTTCTGCTATGTCAATGCTTGAGGTTCTTCAGAATTGTCCCTCCCAAATGCAAGCTTTGTTGTCAACTATTAGTGGAATTGATCCGACGGATTTTAATCTTGTAGTCTTTAATCACGCGGGCTATGTGCCACAATTACCAGCACAATTATCATTTTTTATTCAAGTACATGTCTCTAATCGTCTCATTCACTGGACTATTATTGATGAAGGCGCATCTACTTGCATCATGTCTATGAGTTGCTGGAAATCACTTAGCTCGCCGACTTTATCACAATCACCTACGGCGTTGAAAGCTTTTGACGATCGTACTTATAACCGTTGTGGAATTCTTATTAACCTGCAAGTCGAACTAGGGGGAAAATCAATTACTGTTAAAGTTAAGGTCATTGACGGACCCCTTGACTACAACATTTTACTTGGAAGATCGTGGGTTTACACTATGGTTGTGATAGTATCTACTTACTTTTGTATGGTTGTCTTCCCTCATAAAGGCAACATTACAGTCATCGATCAACTCGTCTTCTTCTCCTCTGGTTCCCAAGCAACTGGAAGTGTTTCGTTAGTTCACAGACCCCCGCCATCTCTTCAGAACATTGGTGTAAGGCTCTTTAAGGATTCTTCCCTAACGGGCACCTTTGTAATGAATAAAATAATATAAATAATGATTAATTAGTTAATTAGTAATTAGGTGGAAAGGGCATGTCTAAATGAAACATGACCTTTTGTGAAGAGGCACCTGTCTAGGTATATAAGCAAGCCTCATTTGTAACATTCATCATCAACTCATTCTTCATACTTTTTATATAATAATATTTGTATCCTCAATGGATATTCTGATATTCCAAGTCTTGTGGAGTATTTAACTTGAGAAGGAACTTTGTTCACTTCATTTGGTATCAGAGCAGTTCGAGCCTTCAGTCGCTTAACTGCTACACAGAGCCACGCTCTTCGATCCAAGTCTTTAACCGTAAAATTTGTCAATGTTGTTGTTGAGCATTTCGCTACACTTTTGGGAGTTTCTCCGTTGTTGATCTCGTCAAAGGCCCTTGGCCACTTTTAAAGAATTTAAAAAAAGTAAAACAACAACAACAAAAAAAGAGGAGAAAATTAAAAAAATATATAGTAAAAAAAAAAAAAAAACAATATATATAAAGTCACAAATTTTAAAAAATAAATAAAAATTAAAAATAAATATAAAAAAAGAAAGAAAAAAGAGGAGAGATAAAAATAAATAGAGTGGAAAAAAAAAAACAGAATTTATATTAAAATAAATTAAAATTGCAAAATTTCAAAAGCAACTTTAGTTGTTGTCGCATCCCCGTTTTCACTCCCCTTACATTATCATCTGAGGCTTGTCCACCCTTGCACGTCGTATGATGACCAACCTCCAGATATATCCGCTACTACATTGTTCGTTGTTCGCACAACTCAACCCCTGCATTCTTTGTCCCCTTCACCTTCCTTTGCAACTTCACCGCCTCAACTGTAGCCACTGAGCTCCCCACCAAATCAACGAACCACCGCTACCCTTGCTACCCCGCTCGTCTATCAACCGATGCCACCAACAGAAAATCAACCTCGCCTCCCTCGATTCCGCAGGCACCTTCGTCTGACCACAATAATTGTGTAATCGTGACTCACTCCGCCTCACATTCCTTTCGACTCGACGTCACTATTCTTTGACCGAATACACTCTGTCGTCAGCCCCTATCCACGCACTGGTCCTACCCTGTGCGTCCACCATTACAATTGTTGTCCACTGTGTTGTCCGTTCGTGTTAGATGACATCGTATCCGCTGTTCGAAAACGCCAACCCCGTCCGCATTCAAACGACCTCGGTCAAATAGTGTAACCAGCGCCCGTCCCAAGCAACACTGTAACACTGTTGACATCCATTGACTTTAGTCAAGATCCCGGAGTTTAATTGCGGTGGTCAACGGCGTGACCCATCACGTCTATCTGTCGTGACACATTCAATCAATCACAGCTTTTTTTTAAAAGAAAAATCACGAGAATTGATATTTTTGTTAAAACTATATTATCATACCTTAATATAGTTTAATAAATTCATTTGATATAAACGAAATTATAAAAACAAAATTAATATAGTTATATATTAATTAAAAAAAATAGAAATAAAAATAATAATTATATTTGAAAAAAAAAAAACTTTGTAGCTATATTGAAGGTTCTACCCAGCTTTATAAGGTCAAAGCTATTCAAAAGATAGTTTATATATATATAAAAGAGACAAATTATAAAGGAAAAAAAAAAACTATTATACTCCAAAAGGTATATAAAGGGATATTTGGAATTACTGAAGAGAGATAAGAAGAAACTATTATACTCTTAAAAGTATATAAAGGGATATTTGGAATTATTGAAGAGAGATATTTGAGGAAAACAAAGGCTATTGAAGGAATTTGAAGGAAGTTATAACGACAAGCAAAACGTCGTCTAAGTTAGAATTGAAGACACGGATATTTTTAGAAACCTTGCCTATCAACACTAAAGTGCTATTTAAAATTAAAGGAACTCTCACAAAAGATGTCATTATTGCTATATCACTTGTTGAAGATAGCAATTACATAAACCCTAAAATTACAAACCAGTTGGTGATTCCTTGGTCAAATATTATCGAAAAACTAGACTTTTTTGACAAGAAAAAATACGACATCAAAAGTCTACAACTCAATATTGGGGATTATACTTTTATCTCTCAATTTACCGTGAAAGTCTTACTTTTTGACAATAGTGACATTGTGTTGAGTTCACCATGGATGGAAACCCTAGGTTCACTTATCCTAAATACGAAAAAGAAGATTTTGACATTCTCCTACAGAAAGAAGAAAATAACGCTACAGGACGTTAACTTGAAGCCAAATTCAGTGACGCCTGAAGACATACAAGAAATTTCAAAAGTAATTTTTCAAGAAGGTAAAAAGGTGATACAAAATATGCAAAAAATGAAATTGACAAAATCACCACTAACAAGAATGAAGAAGTTGCTCGCCTCAAGGACCACAATGAAAAATTACTAACGCGAATTAAGAAACTGAAGAAGGACAAGAAGTCATTAGAAAACAAGATGAAACAACTTGTCGAAAAGGAATCGTTGAAACCATCAAATGTAGAAATTCAAGTTGATGAAAAGACATCAAATAATGATCCAATCAGTAATACAAATCCAAAAACGACACAAACAAGATAAGGGAAACTCAAATCACTAGAATTCCCTATCGACATCCGAATCACAAGAGTAGGCAACTTGATCAAGCTACGTATTCAAAACAGAATCAACAAGCTGATATTCCGAAGAATACTAATGTCGGTGCAATCCACTCATGTGAAAACAAGTCGTCACAAATTGCCAATCATCGCAAGATTCCACAGAAGATTGATCTAGGATGGTCTGATCCCTTCTCAATGTGACAATTTTGTTTGTCACTTAGAGGATCATATCAACTTGTATCGACAAGGATGACTATCCCCGATATGAGAAGACATTCGTAGCAGGAAAAGAAGTCGAGGCCTTTCATCAACAAGTTTTGAGGGCAAAGCTTTTTGAGGAGGAAGGCAATGTAATGAATAAAATAATATAAATAATGATTAATTAGTTAATTAGTAATTAGGTGGAAAGGGCATGTCTAAATGAGACATGACCTTTCGTGAAGAGGCACCTGTCTAGGTATATAAGCGAGCCTCATTTGTAACATTCATCATCAACTCATTCTTCATACCCCTTTTATATAATAATATTTGTATCCTCAATGGATATTCTGATATCCCAAGTCTTCTGGAGTATTTAACTTGAGAAGGAACTTTTTTCACTTCAACCTTTTTGTTACCGCCGCCTGCGACATCGGCGGAAATCGCTAGAATAGACTTGCAATATGATATCTTCCACTTCATCTAACTTAAGGAAGATACCCAATGATTCTGAAGAAGTCAAGCTGGGTGAAACCATGTCGCTAAGCCCAATTGAGCTCACATAGCAATCAATCTTTTTGGCTTATGCGGCCAATCCCAATCCTTTGTCGCTGACTATTTGAGTCAATCATTCTTTAGATTAAGGTACTTCTTCTGATCCTTTTTCACGTGTATTCTCAACCGATGAGAGCATTATGGAATCCAAGATGCCAGAAGAAGAATCATGGGCAGAATCACATCAACGATCCCATCTTCCAAATTACAATGAAGATAATCCAATTGAACTATATCACCCTTCAGTCGTTGATTTCTTGACAAATTCTATTCCTATCCACATTGTCGATTATGAGCGAAACCCATCAAATATCGAAGAAACGATTTCTATCGATACTTCGACCAAACCTGGTATTGTAGAAAACATTCATGTCGGTGCGTCTTGTTCTCCATCTGAACTTGACACTTACCGCTCTCTCTTTCGTGAATTTCGAGATGTATTTTCATGGTCATACGAGGAAATGCTAAGCATCGATTCCAGCATTGTTGAACACGAGATTAAAATGTATCTTGATGTTAAGCCAGTACGACAGCGCCTTCCTCCTGTACATCCTAATAAAGTTGTTGCCATTAAAGCAAAGGTTAAAAAACTTTTGTGTGTTGGTTTCATTTACCCTGTTCCGCTTACCGATTGGGTTTCTAACATTGTTCCTGTCATGAAGAAACAGGGGACAATTAGAGTGTGCATCGATTATCGAGATGTTAATCACGCTTGTCCGAAAGACAACTATCCCAATCCCTTTATCGACCAAATTATTGATGAATGTGCCAGATGTGAAATATTTTCTTTCATGGATGGATTTTCCGGTTACAATCAGATCACTATTCGCCGAAAAGACCAATATAAAACAGCGTTTATCTGTCCCTGGGGCACATTTGCTTATCGGAAGCTCCCTTTTGGTTTAAAGAACGCTAGGGCAACATTCCAAAGGGCAATGAATTATGCTTTCCATGACATCAAACACATTGTTCAACCGTATCTGGATGACTTACCTGCTCATTCACGAAACGGGCTGACCACCAGCTACATTTGAGAGCTATCTTTTTAAGATGTCGACACTACAAAATACGCCTCAATACACACAAATGTGTGTTTGGTATTGGTTTTGGTGGTTTGCTTGGATTCGTCATGTCGAAAGAAGGAATTCGGCTTGATCCATTGAAGGTCCAGGCCATTCTTGATTTGCCTGCTCCTTCCAATCTACTTCAGTTACAGAGACTCCAAGGGAAGGCTAACTTCTAAGGAGGTTCATTCCCAACTACGCCAAAATGGCTAAACGATTTACTCGACACTTGAAAAAGGGGATTCCCTTCCATTGGGATGAGGTTGCGCAAGCTTCCTTTGGTGTTCTTAAAGATATCGTGATCTGATCATCATTAATCTATCCCCCAAATTATCAGAGTGATTATTCCCTGTATCTTGTCACTGCAGATACAACCATCGCTATGGTTTTAGTCCAAGAAAAAGATGGGATTGAACATCCGATCTATTATTTGAGTCATAATCTCAATGATACGGAAGTTAACTACACTTATGTTGAAAAGCTCGCTTTGGTAGTCGTTCAAGCTTGTTAAATTCAGATAACCATGGTGTTCTATGCTTGATGCACTTTTACTTCAATCTATCTTAGGACCAAAACAAAATAGCAATCACATAAACTTGAAAGTAAAATGTTGATAGAAAACAATAATAGATCAATAGAAGACAAGCCAAATATAGATCAGATTTACAATTCCTTTTGTCCAGCAAAGACATGAGATATTGTGGCGTTATGACGGTCAACAGGATACTTTAGCCAGCAAAGGCTTTATCGATCAGCGGGCACTTTCATGTGTCACACCCACAGCCCTCAAAGATGGCCCATCACAAATCAACGCAAGGCAAACCAAGGACAGCGCAGAATAGTCAATGCAGGCAGCTTCAGAAAAGTCAACGCAGTAAGCTAGGGCTTCAGTCAAACAACCTAGAATTCCTCGATTTTAGTGCGCAGTTGTATGACCTCCTAAAATTGAAATTTCTGCAGAAGATTGAGATCAAATGACCAAGGGTTGACCACGGTCAATGTTGGTCAACACTGCAACAGAAAAGCCCTAAACAAATCAGCACATAAAACAGAAAGCCCTAAACATATCAGTGCAGAAAACAACAACTTCACTCCGCACGTGTGAGGGAAAAATGGCCTCCAAAGGCTATCGAACCAATCAAATCACAATGAGAGAATGTGTGATGAGATGATGAGAAAACAACCTCCAAGTCTCTCCAATTTATATTCATCAATGAGGATGTGTGACACATCTCTTGGGCATGTGGGATAAATCTGGCCGACCCTGCACATGTGGAAAATAAATTCAAAATCAATGTTCTGCTCATCCAATCAAGATGATCTTTAGATCAATCTTGCACCTCTCCGAAAGAGGAATCCAACAAAAATATGACCATCGTCATATGATCAATGCAACATGGATTTTGGACCTAGTTGCCCAAAATTAACACTCCCTCTCAACTAAGGAGAACTCCATCTATCCACAAGTGCCATCCATCATGTACCAAACCAAACATCGTGCGTCATCCCGTTGTAACTTGCTTTGTTGGCTCTTTATTTTAAAACAAAAGGTGAGTCACAAAGACATCACACACATCTGACCCGAAGTCATCTTAGAGGTAAAAACCTCTCTCGGACTAAAAAGAGTCTCATACTAACCCGAAGTTAGTTTACTGGCCCGAAGTCAGCTTAGAGGATAAAACCTCATCATACTTTATCCCAGATCAAGGTGTTGGACACATGCCATCCTACACATAGAAAGTACGAGAATCTCTGATGCGTCCATCAGTCTTGCTATGGTCTCTATCCACATTTCCCACCTCATTGGCCAAATGAGAGGTACTTCCCATGAGTCTGAAACTCCACGGGTAGGATGCGTGCAGGGCACAGAGAAGAGAGAGAAGAACCAACTCAATTTCATAACGGTGGAGCAGAAGCGCCACAAGGTTCGGCAAGCCTAGCCCCGTGAGTGCTTACAGCTGAGAACAGAGAGACGACCCAACTCAATATCATAACGATGGCGCAGAAGCACCACAAGGTTCGGCAAGCCTAGCCTCGTGAGTGCTTATAGCTCCAAGAAACTATCCCCAAGCCCCCTGGAGCTCCCAGAGCTCATAGTCCAACTCAAGCAGGACCCTCAGAATAGGGTCTTTCCACGATTCCAAGCTTCTCACAAAAGGTTAGGAACTTGACCTTCCTCAGGGGCTTCGTGAGAATATCCGCAACCTGCTCATCAGTTCCTGTATGATCGAGCCTTACGATGCCTCACTGTACCATATCCCGGATAAAGTGTTACCTAATATCAATATGCTTGGATTGATCGTGGAACACGGGATTCTCAGAAAGACGAATCCCAATCTGGTTATCACAAAGGATAACGGTGGTATCTAGCGCATGCTCGAGCAGCTCACTGAAGAGCTTTCGCAACCAAACAGCTTCACGACAGGCCATACTCACTGCAATGTATTTGGCCTCACTAGTGCTCAAAGCCACCGACTTTTGCTTCCTGCTCATCCAAGATATCAAAGCAAAACCCAAGGTGAAGCAACATCCAGATGTGCTCTTGCGATCCACCACACTGCTAGCCCAATCGGCATCAATATATCCATGGAGTCTCAAAATCCCGGTAGTGTATCACAGCCCATGGTTAATTGTGCCCCGAAGATATATCAACAGATTCTTGGCACCAATCCAGTGAATGTGATGAGGTTCAACCATATGTTGACTCAAAGTGTTCACTACAAAACATACGTCTGGACGGGAGTTCACTAAGAACATCAGGGCCCCTGCGAGTTGTTGATACTCGGTAGGATTTGCTAGCACGAGCCCAGCAACGTTTCCACTCAACTTCTTAAAGTTGAGTTCCATCAGTGTCGACACAGACTTACAATCCACCATACCAAATCTCTCCAACGATTTCACGACATATTTTTCTTGAGAAAGGAAAATCTCGCCTGGCCTCTACCGGACCTCCAAGCCTAGGAATTAGTGCATCAGTCCTAGGTCTTTCATCTCAAACTCGGAAGCTAGCTCCCTCTTACATTGATGAATGAGAGGGTCAGCACCTGTCAAGAAGAGATCGTCCACATAGAGAACCAAAATGAGAGGCCTTTCTCTATCAACCTTAAAATAAAGGTTCGGATCAGCATTACTTCGAGTGAAGCCCAACTTCACCAAGTAGCTATCTATCCTCTCGTACCAAGCCCTGGGGGCTTGCTTCAACCCATAGAGGGCTTTCTTCAACCTGCATACATGAGTGTGTCTATCTCGGACTTCGAACCCCAGAGGTTGCTCCACATACACCTTTTCCTTTATAGATCCATGCAAAAAAGCGGTCTTCACATCCATCTGATGTACACTCCATCCTTGCGTAGCAGCAAGGGCAATAATAGATTGGATGGTGGTAAAGCGAGCCACAGGTGAAAATATATCATCATAAACTATGCCTTCTTTTTGAGAGAAGCCTCGGGCAATGAATCTTGCCTTGTACTTTTCGACACTTCCATCAGATCCATGCTTGATCTTATAGAACCATTTCAAGGTGACAACAGATTTGTCCTCTGGTCTTGGGACCACTTCCCAGACATGATTCTTCATAATGGACTCATATTCTTCGTGCATAGCATCCTTCCAAACTTGATGCTTTATGGCTTCTTCAAATGTTCCAGGCTCAGATTGTATTATCGTACTCATGGCTGCTAAATACCCTTGGTATCTCTTCGGCTTCTTGCTTTCACGAAATGTCCCCCTTGGGGCAATATGTCTCTCGACATCTTTGAGAGTATCCCTAAGCCATGAGGGTCTTCTCTTATTCGAAGGAGGTGGATCAATGGGATCCATAGGTCCTTCAACATCGGGCATCAGGTCATCCTTCGGCTCTTCCAACATCCCTGCTTCTTCATCTTCTTTGTCTTCCTTGGAGCTAGGAAGATTTCTTACTTTCTTGAAGGCAACATCTTCATCGAAGGTGACATCGTGGCATATCTCCACTTCTCTTTGACCAGGCACATAGATTCTATATGCCTTTGAAGTTTCACTCTAGCCCACAAACATTCCCTTCTTTCCAAAAGCATCCAGCTTGCTTCTCTTTTATTTCGGCACATGAAAGTACACAGGACAACCAAAAACTCTAAAATGAGAAACATCAGGTTTCTTACCAGAGAAGACTTATTTGGGAGTTTTGGAGTCCAGAGCGGAATGCGAGCATTTGTTTTGAACATACACAACAGCGTTTGCAGCTTCTCCCCATAGAAACTTCGGAAGACCTTGGTCACATATCATGGCGCAGGCAGCGTCCACAATGGTCCTGTTCTTTCTTTCAGCAACACAATTTTGCTCAAGAGTGTACACAGTTGTGGTCTCCCTCTTAATGCCAACTTCTCTACAAAAGTCATTAAACTCATTTGACTCATACTCGATCCCATTGTCGGTCCTCAAAACTTTGATTTTCTTCTCGGTTTCATTTTCCACCAAGGCTTCGTCATTCTTAAAAAAATATATCCAGGTCTTGCGGGAGAAGTCATGTAATAGGAACATCCTTCCAGGGATGTCACAAGCAGCATACCAGATAGGCCAGAATGTATCAACTGTAAGATATCAGTTGTCTTTGTGACACTTGAGGGGAATAGTCCTCTTGTATGCTTCTAAAGTGAACAAAGTTCCTTCTCAAGTTAAATACTCCAAAACACTGGGAATATTAGATTGTCCATTGAGGATACAAATATTATATTAAATAGTATGAATGAGAATGAATTGATGATTGAATGTTACAAATGAGGCCTGCTTAATACCTAGGCAGGTGCCTCTTCACGGAAGGTCATATCTCATTTAGACATGCCCCTTCAACCTAATTACTAATTAACTAATTAATCATTATTTACATTATTTTATTCATTACATTGCCTCCCTCCCCAAAAAGCTTTGTCCTCAAAGCTTGTTGATGAAAGGCCTTGATTTCTTTCCCCGCTACGAAAGTTTTCTCGTCTCAAGGCAATCATCCTTGTCGATACAAGTTGATATGATCCTCTAAGTGACAAACAAAATTGTCGCACTGAGAAGGGATCAGACTATCATAGATTAATCATCTGTGGAATCTTGCGATGACTAGCAACTTGTGATGAATTGTTATCACATGAATGGATTGCACTAACATTAGTATTCTTCGGAACATTAGTTTGTGTTTCTATTCTGAATACATAGCTTGGTCGAGTTGTCTGCTCCCGTGATTTGGATGTCGATGGGGAACTTTTTTGGTTTGACTTTCCCTTCTCAGGTGAGTGGTAATTTTTTATTTTCTTCTGGCAAGGATGTTGTTGATTTGGTTATAAAACATTCACATGGGATGTTCATCGTCTAAACTACAAAATCTAATTTTGTATTTTTTTCAACTTGTTTGTCTTCTTCTTTAGTTGTGACATTCACTGCCTCAGTTTCTTTCTCTTCAACTTGGACTTCTACATTCAATGCTTTATTGTCGACAAGTTGTTGCACCTTGTTTTCTAACGACTTCCTGTCCTTCTTCAGCTTCTTGATTTGCTTTAGTAATTTTTCGTTGTGGTCCTTGAGGCGAGCAAGTTCTTCATTCTTGTTAGTGGTGATTTTGTCCATTTCATTTTGCATATTTTGTATCACCTTTTTACTTTCTTGAAAAATTACTTTTGAAATTTCTTGTATGTCTTTAGGCATCACTGAATTTGGCTTCAAGTTAACGTCCTGTAGCGTTATTTTCTTTTTTTGTAGGAGAATGTCAAAAACTTATTTTTCGTATTTAGGATCAATGAACCTAGGGTTTCCATCCATGGTGAACCCAACACAATGTCACTAACGCCAAAAAGTAAGGCTTTCACAGTAAATTGAGAGATAAAAGTATAATCCCTAATATTTAGTTGTAGTCTTTTTATGTCGTATTTTTTTTGTCAAAAAAGTCTAATTTTTCAATTATATTTGACTCAGAAATCACCAACTGGTTTGCAATTTTAGCGTTTATGTAATTTTTATCTTCAGCAGGTGATATAGCAATAGTGACATCTTTCCTGCGAGAGTTCCTCTAATTTTAAATAGCACTTTAGCATCGATGGGTAAGGTTTCTAAAATCTCCCTTCCTTCAATCCTGATTTAGATGTCATTTTCCTTTTATAATTTCAATTAGAATTTTCCCTTTGTTCTTCTTAGTTCTATTCCCTAACACTTTTTTTATTTTATTTTTAAAGTCACTTTTTTTCCTATTACTTTTAATTCAAGTAATAATACTTACTCCTATTTTCTATATACTATTATTATTATTTTTTTAATAATATTATAATTAGTATTTTTTTCCCTTTTAAATACACTGCAAAACCCTTTTATAATTCTATGATATATATCACTTATTATGTCCCTTTAATATATCCCCCCTGGTTTTTCGAGAATTATTTCCTTGATTTTTAATTAAATGTACCTTATTTAACTTTTGATTTCCCAATAGTCACATCCCTTATTCAAACTTCACTTTTTAATTAATTAAATTATCCCCCCTTTTTTTAATTAACAATATCCAATTTTATTTGTTGGTATCATATAATTTGTACGCATTGATCTTCAATGCCCACTCCTCACTTAACAATGGACGCCCTTATCTTTAATTAACTTTAAACTTAAGATACGTGATCGCATAAACAGTCACGACTTTTATGATGGGTTGTTCCACTTAGAATTTGTTCCACTTATACACCAACGTAGTTATGGACAATCGCAGGGATTATTTTCAAGAAATTCCAATCACGGAACCTGAAAACCTCAGCTTCTCAACCCTAGATCATATGGTAGAACGATTGTTACCCCCAGAAATAATAAGACTCTTTCATGGAGATTATACCAGAGGTGCAGCGAATAGGGACGCGATGGAGTGCACGTCAGATTTGGATGAAGTGAACACCAATTTCAAGGACTACTAATGTCATGAAATCGGTTGATAATTAAACGGTGGGTTCGAGTGGCAGCTCGGAGGGAGCAGTGATGGTTGTTGTTGGGTGTTGAGTCTTGACAGGGCACGAAAACAGGAAGGTGGTCGCTTCGAACAACGACGGCGGCAGATTGTGGTTGTAGGATGGCGATAAGTTTTAATTGTGGCAGTGGCACCATGCAATTGTGGTGGTGGCTCGATGGTGGACGCAGGCAGAAGGAAGGTAAGGGAGTCGAGAAAGGTGAATACACAGTCGGAGCAGAATCAATCGAGCAACGTTTGAAGCGTGGAATCTTGATGTTGTGGTCTGCGGATGCAGGGAGGATGCTTTAGGCAACTATTCAAATGTGGATCACGCAGTGTCGGTGGGATGACCCGGTCGCAAAAACTGTTGCTCACAGATTTGTCGATTGACCGATTGTAGGTGGTGACCAACGATTTGGACAGACGTGTTGTTGTGGTTAGCTCTTGCTCACACTTTAGCGGTCAACAACTTTTAGGTGGAAGCCAGCGTGGGTGGGATGCATGGGTCGGATGTTTCTTTTTGATATATATATATATATATATATATATATTTCTTATAATTTTTTTTTTTCATTTTTTTTTTAATTTTTTATAAATATATATATTTTCTTCTCGCCCTTATATATATACTTGATTTTTATTTTATTTTTTTAATTCTCTCTTCTTCTTTCTTCTTCTTCTTCTTCTTTTTTAACTTTTTTCTTCTTTTAAATGGCCAAGTGCCTCCGATGAATAGCAAAAGAGAAACTCCAAAAGTTTTAGCGAATGCTTCAGTCACGACAGCAACAAAGTTGATGATTTTTATGGTCAAAGAGCTGGATCAAAGAGCGTGGCTCTGTGCAGCGGTTAAGCGGTCGAAGGCTAGAACTCCTCTGATACCAAATGAAGTGAACAAAGTTCCTTCTCAAGTTAAATACTCCAAAACACTGGGAATATCAAATATCCATTGAGGATACAAATATTATACTAAATAGTATGAATGAGAATGAATTGATGATTGAATGTTACAAATGAAGCCTGCTTATATACCTAGGCAGGTGCCTCTTCACGGAAGGTCATATCTCATTTAGACATGCTCCTTCAACCTAATTAATCATTATTTACATTATTTTATTCATTACAACTTCCCTTCGGCACAACCCTAACATATACCTTCATGATCATCTCTCAATTCGGGCATCCCTGTCGCCACCTTCCTTGCTTCGGGAAGGACTTTGTAATGAAGGTGTGCAAACCTCCGGTGCCATAACTCTGTTTGAAGAGTTGTATCACATGTCATAACCCCCAGTGGACTTCCTCCAACCTAGTAGAGTGTATCAATTCTAAAACCAATAGAAAGAGCTTCCTTGAAGTTCTTCTTCCAGATAAGTACCTTTCCATCAACAAATGCCACCTTGAACCCTTTGTCTTCCATTGCCGAAATGGACACAAGGTTCTTCTTCAAATTAGGTACATACAACACATCTTGTAACCGGATGACTTGACCTTGAGATAAATGGAGGGTCATGCCTGTCCCCTTCACGGGATAGGTGGCATTATCTCCAAGGATAATTTCCAAATTAGTATCCTTCTCAACCAAATCAAAAAGGGCTTCTTTATAACTAGTGAGGTGCCCTGAAGCACCACTATCAATTAACCAGACATCTAGGGTGTCGGGTGGAGATGCAGCAGAGAGGGCAGATACAAGAATAAAATCATTTCTCTTATTATCAACAACATTAGACTCATCATACCTAGAATTTCTTGACCTCTTGAAAGGTTGCCCATTTCCATTACGATCAGAGGGAGCCTTCCTTTTTCCTTGGAACCTGTTGTTCCTGCCATTCCTTCTCGAGTTGTTGTCATCATCCTTGGGAGAGTCCCTTCTATTAGGGCACTCTCTTGCATAGTGACCAGTCTTGTTACAAGTGTAACATCTTCCCTTCCTTCCTTTGGGCCTTGCTCTACTATGGTTTTGATTTCTCGGGCCACCATGGTTCTTCTTCTTTGCATGAGCGGCAAAGACAGTAGGGTCACTTCCATTACCATTAGAGGCATACTCCATCATTCTTGTTTCCTCTTGAGTGCATTTCGTCAATATTTCATCAAAATCAGGAATCACATCATTATTGAGAATAGTGGTATTGAATACATGCCAATCACGGGAGAGACCTCCAAGTGCAATAAGAACCATCTCTCGATCAGATATTGCTTCCCCAATAGCTAGGAGGTTATTCTTGATTTCAGTGAGCCTCATAAAATAGGATTGAATAGATTCATACTTACCCTTCTTGATATTCTTCAATTGATTCTTGAAGAAGAGGATTTGATTAGCATTGCTAGCCCTGAACATGCTCACCAGCTTATCATACATCTCCTTAGATGTCTTCAGCTCAGAAATGTAAGCAACCAAGTGCTTATGAATAGAATCCTGGATAGTCATCTTTGCTTTGATTTCCCCTTTTCTATACTTCGTTTTCGCGACAGCAACTGCATTTGATGGAGGCTCTTGAATATTCCCCTGTACATAGTCCATGACATCATGATCTTCTAGTGCCAAATCCAAGGACATCTTCCATGCATGATAATCAGACTTATCAGTGAATTTATCATCAGCCTTGAAACCCTTGTAGGTTGAGGAGGCCATTTGTCCTTGATAGGATTTCTTCCTTCACAGATAGCTTCTAACACCAGCTTGGACTCTTGGACTGCCTTCATCTCAGCTCTGATACCATGTCAAATTTAGATAACCATGGTGTTCTATGCTTAATGCACTTTTACTTCAATCTATCTTAGGCCCAATACAAAATAGCAATCACATAAACTTGAAAGTAAAACGCTGATAGAACACAATAATAGATCAATAGAAGACAAGCCAAATATAGATCAAATTTACAATTCCGTTTGTCCAGCAAAGATATGAGATATTGTGGCGTTACAGCGGTCAGCAGGATGCTTCAACCAGCAAAGTCTTTCTCGATCAGCCATCACTTTCATGTGTCACACACACAGCCCTCAAAGACAGCTCATCACAAGTCAACGCAAGGCAAACCAGGGACAGCGCAGAAAAGTCAACGCGGGCAACTTCAAAAAAGTCAACACAACAAACTAGGGCTTCAGTCAAGCAGCCCAATATTCCTTGATTTTAGTGCCCATTTGTACGGCCTCCTAAAATCGGAATTTCTACAAAAGATTGAGGTCAAACGACCAAGGGTTGACCATGGTCAACGCTGGTCAATGCTGTAGCAGAAAAGCCCTAAAAAAATCAGCGCAAAAAACAGCGACTTTGCTCCATACGTGTGAGGGAAAAAATGCCTCCAAAGGCTATCGAACCAATCGGATCACAATGAGAGAATGTGTGATGAGATGATGAGAAAATGACCTCCAAGTCTCTAATTTATATTCATCAATGAGGGTGTGTGATACATCTCTTAAGCATGTGGGATAAATTTGGCCAACCTTGAGGTCAAACGACCAAGGGTTGACCACGGTCAACACTGGTCAACATTGTAGCAGAAAAGCCCTAAACAAATCAGCGCAAAAAACAACAGCTTTGCTCCACACGTGTGAGGGAAAAAAGGCCTCCAAAGGGTATTGAACCAATCAGATCACAATGAGAGAATGTGTGATGAGATGATGAGAAAATGACCTCCAAGTCTCTCTAATTTATATTCATCAATGAGGGTGCGTGACACATCTCTTAGGCATGTGGGATAAATTTGGCCGACCTTGCACATGTGGAAAATAAATTCAAAATCAATGTTCTGCTCATCTAATCAAGATGATTTTGAGATCAATCTTGCACCTCTCTGAAAGAGGAATCCAACAAAAATATGACCATCGTCATATGAATAATGCAACATGGAGTTTTAACCTAGTTGCTCAAAATTAACAAAGTTGTACAAAGATTTTGCCATTATATCCTACTCTGGAAGACCATTGTCATTTTGGATTGCAACCATTTGACATAAATTCTGTCACGTCAATTGTTAGGGGGGAAATATTCAAAATGGATCATCATTTTGCAAGAATTTGATTTGGAATTCATCAAATCCAAGTCGAAGAAGTATTTGGTATTTATTGAGCTTATCTGTGACCTTCCTTCGAGTAGCGTCGAGTCTACTACGTAACCGTCAATTCCGGACGAGTCTTTGTTTCTGATCGATTCATCTGACCCGTGGTATGGAGATTTCATCATCTATCTCCAAACCCAAACTTTTCGGCCCAATACCTCTCGCTCACAACAGAGACGTATTCGATACCAAACCAAAGATTATCTGATCGTCGGCGATACACTTTATCGTCGTGGTGTCGATACGATATTATGTAGGTGCCTCACTCATGAGGAGGCCGAGAGTTTTAAATGATTGCCACACTAGTGCCTGTGGTGGACATTTGTCTGATTTTGCTACTGTGCAGAAGATTCTTCACACTGGTTACTTCTAGCCTACCATATTTCGCGACTGCATTATCGCGGTTAGAAATTGTCATGCTTGCCAAATATTTGATCGTAAAACCCACATGCCGCCATCAACAATGCATCCTGTCGTCATTGTTGGAACATTTGAAAAATGGAGCATTGATTTCATGACATGTAACCCCCGCTCGGCCGAGGGGCATGGGCATATTATTGTCGTCGTTGACTATTTTACCAAGTGGGCCGAGGTGATGCCTACATTTAACAACACAGGACAGACAACTGCATTATTTTTCTTTAACCATGTGGTTAGCCGGTTTGGTCTGCCGCAAGCCATAGTCACAGGTCATGGAAAACATTTTCGCAATCACATGATGACTAAGTTGATTGCCAAGTTAAGACTGTCACATGATAGTTCTACCCATTATTATCTGCAAGCTAATGGACAAGTTGAAGCTATCAACAAAATTCTTAAGCGTATGCTTCAATGAATGATTGGGGTTCATAAACGAAACTGGCATTTAATCCTGTACTCGACTTTGTGGGCTTATCGAATCTCGGTGAGAAACGCAACCGGATTTACTCCCTTTCAGCTGGTTTACGGTCTGGAAGCTATCTTATCGATCCAATGTGAAATTCCATCGTTGAAACTCGCGATTGACCTGCTACCTAACAATTCTGGTGAAGAAGCACATCTTTTAGATCTCATCCATCTAGATGAAACGCGTCGTGAAGCCGCATTGGCCAACGAAGCGCATAAGAGACGAATTAAGGCACAATATGACAGCAATGTCAAGCTTCACACCTTCTCGGAAGGAGACCTGGTCTTGCTTTATGATTAGGAAGCTTATAAGATAGGAACAAGAAAATTTGAACCATTATGGCATGGCCCCTACATTGTCAAGCGGATTCTGGCTAAGGGCACCTACGAGTTGGTAGATTATGATGGAATTCCATTGTCGCAACCTCGCAATGGGTTATATCTTAAACGTTACTATGCTTGATTCTGCGTAGTAAAAATTGTATAATATTGTTTTATGCTTTGATTGCATGTGTTATAGTGTGTCTTTTAAAGTTTTTCATGTGGTTAGTAATTTGCTTTGCATTTTGTTGCAGATGTCGGAATCTTCGAAACCATTTGTTGGATATGCCGATGGTGCTAGTCGTAGTACGCAGAATCTATCCTCTGCAGCATGGGCCATATTCGCTCCAAGTGGTGAGTTAGTGAGTTTCCAAGGAATTTTTATTGGTTGATCTACCAACAATATCGCTAAGTATAGCGGGTTGATCAAACTCCTCTCTGATGCCATTTCACTTGGCATTCGCCGCACCATCATTAGGGTAGACTCACAGCTTGTCGTAATACAGCTTACTAGTGTTTATACTGTCTGAAATCCAGCAATTCATCGCATGTTCCTTAGAGTTCATCTTTTGGAAAGACATTTTGATTACATCCAATATCAACACATTTCCAGAAACTTTAACACTTTAACTGATTCTTTAGCAAATTATGTGTTAAATAGACATTTGCAACATATGTAAAGATAGATTTTCAATTCACATCACACAATTGAATAAGGATTGCACATAATCATAGAAAAACATTGAAAGTAAAATAGATTTATAATCGAGTTTTTTACAAAATTTGTGTCCTAGACACGTTGGTCATCTGACCTCAAAATGTAAACAGACATAGCATAATCTAAGTAGACCTAGTGGTGCTCATGATAGCAGGTCACTTCTTGGGCTATCATGCGCAATAGCCTCATCCAACGGCTAGGCACACCACTGGTATGGCGTTGTAGCCTCATGGGTAACTCCTCGATCCGAACATCTGGTATCCCAAGATTCAATCCCTCCACATGCTAGAGTCTCGGTCAAATCCAAATCCCGAAGGACTGCTTTGTCAACAGCGCTCTCTGATGGTTCATCTATCTGTGTGCACGAACCACTGGTTGAACAGTACCCACATTTGCATACATAAAACATCTTTCGTTTAGTCTTGGAAACATCAAAAAACACAAAAATATGTAAAAAAAACCCAAAAATCAAGAACATGGTCAAACATTTTAACTATAGCACCCCATTGAGCACCTTCTAGTAAAATCAAATCTAGGTCTCCACAGAAATCCATCCCTGCATATGGATGCTCCTCTATGAAGATATTATGTCTTTGGAGCCAAGCAAAGAACACAGTAGAGAATGAAATTGATGACTGACCAGCATGTCTAGCCATCAGCTCTACCCACCGCTGCATCTGTGGATCCCTAGGACCATATATACTCAGTGTCACATGTTGTGGCTGCATCAATGGAATTCGCTCCAAAAGGAAAGTGATCAAGATCGATCCATAGCTGAAATTTTTTGGCTTGCCACTTTTTACTTTGGTCAGTTGTTCTTTCATTTGAAGGAGAAATACTTCAGCCCAGTTGAACGCAGTCGGCTTGAGACACTCAAGCGCATACTGCATGTATGATCTGATCGCAACATGAAGAGTCACGCTGCCAGCTAACTTTGCGATAGTAAATAGGAGCGTTCGCAACGGCATATCACGTACATCTTTGATATTTATCTTTCCATCTTTGCTAGGCTCAATACCTGGTCGACAAAACAGTCGAATGTAGTCCTTCATCGTCTCACCTCCATGAACGGAGCCCGCAAAGGAAATGGGGGCACCACATCTCGACAAACTTGTCAGAAAGTAAATGTTATCCACCAATATTGGGAGCACTTTGTCCCCATTTTGAAATGCATGTAGTATCGGGTCCCATGAGCGAATTAAGAACTGTAATAGTTCCATATGTTGCCTCATCCCTAACAATTTAAAGTACTTGAGCAACCCATAGTCTCTGAGGGCTCTTACAGTACCAGGATCATTTAGGGAAACCATATCCTGTTTTTCATGTTCTCTTTCTCACCATGTAATCGACATTCTGATCCGATCAAAGTCTGAAATCAAACCATAGGGTTAGTTAGAACTTAGGATCCATTGCATGCAAAAAACTGGATAAATTTTGGGCATAAAACATAATGCAAATTTCTTAATTGCGCCAACGCACTCCTGAGTGGAATACAGAGCATTGCAGAGGACCTGGGCTTCTTTTCAGCCTCTCCGCAATGCACTTTTTGACATCCAAGGGTGCGTTGGTCCTAGGGCATTGTATATTTACCCTAGGAGCCCCAAAACCCTAAAAACTTTGCATGAAACTGAAAAAGAATGCTACCAATAGAAAGAGGAAGGTTAAATCTCCTACCTGGTCTGGACGACATGAGAAATGGTCCACAAAATCTGTCAGTTGACCACCTATGGAGCATTATAGATATAGACCCATGATAGGATGACCATCTGTGTAAAGACCATCGTATGGATGATTTGGTACTACTCCTGAAATCGCAGCCCGAGTGGATGAAACTAGATCCGAGGTCTTCTATCTCGTTCACTCGATCGCTTAAGTACGAGTCTAACCATGCAAATATGTGATCTAAAGTCGAACATGGGAAGACACCGTCAGATTACCAGCCAATGATGTAAGCCGTTAACATACGCGAGAGAAACCATCGTTGATAATAATGGCTCTCAAGGTACTGCAGTACCTGAGCCATCAGCGCACCCCTAGTCTACACTAACTGCTTTGCAAAGCATCTACTCCCATGCAAGGCTGCGTTGCAAAGGATCTAGGCCCACTTTAGAGTGCGTTGGTCGACTAGGAGCGAACTGTTCATTGGATTTCGAGAATCTTCGCACCCTCTAGTGGCTTCTAGAAGTTGTTCCAATTATCACCTCATCTGATAGCTTCGAATATGGACACCATGGAGCCATTGAACCTCTTATCCTCCTATTTCCATGAACAAGGAAACCTCTTCATCCATTTTTGAAAAAGCCATTCAATGATTCATTAATGTCAAACTACCTTCATCTACTTATAAATTGAGCACTGAGCACTGTGCACAAGAGAGCAAGAATTTGAAATAGTAGAGTTATGTTGGTGAGATCACAACTCTTTAAGGTCGTTGCATGAAATGTTATGCTACTGGAGTGATGATGTTGTTGATGTGATGAGGCTAGGACTAATACTGGAGCGAGTTGACATCGAATCGATCCAAATGGTTGTAACTTCTCCTTCTGCTTCATAATAAAGATTTTGTGCCTTTCCTAATACATGTGTCAATGATGTTATATGTGTATTTTCAAATATAATCGATTCAATTTGTTTAACATGAATGGATCATATGCTTTGATATCGTTTTATGTCTTCTGTTAGCCATTGTAGGGTATCAATCGAGCGAGTTCAGTGCGATTGATAGTGATGGAAACAACGAAAGGGAGGCGAAGGATAACAAAAGTTAACAAGTATGTATTCTTCCCTTATCCATTCATTTTAAGGAAAAGGTCAAATATCTTTCTTTCTGTTTTTCTAAGTGTGATCACCACACTTAAGGGAAGTATACTTATCCGTAGGTTTGATTTGTTGAGAATTTGGAGGGCTGGTGATTAATACAAGTTCTCTTCTTAATAATTACTTGTGAGCTTACTTATGTCTTCTCTTCTTTAGTTTAGCTAATATTTCATCAAGTCAATTATCAAAGTACACGAGACACACAAATTAGGCTCCTAGAGCCAGGGCAAAACCTCTCGCTCTTGGAGAGGAAAACCCACAAGGAATTCTTCTTATAGATCTTCAAATGACAAGTACCATGACCAAGACTCAAACCCTTTGACCTAGGAATGCCTCCAATACCTTGTCATTGATTCTTTGTTTGCCTTCAACGCTGATCTTTTATTTCTGCACTTGATTCTTTGAACATAGATTTACCTTCCTCTCTGCTCTTTAATCCTTATATCATGATCGTCGATTTTTATCCACTACTTCAGAGTGCTTCATCCTTAGAACGTTGTCTTCAACTTTCATTTAGGCCAAACCTTACTATTCTGTATTTATCTAAGATAGACCCTGTATATGTCCGAAGATCTTCCACGAGTGTATGTGTTACAGTGCTATCCACAAGCATGTTGTTACTGTGGTATCCGCAAGCATGTGTCACAGGTGTATCCGCAAACATGTGTTACAGATATATATATAATACTGTCCTTCATCTGACCCTTTGACCGCAGCCTCTGATCTGCTCCTTTCTCCATAAGACTATCATTTAATTGAACCCTTCACATCCGCAATGAATCCTGTCTTAAGACAGCCTGCACTTAAATCTGAAATCACCGCGATTCTGTCTCAGTGAAGTCCGTAAATCTTTCCCAGTGAAATATGAAATCCTGTCTCAGTTAACTCCACAATTCCGTCTCAATTAAATCTGCAATTCCGTCTTAGTTAGATCCGCAATTCTGCTTCAGTTAATTCCGTAACCCTATTTCAGTTAAGTCCGCAATACTGCTTCAGTTAGATTCGCAATTCTGCTTCTGTAACTCTGTTTCATATTAGATATAAATCTTCCGGATAATCACATGAGAGTTTTAGGAACGACGCGTTTCGAACTACCAACTGTAGTTCATCATCAGGATAATGAAGATTGGCTGATCTGACAAACCCAATGTTTCAGTTAAGTCCGCAATGTTGCTTCAGTTATATCCGCAATTCTACTTCAATAAAATCCATAACTCTGGTTTTGTTAAGTCTGCAGTCTAACCCAAATTTTGTCCGCAATTTTCTGAGGGAAATCTGCAAACTTCTATATATCAAATGAACCGCAGGACTGAGCATATATAGTGGCATGTTCTTCTATTTAGGCCGACCATTCACCTATATGAAAGCCGGCTTTAACTTCTGTTCATAGGCCGACATTGAGAACTCTTATTCCAGCATTGAGAGTGTAGCTTTGATCCTCATTTATGAACCATCTCTTCATGATATCATTACAAGGTCTTCGAGCATAATTTCTAGACTTGACATGACACTTAATTATACTTGTATGCTTAGAAGACTCAAACCTAATAGACATCAAGAAGAAGTCTACCTAAATAAAAATCTTGCTCATGAAACCCATGAAGCAAGTACACCAAAAATACATTTGGACATCTTCTTTACAAATATACATAATTACATAGTCAACATGAAGACCGACCTAGTTACACTTTTCAACATGATTTCCGCAAAACAATAGATAAACAGTATAAGGATATTTGGAGCCCTGATATCCATTGGAAAGGTCTAATATGTCTTTGTATATGTGAAACTCTATAATAACCTCAACATGAATTTGATGATTTGATGTGGTCATCCAATCTACATGTCTAGATCTATGACTGTTGTATGTTATCATACTATGCAATACAATAATACATACTAATGAATTTAGCAATTCAACCTATTTCCAGATACTCTTTTCACTTTCTCTTTGGTTCTCTTATTCACTTTCTTCTTAGTTTTACTGGAAAGTGGGGTACCAAAAAGGCTCGAACTGTTGATTGGGTTTCTCTGATCTTAAATTGTATAGAAAATCCTTAATTGGGCATCAGTTCCAAATTAAACAAACCATTCCAGCTTAAAATATTTCCTAGAACAGAGGTTGTCCACCCTAGCGCAGCAAAAGTGGGATGATGAGTTCTGTTATAAAAGCCATATTTTTTGGTTCGGGATTCCTTATTTAAATCCAAAGTGTCATCTGAATTATGAACCTCAGAAACAGTGGGTCATTTGAGATTTCAAAATACATATGACAAGATTAAGCATTCATTCTTTTGGAATGGCATCAAGAGGGACATCTGCACCTTTATGACAAAATGTGATACTTTCCCACAGCACAAACGAGAGATTGTAAAGTCTTTGGGAGACTTAAAACCATTGTCCATTCTTGCAACTATGCGGGCAATCATTTCTTTGGATTTCATCGTGGGGTTACCAAAATCAGGCAACAAATTAGTGACAATGGTAGTTGTTGATTACCTTTGCAAACATGCTCACTTGTGTGCTTTACAACATCCATTCAAGGCCTCCACAGTAACACAAGTCTTCATGAACAATATTTTAAACTGCATAGCTATGTTGCACAGGGACCCGTCCCCCCAAATAAAACCCATGTATCCTGCGTTCTTGGGTTTTGGGGACATTTGAACCCCTTAGGAAACGTCCCCAAACTGTTGGGGACTTCATCGGGGACTTGGGGACTTTCTGGCCGTCCCCAAGATGTTCTGGACAGATTTCAGGGATGTTCCAAATAGATATCTGGGAAAATTTCAAAACTGAAATCCTAATGCAGCAACTGGTATTATTTCTTCTAACTGATAAATTAATTATTTAGTTTATTGCCATGGCAACATTTAAATAAACACACTGCAATCTTCACAAATAAAAACTGTGGAAATAATAGCGTTGGAAACTGAAAAAATACTAGCGCACACACATAAAATGACACCATTATTTTTGGACAAATTTCTCTGGAAAAAACCCAACTTGGAAAAACCGGTGCAGAAGTGAGGGTTTTATTATTATGCAGCGGTGAAAATCTGAGTACAAACTGGAAGCAAAAACTGGCAATCCACTACAAGGGAAACCAGTCACAAAAATTAGTGAGACAAATTTTGTCTCACCCGACACTGATCTAGCTCTGAAGCTGGCTCTAAATGGGCTCCATGAAACCCCTACGTCAACCTCTACGTCTAGCTTGTGTAGCCATTGGTATGTTCTGCCTGGAACTGGAACTGATCAAGCCATCTGCCCAATCCAGCCTCTGAGAATGACTCGCTGGCCCCTTTCGGGAAATCTTCCCAGCCTCCAGCAACTAAATCGACCCTCTGTCTGGCCAAATCGAACTCTGCCTTTGAAGCTTCTGCACAGCCTCACTAAGGAAACTCGACCCTCTTGCAGCTGACTCTCCAGATCTAGAAAATATTCTTCGGACTCACTGTCCCTGCCCCTCACTCACTGCTTCGATCTCTGGCTCTTCTCGTGTTTCTGGTGGATCTTCTCCAAGTGCCCATCGACTTCCTCTTATAATCCATTGTTGGAGCACCAACGACCAAGACTAAAACTTAATCAATGGCTAGGATCATCTTGGAGTCGATATGTGTGATTTTCTCGATTATTCACACCTTGACTTAATTAATTCTGATTAATTAGCCATATTCCCTAGACTTAGGAAATATTTAAAAATCGGCTAATAATCTAATTAAGCCATCTCTAAGTGGAATTTCCAAAAACTATTTCTAGGTTTTGGAGATCTCATGTATTCTAGCCTCTCCACCAAATTTTGTGGCTAAAACACATTCGATGTTACTGAAACTAACACTCCCTCATAGCGAGGACTGTGTTCTCTCTAGTGCTGCAAATTCTGCCACAACACCCTGTCTTCGTATCACCCCCTGTCACGTTGTTGATGTCTGGCCACTGTGACTGCCTGCCACTGCCCACCAACCACTACGCAACTTTGATGTTGCATCTGTGTTGTTGTTGACCCTATTGTACTACTGCCAACACTGCATCTGCACTGCAACTCCCTCTCATCTGTTGTTGTTGCAACTGCAAGATCTGCAACTAAGAAACATCCAAAATACTGAATCCATTGTGTTTAGTGTGATGCATCTTGTTATGGTCCTATAATAATAGGGTTCATAATTTTTTAATTGACTTTGATAGTCTTGTAAATATGTACATACCTTGCTTTCTGCAAGTTGTTTTCCCATATTTGAAAATAATAAAAAATGAAAAGAGGGTAAATGTCCTAAAAGAAATATCAAAGGACTTGAAAAGAAAAGATCAAAAAGAATAAAAAATGAACCCCAAAAGAGAAAAAGAGATAAGAATAAGACATGAAAGTGAGCAAATCAAAATGCCACTATTATTTACTTTTACTGCAAGACTAATGATTATGTGCAGATTGTCCAAAATGCCATATTCCATGATCAGTTAAATATCTTAATCTTACATTTTCATGCTTTGAATTTCATGTTTTAGATAGAGAATAAAGATATGTCAAACAGTTTAAACTTGACAAATCAGTAGATAGTGAGAGAATAAATGAGGAGCTCAACAGTTTAATCTGGTCCCTCGGATGAAATAAGGTTAGAATTAGATAGATTTATTGCTTTAAAAGAAAAATGGATTTAGAGTTGCAAGCTTAAATGCATCCATGCAAATGAAGTAAAAAAATCGTTAGAATAATGATGGGTAAGTAGTAAGCAGTTGTGCAAGGCATGTAATAAAGCATCATCAGGCAAATTACTAATTTCCCCTCCCCCACAAATGATTCAGTATTCAAAACCTTCAGTTAAAGAGGCTCAGAGCATTTCTCTGACTTCTGTTGGGACCAGACCCAAAACTCAATAAATGATTGGTTAAAAATATTGGATTCCCTACATAAAACCCATCTCATTAGCATATTCACCCTTTTCCAAAATTATGATCCCTTTTCCCAAGTAAAACACCTTTTTTTCTTAGAGATAAGTAACCCCCCCCCCCTTCATTAATTTCATTTTCCTTCAAAAACACTCAAAAAACTTATAAAATACATTTTATTCTAAATTTATGTGTAAAGAATCAAAAATGAGACAAACTATGCTTTATTGCCTATTTTTTACACTTTACTTAGTTTTAAACTATGTATTTTAATTCATTTCATACATTACACCTTCATTTCATATTAACTACTAACCTAAAGTATAAAATCCCTATATTATATCCCTCTCGTATATATTATTAAATCCTTTATATTTAAATAACCCCCAAACCCATTTAAACATATCAATATAATAATATCCCGCCCCTATGGTCTTTAAACACCTGTTAAAAGGTTTATTTACCATATAATATCATACCTGCGCCATTGGTTGAAACATTTGTTAATGTTTAATTGAAAACATAAATATTAAAAACATTTAACCCTCGCCCAATCACATAATATAAAGTCTTTACATTATAAATATAATATATTTATAAAGTTCAAACTTATCCTGCCGCATTGACAAAACCCCGAACCCCACCTGTGAATGTCGAGCACCTTCACATGCAATCACAACCGTTCGCATTGACCCTCCCAAATCCAACAATCGAAATACCATATCGCATTTTTAGTTGCGCGATGAAAACTTTTTCCTTTCCATGTGAAATAGGTTGTTTTAGCCTTTCCACTCTCCTCCACGTGGCCCAGTTCTGTTGGATCACATCCAATCCAACTAAAACCGCTTACCACCTTAATCCAACATGATAACCACTCGCGGTTTTTCGCCTTCGAAGCCCGAAAACCACCAGTTTGCCCGATGTGATTGACACTAATTGCGGGTCAGTTTAAACCTAAATTGCCAAATAAATTCCGAAATTGCACCATTAATCCCTTTTTTTGCACTATCTCACTGTATTTGTCCTCCCTATTGAAACAAAGCCTATGTTTTGATTTATACTCAAAACTAGTCAAAAATAGCCCGCATTTGTTGTCAAAATCACTGGAAGCGTCCAGTTCATTTCCAAATATTTCCATAGCCATCAGAAACCCCGATAAACGCAGAAAAGCCCTCTACGCAGGATTTAAAGATTTAATTATTCGTTTTATGTGTAGGTTTAATGGTGGAAACGCATAAAAACATTCCAAAGGTCCAAAAATGTTTTAATAAAAAACTGGGTGACGATCCAGGGGTTTATTTCATCTTTATGGGACCAGAGGCAAAAACCACGCTTAATCACCGATGAATCATGATCCTAGATGGATTATTAAAACCCTCCAGCGGCAAAAGAATGCACACCTGCACAGCACACACAAACAGAAGGCACAGTAAGAAGAAAAGACAGTCAGATGACCAAGAAGATTAAAGGCTTTAAAGATCGAAGTTTTAAATGATAAAGTCAAAGATTAAAGGCAAAATAAAGGAGAATCAGTCATAAAAACAGAGATAAAGGCAGAGCTAAAGAAAAGGACAATGAGGCCAACAATTAAGAGGCCTAAATTAGAGATTAAAGATAAAACAAAGGCAGATAAGACACAAAGGCACATTTGAATGACTCAAAACAAAGTAATTTACTTCTTCAGAAAGATATTCTGCCACCTACAACATGTTTTCTTTCAATAAAACATCAAACAGTGAAAACAGAACAATCAAAGAGCATCAGAGTTAAAGTGTATCAAATGAAAGTCAGAGTAACAATGCATTCAAGATAAAACAGTAGAAGTAAACATGGAGGCAGTAATGGTTAAACAGAGATGAAAACACTTTCACCAGCAACAATGAAGTTTATCCAAAGTGAAAGTAAAAACAGTTAAAAGAATAGTAAGGTTAAAAGATGAAAACAGAGCAGGAAAGGACATTTTCCATAAATTTCTTGTTTAAGTCATTGTTTTGCAGAAACAATTGTGACCAATCCAAGATGAATTTTGCAAAACTGGAGGAGGTTTGTGTTCCTAAGAAGCTAATCTACAAAAACCTATCTCACTTTTTACGCAAGTATTACATAATGAGAGATACATGCATATCTTCACAGCGTAATTTTCAGATTGTGCAAAATTCTGTTTTACACATCTTTTTACAGAGCTTATTGTGAACTAGAGTGGAATTTTAGGAAACTGAGAGAGGTTTATCTCAACAACATACTTATCTACAATAACCTCTTTCAATTTTTACATATCTATCTTGGATTGAAATATACAAAGGTATCATTGGACCCCAATTTTGTAGAATTTCTGGAACAAAATGCACAAAGAAAGGAGACAGTTAGTGACTTGAATGCCTCATCATCAAATAAGAGTCGATATCAAATTCGAATTTCTCTTCTTTGTCATCATCAATCCATAAAAATAGTGCCAAATAGATTCATTAATTTTGAGTGTCATTTTATTAAGTTCTATTTATGTAACACAGTTTGAGATATTTGTAAACCAATATTGATATTTTTTCAAGATATTTTAGTTTAGAATTTGTATAAATACTTCACCCTTTGAAGTATTATTGTGGAATAAATTGCTGAAGATTTCTATAGTCATTTTTGTTGGACTTGGAAGTTTTTGTATTGCAAATTTCGAGTAGCAGACTAGATCAAATCAATTAGCATCATATTTCAGGATTCATGTGATGAGCTATTGAAGTGAAGTACTTTCTACTTGTCATTGTTTTTCTTTTTTGTTTCATGCATCCATTATGTGTTCTAAATTTGAATGAATGAATGGGAGTTTTATTTCAGGATTTGTTAAAAGCACCCAGTCTTTACTGTTTATCATTTCTATGTTTTTTACTGATTTCCAGAGTAGGGAACCCTTAATTGCTCCCTCTTTCGTTTGCCTTTGCCTACTACTTCCTTTTTCCAGATCAAAGAACCCTTCATTGCTCTTTATCCCGATCATACCACTTCACCAAATAGCCTCCCAAGATCTCCAAAAGCTTATCTATCTTGCCCTGAAAACATTTGACTTTTTGACCTTGATCCTAGTTCTGTCTGCTTGACTTTTGACTCCTTAGCCCAATGGACAATCAAATTTCCCACTATCCATCTCATTAAGTGATTTTTCCCACCAAACCAAACCAAAATCAAAACCAAATTGTACAATCATAACTAGCCTAATATCTTATAAGTTATAATCAAAACAAAGTTAAATTTTATAGAGACAGCCCTCTCTGAACCCTAGGAAAGCTAGATCCTAGAGTTTAAAAGTAGGTTTGTGGTTACCTCTAGTGTTCTTAAACTTTAAATCAAAATCTCACAACTTGGGAATTACTCGAGTGTTAACACATCTGTCACTCGAGTCTCTAACTGCTACTAGCCTTTGCACTGTCTCTGAAGAATCTGCGTTGTTGTTGACTCTGCACTGTGTTATCTGCACTGCTGCCAACTCCGCACTGCACTCTCCAGCATCTAACTGCTACTAGTCTACAACTGTCACTCTGGTTCTGACTGCATCTCCTGACACTGATCCATCCTGCTATTGAATACGGTGGACCCCCGTATACAGGTAATGATCCATGAGCTGTCTCCTCAATGGACCCTGCCCAACTTTGTAGCTCTTTGGGGCTACAACTCCAAGTCACCCCACCTCACTTCTAGAGGTATGGTTGCCATCATTGTGAAGTATTCCTCCAACTTGGAGGACAGCCTATCTAACTCGACATGTGTTACCCTCTGGTCTTGCTTCTCCTACTTGTCCTTCTTTCTAAGAGGACATTGGGTATTGTAGTGACCAAACTCGCCACACCTGAAGCACATGTCCTTAGATAGGTGCTTCTTCTTCTTATTCTTCTTCTTCTGCTCCCCATGTCCTGACTATAACCATTGGATGCAAGGGCCACATTCCCCTCCTCACTCTTTACGCCCTTGTTGTTGCTACCACTGATGGTGCTCTTCAACAGAGCCCGCCTCAACTCTTCCTGCTGTAGATCGAACCACATCCTGTCCCACCTTGGCAAGATATCTCTTGCCCAAGATACTCTGGACAAATACCTGCCAATCCCCTGAGACACTATTTAGAGACAATCGTACAACCTTCGTGAGTTGAGGTGCTGACCCAACAACTGACAACTTATCTGAGAATTCCTAAATCCAAGTGAGAAAAGCATTTATGTTCTCGCCCTTCTGCATCCTTGTGTTACTCATCTTCTCTTGGACATACATTTTCCCCTGCTCGGAAGAACTATGAAACAACTCAAACAAGGCATCCCACATCTCCTTAGTCATTCCCTTCTCTCCCACATGTGAGATGAGATGATCCCGAACTCCATCCAAAATCAGCCTCTTGGCCTTCGCCATTTCCTTTTTGTACTCCTTCAGTTGATCAGCACCCTCGGGTACCACTACCACACTCTCTACATAGGGCTTCAAACCATATTCATATAGAAGGAATAGCATCCTTGCCTTCCATTTGACATAGTTGGAGGCACCCTCCAATCTGTCTTGATCCCAGAGCCCTGTAGTGGCCATCTCTAATCTGGTCTAGAGTCTCCCTCTTCCTCTGCTCGGTCGTTGCTCTGCTACTCGCACTCCCTTCTGGAATGCGCAGTTATGTTATTTGGTACTGCCAATCTACAACTAGGAAAATCGGATTTCTTGACTAGAAACCCTCTAAGATAAATCTCACTCTCTGTGTGTTCTGTTCTCTTCCACCCGACATTGGTTTTGTTGCTGCAAAACCCTCTGTGTCCAACCAAGGAATCTGCTCAGCGAAAATTTGAGTTGGAAAGTATAACTAGGATCAATCTTCATATTGACTCTGTAATTATGTATTTATGTAATGAAGAAGACAAAGATAATAATATATAATTTTTTTGGTATGCTTTCTTCATGGGTTTCATGAGCAAGGTTTTATTATAGGTCAAAAAACTTCTTCTTGATGTCTTTTAGGGATTTTTCAGCTTGTCATAAATGTACTAATTTGGAGTCATGTATATGAAGAGTCTAGTCTAAAAAGTATGCTCAAGACCTTGTCACATAAGCCTTGAAGTCATGGCTCAGAATGATGCTTCAAATCAGCGTTGAAATACTCTTCTAGACAGCCACCAAGTTGGCTTATAAAACAGTGATCAAGTCGGCCCTATAACAATATGACAGGTCAACTTATTGACATACAGGGTCAACTATATATACCCCTATATATACTGCGCAGAAAGGACAGAAAATACTTTGGATTACTCTGAGATAAAACAACGAGGAGTAGTCTCAGTTTTTTGGATAATGTTCAAGTGAAAGGGTTGTGGATTACAGTCAAAAGGAACGAGGTCATATAGTGAGGCAGAAAATGTAAAGAAGTCTAAATTATCTACCGTAATACTTATCTAAAATGAGTGTGTAGTAAGACTATGTTCAAGCGTGAAAGAGAATGTGGTGTTGTGAAGATAAGGCTGTGGTCAGATACGAAGAAGGACTGTATCAAGTACGAAATAAGACTGTGTTAAGTATTGGAATAAGGTTGTTACAGGACAGCGTTAAGATACAAGCTAAGCAAGGAATGTTATCATTATAGTATGAAAAGTCTGTTCATATCATAAAGACCCAGGTATAATCTGAAGATCAACCAGCAAGATTGAATGTGCAAGGTATGCACAAGCCAATTCACAACGAGGTACCAATAGCTCTCTAGTCTTGGTGCAAGACGGTGCAGAACGGTGCAGAAAAGAAGGATCAGCTCAAGGAGTCAATGAATAAGCAGTGACAAGGTCTTAGAGGCATACAAGGGTCAAGGGTCTGTGTCATGGTCATGATACTTGTCATCTGAAAGTTTATAAGAAGAATTTCTTGTGGGTTTTCCTCTCCAAGAGGGAGAGGTTTTGGCCCTGGCTTGAAAATCCTAAATTTGTGTCTCTTTTGTTTTTGGTAATTAACTTGATGAAAGACTTAATAAGCTAAGAAGCAAAGACATAAGTAAAAGTAGTAAGCTACCAAGTAATTATCGAGAAGAGAATTTGAATTGATCTCTACCCTACCAAATTCTCAACATGGTATCAAAGCTAAGGTGCTGAAGACGAGGGCTACTTAACAAAGAGACACTTAAAGTAGCAAGAATCAAAGTCTACATTGAAAGATCAATTGAGTTTGCAAGGGAGATTCTCAAGGATACACTCATCAAGAAGATAATCTTTGCCATCAGATTTATATTGAAGACATCATCATTCTGAAGACATCCTTTATCATTAAGAATTCAATATCTACATTGGAGAATTCAATCTAAGAGGGATTTCCTACCTTCATCTTCGTCATCATCAAGGAAGCTGCTAGAAGGAAGAAGTCATGCTATTCAAGCAAGTATCTATGAACTCATCTAAATCTGTCAAAATGACTTATTGCAAAGAGAGCAACAAATTGGTTCGGTCATCAAACTTTAGTGCATGGAAGAAGAGGGCAGATTTGAATCTAACCAAAGATGAAGTTATGGGCTACATCAAAGGATCCACAGTTCAACCCTCAAAAGAAGATGCTTCAACTCATGCCAACTACATGAAAGGAGAAATCAGAGCCCAGAGGATTCTCATAGAATCCATTAAGGACTCTCTCATACCCTATGTATCAAAACTGGAAACTACAAAAGAAATATATGAGAAACTGGTGGAGCTATTCTCTATGAGTACTACAGGAGAAGCAATTTCTCTGAGACAAGAACTATACAAGATGAAATTGTCAAGAGAGGAAGGAAGCAATTCATATTTTATGAGGATTTCTAAAATAAGAGACCAACTGCAGGAATTGGGAGAAGTAATGTATGATAATGAGATGACTATAGTGGTGTTGAATGCTCTACTGGAAGAATGGGGAAACTTCACTTCAAGCTTATACAAGAAGAAAGAAGCAACACCATTCCACGATCTATGGTCTCCATGTAAAATAGAGGAAACAAGATTGAAAGCCAAAGCTGATACAGGATCAAGTGAAGGGAATCAAGCCTTTGCAGCCATGTCCAGGAAGAAAGGAAGATTCGGTAAATTTGGTCCTTAGAATAAAAGGAGAAATATGGACGAAGTACAATGCTTTGGATGTAATGAACTTGAGCATTATAAAAGGGATTGTCCTAAATCTAGGAAGGACAAGAGGAAAAAGGAAGAAGCCCATGTCACAGCTGAAAGGTGTTATATTAAGATAACCATGGTGTTCTATGCTTGATGCAATTTTACTTCAATCTTTCTTTGTCCCAATACAAAATAGCAATCCCATAAACATGAGAGTAAAATGTTGATAGAACACATTAATAGATCAACAAAAGACAAGCCAATAATATAGATCAGATTTACAATCCCTTTTGTCCAGCAAAGATATAGGTTGGTGTGCATTACGACAGTCAACAAGATGCTTCAACCAACAAAGTCTTTCACAGTCAGCGAATCCTCCAAGTGTCACACCCACAACCCTCAAAGACAGCTCATCACAAGTCAACAAAAGAATCCCTCATCCAAATTTCCGGAATCCATTTCTGGCATTTAGATTTCCAGCATCATCCATATTTCCGGCATCCGGATTTCCGGCTTCCATATTTCCAGCATCCAGATTTCCGGCATCATCCATATTTCCGACATCCAGATTTTCGGCATCCAGATTTCCGCCATCATCCATATTTTCGACATCCAGATTTCTGGCATCCATATTTTCGACATCCAGATTTCTGACATTCATTTCCGGCATCATCGATATTTCTGGCATCCAGATTTTCGTCATTCATATCTGGCATCATCCATATTTCCAGCATCCACATTTACACATGGGAAAGAGAGAAGCCTCTTCTAGGTTGTACGAACCAATCAGATCATGAGGAAAGTGTGTGATGAGATGACGAGCAAATGACCTCCAAGTCTCTCCAATTTATATCCATCAGTGAGGGTGTGTGACACATCTATTAGGCATGTGAGCCTACATTACAAATTTGGTCGACCTTGCACATGTGGAAAATAAATTCAAAATAAATGTTCTGCTCATCCAAACAAGATGATATTTAGATCAATCTTGCACCTCTCCGAAAGAGGAATCCAACAAAAATATGACCATCATCATATGAGCAGTGCAACATGGAGTTTGGACATAGTTGCCCAAAATTAACACTCCCTCTCAACCAAGGAGAACTCCATCTGTCCACAAGTGCCATCCATCAGTACCATCATGTACTTTTACCAAACATCATGCGTCATCCTGCCGTAACTTGCTTCGCTGGCTCTCGTTCTCGGATAGAACAAAAAGGTGAGTCACAAAGACATCACACTCTTGGACTCAAAAGAGTATCATACTAACCCAAAGTTTGTTTACTGACCCAATGTCAGTTTAGAGGATAAAACCTCAATAGACTCAAAAGAGTCACATACTAACCCGAAGTTAGTTTACAGACCCGAAGTCAATTTAGAGGATAAAACCTCAATAGACTCAAAAGAGTCACATACTAACCCAAAGTCAGTTTGGAGGTAAGAACCTCATCATACTTGATCCCAGATCATGGTGTTGGACACGTGCCATCCTAGACATAGAGAGTACGGCAATCTCTAATGCATCCATCGGTCTTGCTATTGGTCTCTATCCACATTTCCCACCTCATTGGCCAAATGAGAGGTACTTCCCATGAGTCTGAAACTCCGTGGTTAGGATGCGTGCGGGGCATAGATCAAAGAGAGGTGAACCAACTCAATATCATAACGGTGGGGCACAAGCATAAAAAGGTTCAGCAAGCCTAGCCCCGTATGTGCTTATAGCTCCAAGAAGCTATCCCCATGCCCCCTGGAGTTCCCAGAGCTCATAGTCCAACTCAAGTAGGACCCTCAGAATAAGGTCTTTCCACAATTCCAAGATTCTCACGAATGGTTAGGAACTTGACCTTCCCCAAGGGCTTCGCGAGAATATCCACGACCTACTCATCAGTTCCTATATGATCGAGCCTTACGATGCCTCGTTGTACCATGTCTCGAACGAAGTCGTACCTAATAACAATATGCTTGGATCGATCGTGGAACACGGGATTCTCATAAAGACGAATCCTACTCTGGTTATCACAAAGGATAACGGTGGTATCTAGCACATGCCTGAACAACTCACTGAAGAGCTTTCGCAACCAAACAGCTTCACAACAGGCCATACTCGCTGCAATGTATTCGGCCTCAACGGTGCTCAAAGCCACTGACTTCTGCTTCCTGCTCATCCAAGATATCGAAGCAGAACCCAAGGTTAAGCAACATCCAGATGTGCTCTTGAGATCCACCACACTGCCAGCCCAATCGGCATCAATATATCCATGGAGTCTTAAACTCCCGGCAGTGTATCTCAGCCCATGGTTGATTGTGCCCCAAAGATATCTCAACAGATTCTTGGCACCAATCCAGTGAATGTGACGAGGATCAACCATATCTTGACTCAAAGTGTTAACTACAAAACATACGTCCGGACAGGAGTTCACTAAGAACATCAGGGCCCCCACGAGTTGTCGATACTCGGTAGGATTTGCTAGCACGGGCCCAGCAATGTTTCCATACAACTTCTTAAAGTTGGGTTCCATTGGTGTCGACACAGACTTACAGTCCACCATACCAAATCTCTCCAACAGCTTCACGACATATTTTCCTTGAGAAAGGAAAATCTCGCTTGGCCTCTGCCAGACCTCAAAGCCTAGGAAGTAGCGCATCAGTCCTAAGTCTTTCATCTCTAACTCGAAAGCTAGCTCCCTCTTACACTAATGAATGAGAGGGTCAGCACCTGTCAGGAAGAGATCGTCCACATAGAGAACCAGAATGAGAGGCCTTTCTCTATCAACCTTAAAATAAAGGTTCGGATTAGCAATACTTCGAGTGAAGCCCAGCTTCATCAAGTAGCTATCTATCCTCTCATACCAAGCCTTGGGGGCTTGCTTCAACCCATAGATGGCTTTCTTCAGCCTTCATAGATAGGTGTCTATCTTGGACTTCAAACCCCAGAGGTTGCTCCACACACACCTCTTCCTTTATAGAACCATGCAGAAAAGCAGACTTCACATCCATCTGATATAGACTCATCCTTGCGTAGGAGCAAGGGCAATGATAGATCGGATGGTGGTATAGCAGCCCACAGGTGCAAATATATCATCATAATCTATGCCTTCTTTTTGATAGAACCCTCAAGCAACAAATCTTGCCTTGTACTTTTTAGCACTTCCATCAAATCCATGCTTGATGTTATAGAGTTATTTCGAGCTGACAACAGATTTGTCCTGCGGTCTCGGGACCACTTCCCAGACATCATTTTTCATAATGGACTCATATTCTTCGTGCATAGTATCCTTCCAAACTTGATGTTGTACGGCTTCTTCAAATCATCCAGGCTCAGATTGTATTATCGTACTCGTGGCTGTTGGATACCCTTGGTATCTCTTCGGCTTCTTGCTTTCACGGAATATCCCCATTGGGGCAACATGTCTCTTGGCATCTGCGAGAGTATCCCCGAGCCATGAGGGTCTTCTCTTATTTGAAGGAGATGGATCAATGGGATCCATAGGTCCTTCAACATCGGGCATCAAGTCATCCTTCGGCTCTCCCTGCTTCCTTACTTCTTCATCTTCTTTGTCTTCCTTGGAGCTAGAAAGATTTCTCACTTTCTTGAGGGCAACATATTCATCGAAGGTGACATCGTGGCATATCTCCACTTCTCTTTGACTGGGCACATAGATTCTATATCCCTTCGAAGTTTCACTGTAGCCCACAAACATTCCTTTCTTTCCAGAAGCATCCAGCTTGCTTCCCTTTTCTTTCAGCAAATGAAAGTAAACAGGACAACCAAAAAAACTCTAAAATGAGAAACATCAGATTTCTTACCAGAGAAGACTTCATCAGGAGTTTTGGAGTCCAGAGCGGAATGCGAGCATCTATTTTGAACATACACAGTAGTGTTCGTAGCTTCTCCCCATAGAAACTTCGAAAGACCTTGGTCACATAGCATGGCGCAGGCAGCTTCCACAATGGTCCTGTTCTTTCTTACAGCAACACCATTTTGCTCAGGAGAGTACACAGTTGTGGTCTCCCACTTAATGCCAGCGTCTCTGCAAGAGTCTTCGAATTCATTTTTAAATTCGAGCATCCCTGTCACCACCTTCCTTGCTTCGGGAAGGGCTTTGTAATGAAGGTGTGCAAACCTCCGGTGCCATAACTCTGTTTGAAGAGCTATATCACATGACATACCCCCAGTGGACTTCCTCCGACTTGGTAGAGTGTATCAACTCTAAAACCAATAGTAAGAGCTTCCTTGAAGTTCTTCTTCCAAATACGTACCTTTCCATCAATGAATGCCACCTTAAACCCTTTGTCTTCCATTGTCGAAATGGACACAAGGTTCTTCTTCAAATCACGTACGTACAACACATCTTGTAACCGGAGGACTTGGCCTTGAGATCGATGGAAGGTCACAGTCCCTGTCCCTTTCACGGGATATGTGGCATTATCTCCAAGGATAATTTCTAGATTAGTATTTGTTAATTTTGGGCAACTAGGTCCAAACTCCATGTTGCACTGCTCATATGATGATGGTCATATTTTTGTTGGATTCCTCTTTCGGAGAGGTGCAAGATTGATCTAAAAATCATCTTGATCGGATGAGAAAAACATTGATTTTGAATTTATTTTCCACATGTGCAAGGTCGGCCAGATTTATCCCACATGCTTAAGAGATATATCACACACCCTCATTGATGAATATAAATTGGAGAGACTTGGAGGTCATTTTCTCATCATCTCATGACATATTCTCTCATTGTGATCTGATTGGTTCGATAGCCTTTGCAGGCCTTTTTTCTTCTCACACGTGTGTAGCAAAGCTGCTGTTTTCTGTGCTAATCTGTTTAGGGCTTTCTGTTTTCTGCATTGATTTGTTTAGGGCTTTTCTTCTGCAACATTGACCATGGTCAACCTTTGGTCATTTGACCTCAATCTTCAACAAAAATTCTGATTTTAGGAGTTCGTACAGCTGGGCACTAAAATCAAGGAATTTTGGGTTATTTGACCGAAGCCCTAGTTTGTTGCGTTGACTTTTTTGAAGCTGCCTTTGTTGACTTGTCTGCGCTGTCCCTAGTTTGACTTGCGTTGACTTGTGTTGAGTTGTCTTTGAGGGTTGTAGGTGTGACACATGAAAGTGTTGGCTGACCGAGAAAGACTTTGCTGGTTGAAGCATCATGCTGACCGCCGTAACCCCACAATATCTCTTATCTTTGCTGGACAAAAGGAATTGTAAATCTGATCTATATTTGGCTTGTCTTCTATTGATCTATTATTGTGTTCTATCCAAGGCTGCAAACATTGCGATCGGGATTAAATCGGCGAGGGGAAAAAATCGGAAAAAATCGGGAAAAAATCGGCACATACAAAAATATTCATTTTTTTTCAATTTTTTTAATATCTAAAGCATCTACAGCATAAAATAAATGCATTGACACATAAATATGAAAAAAAAAACTAATATATAAGATGTGTAATATCATGTCCAGTGCTACATCACACATAATAGTGAATCATGTCTTGAATACTAAGTCCCGAGTCTCAACTCAACCTCAAAATATCAACAAAAAATATAATAATGTATCTCATATCATGAGTCATAATGTTATATACAAAGGAATGCACCAAATAACCTATACTACTGATTTCCTCTGCCCCTCTTGCGAGAAAATGTAACAGCTTTTCCTCTAGACGAAGAAGCTGGCGGGGCTGGCAATGGACTCTGTTGTGCTCCAGATCCTGAAGCACCAGGAGCTAAAGTAGGCAGACCACGTCCTCTACCGGTAGCAGGGGTAGGTGGTGTCACCTCCTCCTCCTGTTGTTTCTCCTCCTCCTCCTCCTCATGAAACTCATCATTGATTCATCGCTACTAGAAATGGGATCATCAACAAGAGATACATAAACATCATCTAGCTCAAAGTCTTCAGACTTGGATTGCTCAACTTTATAACATGATAGAAATTGAAAAAGTTTAACATGCCTAACCAATGATTTTGGTTTGAGTGAAGGGTTCATCTCCTCAACCTTAAAATGCGGTAGAAAAAGATTAACATGCCTAACCAATTGTTTTCCTTTGAGTGAAGGGTACATTCTTGTTAAGGCCACAGTAGGGGAGTTCAACAATCAATACCACCAACATCAACAAAGTTCAAAAATCAATGCCACCAACATCAAGGTTCTTAAAGGACTTCATACTCTTGATCAAATGCCAATCTCATACCCTTACACATAATAGAATCAAATGGAAATAATGCAAATCCCCAAACCATGAAACCCTGAAAACCATTAAGTCTGCTGAATTTTGACTGAAATCTAAAATTCTAGTTTCTCCATATGAAATCCAATGAGGTCGAAACCACTCTTAAACATCCTGAGTCATTTCATGGTAATGTTAAAAATTTAAGTAGGATGAAAATGAAAAATAAAGGAAATATCACTTTTACTTTAAGAATTTAACATTACCATTAACTGCCAACAGGGTGTGTTAGGAAAATGAGAGGGCTGCAAAAATGACAAAAAAAAAAATCGATTTTTGAACTTATAGGGTTGCTATTTGATGGGCCCACGATTTTTACCAAAAAAATCGCGATTTTTTGGCGATCGGTGATTTTTTCAAAAAATCGGGAAAAAATCGCCGATAAAATCGTTGAGTTGAAAAAATCGCGATGTTTGCAGCCTTGGTTCTATCAGCATTTTACTTCAAGTTTATGTGATGGAAATTTTGTATTGGACCTAAGAAAGATTGAAGTAAAAGTGCATCAAGCATAGAACACCATGGTTATCTAAATTTAACATGGTATCGAAGCTAAGGTGAAAACAAAGTCCAAGAGTCCAAGCTGGTGTTAGAAGCTATCTCTGAAGGAAGACATCCTATCAAAGGAAAAATGGCCTCCTCAACCTACAAGGGTTTCAAGATTGATGATAAATTGACTGATAAGTTTGACTATCATGCATGGAAGATGTCCTTGGATTTAGCGCTAGAAGATCAACATGTCCTGGACTATGTAGAAGGGAATATTCAAGAGCCTCCATCAAATGTAGTTGCTCCCACGAAGACGAAGTATAGAAAAGGGGAGATCAAAGCAAAGATGATTATCCGGGATTCTATTCATAAGCACTTGGTTGCTTACATTTATGAGCTGAAGACATCCAAGGAGATGCATGATAAGTTGGTGAGCATGTTCATGGCTAGCAATGCTAATCAAATCCTCTTCTTCAAGAATCAATTGAAGAATATCAAGAAGGGAAAGGATGAATCTATTCAGTCCTATTTTATGAGGCTCAACTGAAATCAGGAATAACCTCCTAGCTATTGGGGAAGCAATATATGATCGAGAGATGGTTCTTATTGCACTTAGAGGTCTCCCTCGTGATTGGCATGTATTCAATACCACTATTCTCAATAATAATGTGATTCCTGATTTTGATGAAATATTGACGAGATGCACTCAAGAGGAAACAAGAATGAGGGAGTATGCCTCTAATGGTAATAGAAATGACCCTACTGCCTTCGCCGCTCATGCAAAGAAGAATAACCATGGTGGCCCGAGAAATCAAAACCATGTTAGAGCAAGGCCCAAAAGAAGGAAGGGAAGATGTTACACTTGTAACAAGACTGGTCACTATGCAAGAGAGTGTCCTAATAGAAGGGAATCCCCCAGGGATGATGACAACAACAACTTGAGAAGGAATTGCAAGAACAACAGGTTCCAAGGAAAAAGGAAGGCTCCCTCTGATCGTCGTGGAAATGGGCAATCTTTCAAGAGGTCAAGAAATTCCAAGTACGGTGAGTCTAATGTTGCTGATAATAAGAGAAATGATTTTACTCTTGTATTTGCCCTCTCTACTGCATCTCCACCCAACACCCTAGATGTCTGGTTAATTGATAGTGGTGCTTCAAGGCACCTCATTGGTTATAAAGAAGCCCTCTCTGATTTGGTTGAGAAGCATGCTAATCTGGAAATTATCCTTGGAGATAATGCCACCTAATCCCGTGAAAGGGACAGGGACTGTGACCCTCCATTTATCTCAAGGTCAAGTCATCCGATTACAAGATGTGTTGTATGTACCTAATTTGAAGAAGAACCTTGTGTCCATTTCGGCAATGGAAGACAAAGGGTTCAAGGTAGCATTTGTTGATGGAAAGGTACTTATCTGGAAAAAGAGCTTCAAGGAAGCTCTTTCTATTGGTTTTAGAGTTGATACACTCTACCAAGTTGGAGGAAGTCCATTGGGGGCTATGACATGTGATACAACTCTTCAAACAGAGTTATGGCACCGAAGGTTTGCACACCTTCATTATAAAGCACTTCCCGAAGCAAGGAAGGTAGTGACAAGGATGCTCGAATTTAGAGATGATCATGAAGGTATATGTCAGGGTTGTGCCGAAGGGAAGCATACAAGGGGACCATTCCCCTCAAATGTCACAAAGACAATTGATATCTTACGGTTGATACATTATGGCTTATCTGGCATGCTGCCTGTGACATCCTTGGGAGGATGTTCCTATTACATGACTTTTACAGATGACTTCACCCGCAAGACCTGGATATATTTTTTTTGAAGAAGAAGAAGGACGAAGCATTCAAATGGTTCCGTACCTTCAAGGCCTTGGCGGAAAATCAAACTGAGAAGAAAATCAAAGTTTTGAGGACCGACAATGAGACCGAGTATGAGTCAAATGAGTATAATGACTTTTGTAGAGACGCCAGTATTAAGAGGGAGACCACAACTGCGTACACTCCTGAGCAAAATGGTGTTGTTGAAAGAAAGAACAAGACCAGCTGCCCATGCCATGCTATGTGACCAAGGTCTTCCGAAGTTTCTATGGGGAGAAGCTGTGAACACTGTTGTGTATGTTCAAAACAGATGCCCGCATTCCGCTTTGGACTCCAAAATTCCCGAAGAAGTCTTCTCTGGTAAGAAACCTAATGTTTCTCATTTTAGAGTTTTTGGTTGTCCTGTTTACTCTCATGTGTCGAAAGAAAAGAGAAGCAAGTTGGATGCTTCTGGAAAGAAGGGAATGTTTGTGGGCTACAGTGAAACTTCGAAAGCATATAGAATCTATGTGCCTAGTCAAAGAGAAGTGGAGATATGCCACGATGTCACCCTCGATGAAGATGTTTCCCTCAAGAAAGTAAAAATCTTCCTAGCTCCAAGGAAGACAAAGAAGATGAAGAGGCAGGGAAGTTGGAAGAGCTGAAGGATGCATGATGCCCGATGTTGAAGGACCTATGGATCCCATTGATCCACCTCCTTTAAATAAGAGAAAACCCTCATGGCTTAGGGATACTCTCGAAGATGCCGAGAGACATATTGCCCCAAGGGGGACATTCCGTGAAAGCAAGAAGCCGAAGAGATACCAAGGGTATCTAGCAGCCATGAGTACGATGGTACAATATGAGCCTGGAACATTTGAAGAAGTCGTAAAGCATCAAGTTTGGAAGGATGTTGTGCATGAAGAATATGAGTCCATTATGAAGAATGATGTTTGGGAAGTGGTCCCGAGACTGGAGGACAAATCTGTTGTCACCTCGAAATGGCTCTATAAGATCAAGCATGGATCTGATGGAAGTGCTGAAAAGTACAAGGCAAGATTCGTTGCTCGAGGCTTCTCTCAAAAAGAAGGCATAGATTATGATGATATATTTTCACCTGTGGCCCGCTATACCACCATCCGATCTATTATTGCCCTTGCTGCTATGCAAGGATGGAGTCCACATCAGATGGATGTGAAGACCGCTTTTCTGCATGGATCTATAAAGGAAGAGGTGTATGTGGAGCAACCTCTGGGGTTCAAAGTCTGAGATAGAGACACCCATGTATGCAGGTTGAAGAAAGCCCTCTATGAGTTGAAGTAAGCCACCAGGGCTTGGTACGAGAGGATAGATAGCTACTTGATGAAGTTGGGCTTCACTCAAAGTAATGCTGATCCGAACCTTTATTTTAAGATTGATAGAGAAAGGCCTCTCATTTTAGTACTCTATGTGGACGATCTCTTCCTAACAAGTGATCGTGGAAAGACCCTATTCTGAGGGTCTTACTTGAGTTGGACTATGAGCTCTGGGAACTCCAGGGGGCTTGGGGATAGCTTCTTGGAGCTATAAGCATTCACAGGGCTAGGCTTGCCAAACCTTGTGGTGCTTCTGCCCCACCGTTATAATATTGAGTTTGTTCGCCTCTCTCTGATTTGTGCCCCGCACGCATCCTACCCATGCAGTTTCCGACTCATAGGAAGTACCTCTCATTTGGCCAATGAGGTGGGAAATGGGGATAGAGACCATAGCAAGACCGATGGACACATCGGAGATTGTCGTACTCCCTATGTCTAAGATGGCACGTATCCCAACACCTTGATATGGGATCAAGTATGATGAGGTTTTATCCTCTAAACTGACTTCGGGTTAGTATGAGACTCTTTTGAGTCTGAGAGAGGTTTTTACCTCTAAGCTGACTTCGAGTCAACTGTGTGTGATGTCTTTGTGACTCACCTTTTGTTCTGAAATAAAGAGCCAGCAACGCAAGTTACAGCGGGATGATGCACGATGTTTGGTTTGGTACATGATGGATGGCACTTGTGGATAGATGGAGTTCTCCCTAGTTGAGAGGGAGCGTTAATTTTGGGCAACTAGGTCCAAACTCCATGTTGCACTGATCATATGACGATGGTCATATTTTTGTTGGATTCCTCTTCTCTTTCGGAGAGGTGCAATATTGATCTAAAGATCATCTTGATCGAATGAGCAGAACATTGATTTTGAATTTATTTTCCGTGCAAGGTCGGCCAGATTTATCCCACATGCCTAAGAGATGTGTCACATACCCTCACTGATGAATATAAATTGGAGAGACTTGGAGGTCATTTTCTCATCATCTCATCACACATTCTCTTATTGTGATCTGATTGGTTTGATAGCCTTTGGAGGCCTTTTTTCTTCTGACACGTGCGGAGCGAAGCTGCTATTTTCTGCGCTGATCTGTTTAGGGCTTTATGTTTTCTGTGTTGATCTATTTAGGGCTTTTGTAGCAAGCTCTGATACCACTGTAGCAGCGGAACTTGTAGGTTTGTTGGCTTTATATAGCAAAAATGGCTTTAATTATAAAAATACACAAGAGGTATTTAAATAATAATATTTTATTAATAAATGTATGATAAGATATAATAAGATGATTGAAAGTTACAATGAGGCCCTGCTTTTATACCCATGCAGGTGCCTTTTCACGAATGGGCATGTCTAAAAAGACATGCCCTTTCATTAACCTAATGACTATTTTACATAATCCCTATTTATCTATTAATGACTATATTTATTACATTAGTTATGAATTAGATTCATAACATTGCCTTCTTCTCGAAAAGCTTTGTCCTCAAAGCTTAATTTTTTGACAATTTTCTTCACTTGGGATTTCTGCTAGGCATGTTATTCATCACTGGTACCTTTCTTGTATATTTCACTTGTACACTGTCCTAAATCCATGTTTCCATTTTGCCTCCAAAAAAAAAAAAATTAAATAATATAAAACTACTTTCTTCTCTTTTTCTTTTTTTTTTTTATTATTATTATTTTTTTTAAATTTATTCACAAGAGTTTTAGTTCAAGCACATATAGCAAATTGGTCTTACTTATACCTAATATATGTGCTTTGAAATACACTTTGGGAGCTAATATCTTTTGATTAACCCAATTGAATAAAAGAGTGTTGACTTAATATAACCATCGGAGTTTATATGACTTAAGGGTATGTTATGAATTAATATACCCATCAAAGAAAAACGATGTGTCTGTACGCGGACACACGGTGGTTTCATAGCAACGGGGTTCAGTGGCTGGTTTCTAAATGGCATTGAAAACCCTATGACCACGACAGTGGCAATGATGTCGTGTTCCGCATTGTATCTGCATTTGCGAAGGGTTCTCCGAATAACATTTCCGTTAATCGGAAGCAGGATGCAGCGCAAACCAGGGGCAATGACAACGAAAGTGTGGAGTAGTGGTGTGGGGGCATGGGCAACCAACATGGAGCGGGAGGAGACTAAGCAGTGCCTCGCCGTTGTTGAGTCGAAGAAGGATGACGATAATTTTCCCTCCCTCACAGAGTCGGTCACGGCCAAACCCAAGAAGAAAAGGGGCCAGACATTGAGCCTAGTGGAGTTGTAAATCGCGCATAAGACTGCAGCAAATCGCACGGTTGTAAATTTCGGGCCTGAGTGCATATCTCTTTTTCTCTCAGAACGATCTAGCTAGTATTGATCCTCTTCATTATCTAACTTGGCATTCAAGCGAGCTGCTAAGACAACAGGAATGCGCTCATCATCTTTCTCCCCTTCCCCATATAAGCGATAGCGTGCCTCATATGGGAGAAAACACATTACTTCCCATATCTCTTGTCCTACAGCTGGATTTGCAGGTAATAATTGTAAAAATGGAGGCAAACATGTTCCAAGTGCCTCCTCAACATTTAACCGAGCTTCCTTTAACCGAAGTCTAGGATCTCTACGATCACCTATCCCTAAATCTTGAGAGCTTGAACTTTCAAAAGATGCCACAAGTGCCAAGACAGATGAATAGTAAACCCTTAAGACTCTGCAAACCTTTTGTAGGAGAAGAGCATCCCGATAAATATATGGACCAACAGAAGCCAGCGTCTGGAAAATTCCTCTAGGCAATTCAATAAAAGAAGATCCTTGACCCATATATTTTACCATATTATCACCAATTATGGCATTATCAACAGATCGATTAGAAGAAACAAGATTTACTAAAAGTGATGGCCTCACGATGGCATAGCTTAAAGAAATTGTCCCCTGCAAAAGAAAATCTTCAAAAATAATATGTTGTTGAGTGACACTGACTTCTCTTCTATGTCGAATGCAGTCATCAAGCCATATAGGTTTGACAACATTCACAATGCCTCGAACTAAAAGTTTCCTGATCTCCTTCATTTCAATTTCTGACGGTTTTCCTACAATGATGTGTGTCAGGCCATCATTGAACGTCATGTACCTAGAACCGCCTCCAGTCCAAACCATGTTAACTAGCTTCCGCATTTCAATCGGCTCAAATCCTATCAGTAGAATCTTACAGTTTTCCAGGTAAAGGTCATTGGCCTCTGTTTGAGAGTCAGCGGCAATACATTCAGCATATTCTTAAGCACTTTCAGCAGATCGAATAACTGTCTCTGCCTTCTCTTTGGTTGTTGCTGGATGAGGAGAAGTTGTCGATGAGAACGGTTGTGATATAGAACTGTCTAAAGTAGCTAAGATGACCAGAGATGTAACATCCTTGTCTTGTTTAGACTGTTCCCTTGAATTGCATCTACTGGGAAGTGTTGAAGACACGCTTCCAGCTTGTACTAGATATAACTCTTCAATTGCCTGAATTTGTTGTTCCCTATTATTGAGACTCTCCAAAAAGATATTGCATCCTTCCCTAGCTTCTCGCAACTCCTTAATTTGCCTTTCAGTTAAAGGTTGTTTTGTAGATTCAAGGTTGATTGGAGAAATATATTGTGATTTTACCAATGATGTAATAGTGTATTTTGCATATGGATCTTTATTTGCGCTGATGGATAACAATTTTGGTTGTGCTGTTGGATCTGGGAGCTCATTTCTAAATTTTAGTTTACATAAGAATGTGATCGGTTTCTTGAGTTTATTATTGATCTTCTCAGCACCTACATACTGAGGTTTCCTTTACACCCTGCCATCTCCTCTTGGTGTTCCTCTAGCTGTAACTTTTGCTCGCTGTAAAGAAGATCCCAACTGGTTTTTTCGTAAGAGAGCAGCATTGGCCTCTTTTTCACGTCGTTGCTTCTCTTCTTGGTCAAATACAGCTAATAGAGCCTTTTTGACAGCTATCACATCTCCCATAATCTGCACCACTTCATCTGTGGGTAAACTAGAATCACATCCTTGCAATGACGTAGAACTTGAACCCGAACCAGCGGAGGAATTTGTCATAGCAGAATGAGAATGAGATTGAATAACAGTGGAATCCTTTTCTTGGGCTTCCGTACAAGATAATTGTTTTGTTGCAAAAGCATGGTTATTTTCAACCAATGGTGGTGTGCGGCCATTAAGAGGGCTGGATACACGAGCATCTTTTCCTGTTTCCTTGTTGTTGCTGGCAATGATATTTCTTGTATAAAAGGCACATTTATGTCCTGCGAAAAAATTGTCTCCACACTCCCAACATTTCTCTTCCTTTTTTCCTTTATTACGCATTGGTGGGGGAATGTATTTGCTTGAACTTTCCATGGATGTTCTACTTGATTTTCCCTTGGCATAACTAACTGTCTTCTCATTATTACAGCATTTTTCATCTTTTTGTTTCTCATGATTTTCTTCTTTTTCTTTTTCCACATTTTTATGAAATTGTTCATCTTCTCTATTATGGATTACTACAGAAATTTTTTTACAACGTGCAGAAATTTTTTTATAACCGTTTGTGATTTCTGCACATGAATTCTCTAATTGTTGAAGCTTTTCTAGAATTTTATTAATTTTTTTACTTTCTTCAGGTTCTTCGCATAATGGCACATTCTATGGTAAACAATGTTCCCGAGCTTGTATACTACGTTCATAAGCTTGTAAGACAATGTTGTGCGACATGGCTTCAACTTGGCTTCGATATGGCTCTGATATGGCTCTGATACCACTGTAACAACAAAACTTGTAGATTTGGTTTCTGTAGCAGCAAGAGTTGTAGGTTTGTTGGCTTTATATAGCAAAAATGGCTTTAATTATAAAAATACACAAGAGGTATTTAAATAATAATATTTTATTAATAAATGTATGATAAGATATAATAAGATGATTGAAAGTTACAATGAGGCCCTGCTTTTATACCCATGCAGGTGCCTTTTCACGAATAGGCATGTCTTTTAGACATGCCCTTTCATTAACCTAATGACTATTTTACATAATCCCTATTTATCTATTAATGACTATATTTATTACATTAGTTATGAATTAGATTCATAACAGCTTTTCTGCTGCAGCGTTGACCAGCATTGACCATGGTCAACCCTTGGTCGTTTGACCTCAATCTTCTACAAATTATAATTTTAGGAGGCCGTACAACTGGGCACTAAAATCAAGGAATTCTGGGTTGTTTGACCAAATCCCTATTTTGTTGCGTTGACTTTTCTGAAGTTGTCTGCATTGACTTAACTGTCTTGTCCCTGGTTTGACTTGAGGTGAGTTATGATGAGCTGTCTTTGAGGCCTGTGGGTGTGACACATGAAAGTGTTGGCTGACCGAGAAAGACTTTGTTGGTTGAAGCATCCCGCTGACCGTTGTAACGCCACAATATCTCATATCTTTGCTAGCCAAAAGGAATTGTAAATCTGATCTATATTTGGCTTGTCTTCTATTGATCTATTATTGTGTTCTATTGGCATTTTACTTTCAAGTTTATGTGATGCCTATTTTGTATTGGGCCTAAGAAAAATTGAAGTAAAAGTGCATCAAGCATAGAACACCATGGTTATCTAAATTTAACAGTATCCTTCTCAACCAAATCAGAGAGGGCTTCTCTGTAACCAATGAGGTGCCTTGAAGCACCGCTATCAACCAACCAGACATCCAAGGTATCGGGTGGAAATGCAGCAGAGAGGGCAGATACAAGAATAAATTCAGTTCTCTTGTTATCAACAACATTAGACTCATCGTGCCTGGAATTTCTTGACTTCTTGAAAGGTTGCCCCTCCACTACAATCAGAGAGAGCCTTCCTTTTTCCTTTGAACTTGTTGTTCCTTTGATTTCCATTCCCTCTCGAGTTGTTGTTGTCATCATCCCTGGAGAGTCCCTTCTATTAGGGCACTCTCTTGCATAATGACCAAACTTGTTACAAGTGTAGCATCTTCCCTTCCTTCCTTTGGGCCCCGCTCTACCATGGTTTTGATTTCTTGGGCCACCATGGTTCTTGTTATTTGCATGAGTGTAGGGTCACTTCCATTTCCATTTGAGGCATACTCCATCATTCTTGTTTCCTTAGTCTCGGGGAAGTCCTCCAAAAGCAATGAAGACGAGCTCTCAATCAGCGACTTCTTCTCCTATGGCAAGGAGATCATTCCTGATTTCTGTGAGCCTCATAAAATATGATGGAGGCTCATGAATCTTTCCATGCACATAGTCCATGACATCTTGATCTTCTAATGCAAAATCCAAGGACATCTTCCATGCATGATAATCGGACTTATCGGTCAATTTATCATCAGACTTGAAACCCTTGTAGGTTGAGGATGCCATTGTCCTTGATAGGATTTCTTCCTTCAGTGATTGCTTCTAACACCAGCTTGGACTTTGTCTTCACCTCTGCTCTGATAACATGTTAAATTTAGATAACCATGGTGTTCTATGCTTGATGCAATTTTACTTCAATCTTTCTTTGTCCCGATACAAAATAGCAATCACATAAACATGAGAGTAAAATGCTGATAAAATACAATAATAGATCAACAAAAGACAAGCCAATAATATAGATCAGATTTACAATCCCTTTTGTCCAGCAAAGATATAGGATGGTGTACATTACGGCAGTCAACAGGATGCTTCAACCAACAAAATATTTCACGGTCAGCCAATCCTCCAAGTGTCACACCCACAGCCCTCAAAGACAGCTCTTCACAAGTCAACGCAAGTCAACAAAAGAATCCCTCATCCAGATTTCCGACATCCAAATTTCTGGCATCATCCATATTTCCGGCATCCAGATTTCCAGCATCATCCATATTTCCGGCATCCATATTTCGAGCATCCGGATTTCCAACATCCATTTCCGGCATCATCCATATTTCTGGCATCCATTTCTGGCATCATCCATATTTCCGGCATCCATCCATATTTCCAACATCTAGATTTCCGGCATCCATATTTACACGTGGGAGAGAGAGAAGCCTCTTCTAGGTTGGACGAACCAATCAGATCATAGGAATGTGTGTGATGAGATGATGAGCAAATGACCCCCAAGTCTCTCCAATTTATATCCATCAGTGAGGGTGTATGACACATATATTAAGCATGTGAGCCTACATTACAAATCTGGCCGACATTGCACATGTGGAAAATAAATTCAAAATAAATGTTTTGCTCATCCAAACAAGATGATATTTAGATCAATCTTGCACCTCTCCGAAAGAGGAATCCAACAAAAATGTAACCATCATCATATGAGCAGTGCAACATGGAGTTTGGACCTAGTTGCCCAAAATTAACAAAAGGGAAGAACCTGATGCAAAGAAATCAAAGAAAGAAGAAGCGAAAAATCTCTATTATGATTGGGACCATCTTCCTCTTTAAGTGATTTATGTTGGTTGTAAAATAGTACGATAGGAAGCAATGTATATTAATAGCATCATGATAGAAGCATGGAAGGAGCACTTGAAGAAGAAGCTCTTGGAAACCTTAGTGATAACAACATTGATGGAAGGCAGTCATCAAGTTCAAGGGTCATCATTCAATAATCAATAAGGAAACAAGTGTTGACATTTTCTAATGGAGTTCTCTATGGATTCACTGGTTTCATTAGAAATTCTATCTTGCAAAATTTAGGGATTAGAACATGATGACATATTGATGAAGTAGGTCAAGGGAATGAAGTTCTTCACTCTAGTAAAAGTGTTGCAGGATGACTCGAAAGGAAAAAGGATGAGGTACATACTACATATATCTATGTGCTGACAATGGATGCTGAGAAGCTATGTCATATGGTTGCAGGTAATGGACTTCTATCTTTAGAAGTATGATCTATGAAGGAGGATCTCTTTTGGTGCATAGGTTGCCACTAACAGATAAAATTAAATATGTCCTCATATGGAATATGAGGTGGTTGTATACAAACAAAGAAATGGATACTGGAAGTTCCTGGGGATGAAGTTGTGCAGAGAAAGAATGGAAGTGATCATGAAGTGCAACCATGTAAAGAGGCGGTTATCATCCGGAAGCCAAGAAGATGTGACTAGGAGATCTCCTAGGAAGATATGTGGACTCTGATTTAAGTATGGTAAAGAAGAAGACCCTTAACAAGACATATCTTTAGGAGATGTGTCAATTTGAATAAAGGATGTCGATGCCTACAGCAAGATGTCATGGTGAAAGATCATCATTAAGGTAACTTTTGATTTAAAAGTTCTTATGTATATATTTATCTAGATGAGTTTATACAGGGTTGCCTATCATGTGGAAGGATGTAAGATCCTTGGGAGATGATTCGAAGGAAATCAGCATGGCATAAAGGTGGCCCAAATGAGAAAAATTGATGAATCAATTTTTGATGGTTGACATGACTCGTCGATGAAAGTGATGGATGATTTGTGCCCTATGAAACCAAAAGTTGAAGATGTGAAATTTTCAAGCTGAAATACTACTGCAGTGATTGATTTATTTCGCCTACTTATTTATGATAAGTTATTTACAGATATCTTCAGTAAATTCTAAAATAAACACAACTACAGTATTCACTTAATCATAAGCAGAAAATCAAATAGGACGCATATAACGCAAAAGAAACAATCACATGAACACAATTATTTTTGGACAATTGTCCTTGGAAAAACCCAATACGGGAAAACCGGTGCAGCAGATGAGGGTTTGTATTATTCTTCAGCAGTAGAAATCATTTACAGAGATTTGATGAACAGATGTCTAGAATACACCTGAGATAATTTTTCCGAACCCTTCGGAAAAATTTCTGACACACTAGAAGCACCCTTTCTCCCTCTGCGTCACTCTATGTGGTCTTCTGCGCAGTCACTGCGCTGGACTGCGTCACTCTGCATGGAGGACCAGTGTTGCTGCTCAGTGTTGTCCCCTCTGCGTCCTCTTCCTACCTCTTCTTCTCCTGTTGACTTCCCCTTCCTTCTTTTGCCTCTGCAACTCCGCCTTTACACTCCCTCCATATAAAATCGAATTCTATTCCTTCAGCATCGATTTCTTTCGGGTACTGAGTGTGTGCCCGACTTGCTTTCCAAATGACCCTCAGGCCTTCTCTTATAGTCTTCTCATTGATGAATCAACGGCCCAAATTAGATCTCTAATCAATGGCTGAGATTAAAAGATGACTTAATCTTTGTTTTCTAGAAGATTCACACTTTGCTTTAATTATTTAATTTCCCTAAGTTTAGACTTAGGGATCACTTTAAAATAATTAATTATTTTAATAAAGCTTGAACCAAGTGGAATTTCCACAAAGGGTTTCTGCGTTCTCTAGAATACTGATGTCCAAGCCTCCTCCCAAAATATGAGACTTGGAACACCTTCCAATGCTACAAAATTAACACTCCCTCTTAGCGAGGAAAGTGTTCAAGCAAAATACCAAATGCATCTGCTCTGACCTAAAGCATCTACTGCACTGTTGATGTCTTGGTTGATGCCCCTCATCTCTGCGTTGTTGCCTTCTGTATTGCTGCCTGTGACACCATCTCTGCCACTACCTCATCTGTACTGCAGCTCCCTCTAAATCTCAAGTTCACTCATTCCTCTACTAGAATGGGTTCTTGACCATCCCCATCTTTTCCCTGAAGTAAGTAAACTTGATCTTACCCAGAGCTTTCGTGAGGATGTTTGCCACCTGTTCTCCTGTAGGAATGTATTTCAACTGTACAGCTCCATGTTGGACATAGTCTCTGATGGAGTGGCACCTAATGTCAATGTGCTTTGACCGGTCATGAAACACGAGATTCCCAGAGAGCTTAATGCAACTCTGATTATCACATAAAATTATGGTCAGTTCCATCCTTTTCGTGAGCAAGTTCATCAGCAACTAACGAAGCCATATGGCCTCACCCGAAGCTGTGCTAGCGGTCATATATTCAGCCTCAGCTGAGCTCAGTGCCACAGATTTCTGTTTCCTACTGCACCAGGTAGTCATTCCTAATCCAAGATTGAAACAGTATCCACAAGTACTTTTCCGATCTACTGGGCTTCCAGCCCAGTCTGCGTCAGTAAACCCACTCAACTGGATTTCATTACCCTTGGTGCCGAGATTGCTTGTGAAAGAAGGGTAATTCCCTTAAATAATTTTGCCCATATTTTCTTCTTGTTTGGATTGTGATCCGGATTTATGTAGGAACGCAACAGAATAAACATATAACCATAAAAACAAAGATGCAGCGGAAATAACACTTCATTTCATTAATATCAAAAAACTGAAATTTGCTTACCGACAGAATGGAAATAAAACTAGCTAGGGCGTTGGTAGCTATCTCTGAGAAGAGATGTGGCGGCTACAGGCCTCTGAACTGAGTTACAATGAGGCTCGAGGGCCTATTTATTATTTAGACACAATGGGAAATCCTCAACAGCCAAAACCCTAATCCTAGGAGATGAAGCGCCAAAACTATGGGCCCCGTTTGGGTAAATTGGTGTTTCAACTTCCCAGGGGCGTAACTTTGGCATACGATCTCTGTTTGACGCGTACCATACCTCGTTAGAAAGATCTATCTAAGGACTACAAATTTTGGACGAGCAACATGGGCCTCAAAACGGCTCCGGAAGTTCAGGACTCGAAAAACTGCTAAAAATAGTAAGTTGAGCCGAAACTGAAAAACTGAAAGAGACAATGGTGGGGCCCCAAGTGGAATAGGCGGGTGACCACCAATATCCACCTAGATCATTCCTCCCCCCTTAGGAAGCAATGGTCCCCATTGTGTTAAGTTCCTCCATGAGATGAGGAAATTTCTGCTGAACTTGGTCCCTGGTGAACCACTTTCCTTGGTGCAGGAGTTGGCCAGCTTTGACAACTCGATACAGTTGGATCCTCTGTTGGCGAGTGTTCTTAATTTGCATGTCCATGATACAATCTGTGGTGGCCTGTTCCATGCAGTCTGGGTTTAACTCTGTTGGTGTGAGTTGTTATGCAATGTCCGAAGTGTCCAGTAGAGGTGGGAAGTAAGGACGAAGGCGATCCACATTGAAGACTGGGTGCAGACCAAGGAATGGTGGAATACTAAGCTCGAAAGCATTGTTCCCTACAGCCTTGGTGATGGTGTACGACCCGTATCGGAGCGGGCGAAGCTTGTGGTGAGGTCCAGTGAGGCGCTCCTTCTGCAAATGCAGCCATACTTTGTCGCCCACCTGGAAGTTGTGTGGCACCCGGTGTTGATCATGGCGCTGCTTGTACTTCGCATTGGCTCTGTCCAATATATCATGAACCTGTTGGCGGATGTGTTGAATGCGCTTGATGAAGCTACTTGCTTTGTCAACTTCAGACTGGACATGAGCTGAATCGGCCTGAGCAGCTGCAAATGGCATGGCTACATCAATGGGACATAGTGGCTGGAATCCCAAGCCCACCTGAAAGGGGCTATGGCCGATTGAACTGTGGAGAACCCGATTATAACTATGTTGTACATAAGGGAGGCTCTCGTCCCATGTGCGTGGATGCTTTGAATTGTACATGCGCAGAATGTGTACAATCATTATGTTGACGACCTCTGTCTGGCCATCTGTTTGGGGATGGAAAGCTGTGGACTTGGTGAGCTTTGTGTCCAACATTGACCAGAGGCTGGACCAAAATGTGCTGAGGAACCTGCTATCTCGATCCGATATGATAGACTGTGGGATCCCAAAGTGCACCCACACTCGTTCAAAGAAGAGTTTAGCAGTGGCTTCTGCTGTGATATTCTTCTTACAGGCCGCCATGATGGCCATCTTCGAGAATCTGTCAACGACCACGAAAACACGGTCATTTCCATTCTTAGTAGAAGGCAGGCCCGACATGTAATCCATGGAGATGGATTCCCATGGTCGACTAGGGGTAGGTAGTGGAGTATATAGGCCTTGCTTCTTGATGGTCGGTTTGGCAATGGCACAAGCAGTGCAGGATTTGATGTGCTTCTCGACATCCTTTCGAAGGTTCGGCCAATAGAAATACTTCTGTAGGATTGCTACTGTTTTCTCGACCCCGAAATGCCCAGCGACTCGACTGTAGTGTGCTTCCCATATCATCTTAGCACGCTCGCTTGAAGGAACACAAAGGTGTCCCATGTGACATAAAAGTGCATCTTGGAGGTGAAAATTTGGACCTTGCGTACCCCCCAAGAGTGCCTTGTAAGTTTGGCCGAATTCTGGGTCACTCTCATAGAGAAGCGGCCAATCAGAAGTCTCGTGCCCACAAGAGTTGAGCACAGTGGTGAGCGCCACGATCGGTGGTTGGCTGAGGCAGTCTGCAACATGATTGGTGCTACCCTTCTTGTACTTGATGTTCAAATGAAACTGTTGCAGATATGTGGACCACTTCTGATGGCGATCATTCTGCAACTTCCCTTGTGTCTGTATGAACTGCAGGGGCCGGTGGTCTGTGTGGATGATTGTTTCCTACCCCAAAATGTAATGCTTCCATTGTCGACAAGCTTGCACAATGGAATACATTTCTTTGTCATAAATGGGATACTTGCGAACTGTGTCAGATAATGTCTCGTTGTAATATGCCACTGGATGTCCCTGTTGAGTAAGAACTGCCCCAATAGCATAGTCAGAGGCATCTGTCTCGATCTCAAATGGCTGTTGCAAGTCTGGTAATGTGAGCACTGGGGCAGAACAGAGGCGATTTTCAATTCTGTGAACGCCTTCTGTTGAGGTTCCAACCAAAAGAATTTTGCTCTCGCTCTTCCCTTGGTAACTTGACTCAAGGGCCAAGTGATATGAGAGAATCCCAACACGAACCTACGATAGAAATTAGCAAGACCCAGAAAGCTGCGAAGCTCTGTTATAGTGGTTAGGGCTGGCCAATCCCGAATGACTTGGATCTTGGTTGGATCCACATGCACCCCCCTTTCATCAATAATGTATCCTAGATATTGAACCTAGGTCATGCCAAAAGTGCACTTCTCCAAATTGGCACACAACTTGTGTTGCCGCAGTGTTTGGAGGACTTGTCGGATGTGGTGAAGGTGCTCTTCCCAAGTCTTGTTGAAGATCAGAATTTCATCCAAGTACACCACTACAAATGAGTTGGTGAATGGCCGCAAGATGTCGTCCATCATCCTCATGAAGGTTGCGGGAGCATTCGTCAACCCGAAAGGCATGACCAGCCATTCGAAAAGGCCTTCCTTGGCTTTGAAGGCAGTCTTCCACACATCGGAGGATTCAATTGGTACCTGGTGATACCCAGACTTCAAGTTGATCTTGCTGAAATATTTTGCACCTTTGAGTTGGTCCAGAAGGTCATCAATCCATGGAATCGGGTACCTATTCCAGACAGTGATCTTGTTCAACGCCCGATAGTCAATACAGAGTCTCCACGTCCCATCCTTCTTCTGTACTAACACGATCGGGCTCCCACGGGGCGATGAACTTAGTCGGATGTGACCTTTCTACAACAACTCCTGAATCTGCCTCTTGATTTCATCGTTCTCCAGAACAGAGCGTCGATAGATCGGTCCATTGGGTAGTGGCGCACCTGGGGTCAGATCAATCGGGTGCTTGACCTAACAGTGCAGAGGAACCCCCTGTGGGTGAGGTGAAGATGTCCCCGTATTCCTCCACAACCTTATCCATTTTTTGTTGTCGTGTAGAGGAGCCCTGTCTGGAGGTCGTGGCCACAGTCTTCTTTTTGCCCTGGGGGCGGATCATCAAGAAAACGAATTTCCTGGTTTGGGAAATGAGCTTACTGCATTGTTTTGCAGTAACCAAAGAGATAGCGGCAGGAGGTGGTACCTCTGGTATCCTGTACAACTTATTTTCCAAAGTAACAATAACAACGCAAGACCGAGACTCATACATAGCATGACGCTTCCACAAGTATGGTTGTCCTAATAATACATCAGAAACATCAATAGGAGCAACGTCACATAATACCTCATCCGTGAAAGGCTTGATGCTATAGGGAAGGCGGCACTGCTGGCTGACGCGGAGATCTCGTCCTTGGTGAAGCCACCCAATGGTGTATGGATGTGGGTGAGCTGTGGTCGACAAGCCCAACCGCTTCACGGCGTCTGCTGAAATGAGGTTCTTTTGGCTCCCATTATCGACAATGAACTGTACTGGGGAGCCCTTTACCCACATCTGGGAGTGGAAAAGACGTTCCTCCTCCTTTGGATCTTCCAGTTCCTCCTTCTGGATCTTCGTAGTGGCAACAGTGGCGTTGGGCTCCGCATCAATAACTATTTCCCTTTGTTATTCCCCTTGTCAGGTTCTGATTTAGAGTCGAAGCATGCATCTGACTCAGAAGCCCTCATCTCAGCCACCAACGACTGCTTGGCCCAACACTCACTTGTGTTGTGAGTGGAGCTCTTATGGAACTCACACCACTTTCCCGTGTCCTTCTTTGGCTTTGCGGTGTTGTTCTTTGCTTGTGGCTTCGACAAGTTGTCTTGAGTCGCCATGCCTTGGCTCTGTCCTTTGTTCTGCGGTTTGGGAGCACCCTTCCATTGCTTTTGATTCGCAGATCCAAAGTCTCGCTTCTTCTGCTTGAATTTCTGCTCAATCTTGGCAACATACCGATATGCCGTGCTAAGCAAGGAGATGTCGAGGAACTCCATTTCCTCCTGAATGTATCTGTGCAAACAACTGCGATACTTTAGCACCAGATGTTTCTCTGAATCTTTGATACCCAACTTGGTGCGCAGGGTATGGAACAGATTTATCAGCTCATGCACATCTTGATCCCTTTGTTGTCGCAACGTGGTCCATTGTATGTACTTGTCCTCATAGCTCCCCACGGGACAGTATTGTTCCTTGATGGCGTCTCGGAAAGAATTCCAAGTGGGTACGATCAAGAACAGAGAGGGTTCAGTCTCGTCCTTTTTCTCACAGTGGGTTTCCCACCAGTCCTTGATATGGGGGGCAGCTTTGAGGAGTGCAAAAATAATCTTCTCCCTGTCGGAGAAGTCATGAACCGAGAAATATCCTTCTAATAGATTGAACCATCTATCTACGGCATCTGCATCTATTTGACCCTCAAATATGGGAATATCAAAATTTACTTGTACCTTAAAAGGAGTCGCACCTCCAGAGTGGCTGCTAGATGCAGATGCGCCGCCGGTGGGCAGTCGTTGAAGGATCTGGGCAAAGTTATCCATCATCGCGTTCCTTTGTTTTTCGAGGGCCTCCTCGAGCAATATTTTGATAGGATCCCCTGCTCCCTCATCTTTCTTTTCGTCCCCCATGGGCGTCCGTCGAGGTTTGCGAGGCTGATCTTGCAAAGGTTCCACCAGATCAAGCCCTAGCTCCTTATACCCCGACCTCGTTGGGGGCATGCAAAGAAGGATCGAGAAAAAGCAAACCGCTCTAATACCACTGATCCGGATTTATGCAGGAACGCAACAGAATAAACATATAACCATAAATACAGAGATGCAGTGGAAATAACACTTCATTTCATTAATATCAAAGAACTGAAATTTGCTTACAGACAGAATGGAAATAAAACTAGCTAGGGCGCCGGTAGCTATCTCTGAGAAGAGATGTGGCGGCTACAGGCCTTTGAACTGAGTTACAATGAGGCTCGAGGGCCTATTTATTATTTAGAAACAATGGGAAATCCTAAACAGCCAAAACCCTAACCCTAGGAGATGAAGCGCCAAAACTATGGGCCCCGTTTGGGTAAATTGGTGTTTCAACTTCCCAGGGGCGTAACTTTGGCATACGATCTCCGTTTGACGCGTACCATACCTCGTTAGAAAGATCTATCCGTGGACTACAAATTTTGAACGAGCAACATCGGTCCATGGACCCATGTTGCTCTCCGTTTTCCCAAAAAACGTCGTTTAGGGCCTCAAAACGACTCCAGAAGTTCAGGACCCTAAAAACTACTAAAAATAGTAAGTTGAGCTGAAACTGAAAAACTGAAAGAGAAAATGGTGGGGCCCCTAGTGGAATAGGCGGGTGACCACCAATATCCACCTGGATCATATTGTCAGTTGGGCTTCTATAGATTGTACTCAGATCTTCACTATTGCATAATAATAAAAACCCTCACTACTACACGGGTTTTCCAACATTGTGTTTTTCTGGGGACATTTGTCCAAAAATAACGGTGTCCTTTTATGTGTGTATGCTAGTATTTTCTCAATTTCCAACGCTATTTACTTTTCGCAGAATTTTATTTGTGGAGGTTAAAGTGTGTTTGTTTCAATGTTTTCGTAGTAATAAACTGAATAATAATTTATCAATTAGAATAAATAATACGAGTTACTGCAATAGGATTTCAGCTTTGAAATTTTCACATGGTATCAAAGCGTGAGTGATCAACCAAGAATCTCATAAGCGAAGGAAATAATTTCATTACTCAGAGGGAACAGCAGGATGAAATTCTTAGAGGCAGCGCATTGCTCAGACAAGTAGGCTGAATATTTAGGGTAGGAGTTTGATTTTTAGTTGTAGGATTGCAAAAAAGTCAAATTGCCCGGGATAGTGATTCCAGCAGTCAGAGGGAGCAACACGAGCTCAAATTTCTAGTTGGAACTAGAGGGTTTTGCAACAACAGAATCAACGTCGGGTAGAAGAGAAAAACACACATAGCAGAGGGAAAATTTCTCTCAGGGGATCTCGAGATTTAGAGATTTACTTTTTCCAATGCAAATTGGCAATAGTTGTGAGCAAATATCCTCTCCAGAAGGGAGTGCAAGTAGCAGATCCAACAGCCAAGCAAAAAGAAAGAGGGAAATTTTCGAGTTTATTTTCTCCAATTTTGAGTTTCACAGATTTTGCAGCATTGTATGAGATTTCCAGAGGAGGTTGCGCGAGGTAGCCAAAATGCAGATCTGGGCAGCAGTTCGACTTCCATTTGTTGAAAATAAGTGGCGAAGGAAGTGCAAGTTGTCTAGTGTGAGTTGCAAAGAAAGGAAGGGTCTCAGCCAGGGACTAGGCTTGAAAGGGGATAGTGGGGCACCAGATCCAGGAGTAGTATGAAACTCTAGCATGCCGAATGGGCAAGGTCCAACATACTTGCAACAAGGGGAACTCGAGATTTAGAGATTTAATTTTTCCAATTACAAATTGGCAATAGTTCTGAGCAAATATTCTCACTCCAGAAGGGAGTGCGAGTAGCAGATCCAACAGCTAAGCAGCAGGAAAGAGAGAGATTTTCGGGTTTATTTTCTCCAGTTTTGAGTTTCACAGATTTTGCAGCTTTGCAGGGATAATCATACGAGATTTCCAGAGGAGGTTGTCTGAGGTAGCCAAAATGCAGATCTGGGCAGCAGTTCGACTTCCATTTGTCGAAAATAAGTGTCAAAGGAAGTGCAAGTTTTCTAGTGCGAGTTGCAAAGAAAGGAAGGGTCCCAGCCAGGGACTAGGCTTGAAAGGAGATAGTGGGGCAACACATCCAAGAGGAGGAGTATGGAACTCTAGCGTGTCAAATGGGAAAGGTCCAACGGACTTGTAACAAGGAGATCAGTCAAATCAGTTTCAGATTGTTGCAACGAGACCATCACCTTTGCTACAAGAGCTCATAGTATCATAGTAGCAGGTTCAGTGTCAGCAGACGCAATCTGTCATGAGACAATGGCAAAGCTAGTTGCAGTCAATACCCGAGAGACAATTGCAGAATTAGTTGCAGTGACGGAGAATGTGAATTTCCCAATTGTAGTATGCAGGTGTAGTTCCAGCCAGAAAATTCCCAGCGCCGAGCTACGCAGCCCAGTTCCAGTACAAGAGGACAGTGCGAGTTGCCAGGAGGGAGCAGAAAGATTTCCCATAGGGAGATCGAGACTCAGAAGGAGCCTAGTCACAGAGGGAGCATCCCTATGGAAGCTAGTACTTTAGAATCTGAGGAGATCAGACTCATTATTGCAGTAGTTGGCAATAGTATGAGTAGATCAAAGTTTGCCATGTTTGCAAATATACCTCCAAGAGTAAGGTGGGGTGGTTTGGTGTTGTAGCCCCGGAGAGCTACAAAGATGGGCAGGTTTCATTAAGGAGTCCACCTCATGGATCATTACTTGGCTACAGGGCCCACAATATTCAGTAGCAAGATGGATTGGTGGCAACTGATGCAGTCAGCTCCAAAGTGACAGTTGTAGACTAGTTGCAGTCAGATGTTGGGAAGCGCAATGCAGAGTTGGCAACAATACAAATGGCACAGTGCAGAGTCAACAGCAGCACGAATTCTTCGAAGACAATACAGAGACTAGTAGCAGTCAAGACTCGGGTGACATATGCATCATACTGAACATAGTTGATTGAGTATTTTGGATGCTTCTCAGATGTAGATGTTGCAGTTACAACAGCAACAGATGAGAGGGAGTTGCAGTGCAGATGCAGTGTTGGAAGTAATACAACAGGGTCAACAAAAGCATCAGAGTTACGCAATGGTTGATGGGCAGTGGCAGACAGTCACATAGGCCAGAGATCAACAGCATGACAGAGGATGATACAGAGACAGAGTGTTGTGTTAGGGTGTGCAACACTAAAACACAGTGCTCGATAAGAGGGAGTGTTAGTTTTTGTAGCACCGAATGTGTTCTAGCCACGAAATTTGGTGGAGAGGGTTGAATACATGATATCTCCAAAACCCAAAAATCGTTTCTGGAAATTCCACCTAGAGATGACTTAATTAGATTATTAACCTATTTTTTAATGTTTTCGAAGTCTAAACTTAGGAAAATGGTTAATTAATCAAAATTAATTCAGTCAAGTTGAGAATTCTCTAGAAACTCACACGGATAGATCCAGAAATGATCTAAGCCATCAATTAAGATTTAATCTTGGTCGTTGGAGTCCCAACAGGAAGACATAAGAAGGGATTGAGGTGGTGATGGAGAATGCACCAGAATCACTTGGAGAATTTGATTTTCGAAAGTAGCAGCAGTGAGTTGCCAGAGAGTTCAAGCTTCAGTGAGGCAGTAGAGATTGTGAGGGGCAGAGACAGTGATCCGGTGGAAGTTTTCTAGATCCAGGGAGGCAGCAACAAGAGAGCCGAGTTATTCCCAGTGAGCCAGCGCAAAGGACTGCGCAGTTGCTTTAGAGAAGCAATTTGATTTTGCTTGAGAGATTCGTTCTCAGTTCTAGAGGGTCCAGAGTGCCAGAGAGGCGATTTCCTCAGCCGAGACAGGCAAAACGACTTCATCAGAGGCAGCTTAGGGGCTTGACGTCATAGGATCTGTGCAGAGCAGCGCAGAGGCTGATGCAGAGGATCTAGGAGGCCACGTTTTCTGAAGGAAGTTGTGTCGGGATTGCTTGTGGAAGAAAGTAATTCCCTTAAAATAATTTTGCCCAAATGTCTTGTTGTTTGGATTGTCAATTGGGCATCCATAGATTGTACTTGGAATTTCACTATTGCATAATAATAAAAACCCTCACTACTACACTGGTTTTCCCACATTGGGTTTTTCTGGGGACATTTGTCCAAAAATAACGGTGTCATTTTCATGTGTGTTTGCTAGTATTTTCTCAGTTTCCAATGCTATTTTTTTCTGCAGAATTTTATTTGTGGAGGTTGCTGTGTGTTTATTTCATTGTTTCCGTAGCAATAAACTGAATAATTAATTTATCATTTAGAAAAAATAATACCAGTTACTGCAATAAGATTTCAGTTTTGAAATTTTCACACCAGCTTCTGCCCCCTGTACAAGGAAATCAAAGGAGAACAAAGAAAAACACAATACTAAAATCAATGTTTTAAAACTCAGCCTTGACCTCAGAAACGGTCAAGGATCAACTCAGACTTGGACTTGCCCATAGTCATGATTTGGACTGGTTTGAATTTAATGACTCGATTTACATAAAATATAAAATATTTAAATTTTAATGAAAAAATATATTTTGAGGATTACAAACCATTAGCGATAAAATATGCAAAGTCAACTCATATATATACCATGTAAGGGTGAATATATCAGAAACAAAATACATACATATCTGAGTTTAAAACACTTCTTCTATCCTTGATAACCCTTCCAGATTTGACCTCATATAACATTTAGCAAATTTTATTATATGCTTGGGTGTGCTTTCCAAAAGGATATTCGCTGGGAAGTGTGGCAGTTTCTTATGTAAGAGGAAGTTGTATTGCATGAAAACTGTGATAATGGGGCAGTCAAAAGAAATCACGACCAGACAGAGATACAACTGATATCACTAAGACGAACTTCCATTTGCAAATGAGTGGAAATAACAACTAACACCAGTAATATTCCATGTTACAATCAGCACTGAGATATGTCACTAGTAGCAGTTTTATGAGTATTATTGGAATTTTGCTATCATCCATCTAGATGTTGCAGCCACTAAGACACAGTAACACTCCAGCTAGTGTTAGCCGCCTATTATGGCTTGTTTCAGTGCTAAAAGGGGGCTTCAAACAGAACTTCAACCTCACTCTGAATGATAAAAACTTCATAATTCCAGATCCATTCCTCAAAAATTTGACTTTTTCCTATAAAATGCACCACAGTGTGGTCTCAGACCAACTCAGACGAGTTTGACCAGTGTTATAACAACTGACTTTTTTTCTTATTTCCAGTTTCAGATGCCACAGGTGTCTCAAACAAAAAGGAGATGTGCATATTACCAGTTCTATCAGCCAGCAGCATACTTTTGGATGTAATTAACGGATTAGCCTGCCATACCAAATGCTCTGCGTTTTCATGTACACTAAGAGTTTCCTGCAGAGTCCCTTTATCTTCAAATTTATCTCCAGAGGGGTCAACCTCAATATCACAATCCATCGTCTTCTTCTCAGTTGGGGTTTGTGATGTTAATTGTACAGAAATGTTTTCTTCCTGAGGATATGGACTATCTACCTGTATTGCAGTATCTGTAGTACCTGAAGCTGCCGTTTCAAAGACTGCTTCATGATGAAGATGTGGAGGCTCTGGATATTGAGAATTTTCTGTCTGAAAGCTTTCTTTATCTGGCTCTGACTGTTCCGACAAGCTGCAATCTTCTGTGGAATCAACAGACCTTTTCAAAGATAAGCACTTGATGTCTACTTCAGGAGCTGGTGGAAGAATATCTTCCATAAAGTCAGCAAAGAATTTCTGCACATTTGTGCCAACTGCATTCATCTGATTTTCAACATACTTAGTTGTTTCCTGAAAACCCAAAACATTCTTCATTAAGGAATTTATTTTATTTGAAAAATGTTATCATGGCCACATAATGCTGATTACCTTGACACGTCAAACTCAAATAAAGAGGATCACACTTAAATCACCTAACTCAACTAGATTGCAACTTCTCCTTATGTAATGCAGAGGGTAGGAAAAAATGGTTGTATCTGGTAGTAGATGAAACAAGAATGGAAATGAAATCCCTGACACTTTCGTTCTTACAAACAAAAGATGCACAACAGAAATGCCATTATGAAGCAGAAACCAGTCATTGCAAGCATATTCCAAAACATTTATTAGGTGCAAAACTAAACATGAATATGTATATTCATAGGGCCTAATAGTTTTCTTACCTGCATTAAAAGGGTATGATCTTTGTCCACTTCCTCACAAATCGCCTCAAATTTTTGGTACATGAGGTCAATCCAAGATAATCCTTTTGATGAAACCTTCAAAAATATTGGGGAAGAACTCTTGGGCACCATCATGTACAAGTATTTTTCTCAACTGCACCGTAAACAAACTGAAATTGAATAATGTCAACTAGTATTTGACTGCATTCTGTCCTGTCTGTCCTTGATTATCTGCAGTCACAAATATGAGTTATAATTATAAGATTTCTCGCATTAACAACTAATTTTTGTTGGCAATATTAAGTCAATTACTATTTCACTAAGCAGGAAAATAATCTTAATCTTGTTGCCACGTCCATGTAAGTGTGAAAATAAAGATGACAGGAAAATGTCAAGCTTGTGCTCATGCTTAACTTGAAAAAGAGTCACCCCCATGTCACCCCCCTTAGGATAAGTGATGGGTTTGAAGGGGATTTTTTCTGCCAAAATTCACTGACAAGTTACATCCAGGCCCAATCCTTTAGGAAACCTGTTGGAAGGTTATTTCTGGAGCCCACTAAGGTTAGGCATAGTCTAACTAATAGACGAAATGGTTTTTTTGGTCAGAGTCCGGCAATACAATTTCTAGCAAGATAGTGATTTCTTCTTCTTTAAAATGCACTTTTGAATGCATAAATGGATTCAAGACACTGAAAACCCCTGAGGCACTCGAACTTTGCAAATTAAACAACTTAAACTTATGATTCTTAAAAATTTCTACCAGATTTTGGCCAAAATTGACTAGAAAAAAATGTTCGAAAAAGGGCCATTTCGTCTATTAGTTAGACTATGCAAAAATTTTATAGCAAACCACACTTTCAGTCCAGAAACTTTATGGGATCTGACAAAGAAATTTTCCAATTTTGAAAATAAGAAGCTGTCTTTTGTAAATTTTGACATTGCAGGTAGATTCCCTGGCCTCCATTTCCATCTGGTCACTTCAACATTGCAACTACTGTGATCAAACCTGCACTTCAAAAATCTGGGAAAAATCCTGCCAGATCTGAGGACAATGCAGTGGAGAAGAGGTTATGTTTGGTACAGGATTAGCATATTCCCTTATTCCTCCACCAACCTCACAAGTGAACCACAACCCATTGGCCATTTCTAGAGACATTTGACTTTGACCATTACTAGAGACATTTGACTTTGAAAAATCGCCTAAAACCTCTCTCTTAACATGCAAAACAGATCTATGTGTAACTATTGTTTCATGAAAATCACCAAGCAAGCACATGGTTCCCTTCCGTTACTTGTATTAACATTTAATTGCTTTTGTAACATAAAAAATTTCAGAGCTTTGTTTCTAGCTCCAGCTATATATTGACTTATTTACAACGATTTCAGCCTTGAAATCAGTCTTTGCATTCGAAACTTAAATGTGTCCCTTCTCTACTAAAGCTTAAATAACGAAACAAGGATTGGAACTGTTCAAAAATTTGCCGGATGGTGGCCTAGTATTCACATTGAAAAATTCCTAACGAAAAACTTAATTGTAAATACTAATATTTGATAGGCTAAACAGGAAATATGCAATGTTATTAAAGTAGCCCCAATCGAGAGCCCAATAATCGTTTTATTCATTGAACAATGCACCTAAAACATTTCTTAGCCAATGGGGTCGTGGCAATGAGGATGGTGGCATGCGGGGCCACACAGCTTCAGCGCAGTGCGAGAATGTGAAATCTATTTTTCGGTTTCCTAGGCCGGCTACATGGAACCACCCTCTAATGGGCTGGGCACACTTGCAAGAGCAAGCCGATTGCAAGCAGCATCAGTTAAAATATAAAACAGTTATTTTCAGTTTTACTACTTAGTAAGTATATAATATATCAATCCCAATTCCCCAATCACAGGTTGTTCCACCCTACCTTCAATTCCAAATTAAGAAATTCAAAGAAGTTCTCACATTGTAAGCCTTCTTTAAAAACCAAAAACAAACTGCGAACTCCAAACAAACAATTATCTTAACTATTCACATGAGTAGGACAAGCTAAACGGTTACAATGACAGCAAATAATCTCTATTCAGTATTGCTTTTTAAATCCGTAGAACTATATTTGTAAAGATCTCAAGAATAAAATCGTTACAGCAAAAATTTAGTCAGTAAAATGGGCAAACAACATTCAACCATAGAAAACCAGAAGAGTGATTGCACTTGAACATTAGGAAAGGAAAAGGATCACCAACGACTACTTTCTAATATCTAACAAATAAATAACATTAAAGTATGATGGCAGCTTATAAGGGAAGACGAAACTTAAGCTATAGTGAAAAGCTTACACCTTTATACCAAATGTACTGTACTGGGCTAGACTCTATCAACAATAGAGGCCTTACAAATGAATTTGAGTATACTCCCAACGCCGCCAATAATTACAACTTTAATAATCAGAGCCTCCCCTATGTAATGAACGACTTCCACCCCTTACATTTTGATTTTTCTCAAATTTAATAGGCAAGCTCGGACTAAAACATAACTCTAAATTAAATAGACACCCACATTCTCGACTCCATATTTACCATGCAACCATATTTTCACTGTGACCTGGGATGTCCACCCACATTCTCCCTGTGCTTCAGTGGTACTCGGAGACCTCATATGAACTCTCTCAATGTGAACTTTTAATCATGGTCTATGTTATGAACATCTCAGTTCATTGCAGCCCTAATGACCGAAAGCACTCCATCAATCACCCTTCCCAAAATGATCCAACACAGTCGCTTACAGAAGGGCTTGAAGAGTCAAAACCTATTACTCTGCTTTGTGTGCACTGTACAAGACTATTGATCCACCCTTTGAGTACCCTCTACAAAAGCATTAAAAAGTGGATTTTGATACCTATTCAGGCACCTTGATTGGAGCTAAGTTGATGCTTATTCAGGAACCTTAATTGAACCTAAGTCGATACCTATTCAGGCACCTTTATTGAAGACAAGTGAAGAATAAGAGAAATTGTGAAGCTGTTCATTCAAAAACCTAGGTTGGAAACTGGTCCTTTCATAATAAAGGCCCAGTCCCTAAAACACCCCAAAGACAATCATATTCATAACGAGATATTTCTAACAGTTGAACTCGACACCTGAAAACACAAAACCCCCCGACAGGGCAGAGGTACTGCAATCATCATATGGAGATGATATATTTAATTAGGTACACTAGTTAACCCGGGCGAAAACTATTCAGACGCACAGCCACGAAACTTAACTCCTAGACACATAAAACCGACAAAATAGACCGCGGCGTTGTTATTATAGCTACACGTATAATTTCTTTGAAAAAACCGCCATCAAAGAGCAATAACTGGAACTACAGAATCATCACACCTTACGGAATTTTGATGGAATCGATCAAGCTCCGCTCCCTCCGCAGCTACTGGGTGATGAGAGGCGAAAGATGATGATTGATGATATGTATAACAGAGGTTCGGACTTGAGGGGAATATTTTATTTAGGCGCCACGAAAAGTATACAGATGTGAGAAAGCTGACATCGACAATGACATGGAAAGAGGAGGAAGAAAAAAACCTTACTCCTAATTTAGAGGACAAGAAGCACAAGATCTCTCGAAGACACGCATGCCACTGGAACGTGTGCCTTGTAGTCGAGTGACACATATCCGGAAACCTATGCTCTGTTCAGCGGGAAGCCTGACAATACGGTGGGTTTGTTAATTTGACCGGCCCTCCACCGGAGTTTCAAGCGAGTGGGTTCTATGTGGTAATGCTGCTGTGGATCGATCCCGAGGCTTCGCTTCGTGTTTAAAGTTGAAAGGAGTTAACCAATTAAACTTAGCCACCTACAGAAAATATTATGATGCTCGCTTATAAAAATAGACTCAGTATTGTACGATTTACAGTGCATAGCTTCTCGTGCGGCTTGCCCTTCCACCCTCCCCGATAAAACAACCAATCCATGTCTATTTCTTTCTTGCCCTTTCAGTATAAAACAATCAATTGATGTCTATTTCAAATTTCATGTCCTCTCCTCCACTGTAGGATGTGAAGTTACATGTTGCGTATGTGACGAAATAGACGAGTGACGATGATGCCACCCAATGAGGTACTGATTTCAACTCTGAAACACTCTCATTAATTTTGATGGTTTTTGCAAACTTTGGTACAGGTTTTTTTTTTTTTTTTTAGCCATGGTGAATCGGTAACTTTTTAGACTAATCTAAGGGAGGTCCGTGGCTGCCTTATAACACCAAGAGTATATCCAACAGCCTGCAAGTCAGACATACCAGAAACTTATGATTTAGCAAGAGCCAAGACTCCGCAGCAAGGGGGAGCCTACTCCTTGAGCCAGATCATAACAAGCCATATACTCAATGAGATTTGAACCTCCGTCTCGTGGGTTTCACCCAGCGAAACTTACCGTTAAACCACATATCACTATATAACTTTGGTACAGGTTTTCATCATCAAATCATCCTTGCCCTCAAGGACACTGTGAGCAAATTCCATCCTTGCCCTCAAGGACACTCCGTAATATTGATTCATATCATTCGTTTGAAGTTTACTTTAACTGGTACAATTTTTTGGAGAGTTTTTGAGCATATTTTCTCTTTTAATTTGTTTAGAATTTTTTATGATTTGTATTTTTATGAGTTGTAATTGTGAATTTTTCATAATCTAAATATATTAAAATATTTTTAGATATGGAATACATGTATACAATCAAAAATTTATTTTAAATAACAAAAATCAAAATTTTATTAAAAAAAAATCACAATTAAAATTTCACAAAAAAATCCATAACTAAATTCTAACTCATAAAAACTAAAAACACTTATAATACATTTCTGGTAAAGAGATGATTGATGATAAATTGATATGAAAGAGTGCACCAAAAGAAAAGCCCATGCATAAAAGTATGAGCTTGCATCAAGAAATGATTTTTTTTTTTTTTGGAATACTGACTACATGTCCAAAAAAATCAGAGCATTGCATTTTTAATATGACATTGCAAAATATATATATAAGTAAATTTTTAAAAAAAAGTATATATATATATATATATATATATATATATAATAAAAAGTATATGATGAAATATTTTGTAGTAATAGTTTAGTGTATTTTATTTTAGAAAAAAAATATCATTTATTTTATAGAAATTATATTTTTTTAATGTGAATAAAAATTATTTAAAAAATAATAATATATTAATTTTTTTATAAATTAATTGCTTTTTTAGTACTTTATGATAAAAATATTTAATAAATTGTTTTTAATTATTATTATTTATTGTAAAAGTCTTCAACCAAAATACTTTTATGTATTATTTTTTATGATAAAAATACTTAAAAACATAATTAAATAATATCATTTTTAATAAATAAGAACTTTATTAAAATACTTTGTTTTCTTAACCTTAAAAAATTGATATCACGTTTTTTCTTTTTTCTTAAATCACATTTAATATCTATATCTTTTATGTAAACCATTGCAAAAGATATATTTCTAATATTCATTGTTAATGCGAGTCAACATGAACTTTATGTCACATGGTGTATGCAAGTGATCCAAGTCGATCTTTGCAACCAATAAAAATTGATGTTCTCAAATGTTGATGAAAAAGGCTTTCATGTCAAAGAGCTCATCAAGAGATTTCCAGCAACGCATGAACAAAGTCAAATGGACGACATATGAGAAAGTGATGGGCTTTTGAAGTTTTGGCCAAACAAACAAAACGATGTTCAAGTGGGACATGTGGCATCACCAAGAGTTGACACATGGCTATACAGGTGTTGACATGGCAATACAGAGGATGACATAACAGTATGGATGCTAAGATCAATATATGGATGTTGATGTGGAAGTATGGGTGATGGTGATGTCATGGCAATAAGATATTGATGTGGCATGTTGACTGAACTATCCAGATGTTGATGTGGCATGACAGGTGGACCAACCATAGTGTGACATATGGCAAGGCACATTAACACGGCTGATAGGTGGCAACACCAAAACATGACATGTGACATTGTTGACATGGCAAGAAGCTGATATGGTGTTATGTGGCACTGAGATGGTGGTGATGTGGCACTAGCGTGTCTAGAAATGTGGCAGAGACACGATGCGAACATGGTGGTTAACTGAGTGTATATGTGGTTGGCACATGAACCAACTAGAGGCTACCACATGGCAACATATGATTGGCCAAGTTGGGCTAAGGTTGGACTGAACCAAAAGTCTATTTGGGCACCGAAAGGTCAAGCAAGAGGTTTGAACCCTTAACCTCATCAAAAAATATCCACTAAATTACCATCGGGCCATCAACCTTACAATTGTAATGAAACATAATCAAATTTATTTAAAGTTACTAATTCCAACCGATGGGCTAAATATGGTCATTGGTGGGGATCATCACCACGACCTCCTCATTGACGGGGTAATCATTTTACCAACGTGCTAACGATTTATATTGTATAGTGAACTGACGAAGCCATATTTAAACTTTATGAGTAATCCACTTGTTTAAAATGGGCATCCTACAGGCTTGACCTCCGTGCCACTAGTCCAACATAATAACCATTACACTAGTTTATTGTTTTGTATAGTAGAGACATGGATATTATATTTTAATTATAATATTTCTAAAGCTTGAAAAATCACAATGGTCCATAGGTTCAAACCTGCGACCTGACTTTTATAAACCAACACTAATGCTCCACGACATTGTTTTAGTGAAGGCTATCGAACTAGGATGCTTTTAGGTTGTTAGTATTAAGTGTTTTTTGAAGAAAAAGAGGTTTAAGGCTTGTTTTGCTTGTCCAAGAGCGGGAAATTGGTTTTTTGGATACCACAACCTTTGTAGCAAATCCAAGGATGAGTTATGTTGCAAGTTGGAGACATGGTGGATGTAAACATCATTTTTGTATCTCATAATATATCAGTCACTCATTGGAAGTTGGCTCGGGGATGTAGCCCAAACTGGATGAACTCCATTATCAACCTTTGTTTTTCTTGTCACTATATTTTCTATTGTTTATTTCTTCAACTCGTCCTTTCAATTTTTTTATTAAGCTAATTCACACTTATAATTAATGCAAATCAATTAGTAAATTTCATATCAAGTTTGGTATCAAAGTAGGTGTGACGAGATTTGCAGGTGTTGAATTCTTACCAGATCTAAGCTCAAGCATGGAGAAGGATTGCTTGAAGAATACAACCCTAAAATTGTCTTGAGACATGCAACTCAACGATGAGAAATGTCATCACCAAGAGGAGGGAATCCTTTCAAAACTAAAGAGGATTTCTATGAAGTATTTGTGGCAATGAAAACTATGGTGGAAGAGTTATATCATGAACGAAATAAGTCCAGGGAAAGTGGTCCATCTATAAAAGTTCAAGGAGAAGGATTTGGTGATCTTCCTAAAACTCTTCCATCCCTGTCATCTTCTTATTCTAGTTCGAGTGAAAGTTCTTCTTCAAAGAAGCATTCTAAGAAAGATTGAAATATCGCTTGCCATTTTGTGGGGATTGTGTTGGGAAGCTCGTATTTGTATGACATGAAACCCATCTTCTACGCAGAAGAGAACAAGTACCATTCCATTAAAGAGGAGATTGAATACATTGCAAGAGCTCATCAATGAATATTAACCTATCTCTTGTCAATACATGACAACTGGAAAAGGCTAGTAAATGCAAGCAAGAAAATTTCACTCATGATTGTAAAAATTAGGAGCGTGATCCTAGAGATGAAATAGTTAAAATTGTTCCTAATTATGATAAAGTGTGTCAAGATTCACAAGAATTACAACATGAGTATTTGTTGCATAAAAGCATTAATAATCCATGCTTACAACCTATGGTTATGCGTGAAATAGATCCATTGGTTAATGTTGTTCTTGTAAAGGAGAGCAAACATATTGTTGATTCATTCTCATTAGCAATTGTGTTCATGTTTAGTACTAGTTTGTTGTGTATAGTTAGTAGTTGCAATGATGAATACAAATGTCTGTGGAAGTAAGAGAGTGACTACTTATGTGAACAATGTTATGACAATTTTCATCTTTATTGGACAACTTATTGTGATGAGACAAATGTTTACTATCTAAGCACAATGGATGGATACCAAACAAGTGAGGAAGCAATACCCTCACTTATTTTATGAATAAATTAAAACTTTTGGTGGTCTAAAATCTTCCAATGGGGAGCATTGATCTAGGTGGATTTTTACAACCAATAAAAATTGATGTTCTCAAATGTTGATGAAATGATGTGTGAATGAATTCAAATGGACTTTTTATGAGAAATTTATGGCCTTATGAATTTGTAGTCAACCAAACAAAAATATGTGCAAGTGGTACATGTGGCATCACCAAGAGCTTACACATGGTTATAAAGGCACTGAAGTGGATGTTGATGTGGCAGTATGGATGATGATATGGTAGTATGAATGTTGACATGGTAGTACATATGTGATGTGGTAGTACAAATGTTGACGATGAGTTGGTATAGATGTTGATGAATGATCTGAAATGATTGTATTAGTTTTGTTGTGCTAAGGGTCTTTCAGTTTTAAAATCATGTGTATAATTGGTTCATTAGTTTGCATAAGGATTAAGGAGTTTTTCCATGAATTATAGACAAACTTTAGTGAATTAGAAGCATAAATAACACTGAACAATAGAGTAAAACAGAGAAAAAAGTCACCACATGGAGTTTACATAGCAGGCATGATGAAGCATTTCACCCCTCCTGGGCTACATTTGCTGGTCCAGCTCCCAATGGCTTGTCCATCTTTCACTATGCTCAAAATTTTGTTATTACATGTAGTTGCAGTGCTCTAATGGTTGTTTTCTCTACACTAATGGCTTCAGAATGCTCTAATTAGTCAAGAATGACTCTTCATTCACTTAGAATAGTTGAAAATTGAGCCTCCTAAACTTTTGCCCAATATCTCCTAGGAAAATTCTACTAAATGTGGAGAACTCCAGTTAACTAGAGTTAAATTAGGGCTGACCGCCAAATTTGGCACGCCCCTATCCACTTCTCCTATTAATTTGTGCATTAAACATTACGGTTAGGGTGGTGGCCACATGCGCACCCCCAACCGTTAAGTGGCTTGACTGTTAGCGAAACCTCTGCTCGAATCTGCAGTTTACACATATACTATGGACCTGTGGGGTATGGGCTCACATATACCGTTGGAAGCTCACCAAGGATCCCTTTAACGGGACTTCACAGTTAAAAAACAAAGTCACAATCATATTACAATCTCATCGCAGATTGAAGAGTTTACCACATCGCATGTCGCAACATACAAATAATACCTCTCACCGTAAATAATAAAGTCGTCGATGCGAAGTTGTGATCGCATCACTACATTGCACTCCCCACAACTTATCGCAATTCGGCCGAAATCCCTTTTCGCATGTCGTAGAATTTAATCGATCGCAAATCTCCATTTTAAAAAGTTAAGTCTACGTCATTAACAACTGTATCGTATCGCCTGCGAAGTGCAGTATGCGCTCGAACCTCCGATGACACGTGGTCTTCTATTCATTGCATCACAACATATATTGTTTAACTTGCAATGTGTTCTCATCCATCTATCTCCTGCTATCTGTTTTTGTAGCTTGATCTACATTGTCCTTTCATTCCTTACTCCTCTTGTTCTGCAGCTTGATCTGCGTATCTGTTCATCCTTCACTAAGAAACCTATTGATGGATTCTGCCATATTCGATCAGAACGCACTATCTTCCTCATACGACATTGGTTTTTCGAACCATTCATGGTGTCGAAATCAGGAAGACGAGATCTACACAACCATCCTGGTTTCAATCCAATCCTGTAACTTTGAATTTTGAGCAAAATTTATGAACTTGGACCCCAAAATACTTGATTACCAGTTCAGTAAATGAGGGTACAAATCCCTCACCTTTCCAGTCTCCATCCATTTTGCCTTGCTTGGTTTAGTGCCTTTGAGCCCAACTCGAAGGTAGTCAACACTTCCCTTCTTTGATGCTCTTGTCCTCCTGTCAAGAATTGTATTTTCTTTGAGCTCATCGAGAAATTCTAGCGAGAAATATTCACTAAAAGGTAATTGAACACCACTTCCTTGATCATCGATCAAAGGAGGCTCATACAAGCGTAAGTTTTCAACATTAACAACTGAATAAATTTGCATGTAAGAAGGCAAAGCAAGTTGGAATGCATTATTACCAACTTTTTTTATGATCTTGAAAGGACCATAACGAATGGTTTTGAGTTTTTTACCTTCCCCTTGCATCTTTTCTTTGCTAATGTGAAACCATACCTCATCTCCCTCTTGATCGACCCGGTGTTTGTCATGCCTCTCTTTGTATTTTCTTTGACTTTTCTCAAGCTGTTCTTGAACTTGTTGATGTATCATCTAAATTTTCTCAATGAACTTTCAAGCCTTATCAATATCACTATGGCCATCAATTGCAACATACTTCCCAAAGATGAATTCTAATGGATATTTTGGAAAATACCCAAAGCATGCTTCAAAAGGTGAGGTTTGTGTTGAAGAGTGCTTTGCCCGGTTGTAAGCGTGATGAATGTAATGCAGTTTTTCATCCCACAACTTAGGATGTTTGCTACAATATCGTCTCAACAGATGCACAACTGTTCTATTCACCACTTCGGTTTGTCCATCTATTTTTGGATGAAAAGCGATACTATTTTTCAATTTTGTCTCCATCATTCTCCACATATTTGACCAAAAATTCCTAATGAACCTGGAATCCCTGTCACTAAAAATAGAAGTGGGAAATCCAAAATGAACCCAAACATTTTGAAAATAAAGTTCAGCAGTATGTTCAACAGTAATGGTCTTTTTGCATGGCATAAGTATACACATTTTACTGAATCTATCCACAACTACAAAAAGATAATCATGTTGCTTTCTTGACATAGGTAGACCTCCAACAAAGTCAATGGAGACGCTCTCCCATGGCCTTGATGGCACCAGTAGTGGCGTGTACAATCCAAGCTTCCTATTACTAGGCTTACTTGTTGCACGCATAGAACAACCTCTTATAAAACGTGACACACTATCTATCATGCGAGGTCAATAACAATACCTCTATAGATGCGCCACTGTTTTTCTTACCCCAAAGTGTCCAGCAATAAGAGAAGAATGAGCTTCTCTCATGACACTTAGCCTCTCTCCTTATGGAATACATAGCTTTCCCAAATGAAATAGCAAATTGTTATTCATGTGATAATCTATTTCTTCAACTCGATTTCCTTCACACAAACTAGCATACACATCTTTGAAATCAACATCATGTGCATATTGTTCTATGTAACTCTCATGTACAACAGAATCATTTTTTAGTAAAGTGGAAGCACTAATGATTGGTCTCGAAAGCATATCTGCAACTTTATTGAATATACCTTTTATATACCTTATAACCAAGTGAAATTGTTGAAGAAATCCCATCCACCTGAAATGTCTTGATTCCATCAATTTTGTTTGCAACTGCAAGTATTATAATGGTTGGTGATCGATGTGTAAAATAGTCTCTTTAACCATCAAATAGTGTTTCCACTTCTTGACACTTTGTACCAACACATATACTTCTTTGTTATATGTAGGATAATTAGTCATAGCACCATTAAGAGTTTATAAATGAAAGGTGATAGGCTTACCATGCTGCAAAAGGATTGCGCCCATGGCATAGTCACTAGCATCGGTTTGTATCTCGAATGGTTGTGTCAAATTTGGTAGTCCAAGGACTGGAGCTGAACTGATCTTGTCTTTTAAAGCTTTGAAAACTTGTTGATGTTTGCCTCCCCATTGGAAGCCTTTATTCACACTTGTCACTGCATGCATAGGAGCTGCGATGGAAGAAAAGTTAGCAATAAATTTCCTCCAATATTGAGTTGCACCTAAGAAAATTCTTACCTTGGTAACAGTTTTGGGTGTGGGCCAATTCACAATGGCCTCCAATTTAGAAGGACCAATCCTCAATTCTCCTTCTCCTACAATATGTCCCAAATAGACCAAAGAAGTCTTTCCAAACTCACATTTTGACATCTTAGGAAACAATTTCTCTTTCTTCAAAATATCAAGCACTCAATTTACATGCAAGACATGATCTTCTCTTGTTTTGCTGAAAATCAAAATGTCATCTAAGTGCACAATAACAAAGTCATCAAGGAATGGTAGCAAAACATTATCCATAACTCGCATAAAATTTGTCGATGCATTACATAAACCAAAAGGCATAATTAGCCACTCAATGAGTCCTTGTTTGGTTTTGAATGCAGTTTTCCATATATCACTTTCTGCAATTCTTACTTGATGATATCCACTTTGTAAATCTAACTTAGTGAAAAACTTTGTTTCTTTCAGTTGATCAAGCAAATCATCTATTCTTGGGAGTGGGTAACTATTTTTTACCGTAATTTTGTTCAAAGTTCGAAAATCTACACACATGCGCCAAGTCCCATATTTCTTTGGTATCAAGACTATGGGTGAACCGCATGGCGAGGTGCTTGACCTTATGATACCTTTATCCAAAATCTCTTTGATTTGCCTCTTTATTTCAGCATTCTCCATTATCGACATGCGATACATACCTATGTTTGGAAGAGGACAATCCTGTTGCAACTGAATCTCATGTTGAATTTCCCTTTTTGGAAGCAATCCTGAAACAACTCATGATGCCCATTAACCACATCATATAGTTATGATTTCAACTTAGGATCACATCCCTCAAAATATTCATGATTAATATCAGCTTTGGGCTTAATCACAAGAAGAACAAAATTCTTACTTGAATTTACCAGCCTCTTTACCTATCCAGCATTTACCAAAGCAATGTTTGTCTTCTTACAGTGTGCTCTAACAATGAAATCCTTTCCATCTTTGAATAAATGATACTTGTTCTCATGGCGATAGAAGATCGCTTTCCTGTCATACAAGTAAGGACTCCCTAATACAATACCAGTTATGTCACGCGGAACCACATCTAATTCAACAATGTCAACAAAGCTTGCAGTGATTGCAAACCTCAATATACATTTCCTTGTAACCTGTAGATTTTCATCCTTACAAATCCAACCCAATGGTATGGTTTTGGATGTGGTATGGTCTCAAGGTTAAGTTTTTTGACCAAATTTTTAGAGATTAAGTTTTCTTGTGACCCATTGTCAAACGGTGTGTCAATCTTGGTATGCTTGGATATGACCCTCACATGAAACAGTTCTATTCTTTCTTCTTCATTTGGAGTGTTTATGTGACAGTTTGATGTAATGGTACTGGGTTTAGTTTCAATTTATTTTCCCTTCATTTTCTTCAATCCCATGGCTGTAATTTAGTCTCATCACCCGACTCAGACCCTAAATCATGTTGAGTTGTAGCAGTAGTTTTATGTTTCCCTTTGTTATTGGATTTCTTTGGCCTCAATTATGGATGTAATTTCCAACGATGAGTTTCATTATGGCCTTATTTTGAACAATGTTTACAAGTCACTTTTTCTCCCTCTTTATTAACAGATGCATTCTTTTTGTTTTTATCTTTTGGGGTCTTTTCCTTGGCTTTACCCTTAAAAGGTTTCTTCCTACCCTCTTCAAGAATGTTCTTCCCTCTAGCTTCTAGATTGTGGCCTGAAAACAAACTTCATCTAGACTGGTGGGGTTAAACATGAGAATAGTATGTTTTAGGTAGCTATGTAAGCCTCCTATGTACTTTAGCAAGGTGTCTTGGGTCTACAAATACACCCCCAATAAAAGAGCTCTTCTCCTAAATTCTTGGGTGTAATCTTGCACATTTTGTCCCTTTAATTTCTTGAAGTTCTGCCAGTTCATGATGGCTTTTTGCATATGAGCGAATGGATAAAACTGTCATTTAATAGCAACAATAAAATCTGACCATGATAGAATAATCTTACCATGTTTCTTGATTTCCTCCTGTGTCTTGGCTTCCCACCAAACAAGTGTTGCATCTTCCATTCTCAAAGAAGTTAATTGAATTTTTGTATCATCAACTTGAAGGTTTTGTATTCTTAAATAGACCTCCAATTGTCGAATCTAATTATCTAGCTTGTCTGCATTTACTTCACCATTAAACATTGGCAATTCGAACTTAACATCAAGTTTTAATAAAGGAGATTTACCAGTGTTCTTAGACTTGTGTGGCTGATGTACTGAAGAAGAGGTAGAAGATGATGATGATGATGATGATGAGGGTGAAGATGGTGGCCCTCCATTGCCTCCATTTCCTCCATTTCCTCCATTTCCCTTCTTTGACTTGTCTTCATCATGTTGACCTCCTGAAGATCCTTGTCCTTCCTTTTGGCATTTAGATCCTTCTCCTTCCAGTCTCTCATTCCTTTCTTGATAAATAATTCCAACCATCTTAGTCATGTCAAGAAATGCTTTCCTAAACACCCTTTCTTCTTCCTTAGGTTCAACTTCTTCACGAATTTCTCCTTCATCATGAGGCGTGCTTAATGGAACTTCTGCTTCTTTAGGAGGTGAACTAGGTGGTGGAGATTGTGGCAATCTTGCTCTCCTTTTCTTTGGCTCCTTTTGAGACCCTCCTTCTTCCACCAGTTTGCCTTCTTCCCTTTTGAGCTTGAGCCTTGTAAGCATCTAAAACTTAAAAACAGTTAAACAATTCTTTGCACTAAATAACACGAGAGAAAAAATCTACTCTGATACCATTTTATCTTAAATGACTGTATTAGTTTTGTTGTGCTAAGGGTCTTTCAGTTTTAAAAACATGTGCATAATTGGTTCATTAGTTTGCATAACGATTAAGGAGTTTTTCCATGAATTATAGATGAACTTTAGTGAATAAGAAGCATAAAATAAGCATAAATAACGCTGAAAAGCAGTGTAAAATAGATAAATAAGTCACCAAATGAAGTATACACAACAGACACGATGAAGCAGTTCACCCCTCCTGGGCTACATCTGCTGGTCCAGCTCTCAATGGCTTGTACATCTTTCATTATGCTCAAAATTTTTCTATTACATGTAGTTACAATGCTCTAATGGTTGTTTTCTCTACACCAATGGATTCAGATTGCTCCAATTAGTCAATAATGACTCTTCATTCACTCAGAATGGTCGAAAATTGAGCCTTCTACACTTTTTCCCAATATCTCCTAGGAAAACTTCGCTAAATGTGGAGAACTCCAGTTAACTGGAGTTAAATTAGGGTTGATCACCAAATTTGGCGTGCCCCTATCCGCTTCGCCTATTAAGCCATGCATTAAACATTACGGTTAGGGTGGTGACCACATGCTCACCCCCAACCATTAAGTGGCTTGACCGTTAGTGGAACCTCCGCTCGAATCTGCAGTTTACACATATACTACGGACCTGTGGGTTATGGGCCCACATATACAGTCGAAATCTCACCAAGGATCCCTTTAACAGGACTTCATAGTTTAAAAACAAAGTCGCAATCATATTACAAGCTCATTGCATATCAGAGAGTTTACAACATTTCATGTCACAACATACAACTAATACCTCTCACCGTAAACAAGAAAGCCACTGATGCGAAGTTGCGATCACATCGTTACATGGCACTCCCCAAAACTTATCGCAATTCGGCCAAAATCCATTTTCACATGTCACAGAACTTAATCCATCGCAAATCACCATTTTAAAAATTTAATTCTACGCCATTAACAACTATACTGTATCGCCTGCGAAGTGTGGTATGCGCTCGGACCTCTGACGACACATGGTCTTCTATTCATCGCATCACAACATTTATTGTTGAACCTACGATGTGTTCTCATCCGTCTATCTCCCGCTATCCGTTTCTGCAGCTTGATCTACACTATCCATTTATTCCTTAATCCTTTGCATTCTGCAGCTTGATCTCCGTATCCGTTCGTCCTTCACTCAGAAACCTGTTGATGGATTCTACCATATTCAATGAGAACAAAATATCTTCCTCATACGACATTGATTTTTTGAACCGTTCATGGTGCCGGAATTAGGAAGACGAGATCTACACAACCATCCTAGTTTCAATCCAATCTTGTAATTTTGAATTTTGAGCAAAATTTATGAACTCCTGATCAATGAAGTAGTAGTAATGATGACGATGATGTGGTAGTACAAATGTTGATGTGGCATGTTGACTAGACTATATGAACGTTGAAGTGGCATGATAGGTGTACCAATCAGAGTGTGACACATGGCAAGGAATGCTGATGTGCCCCACAGGTATCAACACCAAAATGTGACATGTGACACTACTGACATGGTAGGAGGTTGATGTGGTGTTGATGTGTCACTGACATGGTGGTGATGTGGCACTGGTAAGCAACATACTTATCTAGAAACATGGTGGTGACATGGTGATTGACTGGGCATATATGTGGTTGGCACATGGACCAACCAGAGGCTGCCACGTGGAAACCTACGATTGGCCAAATTAGGCTAAGATCAGATTGAACCAAAAGTATAATTTGGCGTTGAAATTCGGGTGAGAGGTTTGAACCCCTGACCTCATCAAAATCAATCCATTGAATTGTAATTGGTCCATAATCATTGTAATCATAATGGAACAAAGTAAAATTTATTTAAAATTAATAGTTCCAATCGATGGGTCAAATATGGCCATCAGTAGGGGTCGACCCCGCAACCTCTTCGTCGACAGGCCAACTACTTTACTAATGCACCAACGATTTATGTTGTATAATGAACCGATGAAGCCATATTGAACTTAACGAGTAATCCATTTAAAAAAAAAAATGGGTGATTTGTGGACTTAACCCTGCCACCTGTAATCCAACAGACTAACCAGTGGAATAGTTTATTGTATTGTATAGCTGAGACATGGATATTATATTTTTCACTAGTCCAACAGATTGTCCATCGCACCAATTTATTTCTTTGTATAGTGGAGACAAGGATATTATATTTTAATTGTAATATTACCAAATCCCAAAAAATTACAATGGCTTGCAAGTTCGACCCTGTGACCTTTACTATTTTGTGTATTTTGAAGAAAAGGTGGTTTTAAGCCTTGTTTTGGCTATATAAGAGTATGAAAGTGGTTTTTTGGGTACCACAACCATTATATTAGTTCCGAGAATGAAATTTTTTGTACATTGGAGACCTGGTGGATGTAAATATTTCTTTGCATAACGTATTTAGATCGATCACTCATTGAAAGTTGGCCCAGATGTAATACACCCTCCCACCTCCTTGCACTATCTCGGACTATGGGAGGTGTTACTTAATAACTTAACCCGACCTCCAAGGTTTGTTATGAAGATGGGGGTCACAAAAATCCTTAATTTAAAAAGTTTGCAAAATTGAATTATGATACCACCATTGTGTCTGCCTCGTCGAGAGATTTTTGGTGATATAAATTATACCTCAATCTGACTCCTAGATTGAAATTTAATCTTAGATAAAGTTTGGCCTGACAATAAAGTGCCACATCATCAAGTTGACCATGTGGTTCCCACGTGGCTTCCAAGCAACTTTGACAAGTCAACAGAAAAGGGACCTATCAAGTCAAATCTACATCATTTCGCTCAATGGTATCAACACTGGTAGTGTTCAACATGAGCAAAAGGTCTAGTCATGGGCGACGACCAGTGGTAGGGTTTCGCACCAGAACCTCGGTCAGGTCGGCCCTAACCACAATGATCTCCTACCTTTTATCGAATTTACATCACTCAAATCATAGTGGTGGGAGATGGCCTGACTGCATTGTTCCATGAGATGGAACCTTGGTTGGATTTTAGAACTTCTCAATGGAATTCCATTCTCACGAGGATAGCTCTAATTCCTCGATGATGAGTCGTTGGTAGTGTAGGGCCCTAGGTGGTCCCTGCCATGTGTTATCCCAAGTGGGTCCCACCAAATCCTCCACCTTTGGAACACGTGGGGATTCTCCCTTTTAATCCTTAGTTGAAATTCAATCCCGATGGGTCCACATAACCATGTCATATTGTTGTTGTGATTGTTTTTTACTGCAACAAAAAAGCACCAAGGCATTGAGCAATGAGTCGAGTCAAAGCCTAACTTCTGACTCTACCTTGATTTTGTCCCAACTTGTGCTTAGTGATATCTATGGTTCGAGTTTATGGTCCACCCCTAAGTCATGTCACCTTGACCATGTCATTAGGGCATCAGTTCTCAGCATAAGAATTTTTATAATTCTTGCATGTATAAGTTTGTGGTCAGTGGCCAATGTCATCCCATCGACACAGGGCCTCTCCACTGAACTTCTCCAAAGTCTGATAAACCAACCAGAAAGCATGGTTCCATTGATGAAGTTTTGTCATTGAAATTTCAACATTAAATTTTATTTTAAGTTAATTTTTGTATTTGTATGCGGATTGTTTTGACCCAAAATTTGATGACCCAAACAACCTTCAAACTTCAATCATTATGAAACAAAAAGAGGGTGTCTATTGAACTTCCATTTTAATGTATTGTAACTAGCATAAGGCCCAAGGTCTCAAACTCTTAATTTCCATACATGTACAAAAGAAGGAGCCACTATTGTGATTTCCATATTTCTATGTATCATGGAAAAAGGGCTCGAGGCCCTAATAAATCTCAAGCACTGCCACCTTTTACAAGATGCTTAAAATAAAACATCAATTAAATGAAAACACACATAACTGCACAAGAGGAATTACAGTTCAACTACCATTATGAAAATGCTTAACTATTATTATATAACAAGATATTCATGTAAAGAAAAGAAAACAATGAACACCTGGTTTAATACTTCCATCATGAACATAATATTAACATATATAGTTCAAGATTTTATTTCTATTATACGCAAACAAGACCATTGAAATTTGCAAGTATGGAAGAAATCATCATAATTCAAGCATTCGACACAACTGTAAATCTATAAGGCGTCTTATCAATCATAAGATTGACTATGAACACAAGGAAACTACCTTCTAGCAGAGGTTATAACGAAGGTTTTTAGTGTTATAAAATTAGAAAATATTGTCAAAAAAACCTCCACTACAACCTTCGTTTGTGGTAGCACATATTTTAGCGGAGCTGATTACAGAACTTCATCGAAACTAAAAGAATGTTTTAGCATATGTTTTCTTAGCAGTGCGCTTACTAGGCAAATCACATCGGTGTGCTACCAATATAAAAGCATTGGAGATGTAAATTTAAATAAAAGAATCGGTATTGGAAACAAATCTCTCAAGCACCGGTGCATTAAATTTATAAAAGAACTGACACTTTAATAATAAAAATGCACAGGCTCATACAATACCATGCACGGGGGCATTGAATGCAAACAACACTGGTGCCTGCAAAGTATACTGCCCTAGTGCTTATGTATTCTAAAAACGCCCCGACAGTACTTTGCAGGAAGGGCACCATAGCAGGCTAAAAAATCTTTCAGCCCCAGTTCTTTTATCTTCTCCAACGCACCAGGTCATTATGCGTAACAATGCACCAATTGTAATGAGTTGTATAAAAGCACCAGTGCGCTACTAATATAAAAGAATCAATGTTATTAATTTAAATAATTGCATTGGGGTTGGAAATAATAATTTGGAGAACTGAGGCATTGGTTTTATGAAAGCACCGATGCTTTAATAATAACAATGCATTGGGTCATACAATCTATGATACCATGCAACGGGGCGTTAAATGCAAGCAACACCCATGCTTGAAAAGTATAATGCCTCGATGCTTTTGTGTTTGCAAAAGCCTTGGTGTTGTACTTTTCACAAAAGGCATCAGGCCAAACAAAAGAATCTGTTAGGTCCCTATATTACTATTTTAGTCCCTTATTATGGTTAGTATCGCCCCTTATTGTTATTGTTGTACCCCTGTAACCCCCATATTTTTATTATTGTGCCCTCACATTATTATTGTTATGTCGGCTAGGATTATATTGTGACTCCATGGAATCCTATATATACAAGGAGGTTTTCTCATTTGTCTCATCCAATAATTTTTCATTTATGCAACATAAAGGAGGTCTCCCCCTCAAAGTGGATTATTTTTAAGGTGTTGATATCTCTTTTCTTCTATTTTTGGAGCTGGTTTCACAACATTTGGTATCAGAGCTTTGGATTCTAGGGTTTCGCTGCTCCAAAAAAGTCATCGTGGAATTTTCGCTATAATTTTTTTTCTATGAAGGTTAAGAAGCTGAAATTTTTAGAGTGCGAAGATGAAATCCTGAGGAACATCGTCACAAAAATTCAGAGCTTGGTTCACAATATTTTCAGAGATGTGATCTGTGGAAGTTAGGGATTTTTGTATGCTCTTGAATTTAATCTAAACAGGTCATCGCGAAATTTTCACTATAAATTTTTTTCTACAAGGTTTCAGAAGTTGAAATTTTCACAGAGAGAAGATGAAATCCTGAGGAACGCCATGGAAAATTTTCAGAGATTGATTCACATTACTTTGGGAGGCAGGATCTGTGGAAGTTAGAGATTTTTCAGGCTCCCGAAATTCATCTCAAAGAGGTGATCGTGGGGAAATTTTCATAACTCTCTCTCTCTGAGCATCGGATTGGAATTCTGTAAAGAGTGACCATAAGTACATAGACTGTAGTTTCCTATCTATCAATTTCAGAGCTGAAGGAGTAAACAGTGACAAATGGCAGGTTGTACAAGTTCGCTCTACTGAACAAGTCCTCAATTAGGTCATTGTGGGAGATTGGACATAACTTTGACTTGAAGATTCCAAATCAGGTCAGACCTATGGCATTCAAGAGAGGATTCAGAGGGATACATCAGGGCCAAATTTCAGATATTGAAGATCTGAAATCACAAAGATAATTCAATTTCAATATCGAGCTCCTCAAAAGCAAGAAAAAGGTGTGTATTTTTTTTCCGAATTGCATAATTCTTGTGTAAAAAATCAGTTTGAAGTGATTCCAAGGGCCTATTGAGCATATATTTCAGCATTGGGTTCTAAAATGCCTCTTAAAAAGAACTCAACACCCATTAAGCCCTCAAAATAATCTACTATGACTCATGAAGATGAAGAATTGCAACACGATCTATCAAAATTACAAGAGCAAGTGCACCAAATTTCGCTCTGGCAAAGAGAAACAAAAAATGAAATGGAAGTTTTGAAGAAAGGCGTGGAAGTGAAGATGGATGGTTTAAAGAATAATATGGATGGTTCGAAGAAAGGCGCGGAATATAAGATGGATGGTGTGGAAGCTAAGATGGAGTACATGGAAGAAAAAATGAAAGACAACATGGAAAACATGAGGAATGATCTAAAAAAAGACGTGGAAGGTTTGACAAAGTTGATACAAGAAATGATTCCTAATGCCGGAAATATAGTAGAAGAAACTCATGATGAGAAAAAAATAGATGTTAATCGTGATTTCATAAACTCTAATGTTGGATGGAAGAACCACCATATTCCAAAGATGGATATGAAAAAGTTTGATGGGAAGGATCTCGTAACATGGATACTACAGATGGAGAAATATTTTGATCTCAATAATGTGAAAAAGACACAAAAGGTATGCATTGGAACTTTAAATTTAGAACATAATACATTTGTATGGTATCGATGGCTTTGCTCCCGTAAAAAAATTGTCACTTGGTCAATTTTTACAGAGGAAATGATAGCACATTATGAGGATACAAAGAGAAACACCTTCTTTAGCCAATTGATAAATCTCAAACAAAAGGGTTTAGCCGGGGAGCACATTGAGGACTTCCAAAAATTGAATATAAGGGTAACTGATATTCCAAAAGAACACAGGATTGATGTCTTCATAGGGACTTTAAAGGATAACATCCAACATGAAGTTCATGTTTGGAAACTGATCATTGGAGATGGCATTTAGGTTTGCAATAAAAATTGAATGTAAAATTATGGCGACAAGGAAGCCTACCACTCACATCTATAAAGATGGAAGTGTTCCTACTCCTAGACTTCCACAACCTACAAGATTGACACCACAACAATTGGAAGAAAAAAGAGCAAAAGGGCTAAAGGTCACAAGTGTGCTAAGAAGAAATTATTTTACATAGATTGTGAAGAGGAAGAAGAAAATGAACAAGGATCTTCAAAAGAAGAGGATATACACCAGGAACCAACCCTAGAAGTGGATGAAATGAGTCTGACCATATCGTGTAATGCATTGGCAGGAATTACCACTCCTCAAAATCTCAAGATAGAAGGACATATCAAGAAGAAAAATTTAATAGTGTTGATTGATTCGGGTAGTACCCGTAATTTTGTTCATTGCCAAGGAATTGAATTGTTTCCTATACCCAGCACCAGAATGTCAAGTGATGGTTGCAAATGGAGGAACTATAAATTGCTCTCGAAAATGCCATAATATCAAGCTAACCATGGGTGAATATGTATTGAATAGTCCAATGCTTTCCATTCCAATAGGAGGCACTCATGTTGTACTAGGAGTATAATGGTTACAATCTTTGGGGATGGTAGCTTTTAATTTTTCAAGAACTTTTCTTGAATTTTGTTTTTCAGAAGGAACGGAAGTCGAATTACGGGGTATCACAGGGAAGCTGGGAAAGATAATAAGCTCTAATGTCATGACAAGGCTTCTAAAGAAATAACAACGATGCGTAATTGCACAATTATGCTCACTAGAAGTTCCAACATCAAAATCATCTATTTCTGCAGATCTCCAAAAAGTCTTGGACAATCATTCCAAAGTGTTTGAAACTCCCAAAGGACTCCCACCTATTCATGATCATGATCATGATATTCATTTGATTCCATGAAGTGTTCCTCCAAACATCAGGCCTTATAGATATCCTTATGTCCAAAAGAGCGAAATTGAACGTATGATTGCATAAATGTTAGAGGCTGGTATAATTCAACCTAGTCAAATTTCTTTCTCTGCTCCAGTAGTATTGGTGCACAAGAAGGATGGATCATGGCGCATGTCCGGATTATAGGGATCTCAACAAGCTCACTATTAAAGATAAATTTCCCATTCCCGTGATTAATGAATTACATGGAGCAATTTATTTTACCAGGTTGGATCTTCGTTCAGGATATCATCAAATTAGAAATAAGACTGAAGATATTCCAAAAATAACATTTCTAACTCATGAGGGTCATTATGAATTTCTTGCTATGCCTTTTGGCCTTACCAATGCACCTTCTACACTTCAAGGGTTGATGAATTCCATTTTCCAACCCTTCCTTAGAAAATTTGTGCTAGTATTTTTTGATGACATACTAATCTACAATAGGTCTTGGAAGGATCATGTTCAACATGTTGACAGGATGCTCAAACTATTGCAGGAGAAACAATTATATGAAAAAGCATCCAAATGTTTCTTTGGAGTACAAGAGGTAGAATATCTGGGTCATATTGTATCTCACGAGGGTGTTAAGGTAGACCCTAACAAAATTAAAGCCATTAAGGAATGGAAAGTCCCCACAACCATAAAGCAGTTGCGAGGATTTCTCGGGTTAACAGGGTATTATCACAAGTTTGTTAAGGATTATGAGAGAATATCAGCACCTCTAACAACATTATTGAAGAAAGATGCATTTTCATGGATTCCTGAAGCAACTAAGGCCTTTGAACATCTTAAAGAGGCAATGTGCCTAGCACCGGTCTTAGCTACGCTAGATTTCACAAAAACCTTTGTTATGGAATGTGATGCCTCAGGAAATGGAATTGGTGTTGTTTTAATGCAAGAAGGAAGACCCATTGCTTTTGAAAGTCGTCCAATCAAATGAAAGTATTTATAGAAAGCTATTTATGAGAAGGAAATGTTAGCAATGCTACATGCACTAAAGAAATTGCGACCTTACCTAATGGGAAGACACTTCAAGGTAAAAACTAATCATGATAGTTTTAAACACTTTTTGGAACAAAGACTATTTTCAGAAGAGCAGCAAAGATGGGTCACAAAGATGTTGGATTATGACTTTGAAATAATCTACAAAAAGGGAAGCTAAATGTTGTTGCAGATGCACTCTCAAGAAAGAATGAAGAGGTGGAAGCATTGCATTGTGCCATTTCTATTATCCAACCGGATTGGATAACCAAAGAAAGGGATGAATGGAAGAAGGACGAAGAAGTGTGGACACTCATTCAAAAGCTGCACCAAGATCCTAGTACATCTGATACATTTAGTTGGAAAAATTATTCCTTATAGTACAAAGATCGCTTATATCTTTGTAAGAGTTCCCAACTAAAACAAAAGATTCTTTTGGAATTGCACACTTCTCCTTTAGGAGGTCACTCGGGATTTTTAAAAACTTACCACAGGGTGAAGAAAGAATTTTTTTGGGATGGCCTTAAATCTGATATTCGAAAGTTTGTGGCGGAATGTTTGGTTTGCCAACAGAATAAAGTGGAAACAATTAAGACCCCAGGACTTCTACAACCTTTATCCATTCCAGGTCAACGTTGGGAGGAGATTTCAATAGATTTTATCACAGGTTTACCTAAGTCCGAAGGAAAGAGTGTCATCATGGTGGTAGTTGATAGACTTACCAAGTATGCACACTTTTGTGCATTATCTCATCCATTTAAAGTAAGTACAATTGCTACTACATTTATGAACAGAATTCAAAAGCTACATGGAAGCCCAAGGGTTACTGTGAGCGACAGAGATCCCATTTTTACTCGAAATTTTTGGATGGAGTTATTTTCTTGTTTGGGTACTCAATTAGCTCATAGCTCATCTTATCATCCTCAATCTGATGGTCAAACTGAGATAGTAAATAAATGTTTGGAAGGATATCTTCGTTGTTTTGTATCTGATAAACAAAAACAATGGGTCAAGTGGTTACCTCTCGCTGAATGGTGGTATAACACTTCCTTCCATACTGCAGCGAAAATGACCCCATTTATGGCACTTTATGGATATCATCCACCATCCATCACATCATCTTTAAGGGAAAATTCGAAGGTTCAAGCAGTGGAAGATCACATCGAGCATCAGCAAGAAGTTCTCCAACTCTAAAGGATAACCTGAATTTGGCACAAAATCGAATGAAACAACAGGCAAATCAACATCGTAGCGAGAGAAGTTTTGATGTAGGAGATTGGGTATTTTTACGGCTACAACCATACAAACAAATGTCCCTCAAGCAAGCAAAGAAGGATAATAAATTATCGCCAAAGTACTATGGTCCCTACAAGGTGTTGCAAAAGATTGGTACTATGGCATACAAATTGGAGCTTCCTGCTTCTTCGCGAGTGCATCTAGTTTTCCATGTTTCATGCTTAAAGAAGGTTATAGGTGAAAATATTCCAGTTCAAACAATATTGTCAAAACTTGATGAGGAAGGAAAAATCATATTGGAACCTGAAGCGATCACGGAAACAAGAACTCGACAACTACGAAATCGATCAATTTCAGAGTATCTCATCAAGTGGAGGAACTTACGCATTGAAGATTCTACATGGGAGGATGATAATTTTATATAGAAGCACCCAGAGCTACTCAAGCGTTGAGGACAACACTTTTTTGAAGGAGAGGGGCATGTTAGGTCCCTATATTACTAGTTTAGTCCCTTATTGTTATTAGTATAGCCCCCTTATTGTTATTGTTGTACCCCTGTAATCCCAATATTGTTATTATGTGCCATTAAATTATTATTGTTAGGTCGGCTAGGATTATATTGTGGCCCCATGGACTCTTATATATAGAAGGAGGTTTTGGTCATTTGTAGCATCCAAGAATTGTTCATTTATGTAATGTATTGGAGGTTGCCCCCTCGAAGTGGCTGATTTCTAAGGCGTTGATCTCTCTTTTCTTCTATTTTTGGAGCTGGTTTCACAACAAAATCTTACAATACCGTTGCTTTTACGTAATCTAACACAATGACGCGTTAACGTTAATGATGCATCGGTGTGTTAACGTTAATGATGCATTGGTGTGTCAAAGGTGAATCAAACTGGTGCATGAAATGTATATCTTCCGAGTGCATATTTATTTTACACACGCACTGAGCCTTTGTATGTACGAACACACCAAGATACCATTTTTTATTATTGTAAATATCGTTGTTGAAAACTCATATTTAGATTAGTGCACATTAATATATGATGTTTCGGTATCCATTTTCTCTTTTTAAAAAACATCAACTTATGATAATGTAATTATTGTGATTTTTAAAATCTATTATTCATCAAAAAATCGACATATATCTTATAATAGTATTCATATAAATTAAATTTTGATTAGTGCATTTGTATATGATGTTTGGATTAATTTGTTATATCATTAGATTTCTCATATGTTCTAATCATCCATATATTTAATTAGTGGTTTAACATTTCACAATGACATTAGACAACACAATAGAATAAATTATAATGTATTTTATTATATATGAATAAGAGGCTCTTTGTCATATAAAATGGGATAGTTTTTTTTTTTTTTCATCTAGGATAATCGGTAACTGGTGAGAGTTATCCTGAACAAGGCCCAGGATCAAATCCTACTGGCTGCCACTATAAACCTAGGCTAGGTAACCTAGGATAGGTGCAACAACCTGCAAGTCACACAATAGCAATTAACTTATGCCTCAACAGGAGCCGAGACGTCCACTATGGGGTCGCCTACTCTAGTTATTGGTAACTCATTGTCTTTCATCTGGGACACTATGTCCATTACATTAAACAAAATATATTATTTTCACAGACAATTATTTCAAAAAATACAACAACTTGCATTGATATCCAAATAGATAATCATTCTTCATTGGAACTGTTGTTAATGCTCGAGCTACTTCCATTACTTGGATTATTTGGATGAATGTTTTGTTGATTACATCGATTATTTTCATATTCTTCAAGTTCCATCTACAAACATAAAAATAAAGTGTAATGAGTATATCTACATTGGTGAGAATAATCAAATTTGAAATAAATAATATACGTAAATGTAAATCGAAAAGCAATGTACCATAACAAGAATTGAGTCCTAAATTATATACATTCTTTCAAAACCAAATCTCATGCCTTCTTTCAACAACTCTTCTGTTGGCATAGTTCCATACTTTGTTTCCTGCAAGTTTTATACCCCATAATAAATCATAGATTTAATATAAAGATTATTTTTGATCTATTAATTATAAACTTAGAAAAGTAAAACAACAAGATACTCACAAATTCCACAATTAATTTTTGATATACCAACATATACTTACAACCCATTTTTAACCCAATGTCAATCAATTCTTTTGATGACTCTTCTTTGTATGTTAGCACCTATTTGAAGAATTTTAAGGATGGTTGTTGTAAAACAACTTCAAATATACAAAAATGAAATCTTAAGTTTTTATAAGGAAATATTAACAATTACTCACAAACTTTAATATCAACCCTTTTCTTCCCTGTCGTCTTCTTTTATGTGTTGAATGGGTTCCATTTTGTTTGATTTTCTACAAGAAAATACTTGAAAATTAGTATTTAATGCTAAATTATTTGTTTTTATGTACCTAATAGAAATATTTAATGATCACATAAATTTGAAGCACGTTGTTGTTGAGATGGCTCCTCTTATGGTGCAATTATGTCCATTTATTTGACCATTTCCTGGTACACTTTTTTTTACATTCCTACTGGCATGTTTTGGATATCAACTCGTTGATACTTTGAGATTTTCATAACCTTCCTAAAAAATCAATAAACTATTTTTATATTGATATATGAAAACTAAATATAATAAAACTAACATTAATAAATGAATGCTTTGTAGTAATATATACATATAATTCGAGAAAATCATTTTAATTAATAATATTACTTTTGAAATTATTCTTTTTTGTTGTTATATCTTTTTGCTATTGCAAGTGTTCATTAGAGAAATTTTGAGGTATAAAACGCAACTCTTAAGACAAATGTACAACCAAAATAAACTTTATAATAACTAATAGGATTTAAGATGAGGATGTCAACCATGGGGGAATGGTTCACTATTTTTGGGGAAAAAAATAAAAAGATTAAAAATAATAAAATAATAAAACTATTTTTTCAATTTGTATTTTCAACTTATCTCTATAAGGTTTTACTCAAATTTCGAGCAAGAGTACTCGTTGGATGCAAAAATTAATTCCTCATCCAAGGAGTATCTATGTTGCATATTTTCGATGAATTTTGCTACACGAAAAATGAAAAATACATGAAAAATGTGATTGCATCATCCAAGGAGTACCCATGTTGCATACTTTCGATAGACCCTGCTACACGAAAAATGAGAAATACTTGAAAAACATGATTGCGGAGTACCCATATTACATACTTTTGATGGACCCTACTACATGAAAAACGTGATTGAAATCACATTTTTCAAGTATTTCTCATTTTTTGTGTAGCATGTTCCATCGAAAGTATGCAACATGGGTACTCCTCGAATGAGGAATCAAATTATGCATCCAACGAGTGTTTCCGCTCAAACTTTGAGTAAACCCATAGGGAGATAAGTTGAAATTTTCTTTTCTTTTTTCCCTCTAAAATTTGATGATGTAATCTAAACTTATTTTATTATTTACACTATTATTTTATAATTTCTTTAGGAGGTTCATTTTAGACCTCAAAATCTCCCTAATGGACCTCTCTAATTGACCATTTCGCTGGAAACGCTTCTTGTAATTTAAATATAACTTGGTTCTTGGGATCGTTGGATTGATTTCTATATTGTAAGTGGAAAGTGCGTATAAACGTTTGTTCCACTATATCCCTCATAATTTTGTAAAAAAAAATCCCACTTTCATTAACCTCCAACATCACTCGAGATGAGCTAAGGACCAATTCATCGTCATTTACATAGTCTATGGTTTTTTCTTCTTCTTAGAACGAAATTATTTTCCTTCATTGTTGGTTCTTGTAAAACATTAAACACATGTGAATTAATATATTATTTGAAACATGCTATCTAATATTCTTAAGTAGATTATTAATGAAAAAAAAAAACTCATATTGAATAGTATTTTTTCATTCACCCGATTCATCCTTCTGCAAATTTTTCATCAGGCTTTTACGCTATTCTGTACTTAGATCAGAAAGAACCTTATCGATCTTCCTCATTTTATGGCTCTGCATGACACACACTAACCAATACATATTAGTTAAACTAGATATAGCTCAAACATATTAATTATGTAAAGAATTTACAAAGAACTTACATTTTTTGCTTTTTGGATGTGTGATCGTTGTGCGCGAAAAAAGAGAGGCCTGCTAACTAGTGCACTTATGTGCATAAACACACCGGTGCATTCAATTTAGTAAAAACACACAACCTGTTTAATTTTTGAGCACCGATTGCAAAATTATTATTTTTAAATAACTTTAAATCATGATGGTGTGATATGTGATGATAAAAGCAAAAATAAAAATAAATTAAACACAAGTTTTTTGGATTTAATGGTGCTATTTGTCAGAAGCGCACGGGTGTGTTATATTACAAGGGGCATACCGATAAACATAAGTTGTTTAAAAAAAAAAAAATAGGGCCAACAGGGTTTGGATTTGATTCAATAAGTGCCCCCACTGTTTTACATGTCAAACGTCTTATATATAGTAACACAAACTCATTCGATTTAAATGCCTAAAATGAAAATCCCTAATTGTGAAGTGGTAGAGGGAGTTAAACTCTAAGGTGAAATTTTGCAATCACATAAGCAAGAAGAAGCAAGAGTTTAATGCAAGTACTGTTTTTTTTTTTTTTTTAATAATCTAAATAGGAACAAAGACTGTAGAAATGTTTATTAGTAAAATCAATAGTAAAATTTTTACTATGCTGAGTTTTTATTTTTTTCCTAAATTTTAATTAAATCTAACTGAAATTGTAAAAAATATTATTATTAAAATCAATAGTAAAATTTAAATTTTTACTATGTAGAGTTTTAAGTGAATCACCATACCTTTCAAATTTTGATCTTCTAAATAGTTTTGTTGTTACAAAGTATTATGCTACTCCACAGTGCTCCCAATATGTCTCTCTTGCAAATCTCTCCCTTGAACTTTTGGAAAAAATAATGAAATAGTGAATAGCTTCTTACTATTTAAAAGGATTTATGATATTAGATTTCGAAAAATCAATTGTTGTTCATTTTTCAATTTATTTATTTATTTTTATTTTTATTTTCAAAAAATTAGTAAGTTTCCTAGGAAAAAACATTGGTGTGTTTACTAGTAATGCACATTGATTATGACAAATTATTGGTGTGCCAATTTTTTTTTAATACACCAATATGATAGAATTCCTTTTTTTTTCCTGAAATCCTAGAAACTGGTGCGATTATTATTTTAACGTGTCTGTGCTATTATTATTTAAACACATTGATGCAATTAGTTTTACAAGAGCACTGATATGCTTTAAAAGTTATCTGAATTTTTATTTTAATATAAAATGATATATTCATCTCAAATTATCCTTCAGGTTGCATCCACATGAGTTATAGTAATTCATAGTATACATTTTCCGCTTAAAGTTGCCTTATTCTTAAAAAATGGTTTGAAAACTATATTGAAATTTAGATTGTGGTATGGCTCTCAAAATTAATTCTAGGTATGTATACAAAAAAATATTGTTGATTTTGCTCAAACGCGGGGAGAAAATCTCGTAATATCATATGGACAATTCTTCAAATTCCAACTCGTTCCATATTTCTCAAAGTTCTTCACGAAGTTCTCCCTTTCCATTTCCAGTAAGTTCATATTTTATTTATATTTTGATTATCTTTTTTTTTTTTAATCCATGTCAATTTAAATAAAGATGTATCCAAATTTGCAGGATCCTGATTCAAAATCGAGTTCAGATGCAGAAAATATTCCACCAGTTCAAAAATATCTGAAGCTCTTATCAGGAGCAGCATACTGTAAGCAATTGATAGATGAAAATGGAGAGTCGTTTTACCCTTCCAATTGTAACATTCCATCTTCTAGCTGCAATCATGGGTCATCAATTGTAATAATTATTTGGTATAATGTAATTTGAACAAGCTAATTGCACTGTGCTTACTAATATCAGTGAAGTACTAATGTTCAATATTTTTTGAAATTAGGATTCTAGTGATGATGAGGGACCCACCTACAATCTTCTGGTGCACCCTACTATAATGTCAAATCAAGAGAAAGTTGCATTAAGAGAAAAAATCGGAGATAAACCATGCCAAGAATGGTTGAATCAACCACCTAGTCAATTCCCACTACGCCTAGATTCACCAATCAAGAATGACTACAACAATAGTAGTTCCTCATCACAAGTTGGCAGTGGAAGCAATCAAATAGAGGTTGGTATGGATGATTACTTACAAGATACGATTACCGTGGAGACAATTTTGTTAGATGCAGTCTAGAATGATGAGTTAGGGGATGATGCGCATATCACTAATACCTTTTTCGAAAGCCTGAAATGTGTTTCCATCATCCCTCTCTTTGGACCTGGCATCTAATCAAAGTCTACCCAATTGGGGACAACGATGTTACTGTACAACTTGAAAGCAAAGTTTGAAACGTCGAATGCATTTTTCTTGGAAATATTGAGGTAATTGACCATGATCAAGTCCCTTATATTTTGAGAAATCTTGTCACACAATCAATAATAAATTGGTTGATTTTATGAATTTTAAATATTGGCATTGTACATTTATATTTCCCACCAACTGCAGGTTATTCAAAGATAAGGTTATTCCGAGTGATAATACCTTGCCCTATAGTTGGGAAGAGGCAAAGCAATTGTTGAAAACTTTGGGTGTCTAGTAGATATCATATCATGCATTTTTAAATGATTGTATTATGTATAGAGGAGAATATACAAACAAAGAGATATTTCGGAAATGTGGGTATGACAGGTACCATAAATAAAAAAGGGTAAACCACATGGTCCTCCTCATAATATATTGAGGCACATGCCTATAATCCCAAAGATTCAAAGGATCCTTCATTGAAAGTAATTAGCTATGTTGTAGGGAAGGCATGCCTCACACAAAAGTGAGTTGGGAGTTATGCAAATCCAAATAGATTCAATAGTCGTGAAGCATATAGAGGATACATGGCCCGAAAAAAATCAAGGATGAAGTATGAAGTCTATGACTCAACATAACCATGGATATCGTCAACCCATATTCCCTCTAAAACACCAGCTATTCTATTTTTCCTGTAGTAGTGATCAATAAAAATATACCCCCATGGTTGTTCGTGAAGAATGAACATCTTATGTTGGCTTTCATAGTCCCTAGTAGAAGACAAGTGAAGAATATGGATGTCTACTTACAACCATTGGTAGATGATTTGAAGGAATTATGCGAAGGGATACACGTATATGGTGTATCAAGACTCATCGCAATAGAGAGGAGTTTTACGTTGTATGTCATATGTTATTACACCACACATGGTTATCCAGACTTAGAAGTTTGTTGTGGTAAATTGCATGTTTAATGATTTGTTTATATATGTAACAATATTGTTTCGCATATTAATTTGTTGTAATTGTTCTGATCTTCATGATCGCTAACATGCCCTATATACAATAATTTCACGGGTCTTGTAACAAAGGGTATCTTGGATTTAAAATTTATGGACCTTCTCTGAAGGTGAGGTGGTCCAACTACGTACGAAAGCCAGTGTATGGATACTCTAGGGTATTCCTCCCAGAAGAACACCCTTACATAAGAGAAACATCTGCTTTCAATGTTAAACCATAGAGAACCCAAAGGCATGCAATAATGACACCAATTGAATGGATTACAAGATATGAGAGAGAGAGAAGGATAAGGAGATTATAGAAATGTTTGATTCAAATGGGGAGTCTATGTTTGATGATCCAAAATTCTTCGACACCTCTGTGGAGAAATTTTCCATTGGGATGAAAATGAAAATTGTCTTTTATGAGCTCCCATATTGGGAGAATATTAAGATTGCCTACTTACTAGATCCCATGCATATATTTAAAAATGTTTCATCTTATTTATGGAGGAACATATCATCGAAAGAAACTGACACATTGACTATTATGTAAGATCTTATTTCTTGAAAAACTAAAAAGAAACGTTGGCCAAGACAAGAAAGTAGAGGAGATTTTGGTCTCTCTTGGTCTTTTAAAGAAGGTGATGTCCCATGGATTTTAAAGAAAAATGATATTTCTTTGGCAAAGGAAGTTATAATGGGTGTGAGGGTGCCTTCTTTATATGGGCCTTCACTACGACGTTGCTTCATTATGGAAGACCATTCATCAAGGTTAAAATCACATGCTCATTTGAACCTTCTAAGAGTACGTATGTCAAAAACATGATTTTATTATTTTTATTCCACGAGATAAAATAGAAATATTTTTTGTATGTTTTTACTTTGCAGTGTCATTACCCTCTGCTCATGCATGGGGTTGTGTACCATGACTTCCCCCAAGACCTACGATGTGCTATATATAAATTATTTGCATTTGTATGTTAGATCACATCAAAGCAGATTCACATGGCTAACATTCTATGGTGGTGTCAAGAGATAGATGAGATTGTTTGTATGTATGAGAAGGAACTATTGATGAGTTTCATGGACTTGTAGGTTCATATTATAATTCACCTATTAGATGAGGTTGAGTTAGTTGGGGTGGTTTCTTGCCATTAGATGTTATTCTTAGAGAGTAAATGAAGAAATTGAAAGGTTTTGTTCGAAAAAGGGAAAAACCTAAGGGGTCTATGACAGAGGAGTACATATCGTATGAGTCTTTAGGGTTTAGGGTCAACAACACACCAGGTGTGGTGATTTTGGATGACCAAAGGGATGAGAACAAAAGATAAGGGGAGCTTCTCCAAAGGAATGGAAAAATATGCTTAATAAAGAGTAAGTGACTTATAATTTATGAAATTTTTACACAATAACTATTCACACTAAACTTGATTATGTATATTTTGATCTCATGCGTACTATATATGTCAGTTTGATTTCATTAGAGAATTCAGAAATTGAATTAATCAACAAATTGATTCTTTATAATTCGGAAGTGACACAACCATAGGCCGCATTGTACAAACAAAAGAGGAGGAAATAGGACAGTGATAGGAAAGAATTCAGGCAGTTGAATGGTAGAAGTGTGCCTTATACTGATCATTTAAAACAAAATATGTCAACGATATGCCCCAACATTTGGGTTGTTGTCCAAGTCAGAGAGAAATATGGTGCATCTGGTCCTTACCCGCGTGCTGAAGAGGATGTGCTAAAGAGGAATTGGGTGCAACAACTCGGTAATATTATATTCTTATACATTTTTAACTTCATAATGCACCTTTGAATTACAACATCTATATTTTATATTTTAATTATGTTCGAGTTATTAGACACATGATACTCTAAAGAAAATTTTTAAGACTGGAAGTTTATCTTAAAGTTTAGAAACTGTGGCGAATCTTACTAGTCACTAATATGCAAATTGTAAAATGTTTGGTAACATTTTTGTAAAAATATTTAGATTTCTAATGATTTTATACTAGTATATATAAAATTTTGGCGATTTTTAGGGTAAAATAAATTTATACTATAAAATGTGGGTGAATCGTTTTTAGAAAAAATGGAAATTGACGATTTTATTTATTTATTATTATTATTATTATTTTAGATCATGGAAAATTAGCTCACTTGCGAATATTAGCCCCTAAACTGTGACTTTGATTTTTTCACTTTTTTATAGGTGCATTTATTCACATCTATGTGGGAATATGAACATCATTTTTGCATGGAGTATGTCAATGATGGACTCATGACACAAGACTATGGAGTGGAATTTTATGCAACCAACTCAAAAAATAGAAGGAAAGATAGATCAACGACTTAGAAACCAAAATCTTTGAGGGGGAAACCTCCTTTAAATTACATAAATGAACAATTCTTGGATGATTCAAATGAAAAAACCTCATTTCTATATATAGGATTCTAATGGGTCATAATATAATCAGAGCCTACATAACAATAATAATGTAAGGGCACAATAATAACAATAGTAGTCTTCTATGGGGCACAATAATAACAATACGTGACTACATGGGCACAACAACAACAATAAGGGGGCTACACTAACAATAAAAATAAGGGGTTACACTAGTATTATAGGGACCTAACATGATCCTCTCCTTCAAAAAAGTGTTGTCTTCAACGCTTGAGTAGTTTTGGATGCTTCTGTATAAAATTATCATCCTGTCATGTGAAACCTTCAGCGGGTAAGTTCTTCCACTTGATGAGATACTCTGAAATTGATCGATTTTGTAGCTATCGAGTTCTTGTTTCTGTGACTGCTTCATGTTCCAATATGATTTTTCCTTCTTTGCCAAGTTCTGGAAATATTGTTTGAATTGGGAGCTTGTCACCTATAACCTTCTTTAAGCATGAAACATGAAAAATTGGGTGCACTCGGGAAGATGCAGGAAGATCCAATTTGTATGCCATAGTAACAATATTTTGCAACACCTTGTAAGGAACATAGTATTTTGGCGATAATTTATCATCCTTCTTAGCTTTCTTGAGGGACATTTGTTTGTATGGTTGTAGCCGTAAAAATACCCAGTCGCCTACACCAAATTTTTTTTCGCTACAATGCTGATCTGCATGTTGTTTCATTCGATTTTGCACCAAAGTGAGTTTATCCTTTAAGAGTTGGAGAACTTGTTGTTAATGCTCGATGTGATCTTCCACTGCTTTAATCTTAGAATTTTCTCTTAAATATGATGTAATGGACTATGGATGATATCCATAAAGTGCCATAAATGGGTCATTTTTGTTGTAGTATGGAAGGAAGTGTTTTACCGCCATTCAACCAAAGGTAACCTCTTGACCCATTGTGTTTGTTTATGGGATACAAAGAAACGCGGATATCCTTCCAAACATGTGTTCATTATCTTAGTTTCCCCATCAGACTAAGGATGATAAGATGAGTTATGAGCTAGTTGAGTACTCAGACAAGAAAATAATTTCGTCCAAAAATTTCAAATGAAAATGGAATCTCTGTCACTTACAATAATCTTTGGGTTTCCATGTATATTTTGGATTGTTTCCATAAATGTAGTAGCAATTGTACTGACTTTAAATGGATGAGATAATGCAAAAAAGTGTGCATACTTGGTAAGTCTATCAACTACTACCATGATGACACTCTTTCCTTCGGACTTGGGTAAACATGTGATAAAATCCATTTAAACCTCCTCCCATTGTTGACTTGGAATGGATAAATGTTGTAGAAGACTTGGGGTCTTAATTGTCTCAATTTTATTTCGTTGGATGACTAAACATTCTGCCACTAACTTTTGAATATCAGATTTAAGGCCATCTAGAAAAATTCCTTCTTGACCCCGTGATAAGTTTTTAAAAATCTCGAATGTTCTCCTAAGGGAGAGGTGTGAAATTCCAAAAGAATCTTTTGTTTGAGTTGGGAATTCTTACAAAGATATAAGCAATCTTTGTACCATAATGAATCATTTTTCCAGCCAAATGTATCATATGTACTGGGACCTTGCTACAACTTTTGAATGAGTTTTCACACTTCTTCGTCATTCTTCCATTCCTCCCTTGCTTCGGTTATCCAATCTGGTTGGATCATAGAAATGGTACAAAGCAATGCTTCTACATCCTCATCCTTTCTTAAGAGTGCATATGCAACAACATTTAGCTTCTTATTTTTGTAGATGATTTCAAATTCATAACCCAACATCTTTGTGACCCATTTTTTCCGCTCTTTTGAAGATAATATTTTTTCGAAAATGTAATTAAGACTATCATGATCTGTTTTTACCTTGAAGTGTCTTCCCATTAGGTAAGGTCACCATTTCTTTAGTGCATGTAGTATTTCCAACATTTCCTTCTCATAATTAGGTTTATGTAAATACTTTCCTTTGATTGGACGACTTTCAAAAGAAATGGGTCTTCCTTCTTGCATTAAAACAACACCAATTCCATTTCATGAGGCATCACATTCCACAATAAAGGCTTTTGTGAAGTCTGGCACAACTAAGACTTGTGCTTGGAACATTTCCTCTTTAAGATGTTCAAAGGCCTTAGTTTCTTTTGGAGTCCAACAAAATGCATCTTTCTTCAATAATGTTGTTAGAGGTATTGTTATTCTCCCATAATTCTTAAAAAACTTGTGATAATACCCCATTAACCCGAGAAATCCTCGCAGATGCTTTATGGTTGTGGGGATTTTCCATTCCTTAATGGCTTTAAATATTGTTAGGGTCTAACTTAACAGCCTCATGAGATACAATATGACCTAGATATTCCACCTCCCGTACTCCAAAGAAACATTTGGAAGTTTTTGCATATAATTGTTTCTCATCCGATAGTTTGAGTACCCTGTCAACATGTTGAACATTATACTTCAAAGACTTGTTGTAGATTAGTATATCATCAAAAAATAATAACACAAATTTTCTAATGAAAGGTTTAAAAATGGAATTCATCAACCCTTGAAATGTAGAAGGTGCATTGGTAAGGCCAAAAGGCATGACCAAAAATTCATAATGACCCTCATGAGTTATAAATGTTGTTTTCAAAATTTCTTCTATCTTCATTCTAATTTGATGATATCCTAAACAAAGATCCAACTCGGTGTAGCAAATTGCTCCATGTAATTTATCTAATAATTCATTAATGACAGGAATGGGAAATTTATCTTTAATAGTGAGATTTTTGAGCTCCCTATAATCCAAACACATGCGACATGATCCATCTTTATTGTGAACCAATACTACTGGGGCAGAGAAAGAAATTTGAATAGGTTTAATTATACTGTCCTCTAGCATTTCCGCAATCATACATTCAATTTCGCTCTAATTTTTGGCATAGGGATATATGTAAGGTCTGGTGTTTGGAGGAACAATTCCTAGAAACAAATGAATAGCATGATCATGATCATGAGTAGGTGGGAGGCCTTTGGGAGTCTCAAATACCTTGGAATGATTGTCCAAGGCTTTTTGGAGATCTGGAGAAACAAATGATTTCAATGTTTGAAACTCTAGTGAGCATAATTATTCAATTACGCCTCGTTATTCTTTCTTTAGTAGCTTTGTCATGCCATTAGAGCTGATTAAATTTCCTAGTTTCCCTATGATACCACTTAATTCAACTTCCTTTCCTTCCCAAAAAATATTCAAAAAAATTTCTTGAAAATTAAAAGCTATCATGCCCAAAGATTGTAACCATTGAAATCCTAGTACAATATCAGCACCACCCATTGGAAAGGAAAACATTGGGCTATTCAATACATATCCCCCCATGGATAGCTTGATATTATGGCACTTTCCCGAGCAATTTATACCTCCTCCATTTTTAACCATCACTTGACACTTTGTTAGGAAGAAATTAAATTCCTTGGCTATCTTACAATGATTAAAATTATGGGCACTACCCAAATCAATCAACACTATTACCTTTTTCTTCTTGATATTCCCTTCTATCTTGAGAGTTTAAGGAGTGGTAATTCCTGCCAATGCATTACAAGATATAGTCGGATTCATTTATTCTTTCTCTAAGGTCGATTCCTAGTGTATATCCTATTCTTTTGAAGTTTCTTGTTCCTTTTCTTCCTTCTCATAAAAATCTATGTAAGATAATTTCTTCTCAGCACACTTATGACCTTTAGTGTATTTTCTATCACAAATGTAACAAATCCATTTTTCTCTTTTTTCTTCCAATTGTTGTGGTGTCAACCTTGTAGGTTTTTGAAGGCTAGGATAAGCAACATTTCCATCTTTATATTTGTGAGTGGTAGGCTTCCTTGTTGCCATAATTTTGCTTTCAATTTTTCTTGCCAACATGAAAAATATCCTCATGTTGGATGTTATCCTTTAAATTCTGTATGAAGACATGAATCTTATGCTCCTCTGGAATATCATTTACCCTTATATTCAATTTTTGAAAGTCCTCATTGTTCCACCATTGAGCCCTTTTGTTTGAGATTTATCAATTGTCTAAAGAAGGTGTTGCTTTATGTATCCTCATAATGTGCTATCATTTCCTCTATAAAAATTGACGAAGTGACAAGTGGTTTATGAGAACAAAACCATTGATACCATACAAAATAATTTGGTTCTAAATATAAAGTTTCAATGCGTACCTTTTGTATGTTTTGCACATTATGGAGATCAAAATATTGCTCCATTTGTAGTATCCATGTTATTGGATCCTTGCCATCAAACTCCATCATATCGATCTTTTGAATATGGTGGGTCTTCAATCCAACAGTAGAGTCTATGAAATCATAATTAACATTTATTTTTTTCTCATCATGAGTTTCATCTACTACCTTTTCGCCATTAGGAATCATTTCCTGTAGCAGCTTTGTCAAACCTTCCTTCAAACCTTCCATGTCTGCTTTTAGACCATTCTTCATGTCTTCCATGTTGTCTTTCAGTTTTTCTTCTATACCATTGATCTAAGCTTTTGTGCCATTCTTCAAACCATATGTTGTAGCTCCTAGAGACAACCTTGGGTTCAAAAGACCAATGCCTAGGATATCTTAAAATCAAAGGTTAAAAATTGAAAATTGTATAAATACCTCTGACAGAATATGGGTCATGAGAATAATGGATTTGGTGGTTCGAGAATGGAGAAGACCATTTGAGCCTGCTTCATGTGAATCCCAAAAATGAAGAGAGAGCTCAGGAGGCTGTGAGGCTGATGGCTATTAGATGGGCCAAGAATAAATCAATGAGAAGAAGCTTTAAAATGTGCAGAGGTGTTGAGGAAGAGAGGAGAAGGAACCCACAAAAGACAGGCTTAAGAGATTTAAGAATCTATCCCCCGCGACCTTAGAGGAAGCGGATATGAATGAGATATGGGCAACAACAGAGATTCGTGGAGCGCGAATTAAGGGAGTGCAACAAGCTTAAAACATGAGCGTTAACAACTGGGCATTATTTAGGCAAAAATTCATGAATAAAATTGCAGACTACCAGCAGTTACATTACATGAACCAATCAAAGTAGCATAGCATGAAAATGATTACACGTAAAAAGGAGATTACTGATAACAGAAGGAAACAGATACATACTACTCATTGCTCCATCTAGAATCCAAATAACAACTCTGTATCATATTAATTTTAAACAACTCTCCCAAATATGTATCTCAGAGCATAGGGAGCACAACCATACAAAACTACAGCAAAATTCTTCAAAATTCCAGAACTCTTATTTAATCTTGGAACGAGCTACATATAGAGTTCCCCTCGAGGGTCTTATAATATTGATCATTTATGATCGACCCATACTTATGAAATCAAAACATCCTACCTAACTTGCAGAGCTTACATTGAGCAATTACTTTTGTACTGAGAGAATTAAAACTGGAATGGGGCGAAATTGAGATTTCACCATCAAAATCATCAAAATTAAACAGAAAATAGAGAGGACATGGTCATCCATGGAGGCCAATACTGGGAGAATTCAAGACGGTATGGCAAGGAGCAGTCGTAGGTGGACTGACTGACTGTCATCATACGATTCCATCTATTTCTTGCAAACGTCCACTCCCTCATTTTGGTGATTTCCACTTAATCCATTATGAAGAGGCCATGTAGTACTACACACACCTGGTTCTTTAGCAGAGATATCTTGAGTAGACCGCATAAATCATAACTGCATGTTCCACCTCAAAATCTCATGTGGTGTTTTTGAATTGCAAAATGGGAACCAGATTTCAGAGGGGGTCTCAAGTGGTAAGCGGTATCAAAGAGGCGGGGGGGGTGAATGATGAGAGGATGACAAGTGGAGGGGTGGGAGGTAATGGATACTGCCCATTTCGGACCTCCCCCCCCATGGTTAAAGTTTTAATGTTGTGGGGAGTGTGAAATGAAACAAGGATCGTCAGATGAGGAGGGTGTGATTGGAGATGGAGGAAAGGTGGAGGGCAATGAGGAGAAGGAAATGGAATATTCGCGGTGAGTGGAGTATTATGGTGGGGCCAAACAACGTCTCAATCGCAACTCTTTACCATGAAGCAGTAAAGGTAAACTCTAAAATGAGCGAAGTACGAAGCGTGGGGAGGAAGGAAGTGACGTGGCAGACGGTGGGACCAAATCTCAGCCTGCAGATCGCAAAACTTAAGGTTTATTCATAAGCGGAGGTGGTAAACACTAAAAGAAGCGAAGTGTGAAGTGTGGGGGAGAAGGTAAGTGACGTGGAGGGAAGGTGGGACCCAACCACATCGCAAGTTAAACAAAATAGGTTGTAGGCGTTTCAAAGGGTAAGTTAAAAACTATGTGATGTGATATCGCACATCAGTGATAATAGGTTTTAACATTTGGCAGAATGGAATAAGTTGTAATTTTGCAAAATGCGATGGACGGTGGGGATGGGTGACGTGTCGGGGAGAATGCCCCCACTTTGGTCGCAATCGAGGAATGGGGAAAAGCAGAGATGAAACAATGATATAGAAGTGAAAAAGGAAAAGTATAAAGATAAAGCGAAACGGTGGAGAAAGGTAAAGTTTAAGGCGGAAACAATATTTTGCATGTGGTTTTGATAATACGGTAAGGTATGGAAAGTCCCGCTTCATTGCATCGGCAGAAAAATAAGGTTTGGCGTAAGTCTTAAGAGGTAAGGTTAGGAACCTGCGGGCTGCGAACTGTAGGCAACAGGTAAGGCTTATATGGGCACCATGGGTGAATGGGTCCCACCTCATCACAAATCACATTTCTCTCATTTTAACATTTACCCTTGTGTCCATCCTAAAACTTTTGCGATATGTGATTGTGATTTGAATATCCACCGTTGATCGTTACTTAGATCCAACGAACCTCACTGCTCCCTTACTGTGGTTTGTTGACCTAGTCTCTTTGGTTGCGCCTAGTCATTTTTTATTTTTTCGTGGAATACTTGCCCTGCATTCATGACTTGACCTGATTTAACATTCACGACCCGACTAGAACGCATGCACAAATTGACCCAATCTTGTTCAAGACTTTGCCCTTGCTATTTTTATGTCTTAACTGTTTCTCTGCTGCCTTTGTCTTTGCTAATGGTAACTGCTTCTCTACCTCTACCCTGTGATTTCCTTATAGGGACCACTTCTCCATGTTATGTGTGATCACAAGCCAACATTGGCTCCATCTGGGGACAACGTGCTGTTCTAAGTGCGTTGAGGACCTGCAAACCCTGAATGCCTGTGCTTTATTGGGCTCATGGAGTCACAATTACATAATGATTAGACAAATTTTTATACCAACAATCAAGGGGACACAAAAATGGAAGATGAAATAGAAGATGAAACGGGAGGAATGTAAACAAAATGGAGTATAGACAGTGGAATGATATATACAATGAGCTGGATTAGCCCTCGTCAGTGATGAAAATAGAACTTGAGGAACTTCCCATTCACGGGCACCTCAAGTATATCTCCTTCTAAGTTCTCCAGGGAAAAAGTATTGTTGCCTTTGACCTCTGCCACCCTGAAAGGACCAAAACAGAGGTGGTCGAACTTCCCATGTTTCCCTTTGTCCGCCCTCCTGACATCCCATCGTAGCACCAAATCCCCTACCTAGAATTCTTTGTCTTTAACTCTTTGGTCAAATAAGCCTTTCATTTTTTCTTGATATTCTGCTAGTTTGAGGCTTACCTGTTCCCATGTTTCATTCAAATCCACCAACTGGTTCATTCTTCGAATATGGTCGTTTGGCTCCTCCTCAATTTCTTGTAAGATTTAGGCCACAGGTAATGCAAGCTGAATAGGGAATACTGCGGCCTTGCCATATGCCAGTTCATAAGGGGACTTTCCTATGGATCTTTTCGCGGATGCGATTTGCCCAGAGTGCAAACTTGAGTTGGGAATCCCAGTTCTTTTGATTTTCATTGATGGTCTTCTTCAATATCCTCACAGTGCCTTGTTAAATGATTCTTCCAGCTCGTTCCCCTGTGGGTAGTACGCAGTGGAGTATTCCAATAGGATGTTGTAACACTGACAAAAATTAACAAATTTAGCCGACTTGAAAGCATGGGAATTATTTGTAATGATTTTAGCTGGGCATCCAAACCTAGCTATTATGTTCTCCTCTAGGAACTTGATCACCACCGAATATGTAGCATTTCTTGTGGGCACTGCCTCTACCCACTTGGTGATGTAGTTTGTATCAGTGAGGATCCGTTGAGGTTGATTGCTAGAGGCAATGTGAATCTCTTCTATGAAGTCAATCCCCCATTATTTAAAAGGTTATTCAACATGTGTTGGAATTAATGGGAGAGGTGCATACCTTTGTTTTTCGGCGAACGCCTGACACTTATCGCAGGCCCGGATGTGGACATATACATTGTCGAACATATTAGGCCAAAAGAACCCTGCCTTCAGAATTTTGTGTGCAGTGGATCGACAATTGTAATGCCCTCCACATATCCCTTCGTGGAACTCGAACATCATGTGGTCAACTTCTTTCTCTGTCAAACACAATAAAAAGATTCCCACCGGGTCTCTCCAATAGAATCACCCATTTGCCACAATGTAGTTTTGAGACCTCAATCTCAAAGTACGATACTTGGTTTTATCATAGTGAGGGGGACACATCAGCGTTAAAAGATATTCCACTATATCTTTATACCATGAGGATAGGAGGTAGTTGACATGTTTTTTCTGAGTGGAAGATTCTATGCTTTGGTGTGCACCTGTGTCCTCCTGTGCCTCTCCTCCTACCATAGACAGATTTATTCCCAGAGCTTGACAGTTGAATTCAAACATGATTTTTGCTAGCCCCTGGCCTTTGATGAGTTTAGTAGGCTTTATCTCTAGTTCGTACTCTTGGATCTTAGCTATCCATTTTCCCCTCTTCCTTTCATTGTCACCCTGTACCAGAATATCCTTTAATGATGCAGTGGGTACACAAGTTGTTGTGGATTATTGTAACACATACACCCGTAATGCCTTCAACGATTTGACCAAAACGTAAGCTTGCTTCTCCAAGATATCATGTTTCAGTTCAGCATCTCGCGGGACTTTACTGAAGAACGCAATGGGTTGTTCACGCCCATCGACATTTTTCTGTAAAAGTAATACAACCATTGTGTGAGGAGAAGCGAAGGAGAAAATCATGAATGACTTCCCATAATCTGGACTTGCTAACACTGGAGCTTCTGCAAAGCCCTATTTGACCCTATTGAAAGAGTCCCTGGACTCAGGGTTCCATCTAACTTCACTATTCTTCTTCAGCATCCCGGTGATGCTGCGGACAATCTTGACATAGTTGGGAATGAACCTTTAGAGGAAATTTATTCTTCCCAAGAACACCTGTACTTCGGTTTTGTTTCTTGGCAGGGGAATGTCGTTTATCACCTCTACCCACTTTGGGGTCGATATTCACCCCTTCCTTAGTTACTATGTGCCCCAATAACTTCCCTTCCTCCAAGGCAAACATGGATTTTTGAGGATTCAGAGATAGGCCATACATGCGGCATTTATCAACGGTCCGTCGAAGGTGATCTATATGTTCAGCGTCACCCTTTGAAAAGACGGTGATGTCGTCCAGGTAGATCACCACAAAATTGTCTTGCTCTCCTATGAAAGCAATGTCCATCACCCGCTGGAATGTGGCACCAGAATTTATCAGACCAAAGGGCATTCAGGCATACATGAAGGTCCCCCAAGGCGTAGTGAATTTCGTCTTATTTTTGTCTTCCAGGATCACTGCCACTTGGTTATATCCTGAGAATCCATCCATAATGGACTTGTAGATGGATCCCACCACCTTATGCAAGATGTGGTCCATCTTCGGGAGGGGATAGTTATCTTTGAGTGAGGCTCTGTTCAGATTGTGGAAATCCACGCAGAGCCTGATTTCACCGTTCTTCTTTCTAACGGGCACCAAGTTTGCCACCCATTCAAAGTATCTTAGAGGGACAATGATATTTCCCTACAACAGCTTCTTTATTTCCTTTTCAATGGCTTGGAACAGAAGGGGATTGATCTATCTCAACTTTTTCTTATGAGGCTTGGTGTCCTCTTTGAGCGGTATCTTGTGGTGTATAATGTCAATATCGAAAGTTTTCAGATCTTGGTATGACCAGGAAAAGACATCACCATATGACTAAAACAACCCGAGGTACTGATGTTGGTATTCTCCACGGACCCCTTTCGACAACTTTACCACCTTTGGATCTTCTTCTGTTCCAATGTTCACATCCTTGATAGGCTCGTCGAGGGTAAGTTTGCTGGGATTCACCAGGATATCATTCTTATCAAACAGTATCTCCAATGGCACAAGACCCCTAGGGATGACATTTCCCTTTAATTGTAGAACACGGTGCCCAGCCAGTGTCTCTTCCCATCTGGTTTTTGGCTCCTCATTGTCATCCTTCGGGACTGAATCGATCACCATATTTAAGAACTCACCCACCGTTTCCATAAAACGCTGGACCTGCTCTTCGTCTTCAAAGACTTGCCAATGCTTAACATTGTCTGAAATGGGGGGGCGATATCGCACTTCAACCTCATATCTGAGCAAAGGATTATGCGGGGGGTGGAAATTACTAGAAACCATAGCTAGTGAGTCTGCCATTATGTTCTTTTCCCTCGGTACGAACTCAATGTTAAAAGCATAAAAGAAGTTCTCAACTAAATCCCATACCTCATTCCTGTAAGCTCTGAGCCGTGGGTGTTTAGCTTGGCATTAGCTTCTGACTTGCCTCACTACAAGCTCCGAATATCCAAACACCTTGAGGTTCTATATGTTCATTTTCCGCACTTCCTGCGACCCAACAACAGGCCTTCATATTCAACCATGTTATTTGTGGCTTCGAATTCCAGCTTAAAGGAGAGGGGAACCAAACATCCTTTTGGTGATATCAAGAGTACCCCGACCTTGTTTCCTTCTCGTGAGTAAGCTCCATCAAAATAAAAGGTCCATATTTCATTTTCCTCTCTGCTCATAAGATTCTCCTAGATTAGGGGACAAATCTTTGTTTCTTGCAGGAAATTTTTGTCCTTCTCGAGCATAAGACAAGAGAATTCACTCTCCTTAGTATATACCGGAGAATTTGTGGAGCCATTAGCTTTGGTGACCATCTTCACGAATCTGGACTCACCAAATACTATAATAGTGACATAGGTGAGGTTAATTTTTATGGATCCTTCAATCTTGGTACCCTAGGATCTGGACACTAACATTCCAAACCGAGCTGGGATATTGGCCACAACAATGTCCGTTACCATGCTTTTGGCCAGAATCTAGGCTAAATTTACTACTAGATCTTTTATCATGCCCAAGCATTTCACCCTCTTGGAATCAAAATAATATAGATCTTAATAAGGCCTGGTGATCTACAACCCCAACTGTTCCATGACAGACAATGGCAAAAGATTATGTGAAGCCCCGGAATCTAGCATGCAATTGTGCAATAACAGGTCATGTATAACTAGAGTCATATAAAATGGAGGAGTGGCTGAATCCAACTCTTCTACATGAGGTCCAAAAAATACCATGGGTCTTTCTTCTTGGAGATTGAGGCTGCCAGGGAGAGGGCCTACGCCCTGGGGCAACATGAATTGAGAGACTTGGGCCTTGTATGAGGGCTGTTTTAGAAGCTCGATCAGGGGGACCGGGATCTTGACCTTTTCTAATTCTTTATAGAGGCTAAAGCCCATGGGATATTTTTTTGTGATAACTTCCTTGAACTGCTCTTTAGGAGGATCAGGTAGTTTCAAGGGTATAACTATGGATCTCTCATTTTGGGGAGGATCAGAGCCTTGTTTCCAGGAGGTGGGCGTAGAGGCTTTATGATGGGCAGACTCTTCTAAAGGATTTTTCCCCTTACTAGAAGAATTAAAAGGGATCTTCTCTCTTGATGTTGACTCTTTATCTTGTTCTTGCACTTGAGATCTCTTCTTGGAGGACTTGAGATCATACTTCTTGCGGAGTTGAGCTTGCATGAAATCCACAAACTGCCTATAGTAATTGTCAATATCTCGATCCTCTAGGGGGACTTCCTTCTCTTCTGGCTCTTTTTGCAGGGTGAGTTCACCTTCTTCATCCTCTAAGTAAGCGAGGAATTGATCTTCTTGACTGTCTGTGACTTCCTCGGCCTGTCCCTCCATTTCCCCTTCCAGGTATAGAGGAGGTTGGATGTGATCTTGCTGCTCTTTCATTTCTCACTGCAACAACTGCCGAGGGGGCTTCCGGTACTAGGTAGTAAACCCACGGTTTGGAATCATTTGGTTAGGACAAGGAAGAGAATTATTGGCCTCAAATTCAAGCTTCACCAGCTTATTTGAGAGGTTCTTGATCAACTTATTCATATCTTTAATTCTATACTCATGTGATTCCCTCTCGTGATTAGAGGTAGAGGCCTCCTCCCTACCCCTTATTTTGGATTCATGCTCTGTCTTGCCTTTGAATTTACCAGTAGAAGTAAATTTTGCTTCTACCTCTAGTGCATTAGTTTGAATTTGATCCAGAGATGTAGACTTTCTTTCTCTTAGGGTGAACCCAAACTCTGGCTCAAAAAATCCTACAAAAACCACCTTAGCAGCTGCTTGTTGAGGCTTTATTTTAGTAGGAAGATTATTATAAAGCTTATTGAACCTCTTTATAAATTTCGTTACATCCTCCTTTTGTCTCTTCTTGAGAGCATTGAACTTTGTGAGGACATATCCATGATCCTTCTTTTCTCCCCATTTTAGTGTGAAGGAATTTTCCATTTCTTCCCAAGTGGTGATTGTGTGATCAACAAGAGATTTGAACCATTTCCGAGCATCTCCATCCAAGGATTGGGCGAAAAGCCCGAACACCACATCTAGGTGCTCTACATTTACGTTCTCAACAAAGGCACAAAAGTTTTCAATATGTCTCTGTGCAGAAGTATTATCTTCCCTAGTGAACTGAGGCAGGAGATTTAGATAATATTGAGGCATGTCATTCAATACTTAAGGTAAAGCCAATGGAGCATAGTTATTGAGGAGGAATCCAGGTACAGCCATGAGGGGTGGTGCAGGTAAATTTTGAGGATGAATTGGTTGTGGCTTAATAGGTGTGTGTTGAATAGAGGTTGGTATATTGGTCTATAAAAAGATATGGAGTACTGAAACTTCTTTAATTTCTTCAGCCTCGGGAGTAGGGTGCAAGGGAGGCAAAGAAATGTCAGCGGATTCAACTTTGTTTTTGATGATTGAACTAGCTAAAGCAAAGGCTTCTGTAGAATACTAAAGTATGCGGGCCGTGGTGCCAGGACCATAGATGTCACTTTCTGAGATGAGGAAGGCGAAGCTTCAAGAGTAAATGAGGGAAGGTCAACCTGGCTGGGCTGCTTCTCCTTCCAAAATCCCCTAAATATAATCTTTTCAGGATTAGACACAGAAGGAGTTCTCTACTGGGAAGTATCTGATCGAGTATGAGGCTATTTAGGCCAATCTACTGCTCTAGATTAGGCTTAATTTATTGTCAACCAGAGTAGGTATTCTTAGAGGCACTTTTCTAATGTATATAGACCTAGAAGGATCTAATTTCCTAGATGAAGGTTTATTGTAGTAGGTTCCAATACCCTTTTTCAAGAGTTTGATATTTGGTTCCTCACACACACTTTAAACACTTCTTTAATTAAATCTGATCTAACAAAAAACAGAGTGCTTATGATTGTCTGAGATTTTAATCCTTTTACAAGGTTTCAGTTCACAAAATCTCTTTCAATTTCTTAGATTAACACCCTAAAATCAATGATCTAATTCCTATGGTTTGATTGAGATTCAAGTTGTTGTAGAGGTAAATCCCCTCTGCGGATAGAGGCGATCCCTACTAGCCCAGATCGGGTCTAGCAACAATTGTATCATGCTAAGGTGCAAGTTCTTAATTGAAATAGACCAACTTGTGAAGAAGGCCTACCTTAAGTCCAATGCTGTTATTCGTAGAGAATATAGCACTCCCATTTCCTTGCTCCGGCAGATCACAATTCTCCCGCTTGTCACGACCAAACACCTGCACATACAAGAAAAATGACGAACACACAAGCGTAAAACCCAATATATGCAATTATGTATCAGTTAGAGAAGACACAACTCATGATCATAATGAACAATACGAGTGGAACCATAACCAAAGTCGCTTATCATTAATCAATACAAAGGAAAATACAACCTGGCTCTAACGCTGAATCTTCCTTTGGCGGGTCGACAGCGGAATACGTCTCGGTAAAGCTCGTCGGGAATGGGACAAACCTCTCTCTTCGGTTGTCAATATCCTTGCTACTGATTTGGATCTATGAGGACTGTTGTACATATTTCCTCCTTTATTCAAATTCTCACCATCTTTTCTTTTAAATCCATTTTCTAATGTTTTTTGAGATCAAAACCCCAATATCTCCATTTAATTTTATTGTCTCCGCCCGAAGATTTACTCTATAATGTCTAAAACACACATATTTTATATATCGGGCCGAAGCCCCTTAGACCTTAGCCCCTCCCGCCTTGACTTTCATGTGACCCGAGCTCCAGGACCACCGGCCGAAAGGGAAAGGGGCTTATTGTTTATTACCCAGGGCGCCGTCGCAACCGTCCGATCAAATTAAATCTACGGCGCGGCAGTTAATCTATTTGCAGGGCCCCCCATATGTACACCGCACGCCCGAAACATGTGGTATTACCCCGCACCACCCTCGTCAGAGCAGTGGTATTCCCCGCGGAGGCAGCGACGCCATAAATCCCATGCCACGTGTTTTTGGTACGAATGGAAAACCGCCCATCTCCCGCGCGCTAAAGGTCATCTCATCGCCGGGCAGCGGAATTGGTTCGAGTCGTTGGATCTACCGGTCCTGATCTGACGGTGGGCGTTCTCCGGAGTTACACGTCCGTTATTCCATCTCCGCTGTGTTATGTGGCCCGCCACCGTGTCACTTCCACCAACCTCCACCCGTTGATTCCTCTGCCACGTCGTCTCCCCACTTGTCCCCCGTGCGCCTGTGTGTCTCGCCCCCGTATATCCGTATCTCTTCTTCGCGCCAATATATATATAGGTGTTTATATGTTTTATTTCATGTTTGCCGCTATTCTTTCCTCGCGTCAAGAATATGTCACGTTAAACCCGCATCTCGTCTGTTGGTGAAATCTTCCACTGTTTTGTTTCCACCACCCTGTGTGTTCCCATCCTCTGTCAACTTCCATGTCATCTCCTCCATCGTCCACACCCTCTTCCGTGCCAATTTTTCTAACATTTTCGGGGTTTTGCAGGTTTTCAAAATAAGCAGTGGAGGTGTCTTAATTCGCCGCCTCCATTTCAGGGATCAAAAGCATACCAGAAGATGACTTCCTGTGGGCGAAATTTAATGGAAGAGACTGAGAACAGATGCATGAAATGACTGTAATTAAAGAAAATACAGATGTAGATTCTCGGAACCCTCCAGAGAAGTTCACCTCGCATTTAAGGTCCGGGACTCTAATTCAAAATCAAAGGCCAGGCGTACAGTACTGAATGGGAGATTTTCTCAGAACTCTCATGGTAGCAGATTTGCCTTCAGCCAGAAGCACCCCGATGTATATATTTTATTATTTCTGTCTTGTACATAAGGAGATTTTTATCTCCCAGCATTAATTTTTGTATACAGGTGGTTAGGTATTTATTTATAACTTGTCATTCATAAAAAGGCGCGAGTGTTTTCCGCCATTGGATTGAAATGGAGTCATTAATTGCTCCTTTTCCCTCCCCCCTCCTCCAGAAGTTTCAGTCTTCTCTATAAATACCAAAAAAGAAGACATTGTTAGGGTTCCAGATTTCTGTGAGCAAGCTGTGCAGCGAGAAGACTACTGTATTCATCTTGTAACATTTTTGTATGAAGTTTCAGAGCCCGTAGGGTTTCAGTGAGGAGGGGTTATGACTGTATTGAGGATTCTGGACTTTGGTATCTCACAGTATGTAACTTTTCTTATGTGTTAATAGATCATCTCTCTTCATACAAATTTTCCTCTTGTATCATGTTCTAGAATGCGAGTGGCTCACTAGTTTGCATTAAGGATTCATCTTAAGTGGTGCCCTTTCTGGAATTAGTCAAGCACTTTAAATAGGCCTAGAAGTGATATACTGTTCCATGTTCACTCTTTTCATACTTTCTACTATATTACTGACCTAAGGATTCGTAAATTGGTGCGCCCTTCCGCCAGTAATATCTTCTTATGTTTCCTCACTGCTAGCACTTCTTGACATTTGATTTCTGTGATATATTATTTGAATCGGCCCTCTTTACAGTAAGCGGTCTCTTAACTGTCTGATACTATCATGCTGAAGTTTTACATGATGTCTTTGCATTACTCCTATCCTTGTATCAGCCTCTGAGAGAGAAATTGGACCAATTCAATCTATTTTAATTTCCTTGTTTAGAACAAGAGATAGTAGGTGAGTCCCTTGGACTGACAACCCAAACTATAAAGGACTCCTTGCTATATTAAGATGTCCTAGGCACTGGTCTATGGCAACTCTAGGCTGTCTCTAGGAGGGTGACAAAATCATCCACAACATCTTTCTGGCGCCGTTGCCGGGGATCGAATTCAAGAATATCAGTTTCCCTGGGTTTTCGACAAATTATTTCACTCTCTAATCAGGTGAGCACAGAGAGGTGAAGAGTTGCAGATTTCTCACCTTGGTGACTCCACTGGTCTTTATTGGATAAATCTTATCGGTAGTCCTGGCTCCTCGTAGGCCGCATTTTAGGTCAGATACAGCTCAACTGAAAACACCCTACGTGTCTGACCCAGAGAAAATTATTCATAAAAGAGTTTGGAAGGAGAGGAAGTCAGCCCGTGCTGAAAATTCCGAGTGTTCTATTGAAGATTATCCGCCCTCTTCTTCTCAAGAAGTTAGAACAGAAAATCCCGAGCTTTATTTAGAAACCCCACATAGGGGAAGTGCCTCAATTGGAGAAGAATCTTATCCTGTTTTCGAGGCTGAAGAGATTAAAGAGGTCACTGAGGTAGCTCCTGTTAACCGAGAATTATTCCCATCCACACCTCAGACCTCGGTGCAATATATTCCCATTATTATTCACACTCCGCTTCCCCCTACCCCTCTCCCTTCATTTTTTTCTCAGACTGTTGTGCAACCTCCACCGCCTCCAATGGCCAATGTTCCTGCATTTCTCCTGAACAAATATGTTCCTCTGGCTTTACCCCAGGTGTTGAATGATATGCCGCAGGATTATCTGAAGATTCTGCCAAGGTTCAATGGTGAAAATGATATTGATGCTCAGAAACATCTCGAGACCTTCTGCTCTTTTGCAGAAAATTTGAATGTTGAACACCTGGATGTGGTTTTGAGATTATTTGTACAGTCTTTGGAAGGAGAAGCCAGAAAATGGTTTAAGACACTGGGAAATCACTCAATAACCACCTGGGATCAAATGGAGAATGCTTTTCTCAGAAAATGGGGAGAAAAGAAAGATCACGGTCAGTGTCTCACTGAATTTTATACTATGAAGAAGAAACAGAATGAAGGAGTATCAGAATTTATCAAAAGGTTCAACAAGTTATATCTAAGTTTGCCTCCGGAAATGAAGCCAAATGAAGTTGCTGCCAAGATAATCTTCATAGCAGCCTTCGAATTTGACTTCGGATTCTCCTTGAGAGAAAGGAAACCTGCCACACTAGATGATGCACAATCAGATGCTCTGGAACTAGAAGCGAACTTTTCCTCCACAGGAAAGTTAAAAGGGAGAATTGAACCAGATGCCAGGAGGAAAGGTAAAGAAGAGGTTTCTACCTCTAACCAGGATAAAGATTCAGATAAAATGGATGAAATAGGTAAAATGATAAAGAAGATGGTCAAGATGGAACTAGAAGCTAAAAACGCAGCTCCCAAGAACTATTACAATGCTCCGAACAGAGGGTACAATCCCCAGTATAAGAGGCCACCTCTCCAAATATTTCCGAGAGAGACAAGGGAGCAGCAAGATCAGGTACCTCATCCCTTGTAACTGGAAGGACCAGCAGATGACTCCACTAGAGAGGCAGCCTATGTATTAGAAGATTCCAATCTGGCTTTTTCAAACAATGATGATATGGACTGTCCCCTGCAAGAAGAAGATGAAGAAGCAGATATTGACCATTATTGCAAGCAATTTTCTGATTTCATGGAAGCCCAATTCAATGTCAAATATGATCTCAGATCCTCGAGGAAGAGGACCCGAACTCAGGAGCAAGAAGAAGATCCGCCTCAGAAAGAAACATCTGCTCAGAAGGAATCAGCAACAAAGAAATGCATGGAAAAAGGTAAGAATCTCCTGAATATCCCCTTGTAGTCAACTGATCAGTTTCCTTCTTCCTCTAAAATAGCCAGTCCTTCTAATGCTGAGCCAGTGTCAAAAGAAGTCAAGTCCTCAGTTGAGAATAAGGAGTCAAAAGAAGTAATGATAGAAAAGTCCACATCTGCTTTTAATTTGCAAAGAGAGCTTGAAAAGATTAAGATTCATGTTCCTCTGACTGAATTGTTAAAACAGCCTGTATATCAGTCTCAGGTTACCTCTTTCATACCTCTTCCTGAACTACCAATTGCACCTGATAGTCTAAATCTTCAAGAAGAAAGACCCATGGTAGTCTTTGGCCCACACGTCGAGGAGATAGACCCTTCTACTCCCCCCTTTTATGTGTCCCTAGTCATTCATGACCTGCTACTTCACAATTGTATGCTAGATTCTGGGGCATCCCATAATCTTATGCCTTTGTCTGTCATGGAGCAACTAGGACTGCAAATTACAAGACCATACAAAGATTTATATTCATTTGATTCTAAAAGGGTTAAATGCTTGGGAATGATAAAAGATTTGGTAGTCAATTTAGCTCAAATCCCAGTAAAAAGTGTGGTCATGGACATTGTGGTCGCTGATATCCCAGCCCGCTTTGGCATGCTGTTGTCAAGGTCCTGGGGTACTAAGATTGGGGGATCAATTAAATTGGATTTAACATATGCTACTGTCCCAGTCTTTGGTGGTCAGGAAAGGAGGTTATATAGGGAAACCAGATTTGTTAAAATGGTGACCACTGCTGATTGCTCAGACAATTCCCCAATTTATAATAAAGAGGGTGATTTCTCATGTTTTGTGTTAGAAGAGAATCAAAATTGTGCACACGAGCCCCTCTTTGGTCAAATCCAAGCCGAGCAGTCCAAGGAAGATCAGGAATCAGAAATATGGACTTTGCATTTTGATGGAGCAAATTCCAGGGAAGGTAATGGGGCTGGGGTATTGTTAATCTCCCCCACAAGAAAATGGGTACCGCTGTCTTTCAAATTGGAGTATGAAGCTACAAACAATGTAGCTGAGTATGAAGCATTGTTATTGGGCCTACAGACAGCTAGAAACATGGGCATCCAATGTCTGAAAGTGTTTGGGGACTCTGAGCTAATAGTGAGGCAGATTAAGAATGAATGTCAAGCTAAACATCCTCGGCTCAGAGCATATAGAAACGAAGTATGGGATATGATAGAAAATTTCTTCTCAGCATTTAATATACAGTTCATGCCCCGAGAACATAACAGAATAGCAGACTCTCTTGCTGTGGCTGCCAGTACATTCCAGCCTCCTCAGAATCCATTGTTAAGATATGAAGTGGAGGTACGTTACAGACCATCTATCCCAGACAATATAAAGCATTGGCAGGTTTTCGAGGATGACGAACAGATGAAGATATTCATGGAGACAGTGGGAGAATTCACAGGTATGGAAATTGATGATGATGAGGAGGAAGAAGCTGAAAACATTGCTGAAGGCAAATGGGAAGAGAATATAGCAGGAAATAAAGTGTTGCAGTTGAAAGGAAATGTCATCCCTAGAGGTCTAGTGCCTCTAGAAAGATTATTCAATAAGAATGATGTTCCCATGCAGCCAATCAAAGCAGTAGAAGAATACCAAATGAGATATTTGAATCTGGGTACTGCTACTGATCCCAAAATTGTTAAATTATCTAAAAGAGTCTCAGAGGAATATAGGGAAAAGTATTTGAAATTATTTCAGTCTTATAAAGATGTTTTTGCCTGGTCCTATGAGGACCTAAAAACTTTTGATGTAAATGTTATACAACACAAGATTCCACTCAGGGAAGATGCAAAGCCATACAAACAGAAGCTCAGGCAGATTAACCCCTTGCTTCTTCCCTCAATTGAGAAAGAAATTAGAAAATTGTTGAAGGCCAAAATAATTGTGCCCTTGAGGTACTCAGAATGGATAGCGAATCTTGTTCCTGTCAGAAAGAAGAATGGAGAAATAAGACTGTGTGTAGACTTCAGAAATTTGAATAGGGCATCTCTCAAAGATAATTACCCACTGCCTAAAATGGATCACATCCTGCAGAAAGTGGTGGGAGCATCCAGAATGTCAATGATGGATGGATTTTCAGGCTACAATCAGGTAGCTGTTTTCCCAGAAGATCAGAAGAAAACTGCGTTCACCACGCCATGGGGAACCTTTATGTATGCAAGGATGCCATTTGGACTGATTAATGCAGGTGCTACTTTTCAAAGGGCAATGGACATAGCCTTTATTGGAGAACATGACAAGTTCTTGGTGGTATATCTTGATGATATCACGGTATTCTCAAAGAGTGATGACGAGCATATTGTACATTTGAGAAGAACTTTCGAAAAATGCAGAAGGTACGGTCTTTCTCTTAATCCCCAAAAATCTTTGTTTGCATTAGACGAAGGAAAACTCTTAGGACATATCGTGACTAAGGATGGTGTAAAAATTGATCCTAAGAGAGTTGAAGTAATAAATAGCATTTCTCTGCCAAGAAATAAGAAAGAAGTACAGGTGTTTTTGGGCCGAATAAATTTTTTAAGGAGATTCATTCCTAACTATGCAGAAATAGTTAGGCACATAACCAATATGTTGAAAAAGGACAACGAAGTTAGGTGGTCCCAGGAGTCTAGGGATGCATTCGCAAGAATTAAACAAGCATTTGCTGAAGCTCCTGTGCTAGCAGGACCAGATTACAGTAAGCCATTTATGGTATTTTCATTTGCTTCACCTCACACAATCGCTGGAGTATTATTGCAGAAAAATGGAGAGGGATATGAACAGCCCATAGCGTTCTTCAGTCAGGTATTGTATGATGCTGAGTTGAAATATAATATACTGGAGAAGCAGGCATATGCCATGGTAAAGTCCCTTAAAGCTTTTAGAGTTTATATTTTGCAATCCCATATTACTGCTTATGTTCCCACAGCAGCTGTAAAAGACATTCTAGTACAAGGGGACAGTGAGGGCAGAAGGGGAAGATGGATTGCAAAAATTCAGGAGTATGATTTAGACATAAAGCCTACTAAATTGATCAAGGGACAGGGACTTGCCAAGATGTTATCTGAATCTAATCATCAGGCCCTGGGCATTAATCTATCCATGATGGCAAATGAAGAATCAGAAAAAGAAGAGGAGCAACATGGACTAGAGAAGGCTACACAAAAGGTACATGTGAAATATCTGACTAGTCCTTGGTATAAACAAATAGTTGAATATCTGTTGACACTTAGCTGTCCTCCAGGATGTGACAAGGTAAAGTATGGAGCTGTAAGGATGAGATCTCAGAAGTATGTCATTGCCAATGGACAGCTCTATTGGAGAGACCCTCTGGGTATATTGCTGTTATGCCTCACAGAAAATGAAGTGCAGAATATAATGACAGAATTCCATGAGGGAATATGTGGAGGACACTACAGCTGGAGGGCTACAACCAATAAAATCCTGAAGGCTGGCTTCTACTGGCCAAAATTGTATTCAGATACCTTTGCTTGGGTTAGAGCATGTGACAAGTGCCAAAGGTTTGCAGAAAGACAGAAGTTAGCATCTTTGCCCTTGATTCCCATTCATGTAAACGAACCCTTCCAGAAATGGGGATTAGATTTTATAGGAGAAATACACCCCCCATCAAGTGGCCAACATAAATGGATACTGACAGCCACAGACTATTTTACGAAGTGGGTGGAAGCCATACCTACAAGAAGAGCTACAGATGCTGTAATCATGAATTTTATAGAAGATAACATCATATCTAGGTTTGGCTGTCCTGCAAGGATTGTAACTGATAATGCTCAAGCTTTTAAGTCTGCCAGATTTGTAAATTTCTGCCAAAGATATAATATTGTATTAACTCATTCCACAGCATATTATCCCCAGGGGAACGGTTTAGCAGAATCATCCAATAAAACCCTGGTGAGGGCCCTCAAGAAAACAATAGCTGAAAATCAGAAAAACTGGGACTCTCAATTGAAGTTTGCTCTGTGGGCAAATAGGATAACCAGCAAAAGAGCAACAGGCAGGTCTCCATATGAGCTGGTGTATGGGCAGGTAACAGTGTTTCCTGTGCAATTGGCATTGCCAGTGGCACGTTTTTTGCAGGAAAACCAGGATGAACCAGATGAGATGATTAGGAGAATTAATCAGCTGGTAGAATTGGAGGAAACAAGGAACCAGGTAGACCAGAGATTAGTGGAATACCAGGAGAAAATGAAGAAGGTCATTGATCAGCATGCAAAGGATAGGAATTTTCAAGTTGGAGACCTGGTTCTTAGATGGGATGTTCGCAGAGCAGAAAAGGGCAAGCACGCTAAGTTTGATCCATTATGGTTTGGTCCATTCAGAATCGCGAGTCAGGGGCGAAATAATACTTTTATATTGGAGAATCTACAGGGTGATTTGTTGGATGCGCCCGTGAATGGCCAATTCCTCAAGCCATATTTTCAATTCTGACCCAAGTGAAGAATGCCAGACTGTATATACTGTATATAAATTGCTTTGATTTTAATTTTTGCAAAGGAGGAAGAATGTTGATAATTACCTGGAGAAGAAGCGCAGAGAGAATAGAGAAGCGAAATGAGGAATTGAACGGTCTGCATGTTCTCGACATGTCCGAGGACGAACATGCCGTCCCCAGATGGAGCCGATGTTGTACATATTTCCTCCTTTATTCAAATTCTCACCATCTTTTCTTTTAAATCCATTTTCTAATGTTTTTTGAGATCAAAACCCCAATATCTCCATTTAATTTTATTGTCTCCGCCCGAAGATTTACTCTATAATGTCTAAAACACACATATTTTATATATCGGGCCGAAGCCCCTTAGACCTTAGCCCCTCCCGCCTTGACTTTCATGTGACCCGAGCTCCAGGACCACCGGCCGAAAGGGAAAGGGGCTTATTGTTTATTACCCAGGGCGCCGTCGCAACCGTCCGATCAAATTAAATCTACGGCGCGGCAGTTAACCTATTTGCAGGGCCCCCCATATGTACACCGCACGCCTGAAACAGGCGGTATTACCCCGCACCACCCTCATCAGAGCAGTGGTATTCCCCGCGGAGGCAGCGACGCCATAAATCCCATGCCACGTGTTTTTGGTACGAATGGAAAACCGCCCATCTCCCGCGCGCTAAAGGTCATCTCATCGCCGGGCAGCGGAATTGGTTCGAGTCGTTGGATCTCTGGATCCCCAAATCCGACGGTATTTTGGTCAAAGCACCGTGTCCCAGTTATTCCATCTCACGTGTGTTATGTGGCCCGCCACACGCCACTACCAACCTCCACCGTTCGATCCTCATAGCCACGTCGTCTCCCACTTGTCCCCGTGCGCTGTGTGTCCTTGCGTATATCCGTATCTCTTCTTCGCCTTAATATATATATGGGTGTTTATGTGTTTTATTTCATGTTTGCCGCTATTCTTTCCTCGCGTCAAGATTATGTCATGTTAAACCCGCATCTCGTCTATTTGTATAATCCTCCACTGTTTTGTTTCCGCCACCCTGTGTGTTCCCATCCTCTGTCAATGTCCATGTCATCTCCTCCATCGTCCACGCCCTCGTCCGTCCCAATTTTTCTAACAGTCTCGGGGTTTTGCAGGTTTTCAAAATAAGCAGTAGAGGTGTCTTAATTCGCCGCCTCCATTTCAGGGATCAAAAGCATACTAGAAGATGACTTCCTGTGGGCGAAATTTAATGGAAGAGACTGAGAACAGATGCATGAAATGACTTCCATTAAAGAAAATACAGATGTAGATTCTCGTAACCCTCCAGAGAAGTTCACCTCGCATTTAAGGTCCGAGACTCTAATTCAAAATCAAAGGCCAGGCATACAGTACTGAATGGAAGATTTTCTCAGGACTCTCATGGTAGCAGATTTGCCTTCAGCCAGAAGCACCCCCACGTATATATTTTATTATTTCTGTCTTGTACATAAGGAGATTTTTATCTCCGAGCATTAATTTCTGTATACAGATTGTTAGGTATATTCATTTATAGCTAGTCATTCATGAAGAAGGCGCGAATGTTCCCCGCCTTTCTTATTCAAATTAGGTCAATAAATATGGATACCTACCTCCCCCTCCAGAAGTTTCGGTCTTCTCTATAAATACTGAAAGGCAAGACATTGAAAAGGTTCCAGATTTCTGTGAGCAAGCGGTGCAGCGAGAAGACTACTGTATTCATCCTGTAACGTTTCTGTATGAAGTTTCAGAGCCCATAGGGTCTCAGTGAGGAGGAGTTATGACTGTATTGAGGATTCTGGTCTTTGGTATCTCACAGTATGTAACTTTTCTTATGTGTTAATATATCATCCCTTTTCATGCAAACTTTCTTCTTGTATCATGTTCTAGAATGCGAGTGGCTCACTAGTTTGCAGTAAGGATTCATCTTAAGTGGTGCCCTTTCTGGAATTAGTCAAGCACTTTAAATAGGCCTAGAAGTGATATATTGTTCCATGTTCACTCTTTTCATACTTTCTACTATATTACTGACCTAAGGATTCATAAATTGGTGCGCCCTTCCGCCAGTAATATCTTCTTATGTTTCCTCACTGCTAGCACTTCTTGACATTTGATTTCTGTGATATATTATTTGAATCGGCCCTCTTTACAGTAGGCGGTCTCTTAACTGTCTGATACTACCATGCTGAAGGTTTACATGATGTCTTTGCATTATTCCTATCCTTGTATCAGCCTCTGATAGAGAAATTGGACCAATTTTATCTAATTTAATTTCCTTGTTTAGAACAAGAGATAGTAGGTGAGTCCCTTGGACTGACAACCCAAACTATAAAGGACTCCTTGCTATATTAAGATGTCCTAGGCACTGGTCTATGGCAACTCTAGGCTGTCCCTAGGAGGGTGAAAAAATCATCCACAACAAGGACTATCAAGGCTCTTGCAGCATTCTTTAGGCTATGAAGGCTCTTGGAGACTCAACCATTCAGCCAGTTCAACCATTCATCCAGTTCAACCATTCAACCCCTTCATCAATGGATGAAGGCTATATTTATAGAGGAGAGGAGGAGGTTGGGATCCCTACAATAGTGGAAGGGAGGCCTTATCCCTTGGTAGGTTCCCCATAAGGTGGAAACAAGAGGCCAAAGGAGGAAGGCCGTGGTTATTCAGTCGAAAACACTCCTCATGACTCATCCACAAAGTTGTTGTAATCGAAACTTCGCCTCTTTTTAAAAAAAAAATTCCATAAGCATATTGGCGCGAGTGCTTAACTGGGACAGAGCGCCAACTGGTGCGGACTCAATGTTAATTTTCCTCATTGGCGCGAGGACATAACGGGCTACCAGCGATGACCCTCCAATGGGCGAGATGGGGATTGTAGGGACGGTGACAAATTACTGTGTAACACACACTTTGATGGGTGTCGTTGCCAAATGGTACATTGAAATTTCTCGTGGTAGCTTATACGATTTCAATACCTTGGCCATGGCCTTCCTCACCCATTTCCAGTTGTGTGTCTGATATGAGACCGAAAACCATCTCTTGACATCTTTGAATCAATCAACTACTACTCACATCTGAGACCGTATCCATGAATGGAGGCGCAGGTGCCACCTTATTGAATTTGAGATCCCTGATCATTTTTTGACTGAATGGTTCACAAAATATTTTGTTTGTAAGATTTCCAACTGTCTCACTATAGGTGGTTGTGTGATGGAAGAGGAATTCATCGCCCGTGCTCAATATCTAGATTTGGTCTATTCCCAATCTGGAACTTTATATGAGCGTTTACCTGATGCACCGCAACCTTCAACTGATCCAGCATCATCCAAATCTCTTGTTACGCCTCCTATTAATGGTGTCATTGGGACAATGTCCCATACTGATAAAAATACACCAAAGGCTTCTTCGAAGTCTAAGTCTACTTCTACCACTTCTCCCTCCACTCCTTCGAACAATTCGAATAATCGTGGTAAAAGCTTCGAGGTTAATGTTGTTCAATCTACTGCAGTAGACAATTCCTCATAAGGTAAAAAGAATGGGAAAGATAAAGCCAAGTTTGACACTCCAAAAAAGGATTCCCCTAATTCGTCTATTGATGATACTTCCAAGCATAAGGCCAAGTATCCTTGCTTGATATGTGATGAAGATCATTATACCAAGGATTGTCCTCGACATACTAAAGTCCCCCGTCTTCTTAAAGGTGCACCCGAGAAGCCGAATGTCTTGAAAGAACCATTTCCTTCTCAACATATGCAAATGATAGATCAACCCCAGTCTTATACATCCGTAAGCTCCCAAGACTTTATGGCTGGTACAAAACCTATTTCTGTTTCCACACAATTGAAAGAATCCCCGAATCCTTCGAAAGCTCCCCTGGAAAAGGATGTTTCATATATTCCTTCTTCTTCCACTCCTCCTAGTTCTGGTCCTTTCCATATTGAGAGACCAAATAGTGATTCCATTATCCAACCACCTCCCAAGGGTGTTCTTCGAAAATCATCTTGTAATTCGAACGTGTGAGCTTCCCAACACTATAACTTTGTAGAGGATCTGGCTCAAGCGTCGTCGACAATGTCAGCCTTGGAAGTGCTTCAATCATTCCAATCACAATGGAAGGCACTATTTTTTGATATCATAGAGATTGATCCCACAAATTCAAATCTTATTACTTTCTATCTCGAGAATAATGTTCCTCGAATCCCATCACAGGTATCTTTCCTTATCCAAGTCATTGTGATAGGTAAAACTATTCATCAGATGGTTGTTGATGAAGGTGCTTCCACCTGCATCATATTTGTTGTGTGTTGGAAAGCCGTCGACTCTCCTACCTTAAATCAGTCCCCTAACACTCTGGAAGCTTTGGACAGTAAAGGCTCTCTGCCGTATGGTATTCTCAAATCCTTTCCAATTCAGTTGGATGGTAAAACGGTGAACCTGGAAGTGGAGGTGGTAGATATCAAACTCAATTACAACCTTCTACTCAGACGTAGTTGGACCCATGCGATGATTTTCATGGTCTCTACTCTTTTTAGCATTCTTCGCTTTCCTCATCAGGGGAAGATATTCATTGTCGACCAACTTGCTTTATTTTCCCCAGATTCTTCGATTGAAAATGTCCCATATCTTGGGAATACTTCTACTTCGTACGAGAGCATTGGCCCGGGTATTTTTAAAGACTCGTCCCTAATGGGAGTCTTTCCACTCCTGCCTCCTAATGCCGCCTTTGTTAACATGATATCATCTCGTAAAGATCCATGAATTGTTCTTACTCCAGACCAACTTGAAATTTTTGGTGATGCTATGCCCCTCAACCCTATAGACAAAATGTATTAAAGAATTCTTATAGCTTCTAGGGCTACTTCCGAAGCCAATGATGACCTGGTTTCATCTTTGGACACGTATTCACAGTCTCCCTAGTCTGGTTGTTGGGCTTCAGATGATCCCTTGAATGAGATATTTCCCACTTATGGGAGTATCGTGGAAAGTTATGTCTCTTGAAGAAACCCCTTGGGATGATGGTCATCATCGTTCCTCATTTCTCCCAAGCCTTGGTGAAACCTCTACTTGTCTAGAAACCCGTGTTTCGTATGAATTTTCTGGCCCACTTCAACATCCCATTCTGGTTCATGAAGTGTTTTCCAAAGGAAACATGGGTAACATTTTTTCCACCATTACGATAGACATCTCTGTTAAACCAGGGGTTGTCGAGAATGACGATATCGGTGCATCTTGTTGTCCCGATGAGTTCAAGATCTACACCACTATTTTCAAATAATTTTGCGACATCTTCACATGGTACTATGAAGTAATGCTTGGCATAGAACCTAGTATTGTGGTGCATGAAATTCCTACATATCCAGACTCAAAGCCTGCTCTTCAACGACTTCGTCCTGTGCACCCAAGAAAGGTTGTTTTGATTAAGGGAGAGGTCGAAAAACTTCTCAAGGCTGGTTTCATCTACCCTATTCCATTAACAGATTGGGTCTCTAATATTGTTCCTGTTACCAAAAATCAATGGACCATTCAAGTTTGTCTTGATTACCGAGACATAAATCAAGCTTGTTCTAAAGACAACTAACCCACTCCTTTTATAGATCAAATTATTGACGAGTGTGTCGAGAGTGAGATGTTCTCTTTTATAGACGGTTTTTCTGGCTACAACTAGATCAATATTCTTCCTTCTGATCAACACAAGACCATCTTTATATGTCCTTAACGGACCTTTTCCTTTTGGGACTACCTTCCAAAGGGCTATGTCCTATTATTTTCATGATATTAAGCACACAATTCAACCATATCTTGACAACCTTCCAGCTCATTCCACAAAATGTCAAGATCACCCAGAACATATTAGCGATCTTCCTTTGCTGCCGACACTATAACATATGGTTGAATCCTCATAAATGTGTCTTTTGTGTTGAATCAGGTCATCTCTTACATTTCGTGGTTTCTAAAGAATACATCCAGATTGATCCTCTCAAAGTTGAAACAATCATCAATCTACCTCCTCCCTCTTCCTTACTTCAACTGCAAAGATTGTAGGGGATAGCCAATTTTCTCCATCGATTCATCCTGAATTATGCAGAGCTTGCTAAAGGATTTACCCATCTCTTGAAAAATGGAGTCACATTCATTTGGGATGAAATTTCTCAAAATTCTTTCGATGCTTTGAAGAAAATCTATTAGGATATTCCAACACATAGGAAATAGTTAAGAATAACTTAGTCTAGTGTAGAGTTAGGTAAAGTGTGTTTATTTACCATGTACATTTGTAACTTATAATCCGATGGTCACGATTTGTAGTGATCCGACGGTTATCTCTCACCTCGGTATTAATGACACTTGATCCATGGCTTAACACCCGATTGGTCCATGATCTCTATTTAAAGAGCATGGAGGGTCATTTTTTCAGTAATCGTTTATGAGAGAAACATATGTAAATTTTATTTTTATATTAATAAATTGCCTGAAGTGGCCGCGTTGGCTCAGGCCATGGACTGTTTCCCTCTTTGAGGGTTTTAACCACATGATTATACTGGTGTACTGATTTGTGATCTATTTGTGAGCGGTGACCTTTGGTTCTTGATCTAAGGAAATTACCCTGTAAATTCCTACATGGTATCAGAGCTATTTTGAGGGCCGCGTTCATTGTTGATCAAAATCCGAAGCTGGTTTGATTGCATGCGAATGCCGTTTTGTAGATCTACTATTTATGAAATTTTTTGGGCTTGAAGAACTGCTCTGTTGTGTCCGAAGCATCTGTTACAGTGAGGAACCCCTTTCGTTTCCTACGAAAAGGTATATGACTGCCCAACTTATGACAGTTTAGATCTGGAGGTATAAAGCATCTGTTTTGCAGTTATATTTGTTACTAGTTCTGCTTATTTCAGTTTCCTCTATTTATTTTCGGTTTTTAGGTTTTATTTATTTGCTGGATCTAGACCCTCTTCTCTGTGTATGCTCTTTTCTGTGCGTTACGTGCGATCTCGGCAAATCAGAAACAGGAAGAAGGGATTTTTTCGCTACGTATGCTCTTTCCCCGCGTCTTTGTGCGATCTCGGCAAATAAGAAATAGTGAAAAAATTGATAGTTTCTGGTAAGGCTAATCGAGAATCTAACATTCTGCAGTAAGGATTTGCATTTCATTTTTTATTTTAATTTTTTGGCTCGATTTTTGTGTTTTTTTGTGCAGGAAAAGGCCCGCACACCGAAGAGTAAAAAAAAAAAAAAAACGCCTTCCTCCTTTCAAACAATAACGGGATCCTTTTACTATCTCACTTGGTGAGGGGTTAGTTTATGAGAATAGAGGTCTTGGGTTCAAGTCTCCTTCTCAAGCTTCTTTTGTAAAAAAAAATTGTTCAAAGGGGCGATTTAAAAAAAATAAAAAAAATCCGCACTTCATCCCGTTCCCATAACTATTCGGCATCTACAACTCAGATTTTTCAAAAAGGCATAACTTCTTCATCCGGAAGCTGTTTTTCGAGCCATTTTTTTGAAACGGCCTAATTTTTCGAGATCTTTCCATTGGAGCAGTTAGTTTCAGCTTTTCACAGCTTCAATTTTTTTTCTAAATGGAAAGTGCATGCCCGATTATTCTTAACAACACCAATTATTTGCAATGGATACCTCACATGATAGATATACTTAGAAGTAAAGGGCTTTACAGAATAGCCACAGGGGTAGAAACTAAACCTTCTGATGATGATAAAGTTGCTAAATGGGAAAATAAACAATATCAATCACGAGAGTTGATAGGAATGTCCATTGCTTAAGATCTTTGATTTCATATCCTTGACATTGACACCTCTCATGAAGCCCTGGATAAGCTAAATACTGTCTTTGGCATTCTAAATCAAATCAGGGCTCACCAACTTGAAAATGAGTTGCTTACTTTGGACCCTCATAATTTCTCCTCTGTTGAAGACTTTTTGTCCAAGTTCAAGGCCCCTTGACTTCTTTTAGAAGGTTGTAAGGTCAAAAAGGAAGATAGTAGCCTCATTTATTGAATTCTTGCTAAGCTTGGCCCTGCATACTCTGTATTTTTTTCAACCTTCCATTCCATTAGAGAAGCCATCATTTCTTTAGGAACTACCTACAAGAATCCATCTTTTGATTCTTTGATAAGATAACAAGAAAAATTCTTACACCTTGGTCTTATCACTTCTGGAAATGCTTCTAAGAAAGCCTTAGCAACCCAACATCAATCATATCAAAAGAATCCCAAGAAAAAGTATCCTAAAAAGTATGGTCTGAAACTAAACAAGGGTCCTAAGCAATTTTGACCGCAAACTGAAAAATCAACTCACCAAAACGATAAGGCATATAAAAACAAAGGAAAGAAGACAGATAGACATTGAAACTTTTGCAATAGTGATGGCCATTGTTGGAGAGGTAAATCGGGTCTAGCAACAATCAGTCACGCAGTGACGCAGGTCTCTAGTTACAAAAATGACAAAACATAACGAATTGCCTACCTCAGGTCCTGCGTGATAGTCGTTGGAGAAAGGATGATGCTTCCCATCCTTCGCTTTGGCAGACCATGATTCTTCCGCTTAACACGTTCGAACACCTGCACACATGTGAAGAAACACAAAGATACATAGCATAGAATCTAAATCTTGTAACCATACATCAGTCAGAGAGGATGTAATTCATTGCATCAAAGAAAAAGACACATGAATGAAACCATAATCAAAGTCGCTTATTATTAAAATAACAAAGGGAAGATACAACCCAAAGCTCTGACGCTGGATCTTCCTTCGACGAGGTTGACAACGGAGCACATCTCAATGAAGCTCGTCGGAAATGGGACAAAGCTCTCTCTCTTCGGCTTGGCTCTCAAAGGCTGTCTGGAGATAGTCTCCTTGCTACAGGTTTAACTCTTGCTTCTAGCTTGCTAAGGGAAAAAGGCAAGCTTATATATATGGTGGAAGGGGAGTTGGGATCCCTACAATTATGGGATTGGCCCTATCGTTAATGAAGCTTCCATGATAGGTGGAAAACCTCCTCCCATACATGGAGATCCGAAGCCAAACTTCCCAACTCATTTTAGAGACTCGTTCAAGAGTTTGTTGGAATCAAACTTCCGCCATTTATTTTTTAAAAACAATCTTATTAAGCTTGGCGCGAGTGAGACACTGGGACAAAGCACCAGTTGGCGCGCCCTCTATGGTGGATTTTCCCCATTGGTGCGAGGGCTGAACTGGCTAGTCGCGCCAAGGCCAGAAGATTAGTTTTTTGGGTTTTTCAAAGGAAAATTTCTTCAGAGGAATGATTGCCCTTGTCAAGGGGGATGCCATGAAAGTGGTTTCATGTTATGTCACTGCTCACAGGTCACGGAAAAGGCCCTCCAATGTGCAGGACGGGGGATTGCAGGGACGGTGAAAAATTACTGTGTAACAGATGCCCCCTAAAGCATGAGGCCCGAGAGAGAGAGAGGGGTGAAATGCTTTATGATAACATGCCCAACTAAAAACACTGTCGTTGGAAAACCTGCGTAGACAAGTACAACTGATATCTCAAATACATGATATGTGGTATGGGCACAACCATCCATAATAGAGTATACAATAATCAAGATCCAAGGTATGGACGCAGCCATCCAGTGAGGATCAATAAATAGACTCAGGTATGGTCGCAGCCATCCAATCAATGAGTCATGTAGCAAATCATGATAATCCATAAAATCCGCAGCCTGGACTCCATCTAAAAAAAATCCAGGGTCTTGCGCTCCATCTCGACTTGAACAGAGTACAAGTCTAAGCATGTGAATAAATGAGCCGAAGTTGAACATGCAAGAACATCATCTGATTACCAGCCAATGATGAAAGTTATTAACAGACGCGATAGGTACCACCAATAATGACAATGGCCCTCAAGGTACTATAGGTACAATCCGCAAAATGTGAACAATGAGCTGGTGTCGAACACCCACATAATCATTCAATCAGAGGCCAATGACAAAAACCCCACGTCGAATGCAAATAACTTGCCATTGAGGCATACAAGATCCAAGGTACCAGAAAGGAGTCTCTAGATCAGCTTCCTAGATAATGAGATGAAGTTGACAGGAAGTGACCTTGATCGAAGGTGGGCCATAGTGTTTCCCACATCATTGACACAAGATAGAGGAACATAATGTTTTTGAATCAAGATCAGATGAGAATTAGAGGAGGGTTGAGAACTGCAGAGGTCAACTTCTCTTGAACATATCGGCGACACGACACTGGATTTGGCAGTATGTGACATCAAAAGTTCTGAGGTCATGATGATGAGGCAAAGAGTAGATGAGCGGTTAAAAGGGATTACCCAAACCCATGAAGGCAAGCAGAGAATGAGATGAGATGTCCCCAACCCGACACGAATGCAGACAAGTGCCATGTTCAAGAGTGACATACTGTCGACATGACGATGATACTGGTTCCATTTTGCCCACCATTTCTGGCGATTACCCCAATTATTTTCATAAAAAGCTTGAAGGGGATAGCATATGCTTGTGATATAAGTTCGTCGTTCAAAAAAATCCAACCTAGTACATTTAACGAGCCCTAGGAAGGAGAAACTCGAGTATCGTCATTACGACGGAATCCGATGTCATCAAGGTTTAACGAGTCTGACAAAGGAAGAACTTGGTGTCTTTTCATGTTTAGAGAGTTTGAAAAGATAGTGGAAAAGTAAAATCCAACAGTCCCTTTTTGTATATAGTTCCTCAGATCCGAAAAGGTAGAAAACTATGTCTGAGAAAACCTCCTAGTCGCGATCGGCTAGGGTATTCCTTCTTCATAAATAATCTATCCCAGCCCCAAAAAGGGGTAAACGTATACTGGGTAGATGTCGTTTCATAGCCAATTTAACGAGATCAAAATGACAAGCGACTCGGCAATATTTTCATATTTAGAGAGTTAGAAAAGAGCTAAAAGATTACTCCAGTAGTGAATTTTTCGTGCTTTACCAAGTCTGAAAAAGTATAAAATACAACTCGTATCGTTGTCCAAGTTGCGTGAGATCCTATTACTACACAAGAAAGCAAGCGTAAAACCCATTTTTCGACAAAATATAATAAAATATTGGAAAAATGACCTTCAAAACCTAATTTAACTTTGAAAATTTATAAATATGCCAAAAATAGTAAAAACATATTTACTTTTACTTTTTACCTCTCGTGAAGAGAAATAGTGAGTTTTTCCTGTGCAAACTTGCGGCGAAGATTATGGACGATCCAATACATTGTTTCAGTCCTTGTTTTCTTCAGGTAAGAGGCACTTCCCTTAGCTTTTTTTTAATCTATTTTTTATAGAGTTCCATTGTGTTTTTGGATCCCTGAGGGAACTTTTGCAATTTTAGGGCTCGGCCAATTGGCACAGGTATTGGGCACGGACCCGTGCCAATTGGCTCCTTTTTGCAAAGGGGTCGTGCCAGTTGGCGTGACTATTAGCAAAACAATCACGCCAATGGCGCAACCTAAATTACCACTTAAATTTAACAAAATGTGAACCAATCAGCTGAATTTCTGAGTGTTCCAGAGATCTAATAACGTGTTCATGACTATTTGGGTGCAGGTACATAGTCACAATGATGATTGAGTGGAAAGAAAGGGAACATAGTGAAGAAGATGAAATGGCCATGGAGAATGAAGCATGCATGAATGCTCTCTGGGATTGTGGCTTGAAGAATTTCTTCCTGACACCATGCCTCAGGGCACAACCTGAGTTACACTTGATCAATATTTGGGACGAAGACGAGGAGAAGTTTAAGCTTAGGGAACAAGTATTGGAACTTGAAGTATTCGACGTTTATTTCATAACTGGATTTTCTCGGAGAGGTCCAGTCCTGATTTTGACAGGTACTAGGCCATCTGGTGAGAAAATGGCAATGGTGATGGAAAGAGTGTGCCCAGGGGCACAAACAAGATCAGGCAGTGCGAAGGTTGATATCCACACGATCACCGATCTAGCACTCAGCGTAGTGCTCCATACCATCATGGGGGCTGCGGGATCACAGGCACCGCATGAGGCTACTAAAACGCATCTCCTTTTAGCATCTGAATGCATGAACTCGACTCTATTCGATTGGGCCACTATCGTAATAATGAACATCAAGTGGCAGTTGACAATGTGCAAGAATTTCAAACTGAAGTATTTTGGGTACGGATCTATCTTGGTATTTTTCATCCTCGAACAACTACCAATATTTCAGGGCTAGGGGGTGATAGTTGCCAAGCCACCATTGAGAGAGCCAAGGATGGCTCTATGGGCAACACTCATGCCCAAATTAGGAGGGGGCCAACAAATTTCATGGAGGCCTGAGTTCTTTGTATGGCTACGGTGACAGCTGAATTTCATGGAGGACTGGATTTATGCTGATACTGACTTCACGGGAGACCCAAATCTTCCGCTCTCAGAGGGAGTAGACTGGGAGGAGGAGCTGGGTAAGAATCTTTTTGATTTTATGTATTTTGTGATTTTTTTTGGATATACATGCATGTTCTAACAAACAATCCTATGTGTATGCAGATATTGGCCCAGAGAGGCCCACCGGGATGTCGCCCATCACCCGAAGGACCCCACTCACCTATGACCCTCAAGGCAAGGGTGGAGAGGGGAGTGAGCTAGTGCATAACTTGGAGGGTATCACGCATGGGATCCCAGATTATGCTTGTCTAGTAGACATCCCATTGGCTTATCAGAGGCACATCGTGGGGGTGCCTAGTCACCTTCATCATTTACTGAGGCGACTGGTGTAGGCGATGACATACTACCATGAGCACCATGCCGATTATTCATTTAGGGCTTTTCATTTGCACATTTTTGAGAGACATGTTGTCTCCGGTTATTATTAAAATAGACATGTATATTTTTTGGATTTTATGTGATGTACACAAAATGCAAACATTTCAATACACACACACACACACACACACACACACATATATTTCTGGACGGATCTTTTCACAAATGATGATGTTTTTATAAGTTGCGTAAATGTCTATCTAAAACCATATTAGCTACTACATCTGTTAACACATTCATGTGTCTGGGTATGTGTTGATATGTAATGTAATCAAAATTTCTTTCCAGTAAACAAATATGTAGATACAGACGTAAAATGGATGGGTTCCTAACTGAATAATGACCATTAAGTTGTAATACTACAAGTTGTGAGTCCAGATATACAATTAATGCACACATACCGAGGTTAACAACCTCGTTTAATAATTACAAAATGGCACTATACTTCGCGACATTATTTGTGGTAGGCCCTAGACAAACACCTTCCAAATTGACTAACTCACCAGTAGGATCGTATATTACCTAGGCTGCCGAAGACAAATTCTTGGTACTGCGGGAGGAACCATATGTAAAACCGACAAAGGGAGTAATAGACATATGCACAATTAGGAAGACCCAATCAGCAGAAAGACACTTACAAAGCACACCACACCACACATGCAAAATAATGAAATCACTCACTTATGTACACACACACCACATAAGAATAGCTCAAGTGTAGTACTTCTTGAGGTACAACCCATTTCTAGGCTGCGCCAGAGGAATAACTTCATAGTCATTAGCTCATAGGCCCCATTTTTTAATTCTGATTTGAGGATATAGGGCCCATGCCACATGGGCTGGAATTTTCCCGCTCCAAGTTTATCATGTCCTTGGTCATATAAGAGGACGAGGTCCCCTTCAATGAAAGAACGTGGAGAAACCGATTGATCAAAATGGGATTTAACCTACTTTTTATGTGCTTCGATAATCAAAGTAGCCAAGAGGCAGGTTTCATCCATTCGTTCCAAATACAAGAGATGTTCTTCCTCCAGGGAAGTTTCAGGCAGTAATTCCACAGCCAATTTCAGAGAAGGAATTTCACATTCAACCGGGAGAGTCACTTCTAAACCATACACCAACTGGAACGGTGTGAATCCGGTCACGCTCTTTACTGACGTTCGATAAGCCTAGAGAGCTGAGAAAAATTGGAGATGCTAGTTGGATTTGTGGATACCAATCATTCATTGAAGCATCGTGACCAATACCTTATTCATAGCCTCAACCTGGCCATTTTCCTGGGGGTAGTATGGCGTTGAGCTATCATGACGCAAGCCCAACTTCGATGCCAGCTCTGCCATCATGCAATCTCGAAAATGAGTGCCATGATCAGTGAAAATAGCCTGAGGGAATTCGAAACACATAATAACATGGTTGAAAATGAATTGAGCTGTTGTCTTACCATCGACAGCTAATGTAGGCATCGCTTCGGCCCACTTAGTGAAGTAGTCCACGGCAACAATAATATAAGCATGCCCCCCAGCCGAGTGAGGGTTACATGTCATAAAATATATGCCCCATTTAGAAAAGGGCCTACAGTAATGATAATATGCAAAGGTAGGGGTGGCGCATGAATCTTGCATTGAATGACCTGGCATGCATGACATTTTCGAACTACAACAATGCAGTGTTTGAATATAGACGGCCAGAAGTAACCCGCATGAAGAATCTTCTGGGCAGTAGCATATCCAGACATATGACCACCACAGGCACCACTGTGATAGTCATTTAATACTTTCTCAGCCTCTTCCAGGGTCAAGCATCGGTGGAGCCTAGAATGAACTTCGACACGATACAAGGTATCTCCTACAATGCAATATGGTTGAGATTGATGCCCAACGTGATGTCGAGCATATTTTTTAAACTCAGACTGGAACGTGGATTTTTGAAGGTACACGATGATGTCACCATACCATGGATCATGAGTGCCAATAAGAAAGAGTGTTTCATCCAAGATATGATCCTTGGATTGAGATGGAACAGAGTCTTTCGGGAGAGAGAAAATAAGATCAGAAAAAACCAATGATTTTTTCGATTTGGAAGTGGTGAACTCCAAATTGAATTCTTGAATGATTAAAATCCATTTGGAGTACTTCCCCCCCAGTAATTTTCGAGATAAGATGTATGTCACGGGGTTGCAATCGGAAATCATAGTTACCGTATGCAACATGATGTAATGGCAGAACCGCTGAACGACCTGGACCATGGCAAGCACCAACTTCTCGACATGGGTGTAGCATGTTTTAGTTTCAAGAATATTCCAAGATAGATAGTAAAATACGTGTTCATTTCCATCATCATCAGCTTGTACAAGAACCATGGCTATCGTGCTAAATTCATTGACCAAATAAAGGGTAAAATCATGATGATAGTTGGGAGGACGTATTAACGGAGCGTTGATGAGAAACATTTTAAGTTTATCAAAGGATTGTAGGACAATATCGTCCCAATGGAAGGGAACGTCCTGTTTCAAAAGTTGCGTAAACCCCTTGGCCACTTACGCATAGTTCGGAATAAAGCGCCATAAAAATTTGGCTTTCTCCTGTAGACTCTGAAGTTGATGTAACGAGGATGGGGATGGGAGGTTAACGATGGCCTCGACCTTGAGGGGTTCGAGGTGAATTCCATATTTGGAGATGGTGAATCCCAAAAGATGACGAAAATCCACACAGAAGATGCACTTGTGAGGATTGAGCCTAATATTGTAAGGTCTACAACAGAGGAAAATCTGGCGAAGGTGTTCAGGATGGTCCTTATTTGAGGCTGAATGGTGCTTAAATCGTCCGGATACGGCTGGAAAATGTGAGCGTATGTCATGAAAAGCATAGGAAATAGAACGGAAGGTGGCTCCATCATTTTATATAATGGGAGCTTCCCTGTAAGTGAAAGTGCCTGAGGTAGATAAAGGCGGTCTTATGTTGATCAACGGGTAAAATATTAATTTGATTGTAACCAGAAGCTAGTCCATAAGGGAATAGATCTCCACGCCCCACACGAGTCATCGATGTTACGATCTATAAAGGTGGGGGTAATTGTCCTTAGGACAAGCCAGTTGATGTCTCATTAGTGAACACGGTTATATTATAGTGCCATGCTTCTTATCTGGGGACAATGTTAAACCCAGATACATGAGGGGAATTGGATATATGAAGCCGCGTTAGAAGTTTCTCAGCCTTGCCTTGATAATGCGAATTTTTGGGGGATGCCTTTGAGCGCAGAATCAGCGATGCACGGGCTTCGCTCCTAGATAGGTGGGAATTTCATGCACGACTATATTGGGATCAATCCCAGGCATCTCTTCATAGGACCATGCGAAAACATCTCTGAATTCACGAAAACAGTTCTGTGTATACTTGTATCTCTTCAGGAGAACAAGTAACTCCCACGTGAATGTTCTCGACTACCCCCGGTTTAACAGAGATGTCGATAGGCATGGTTTGTGTGATGTTACTCAGATTTCCCTCCGAAAGAACCTCATGAGTCAATATCGGTGTTTGAAGAGGCGGAGTGGGAACCTGAGATGCGAAACGCTCTAGACAATTAGACATTGCCACTAGGCCGAGCATAAATGAAGAACGATGATGTCCATCGCTCCACGGCAGATCTTTAAGAGACATCGTTTCAACAATAGCTTCGTCGGAGGAGAAGACTTCTCTTAAAGGATCGGGCGAATCTGCATCGCCGAGCCAAGGGGATTGAGAATATACATCTAGAGCCATGCTCAAAGGAGCATGTTCAGAAGGAGGAGGATCCGATGTAGCGACGATCTCACAATAATTGATCTCAACTGGAGTCAAAGGCATTAATTCTCTGAAAGGGGTCACCTTTTCAGGCGAAGGGATGATCCAAGGGTCATCTGACCTAGAGATCATGTTAAATTGAACAGTGTGCGGTGGTGGCGTGGGAAAAATACCCATGAGGACAGGGTCCTACACTGTTAGGGGGATTGGGAATTTGATCCACATACGGTACATTGTTCTCGGAGGATGAGGTGAATAAAGACAACTGATCGATAATGATAATATTGCCCTCATGAGGAAACTTCAGAAGTCGGAAGAGGGTCGACGGAACGCATAGCATGGCGTGGGTATAACTGCGACCAAGAAGAAGATTTTAGTTGAGTTTGGCATCAACCACTTCTACTTCCACGTTGACTGTCTCACCCTGTAACGTGATTGGTAAACTCTCGAGAACACCCAAGGGTTTTGATTCCCTACCATCAAATGCCTCTAGGACATTGGGAGATGAAGTAAGAGCGGGAGAGCCAATGGCCTTCCAGCAAGCAGATGGCATAACATAAGTGGAAGCACCTTCGTCCACAACGACTCTATGGATGTTCAGGCCGTTGATACCGACTTGTATAACAAGGGAAATTTGATGTGGAAGTCGGGGGACAAAATTTTCCAGATCGAAGGTGAGAAGTCTAGAATTGGCAGGATCAATTCCACCAATTGCAGACAACAGATCTTTCCATTGCAATGGGAAACTTTGAAGCACTTCCAAAGCAGACATTGCGGAAGGCGCTTGTGCTAAATCCTCAACAATGCTGTAATGCTAAGTAGCACAAGCATTTGGATTATAGGAAGATTTTTGAAGAACACCTTTAGAAGGTGGCCTTACAATGGGTTCAGCGCCGGGCTTCTCAATTTCTAAAGGACCAAAGACAGGTGGGGGAGGCGGGCCATCAATGACTTCCTTCCCGGCTATCTGATGTGATCCAACATAATCCTTCGAATGAGTAGCAATCGAGACAGGTGCAGCACCATTCATCATAAAAACTTGGGACCCAAATGGTGCAGATGGTGAAGGCTGCTTGACCATCTGGGTCTGCTGGGATGGAAATGGTTCTTTGAGAACTGCCAGAGTCCCTTTAGAGCCTTTTAGAAGTTGAATAACCTCAGATCGTCGGGGACAATCTTTGGTGTAGTGGTCTCCGGCAGGGGTACTTCGATTTTCGTTGGGAACCATCATCAGCACGAGGTTTAGAAGACTCTGGTTTCAAGGCATCGGATTTGGATTTGACTTTGCCCTTATTCTGCCCTTTGGAGGTCTTTTTCGTAGGATTGGCTTGAACGACGTTGACCTTCACGGTCTTACCAGAATCTGGAGGGGCGGGAAGAGCAGAATTATTGGAAGAATTCGACTTCTGCTTCCCATTAGAGGACTTCCAAGAAGTCTAAGAAATGAAACCAATAACACCATCCATTGATGGGGTAGCTGGTGCTTTAGAGGTCCCTGGCCACAGGGCACCAGTCAAGATATCATATAGCGTTCCAGATTGGGAGTACACTAAATCGAGGTACTGGGCATGAGCGATGGCTTGTTCTTCGGTTACACATGCCCTCATAGCAATATCTTGAGCGATTTTGTTAACAAAGGAGGTAGTGAACCAGTGAGTTAGAATTTGATCAAGAATATCAAACTTGATTAGTCGACGACGACATCGCCACTCATGAATATGATCTGATATGTGAGTGGATTTATCCTGCTTAAGAGAATTCAGGAGATGCATCCTGGCTTCATAACGAACCGGTAACTCGAAGTGTGTCAGAAAATCCATAGCTAGTGTATTAAAGTCTTGAAAGATACTGCGGGGTAGTTCTATGTACCAATTAGCAGTAGCACCAGTAAGAGTGCGTTGGAAAAGACGTAGACGAATTGAATCATCCACCCAAGAGTTCGAACAACACCACAGATGGTAGGTCATGACATTAGCTTGGAGGTCCTCTCCAACTTTACCCTCAAATTTAGGACAATCACTAGGCACCTTGGTCAGAACTAGAGGCTAATATGGATTGTGAAGAATCAGATCATTGGTCAATTTAGATACATCCGGTAATTCCAACGTGGCAAGGAAAGGTAACTGAGGATTGAAAGGCATACCAGGACCCAGATAAGGACCTGTACCTGTACTCCACCCTGGTTGAGCATAACTTTTCCCCCATTGGTTCTGTCCCAGAGGATTCTGACCATAGGGGGTGTAAGCCGTATAATTATGTTGATAGAGTTACTGATAACCAGTGTCAGGGGGTTGATAACCAGGGTACTGACCCTGATTATATGTAGGCCCTATTTGAGCAGTGTAGGGATTTGACTGCTGAGTATAGGTATAGCCCGGTTGTTGAAGGTAATAACCAGAACCTTGGGGCGGGTTGTAAACCGGTCGAGACTGACCTTGCAGGTAATAACCACCTTGGGGTTGAGCGGGCTGTTGGTAAGTGGGGCCCTGCTGAGCCTGATAAGTTGGGCGCATAGGCAGATTTGGCTGCGACATAGAATAGATCAACTGTTGAGCAGGGTTAAATGGATGTGTAGGCTGTCTTGGTTGAATAGGTTGACCTGGCTGGGCGAGCTGCCCTGGTTGAACAGGTTGGCCCGGTTGAACAAGTAGTCCTAGTTGAATAGGTTGACCTGGATGGTGAAGGACACCAGGTTGCCTCGGTTGATCCGGTTGGCCTGATGGTGGGAGAGGGCCAGGTTGTGCCTGATAACCAGGTTGACCCGTAATGGGACCATAAGATGGCCCTGGCTCTGCAACATTTAGACCGATGGGAAACTGAGGTTTCTGAGGTTGCACCATAGGTTGAGAAGGATGGATTTTTCCCCCAGGACCGTACAACAGTCCAGGTTGATACCTCGGTTGGCCTGTGGGTCCTTGAGGTTGCCCTGGTTGGACCACAGAGTGAGGCTGTAAAGGTTGACCTTGAGGGTTGCAGGACTGCCCTTGCGGACCGTATAAAAACCCCTGCTGGCCCGAAGGTTGGCCCTGGAAGGGTTGTCCTTGCGGGTCATATAGATAACCAAGCTGGCCCGAAGGTTGACCCTGGAAGGGTTGTCCTTGCAAGTTAGAAGGTTGCCCAGCCTGGGCAGATAGAAAACCGTGAACATACTGATAAGACTCTGGAGCAGGAAAATGGAGAGGGTTACCCTGCTCATCGTACTGATATGGAAATACATAAATGGGGGTACCATCTGGTCCATAATGGGAAAAATAAGGACGGTTGGGATCTTGGGAGGACTGACCAACCTTGGAGTTTTACGGCTGTAAAGACAACTGATACTCCTCAGGAGAGATATTCTCCAGAATAGCAGAAGCTATGTAAATGTCTTCAGGAAGCGACGAGGTCCTGCTGGACTAAGTAGTGACAGCGGGCATAGATGCAGCTATGCAGACAGTAGGCCTAACAAGTACTGATGTGACATGAGGAGATGATGTGAGAGGTGTCGATGGCGACATCCCTAACGAAGGAATAACCGGCCTCGTGGATGGAGTCGATATTCCCATAGAGGCCACAGTGGCCATGAACTGACTTAAAGACCCATATCCCGCTGGAAGAAATAGACCAGGTGAAGACTTGACAAAGACTCAGGGTTTTTTTCTGGAAAAAGCTGGTAATCTTCACCAGATTTGGGAACTTCCTCAGTAGGAGAAGGACTAGGTGAGTCCATATCTGACCCTGCCGCTAGATCTTCTAAAAGACGACGAGGACTAGGAGGTATAATGGCAGCCAAGAAAGGCGATCCCGATGTAAGAGGAGGGAAATATTCCCCTACTCCAAATACAAACCAAGCGTTGGATAAGGGCCAATTGAACTCAACTGGTCCACCAAAGGGAAGCTCAGATATGACCAATCCGCCATCGGGAAACTCGGATACACTAGGCTGCTGAGGTTCAGTAGAGGACTGAGAGACCTCAGATGAATTGTCTGTGTAAGGACTACCAGTAGACGAAACTGAGGGTTTTGCCACTGTGACAGTAACGAAAAGAGGAAGAGATCAAAACAAAGACACACGGGCGAAAACCAAGGCAAACAATCAAACGCTGAAAAATAATCTCTAAAAGGGCGTGTGATCATAGGTAATTAATTTTACCACATTGAAACTTGGAAATTTCATCGTTTCATGTTTTAAGAGTCTAGAAACGAGTAAAATGTGACTCTATCTCTTTCAATTTGGAAACAAGCGTGAAAGGACAAGCACTTGATGATATTTTCAAATTTAATGAGTCAGAAAATATCGAAATGACTACTCTGGTAATCTAGGCAGATAGGTGTACCAGATATCCATGAACTGCCATATACATCTTGGTTAAAAAATGAAAAAGAAATCAACCAAGGACTTGACGTACGTGTAGGTAATCTCCCCGAATGATGTGTCTGGTGTATCACGGGTATAAGGCGGTAGACTCGGCTTCCTACGGATAAAGGATAGCAACCTAGTGGGGTCTCCATTTATATACACGACGGTACGAGGAGCACAAGTCCGTACTAGCGCTGTCTAAAGCCAAAAGGAGAACGACAACTACTAGGTTTAATGACGCTGGAACACGTCAGTAGCCTAGACCTCTAGATATTTCGTTAATGTTTCAATGTTTCCTTAAGGTAAATTGAGTAAATTTTAGATTTGATCTTCAATTATGTTTCAATTTCAGGCCCTACCAAATGTTATGTCTCAAAAATCCTTTAAATGCACACTACATGCCACAATTTATCACTTTGTTCGATGAAGAGCTAACTACGGTAAGGTTGAGAGATTTTCAAACAATAAAAAAATGATCAGAAAACATCCACTAATGTCTCTAATGCATGCTAATGAAACTAATTTTTTTTCTTTTAGAGTGATATAACACTAATAATGCAGAAAATATTTCAATTTTCACTAACTAATCAAAAGCAAAAAGATTTGTTTTTTGTATTTTCAACGTTTTAGAGCGAAATGCACCAAACAAAATGAAAAGCTAATAAAGAGACGAATTTGAGAAATGATAGCGAAAGAATAGAAACAAGCAAGTTCACTCAACGCAAAACACAGAATCAGAGCTCAAACTGATGGATAAATCCCTCAAATCGAAGAGGAATCTCAAAAGACTCATACAAACCGTGTGATCTAGGCTTGAAATGAGACAAAGTGAAACTTGAATGAAAAAAAGAATAATCACTCAAATAATGCAAAGATACAATGAAAACCAACCAAACGAATGCAAGGAAGTGAAAACGAAGTTGACTGAACAAGCGAAAACCAAAAACTCCCACGGGAGGCTCAACACACAATAGCACCTAGATGCCCTAGGGCTAGAGTGAAAAACTGATGGTAGAGGGAAAACAACCAGAGGATAGAGGTCAAACACAGTCAAAAAGGACTTCAAGGCACTCAGACAGTCGGAAAAATAACACCAAAACCAAAAATCAGGCTGAGAGGGCTCAAAAATAAGTAAACCCTAACACTAAACAGGGTTGGCGTGACTGTTTGGCTGTATCTTGCGCCAAAATAGGGTTGGCGTAGGGGCCTAACTAGCAAAAAGCGCCAGTTGGCGCGACTATCAGGCTATAAAGTGCGCCAATCGAGTTTACTAAGGACAGGAATGAAAAAGAGCAAACAGAGAGTAAATTAGGTATGGTGGGGGCTGAACAGAGGTTTCACACCAGAAGGAGACAAACTAGAAGAGAAAATCAAGCAGACACAAGCCAAAAAAATCAAAAGAGACAAGACAAAATCCAATCAATTCCTCTCCAGTATGGTCACCAGTTTGCTGGAGAGGTAACTCCCCTCTGCGGACAGAGGCAATCCCTACTAGCCCAGATCGGGTCTAGCAACAATCAATCACACAGTGATGCAGGTCTCTAGTTACAAAAACGACAAAACATAACAAATTTCCTACCTCAGGTCCTACGCGATAGTCGTTGGAGAAAGGATGACGCTTCCCATCCTTTGCTTCGGCAGATCACGATCCTTCCACTTAACACGTTCGAACACCTGCATACATGCGAAGAAACACAACGATACACAACATAGAATCTAAATCTTGTAACCATACATCAGTCAGAGAGGATGTAATTCATGGAATCAAAGAAAAAGACACATGAATGAAACCATAATCAAAGTTGCTTATCATTAAAATAACAAAGGGAAGATACAACCCAAAGCTCTAACGCTGGATCTTCCTTCGGCGAGGCTGACAGCGGAGCATGTCTCAATGAAGCTCGTCGGAAATGGGACAAAGCTCTCTCTCTTTGACTTGGCTTTCAAAGGCTGTCTGGCTGATCCAGAAACCTTTGAAGAAGCCTCTGGTCATCGAGATTGGGATGAAGCTATGAATGAAGAGTATCGTTCCTTATTGGCAAACGATACTTGGGATCTTGTTCCTCTTCCAAAGGGGAGAAAACTTGTCAGATGCAGATACGTTTACAAAACTAAGTTTGGACCAGATGGAAAAGTGGATAGACATAAAGCTCGTATTGTTGCTAAAGGATTTTCACAAGTTGAAGGCATTAACTATACTTAAACCTTCTCCCATGTTGCCAAAATGAATTCTATCTGCCTTGTTCTTTCCCTTGCTACCTCCTTTAAATAGGAAGTCCATCAGATGGATGTTAAATCTGCCTTCTTACATGGAGATTTTCATGAAGAAATCTACATGGAACAACCTCGTGGATTTATCCAAAAAGACTCTAGCCTTGTTTGTCAACTTAGGAAGTTTCTTTATGGTCTCAAACAAGCTCCTCGGGCTTGGTATGCCAAAATGGGTAGATTTCTCTTAGATAATGGCTTTTCTAGGTGTCATTCTGACAACACTGTCTACACCAAGAAAGTTGGTAATTCCTTCACCATCCTTATTCTTTATGTTGATGATCTTATCCTTACTGGTAGTGATCCAAACCAGATAAGCCATGTGAAGTCTAGCCTCAAAAAGAAGTTTGAAATGATAGACTTAGGAAACTTGCATTATTTCCTTGGTGTTAGTCTGTGATTTTCTCTGGCATTATGTCTTACTCCAAGTACTGTGATATTCTATGTCATTCTGTGGAGGCTTTGTAAGTTGTTGTGTCCCTTTCGATGCGGAGTCGGCTTTAGGTCAATTGTACTGCCACGAAGTTGGTGCTACATATCGTCGACTTGTTGGTAAACTTTCATGTCTAACCATACCATCTGACCTTTCCTTTAGCAAGTTGGTCTTGTCATGGTTTGTACTGCTTCATGGAAGTCATTGAAGCTTAACTAGAATAATACTGATATATTAGGGGTACCAATTCGATTCGAGTTCACTAGGTGTGGGAGCATCTCCATTGTTTATTGGTTTCACTGATTCTGATTGGGATGGTGACCTTGATCATCGAAATTCTACTGTAGGATATGTATTCACTCTTGGTTCAGGATTTATTACTTGGTATTTTAAGAAACAAGTGCCATCTACTGTACGGAAAGGTATCGTGGTGCGATTGAACGGCCAAGGAAAAGCCATCCTTCTTCGTCGGTCTCGAATTTGGATTGGTCTTCATCGACGACATCCTGATACGACATCCTTCACTTTGGTGTGATAATCAAAGTGCCATTCAGCTATGTAAAGATCCAGTTCAACATCAACGTATGAAACACATTGAACTCCACATACACTTCATCGGAAAGCTCATTCATGATTGTGTTCTTGAAGTGCTGTACTGTCCAACCAATGATTAAGTAACCGATATCTTTAGAAAGGCTCTCACAGAAGTGAAGTTTACCAAACTTTGATCCATGCTTGGAGTTTAGGAAAGTTGTTGTTAAGGGGGGATAGGCTCTAATGCATCCTTCCTTCTCCTATTGTGTCACTTTTGTAAATCCTTCAATCCTATCCCAATTTGTTCTTAGGGGGGGATGTTGGGATATTTTGACACATAGGAAATAGGCTCCTTTTGTGTCACCTTTGTAAATCCTTCAATCCTATCCCAAGTGGTTCTTAAGGGGAGATGTTAGGATATTACAACACATAGGAAATAGTTAATAATAACTTAGTCTAGTGTAGAGTTAGGTAAAGTGTGTTTATTTACCATGTACATTTGTAACTTATAATCCGATGGTCACAATTTGTAGTGATCCGATGGTTATCTCTCACCTCGGTATTAACGACACTTGATCCTTGGCTTAACACCCAATTGGTCCATGATCTCTATTTAAAGAGCATGGAGGGTCATTTGTTCGGTAACCGTTTATGAGAGAAACATATGTAACTTTTATTTTTATATTAATAAATTGACTGAAATGGCCGCGTTGGCTCAGGCCATGGACTGTTTCCCTCTTTGAGGGTTTTAACCACGTGATTATACTGGTGTACTGATTTGTGATCTATTTGTGAGCTGTGACCTTTGGTTCTTGATCTAAGGAACTTACCCTGTAATTTCCTACAAAATCTTGTCAATGCTCCTTTATTGCACCCTCCCGATTATCATCATGATTATTTCCTCTATATGGCCGCTGTAGATAGCACTATCAGTATGGTGCTGGTACAGAATGATGGTGATGGTCATGAACATGTTATTTACTACTTGAGGTGAAATCTCTTTGACACTGAGACTCACGATGCTCACGTAGAAAAACTCGCCTTAGCTATTTTTCATGTTGTTCAACGCTTCTGCCATTATATTCTCCTGCGTAAGACTGTTGTGATTTCCGAATGTAATTCCATGACTTACATATTTACTCGTCAGTTTCTTGGGGGCAAATACTCCAAATTTATTTTCATTCTCCATGATTTTGTCTTAGAGTTTGCTATGGCTAAGTCTGAAAAATAACTCGTCTTTGCTGAATTGATCTGTGATCTTCTAGTTGCAGTTGATCCTACCCCTTTCGATTAGTCGATTCCCGATACATCACTTTCTCACCAGTCCTCTTGATCCATGGTATGGATACGCCAATTTTTATCTCCAGACCCTAACATTTCGACCAAAGTTGTCTCACTCTGAGAGACGATGGATTCATCACCAATCTCAACCATATCACATCATTGGAGATACTTTGTATCAGACTGGTGTCGATTTCATCCTCCATCGATGCTTGACTCTTGAGGAAGATGAGAAAGTCCTTAATGACTGCCACTCCGGGGCTTGTGGTGGTCATATGTCTGGTTATGCTACCGCTAAGAAAATCCTTCGAGAAGGATATTTTTTTCCATCTATTTTCAAACCTTGCATTCTTTCCGACTGTAAATACCATGATTGTTAGGTCCCTATATTACTAGTGTAGTCTCTTATTGTTGTTAGTGTAGCCCCATTATTTTTATTATTGTACCCATATAGTCCCCATAAAACCCCACTATTGTTATTATTGTGCCCTTACATTATTATTGTTAGGTCAGCTATGATTATATTGTGACCCCATGGACTGTTATATATAGAAAGGAGGTTTTTTCATTTGAATCATCTAAGAATTGTTAATTTATGTAATGTAAAGGATGTTTCCCCCTTGAAGTGGATGATTTCTAAAGAATTGATATCTCTTTTATTTTATTTTTGGAGCTGGTTCCATAACATTTGGTATTATAAGTTTGGATTCTAGGGCTTTGCTACTTCAAACAAGTCATCGTGGAATTTTATCTATAATTTTTTTTTCTACTAATTTTCAGAAGCTAAAAAAAAACCCATTTGCAAAGAAATCCGAATGAACATCATCTAAAATTTTTAGATCTTAGTGGGATTTTTTTTTTGGAGATATGATATGTGGAAATTAGAGTTTGCGAAGGCTCCCGAATTTCATCTCAAAGAGGCGACCTTAGGAAAATTGTCATAAATTTCTCTTTGAGAATCAAATTGGAATTTTTTAAGAAGTTTCTAAAAGTACACCGACTTTAGTTTACTGTGTCTCAATTTCAGAGCCGAAGGAAAAAAAAGTGACGCATGGCATGCCGTACAAGTTTGCTCTACTAAACCAGTCCATAATTATGTCATTGCGGGCGATTGGGCATAAACTTGCCTTGAAGAATGAAAATCAGGTCAGACCTGTGGCATTGGAAAGAAGACTCAGAGGGCTACTAAAGGACCGAAGATAAATTCTTTGGGATCCGAAATAACAAAGATACATCAATTTCAATATCAAGCTCCTCAAAAGCAAGAAAAAGGTGTGTATTTTTTTTTTTAATTGCATAAGTTTTGTTTGAAAAATAAGTTTGAAGGGATTCCAAGGGCATAATGAAGCATAGATATCAGTATTGGGTTCTAAAATGGCCCTTCAAAAGAATTCAACACCCATTAAGCCCTTAGAAGGCTTGACTCATGAAGAGGAATAAGTGCAACATGATATATCAAAATTACAAGACGAAGTGCACCAAATTTCACTCTCGCAAAGAGCAACAAAAAATGAAATGGAAGTTTTGAAGAAAGTTGTGGAAGCTAAGATGGATGGTTTGAAGAAATGCGTGGAAGTTTTTAAGAATGGAATGGAAGCTAAGATGGATGGCATGGAAGCTAAGATGGATGACATGGAAGCTAAGATAGATGAAAAAATGAAAGAAAACATGGAAGACATGAAGAATGATTTAAACGCAGACATGGAAGGTTTGAGGGAAGGTTTGACAAATTTTATACAAGAAATGATTCATAATGATGAAAAGGTAGTGCAGGAAACTCATGATGAGAACAAAATAAATGTTAATCGTGATTTCATAAACTATAATGTTGGATTGAAGACCCACCATATTCCAAAGCTCGATATGAGGAAGTTTGATGGCAAGGATCCCGTAACATGGATACTACAGATGAAGCAATATTTTTATCTACATAATGCGCAAAACACACAAAAGGTACGGATTGGAACTTTAGATTTAGAACAAAATAAATTTGTATGGTATCGATGGCTTTTCTCTCGTAAATTTTTTTTCACTTGGTCAATTTTTACGGAGGAAATGATATCACATTATGAGGATAAAAAGAGAAACAACTTCTTTAGCCAATTGATAAATCTAAAAAAAAAGGGTTAAATGGTGGAACACATTGTGGAATTCCAAAAATTGAATATAAGGGTAACTGATATTCTAGAGGAATGCATGATTGATGTATTCATAGGGATTTTAAAGGATAACATCCAACATGAGGTTTGCCTTTGGGAGCCTGATTCATTTTAGAAGGCATTCAAGTTGGCAAGAAAAAATGAAAGTAAAATTATGGAGACAAGGAAGCCTACCATTCACATCTATAAAAATGGAAGTGTTGCTACTCCTAGACTTCCACAACCTATAAGGTTGACACCACAAAAATTGGAAGAAAACAGATCAAAAGGGCTTTCCTACAGTTGTGATAGAAAATACATTAAAGGTCATAAGTGTGCTGACAAGAAATTATTTTACATAGATTGTGAAGAGGAGGAAGAAAATTAACAACAAACTTCAAAAGAAGAGGATATACACCAGGAACCAACCCTAGAGAAAGAATAAATGAATCCAAATTTATCCTGTAATGCATTGGCAGGAATTACCACTCCTCAAAATATCAAGATAGAAAGACTTATCAGGAAGAAAAATTAATAGTGTTGATTGATTCAAGTAGTACCCATAGTTTTATTCATTGTAAGGTAGCCAAGGAATTGAAACACTTCCTATACCTAGCACCAAAGTGTCAAGTGATGGTTGCAAATGGAGGGACTATAAATTGCTCTGGAAAATGACATAATATCAAGCTTACCATGGGGGAATATGTATTGAATAGTCCAATGCTTTCCATTCCAATGGGAGGTGCTCATGTTAGACTAGGAGTACAATGGTTACAATATTTGGGGACGATAGATTTCAATTTTCAAGAAATTTTCTTGATTTTTTTTTTTTTAAGAAGGAAAGGAAGTTGAATTATGTGGTATCACAGGGAAGTTGGGAAAGTTAATTGAAATTTTTCCTATACGTAGCGCCAAAGTGTCAAGTGATGGTTGCAAATGGAGGGATTATAAATTTCTCTGGAAAATGCCATAATATCAAGCTATCCATGGGGGAGTATGTATTGAATAGTCCAATGCTTTCCATTCCAATGGTAGGTGCTCATGTTATACTAGGAGTAGAATGGTTACAATCTTTGGGGATGGTAGCTTTCAATTTTCAAGAACTTTTCTTGAATTTTTTTTCGGAAGGAAAGGAAGTTGAATTACTTGGTATTGTAGGGAATTTGGGAGAGATAATAAGCTCTAATTTCATGAAAAAGCTTCTAAAGAAAGAACAACGAGGCGTCATTTTAGAATTATGCTCACTATAAGTTCCAATATCAAAATAATCTATTTCTCGAGATGTCCAAAAATTCTTGGACAATCATTCCAAGATGTTTGAAACTCCCAAAGGACTCCCACCTATTCGTGATCATGATCATGCTATTCATTTGATTCCAGGAAGTGTTCCTCCAAACATCAGGCCTTACAGATATCCGCATGTACAAAAGAGAAAAATTGAACGAATGATTGCAGAAATGTTAGAGGTTGGTATAATTCAACCTAACCAAAGTTCTTTCTCTGCTCCAGTAGTATTGGTGCACAATAAGGATGGATCATGGGGCATGTGTCTAGATTATAGGGAGCTCGATAACCTCACTATTAAAGATAAACTTACCATTTGTGTGATTCATGAATTATTGGATGAATAACATGGAGCAATTTATTTTACCAAGTTGGATCTTCATTCAGGATATCATAAAATTAGAATGAAGACTGAAGATATTCGGAAAACAACATTTCGAACTCATGAGGGTCATTATGAATTTTTGGTCATGCCTTTTGGCCTTACCAATGCATCTTCTACATTTCAAGGATTGATGAATTCCATTTTAAACCCTTCCTTAGAAAATTTGTGTTAATATTTTTTGATGATATACTAATCTGCAACAGGTCTTGGAAGGATCAATTTCAACATGTTGACAGGGTACTCAAACTATTGGAGGAGAAACAATTATATGCAAAAACCTCCAAATGTTTCTTTGGAGTACAAGAGGTGGAATATCTAGGTCATATTGTATATCAGAAGGGTGTTAAGGTAGACCCTAAGAAAATTAAAGCCATTAAGGAATGAAAAGTCCCCAAAACCATAAAGTAGTTGCGAGGATTTCTCGGGTTAACAGGGTATTATTGCAAGTTTGTTAAGAATTTTGGGAGAATAGAAACACCTCTAACAACATTATTGAAGAAATATGCATTTTCATGGACTCCTGAAGCAACTAAGGCCTTTGAACATCTTAAAGAGGAAATGTGCCTAGCACCAGCCTTATCTATGCCATACTTCAAAAAAACCTTTATTGTGGAATGTGATGCCTCAGGAAATGGAATTGGTGTTGTTTTAATGCAAGAAGGAAAACCCATTATTTTTGAAAGTCATCCAATCAAATGAAAGTATTTACAAAAAGATATTTATGAGAAGGAAATGTTGGCAATACTACATGCACTAAAGAAATGATGGCCTTACCTAATGGGAAGACACTTCAAGGTAAAAAATGATCATGATAGTCTTAAATACTTTTTTGAACAAATACTATCTTCAGAAGAGCAGAAAGAATGGGTGACAAAGATGTTGGGTTATGAATTTGAAATCATCTACAAAAAAAGGAAGCCAAATGTTGTGTAGATGCACTCTCAAGAAAGGATGAGGAGTGGAAGCATTACTTTTTCCCATTTCTATTATACAACCAGATTAGATAACCGAATAAAGGGAGGAATGGAAGAATGATGAAGAAATGTGGCCACTCATTCAAAATTTGTAGCAAGATCCTAGTAAATTTGATACATTTAGTTGGAAAAATGATTCCTTACAAAGATCGCTTATATCTTTGTAAGAATTCCCAACTAAAACAAAAGATTCTTTTGGAATTTCACACCTCTCCTGTAGGAAGACACTCAATATTTTTAAAACTTACCACAGGGTGAAGAAAGGTTTTTTTTTGGGATGGCCTTAAATCTGATATTCAAAATTTTGTGGCAGAATGTTTGATTTGCCAACAAAATAAAGTTGAGACAATTAAAACCCTGGGTTTGCTACAACCTTTACCCATTCCATGTAAACATTGGGAGGAGGTTTCTATGGATTTTATCATAGGTTTACCTAAGTCTGAAGGAAAGAGTGTCATCATGGTGGTAGGTAATAGACTTACCAAGTATGCACACTTTTTTGTATTATCGCATCCATTTAAAGCAAGTACAGTTGCTACTACGTTTATGGAAACAATTCAAAAGATACATGGAAACCCAAATATTATTTAAGCGACAAAGATCCCATTTTCACTGGAAATTTTTTGACGAAATTATTTTCTTGTTTGGGTACTCAACTAGCCCATAACTCATCTTATCATCCTCAATCCAATGGGAAAACTGAGATAGTGAACACATATTTGGAAAGATACATTTGTTGTTTTGTATTTGATAAACAAGCACAATGGGTCAAGTGGTTACCTCTGGCTGAATGGTGGTATAAAACTTCCTTCCATACTGCAGCAAAAATGACCCCATTTATGGCACTTTATGGATATCATCCATCATCCATCACATCATTTTTAAGAGAAAATTCTAAGGTTCAAGCAATGGAAGATCACATCAAGCATCACCAACAAGTTCTCCAACTCTTGAAGGATAACCTAAATTTGGCACAAAATCGAATGAAACAACAGGCAAATAAACATCACAGCGAGAGAAGTTTTGATGTAGGAGACTGGGTATTTTTACGGCAACAACCATACAAGCAAATGTCCCTCAAGCAAGCTAAGAAGGATAATAAATTATCGCCAAAGTACTATGGTCCTTACAAGGTGTTGCAAAGGATTGGTACTATGGAATAGAAATTGGAGCTTCTTGCTTCTTCTAGAGTGCACTGATTTTTCCATGTCTCATGCTTAAAGAAGGTTATAGGCGACAAACTTCTAGGTCAAACAATATTGCCAGAACTTGATGAGGAAGGAAAAATAATATTGGAACCTGAAGCAGTCATGGAAACAAGAACTTGATAGCAATGAAATAGATCAATTTCAGAGTATCTCATCAAGTGGAAGAACTTACCCACGGAAGATTCCACGTGGGAGGATGAGAATTTTATACAAAAGCATCTAGAGCTACTCAAGCATTGAGGACAACACTATTTTGAAGGAGAGGGGCATGTTAGGTCCCTATATTACTAGTTTAGTCCCTTATTGTTGTTAGTATAACCCCCTTATTGTTATTGTTGTACCCTTGTAGTAACCATATTGTTATTATTGTGCCCTTACATTATTATTTTTAGGCCAGCTAGGATTATATTGTGACCCCATGGACTCCTATATATAGAAAGGAGGTTTTGTCATTTGAATCATCCAAGAATTGTTCATTTATGTAATGTAAAGGAGGTTCCCCCCTCCAAATTTATTCTCGGAAAGAATGTGCCCCACTGACTCCCTTGCACCTAGTTGTGACCACCGGGCCATTTGAAAAATGGGGCATATAGTTCATGACCTGTAACCCTCGCTCAACTGGGGGGCATGGTTATTTTTTTTCCTCGAGAAAAAAGCGTAATTTTATTTCTGCAGGTGAGAACAAAATTACATTGAACTGGGGGGGCATGGTTATATTATTGTTTTCGTTGATTATTCTAAAAAATGGGTTGAGGTGATGCCTAAATATGATAATGAAGGTCTATCTATGATGCAATTCCTTTTTAATCATGTCATAAATAATTTCAGTATCTCGAAAGCCATTGTTAGTGACCATGGCTCTCAATTTCACAATCATAGGATGATAGAGCTTACTGCTCAGCTGGGGATGTGCCACGATCGCTCCACTCCATATTATACACAGGCAAATGGCTAAGTCAAAGTTGTCAACAAAGTATTGGCAACAATGCTTCAACGAACCATTAGGAGATATAAAAGAGATTGACACCTCATGCTATTCGTGACTCTGTGGGCTTACTAAAATTCTGATAAGACTGCTACTGAATTCACACCATTTCAGATGGTGTATGGTATGGAAGCAACACTTCCAATTGAATCTTAAATCCATTCTTTGAAGCTAGCTATCGAACTACTTCCTACACTTTTCCAGAAGAGGAACGTCTATTTTATCTCGAGCGTCTTGATGAGACTCGGAGAATAGCTGCTTTAGTCATTGAATCTCAAAAGAAACTAGTTAAAGTTCAATATGATAAGTTTGTCAATCCTCGCGTTTTCTATGAAGGTGACTTGGTCCTAATTTATGATCAAGCCCATGATAAATTAAGGGTCGGAAAGCTCGAGCCAATGTGGCATGTTCCTTACATTGTTCAACATGTATTAGAGAAAGATACCTATGAGCTAGTCGATTATGAAGGTAATCAGTTGGTCGAGCCCCAAAACTAGCTCTATTTCAAAAAGTATTATGCGTGATTAGAAGTACAGTACTTTGTATATTACCGTGTGATTCATTAGTGTGCTTTTAGATTTTTTGGTGTGAATGTTTTCTTTGAAGACATGTTTCCTCTGCTTACCATGTGTTCCATTTGGTTTGCAGATGTCATCGAACCATTATGTCGGTTTTTTTGATGGTGCCTGCCATAGCACACAAAACTTATCTTCCACAACACCGGCACTTTTTTCCCCTGACGGGGGAGTTGGTTAATCTACAAGGTATTTTTCTGGGTCAAACAACTAATAATATTGCCGAATATAGTGCGATCATCAAACTATTATATGATGCAATTTCTCTCGTTATCAGAGACTTGGTTGTCAAACTAGACTCACAACTCATTGTTTTACAGCTAAATGGTCATTATTTAGTAAGAATCCCTCAAATTTTGCGCATGTATTTACGTGTTTGATTACTAGAAAGACATTTTGATTATGTCACATGCCAACACATTCCACGAAATTTGAATACATTAATAGATGCATTGGAAAATTATGTATTAGATCGACATTTGAAACATATATAAAAACAAAACACATCATCATGATACAAAAACACTTTATAACACTAGAAACATGCATATGTATATCTATATATATCGAGTCTGTAAAATTTTGTTACAACAAAGTCTCAAAAAATATGTGTTCTCTCACACAATGGCTCTACTAGCCTACATCATTGCAAAAAATAAACTGAAGGTAGCTATCCGCCCACGTGATTCTCATGGTATCAAGTAAACACCTGGATTACTCGCCATTGTAACCGGTGAAGTCTGTTGGAGACTCTTACTGTGTGTCTCTGAAAGCACAACGATATGTCATCAAAATTCATATATTATGGAATGCCTCTGGTCAAGCCATCCAAGTTACGCTCAATCTCTATGATTGGGTCTGCTCCCTCCTCATAAGTAACATCCTCGATCTAGCGTGCTACCCTCATCACAATCAGGGACATTCCTACTAGTCTCTCTGGTCCAACATCTGCAAAATTATCATAAGTTTAAAACTCAGAACACATAACACAAAAAAATTAAAAAATAAAAAATTCCCAAAACAATTTTTTTACCTGCATATAACCACTGTGCCCTTGGTGAAATAAGAATATATGGATATCCTCAAAAATTCATACTAGCATATGCGTAGTCATCTACTATGATCAACTAACGATGCAACCAACAGAAAAACACTGTCGGGAAATGCATTTGCTGGCCACCTTTAAGGCGAGGCATGATCTCACACCATCTGAGTAGCCTCAGATCTCTCAGGGCTGAATCATACACCTCAAGCCGCTGGTACTGAAATAATGGCACTCACTCCAAGAATAAAGTGACCAATATATACCCATACCCAAATTGTTTCAGCCACCCCGTTTTTCACTTTGTAAGTTGGATTTTCATGTTAGCCAACAGTCCCTCACACCAGTTGAACATAGTGGGAGAAATTTAATCTACAACGTACTGAAATTGAGAATTTGTTACCTCATGCAATGCCTAGGCCCCAACTACATGGGCCATTATGTGAAAAATCGTCTTGAAAGGTAGATTGGTGATAACTTTAATATTCACCATTCCACTTGAAGCCTTTCTAGCACCAGGACAATGTATCCCAATGAGCATACTCATGCTCTCACCCCCATTACAAGCTCCAAAAAGTAGGATTCTCTCTCCTCTCCTGTAAAATCCAATAATGAAATAAATGTCAAAAATATCTATTTCAAGCTCTTGGTCCCCGATAATGAAAATATGACGATCTACATCCCATAGCCAAATGAGATGTTCCAGTAGCTCAAGTTGAGCTTTGAGTTCTGAGGTTTGAAAGAACTTGATCAAGACATAGTTTCTCAAGGCATTGATGTAATGAAGACCTTTGAGATCTTCATTGTCTTATACCTCCTGACCTCTTTCTTTCCATTCAAGAAACCTTCTCGTCGAAAAAACCTGCAAAACATCCATAAATGATATTTTATGAGTTTTAAACCGATAAAAATTGGAAATAAATCATTAAAAATGGAGATCTATTTGTTTTAAAATATTCTCGACGATCATAGAGTTTGTCCGAATTGAATCCGCGCCGACAACGTTCTAGTCTAACGGGCTATGGGCGATTGATGCAGGTGTGATAGGTCAAACATGCGTCGATCTCCCGCGACATAAAACTTAAAAATACCCTCTTAAACCCTTAAATTTCAAAATTAAATGGCTTGAAAATGGAATGAAAATAATGAGAAAAGAGAAATATCTTACCTTCAACTGATAGATCGTCGAATGGTCTCCTAGATTGACCCCACCACTTTTCTGAAGATCGGAGGAAAATGGGATAAAATTGCTTCTCCAATTTACCCAAGTGAAATGGTAAAAATGTTTTTACTTTTTGTATATTTATAATTTTTAAACATATTTTTGGCAATAATTTTTTTATTTTCTCGGTATCACTGATGTGTGGTTCTCTTTGTGTAGCAGCAAGATCTTTTTAACGGTGACAATGATGATTTTTGACTGATGTAATGAGTTTTATTTTATCTCCTTTTTCAAAATCGTTAGAAATAAACCAAAATGGAACCCCTTGGAGTCATATTTAAGCTATTTTATGAGTTTTGAAAACATAAAATATCACCAAGTACTTGTCATTTCGAACTCGTTAAATTAAATGAATTGATGTGGTCTGAGTATACATTTATCCCTTTTTCGGGCTCATATTTACTATTTACAAAAAAAGGAATACTTTGATCGAACATTGTCGAGAGGTTCTCTTGGATATTGTTTTATACCTTTTCGGATTGAAGGGATGATTGACAAAAAGGGACCCGATGGAGTTTTATTTTTCATCTATTTTTCAAACTCTCTAAACATGAAAAAGACACTGAGTTACTCTTTCGTCGGACTCATAAAATTTAAACGATGAAAGAATTGTCACCATGTCAAGATCGAGTTATTCCTTCTTAGGGCTCGTTAAATTTACTAGGATGGATTCATTCAAAGAATGAAATTATATACTAAGAATATGATATCTTATTCACGCTTTGTATAAAAAATAAAGAGGTACTCGTTAGCAATAACAGGGGAAAATTGAAAGTGGAACTTCCTATGCGTTTTTTTAAGCAACATGTTGCTCTTGAACATGACACTGGTTTGGAGTTAGTGTCGGGTTGAGGATATCCTTCATTCGTCACTTACCTTCCCGAGTTTGGGAAATCCATTTGCCTCTTATCTGATTACTATTTTTGTCATCATGACCGATGATCATATTTTGAGTCAAATTTCCCAGCACTTTGGAGTCGTGTCGTCGATATGTTCAAGAAAAATCCTTTTTGTACAAGTCAAACATCCTCTACTTATTTGAACCTCTCTACCACAATCCTGATTCACTCCTATCATCTTGAGAAATCCTTTGTTTCATGTCATTGATGTGGGAATCGTTATGGCCCTCCTTCGACGGATCACTTCATGTCGACTTCAGCTCATTAATCAGGAAGATGAAGGAAATCCTTTTCAGTATGTTGGAGCTTGCATTTTTAAATCGTAGGTTCTTCGCATTTGACGACAGGTTCACATCATTGGCCTTCTATTAGATGATTTTGCATGTGTTCGAGTTCAACTCATTTATTCACACCTGTAGATTGTGTTGTTGTACCGTGATGATCATTGTCCTCATTGGTTGTTTCTCTCGTGCCTGTTAACAATTTATATAATTGACTGGTAATTAGGTGGTTTCTACCATGTTCGACATCAGTACATCTGTTCACATGGTTAGATTCCTACAGTGGATGTATAGAGAGAGAGACAAAGCCAATGGATTACATATGTTATTATCTAGGCTACGTGGAGTTAGATAAATGTCTTTTGGATTAATCACATTGTTAAGATTTGGTCGACGTTTTGAACCAACTAACATGGTTCATCCTCAGGACAAGGTGAAAAATCTCACGGATCTTAATGAATAAATGGTGTGGATGCATCATTGCCCAGAATTAGTCGCTGAAAAACTAGCCGTTTAAAAACTAGCCATTAATTTAATTATTTATTTAATAAATTAATAAATATTAAAAAGAAGGAATTAAAATGTAATTTAAAGGATTACAATTAATAAATATTATATTTATAATTCAATTAATATAATATATAGGATAATATCATATCAAGGGCAAGAATAAAGATAAATAAATAATGGGGGGAGGCGAAAAAAAAAAAAAAACTGAGACAGAGAGCAAGAGGGGTGGGAAATCACCTCGAGAGGTCAGGAGTCCAACTCCTACTCAATTTCCAACCATCATCCCCATTGAGATTATTAGAATGAAGTTCAATATCAATGGCCTCCCTAACCTTCCTATGATGGAAGTGATCAACCTTAGCGATGAACTTGGAGTCCTCAATGCAAACATGGTGACACGATTAAGTGTTCATGATTGTACACATGATTTTTTCTATACGGATGGCAATGGCCATACCATGGATCCATTTCCATGATCTCCTTCAAACGGATGGCTACGACCATGTCATGGGTTTATGTGTTATTTTATGCCTATTCAAAGATATATTATTAGGCATATTCATATCAGAGATGTCATATATTGTATTGTGTTTGATTTGAAAGGTTTCCTGGCAGTATTATGAGTCCTTGCCTTGGTTCATGAAGCATTTCACCCATCAATACATGTTCTGCCTTCATGCTTTAGGGGGCATATATTACATAGTAATTTTTTAACCCGTTCACTTCCTGTCCCTGATCCTAAAGTTCCCTGAGATGAGTACAATGGAGTATATCCACCATAGATATAACATCAAGATATCATTTGAAGACTAAAAGATAACTGCCTTGAAGAATTTCTGAAGAAGCTTAGCTTAAACCCTAAATTTTTAGGTCAGTGCTCTTAGACAAATGTCTGCCCATGCTTATGGCAGGTTTCAAATTTTGGCCAAGCATTGTCAATGCTCTTTTGAAGGGAAAAACTACATTGATCCCTTTTTGGCAGTGTTTCCTCAAATTAAGGAGAAGCTTCGTGCACTAGAAGCTTCCAAAATAGCAAGGCTGATATTGTTCAGTGGAGATATGGTGGAGCTCTCTCATTTGGAGCTCTTGATATTATCAATAGGGAATTTTCCCTTGAGAAGTGGGTCTTCATCCTTATTTTATTGGTTGCTAACTCCCTCTCTCTTCTTATAAATTGAATCCTATCCCTCCACTTAGGGTTGGTCATTGTTGGGCTGGTATGATCATTAATCCTTTGTATCCCTATACTGTGATAATTCCTAAATTTCCATTCGGGAGAAGGATTTATTGAAGAGCCTAATTTTGGACTTGGAAATCACAAAAGGGAGGCCTCCAACATCAACGCCATGGTTGTAAGCTTCCTATTTTATATTATCAATAATACATCTAGTGTTTCACTTTCCATATTTGTTTATATATATATATATATATATATATATATATATATATATATATACAAGTAGCCTAATTCTCCTTGATATGTTAGGTGTTTTGTATTCAATGTATTCTATGTTTTGTGTTACATTTGTTGTTGTCTCTTGATATCCTACAAGTATTCAAACATCACAAGCAGGAAGGAGTGAGCCTGAAGGATCGTGGATCAAGGTCTTCATCAACATATTGAACGATAGCATCAGGAACAATTAGGTTCTTCTTCTTCCTATTTTTCTTTGAATATAAACTAGGAAAGGGTACATTAGATAGTATCATGCATTTCTAGACCCACTCTAGGGCTAGAGAGATCACCTCTGTTTGTAGAGGGGATTGTCTTCACAACACACGTGACCAAGTTTTTTCACATAGGCATTATTGGGAAATTTAATGAGGCGATAAAATGCAACCTTTGCGGGTGAAATTGTTGCTTAATGGAATGAGAAAAGGGAAAAAATTTCACACAGTTTGCAGGTTTGGCCAAATTTCTACACAGATAATAGAGCTTGGCTTGGAGAAACATAGCTTGCTCAAATTTTCACCTTTTTGAGTTGAAGAGGAGCCTAGATGGGGTTTTTGAGCATCCTGAACTGAATGGAAATCTCAATTTTATGATTTGAGAACTTTATGATGGAATTTTTGCATGATCAAGTCTTTTAGTGCCATATACCATCAGATTTTTGAAGCAGTTTGAAGGCATTTTGAGCATGGAGAGAGCCTAGTAAGAGGTTTTCCATCCTTCTAATTTAATTTGCAACTCTGTTACTTCTGTAGTGCAACCATTTTTATCCTTTTCTCATTATGTGTTCACAAGAGAAGCTCTTTTCAATACTTCAATGTGGAGTTGTTTTATGTTTTTGTGCTTGGATTTTAGGTGGAGTAAAAGGACCTGATGTCCGAGTCCTTTTTATGTTGCCATTTTCATGACTTACTATTAGGAGTCATATTTTTGGAATGATAATTATTTGTAGAAGAAACAAACCACTTTAATTTCAACAACTTGTATGTACTCATTTTCTACTAAAATCAATAGAGCGGTCTAGCTATTGGGGCAGGCCCGGAGACGTAGCCCAGGAAGGGTGAACTCCATCATAAAATGTTGGTTTCTTCTCTTCATGTTTGTTATTTGAGTTGCATGTGAATGTGTTACTTTTTAAATTTCATGTGAACGCCTAACTCACCATATTGAAGAGGTTATGAAACTTGTTTACCTTTAAAGACCCATTTTGTTTACTTGTAAAGCGTTATAGTACGGTAAAATTTTGAGAGGATAAGTTCTCCTCCAATTCCAAATCAGGTGGTATCAAAGTAGGTACTAACCAAGTGGAAAGTATGGGAAATAAAATGAAGTGTGAAATACTCTAAGAGTTAGATGTGATTAATTGTCTCTTTGAATGGAGAATGTTGAGCCGAGGAGATTGCTCGAAGTTACAGAGGAGGAGAAAAGGAAAATGCACCTATAGTTGTAGCATGTATTGGAGGAACATTGCTAGTTTGAATTATAATCTCAAGCGTCCGAAAAAAGGCCACTTTAGCTGTGCATAACAAACAACCCAAATATCAAAGATGGCTGACAATTTCTTTAGATCTGCAGTTAGTTGACCAAGACAAATGCTACAAAATCTAGATCTATGCAGTTAAAGAAATTAAGCAGTAAATAAGAGCAAGAGTTGCTCCATGCATCCAATAGACAAGAAAATAATATTTTTAAATAATTTTTGTATTTATGACACCTGGGAAGGGAACATATAAAGATGTTACCAGTCCCCCTCAATGGGATGGGTTCTTGTATGTCATCAACGCTTCAAATCTAAGATCTCTCTCTCTTGATGGTGTAGAAATCCTAGACAAAAATGGAACTCAAAGGGAGTTCACAAGTAAAAAGATAGAAAAAGATGACAATGATGGAGGATCAAAGTAAGACCAAAAGTATAGATCCAGAGTGATCTTTAGGCAACAAAAGGTAGTGAATGAATGGAAAAACGCTTCTATTTATAACAAAATATTGAGTTAGTCTAGATATTGGTACATAATTAAGATATTATTAACTAAATCTAGATCCAAATTATATGGAATATTTTATTATATTTGTTGAAGGGAAAAACAATTTGAATTTGGTCAAATACCTTTATTTGTAATAAATAAATAAATAAATGATTTATTTATTATTTTTAGGATGTGGTTGAGTAATAATTAAATAAATAGTGATTTACTCAATTATTTATAAATGATTTAGTCAAATTTAACAAAGAATATTAATTAAATAATGTTTTAAATAATTATTCCTAGAATATATTAAGATAAATAATGATTTATCTAATAATTTTCCTATTTTGGGTTAAATATGACCATGAATATTAATTAAACTATTGTTTAACTAATTATTCCTTGAGGAAAATCAAACAAATAAGGATTTATTCAATTATTCCTCATGGGGTTGCCCGTTTAGACCATAAACAACTTAATAAATTAAGGATTACTAAGTTATTTTTCATAGTGAAGGCAATTTTACTTAGGGTAAAATTGGTCTTACATGGTGTACTTTGGTCCATCTAATAGTAATAGTTTAGATGACCAAAAATTGGTGTAACAAACATATTGGTGAAAGTTCCATCCCAGAAGCAACAAAGAATCCCTCTAATATGAAGCCAATTTGTGGGCGTGGTCCAAACATAGGATATGGACACTATCTTGAGAATGATGCGTATGAGTTTGTTCAACATCTAGAACATTCTCCTTATGTGCCTGTTGGTAAAAGTGGGTGGCTTGAGTCTTCATCTACTTCATCATCAACATATGAAACAAAAAATACGGGTGACAAAACAATGGAGGTAATTAACATCTCTAGTTATACTCCTTCAATTAATGTTGATAACACATCCTTTGCAGGTTTTTAAAATCATACCAAAGGTATTGGTATGAAGCTTTTAAATTGGATGGGCTATGAAGGAAGAGGTATCGGAATCAATGGCCAAGGTATCGCTAATCCTATCGAGGTGAAGGAGCGACCATGGTATGAAGGATTTTGTTATCGTCATAGAGACATTTGAAAGTGCTATAAAATTGTTGAACCAAAGAAATCATCAAGTGATGATATGTCACACCATGATGGTAAATTGTCTCCAATGAGAGATGATTGTTTCAAAGGAAATTTAAATTCCAATCCTCATTGTTAAAGTTATAACCCAAAGGACAGGTATAAATGTCATGGGGATTTTAGAAATGTTGGTGATTTTGATTATTTATGGGTCATGTTTCCTTGCACATATTGTGATGCAACTACCCATTTGTGGCTGAGTGTAAGCAACGTATAGCAATGGTCAAAAGAATGGACCAAATCCTTGGAACAAAGCATGAAGAACCTCTCTTAAATTTGAATAATTCCTTGTCAACGGGCAAGCTAACACATATTTGTATCCATTTTTACATGAATGGGCACCATATTGAAAATTATTGGAAAATTTATTCCGAAGTTCATTCCAAGAAGGACAAAGAGGTCATGCAACCCATTGCAAGGAAAGCGACAAGTGGCAAAGAGGACACTGGTGTAGTTCCCGAAGCAGCCTTCAAAGCAAAGTAGCTACAAAAAGAGAACCCATAATCCTGAGATAGGAAAAGAATGGGAACACTTATTTTTATAGTTTTCTTGCTTTTTAAAATTGTAAATGCTTGTTGTATATTCACGTTTGGGTGCTTTGTAAAGTGAATTCATGTACAATCACTTATCTAAAACAGGTGTGTTTTCTTTAACATGTTATGTTGTTTTGGCTTGATGATGAGTCCAATTGTTTAAGGAATTTTCGGGATGAGCATTTGTATGTCATCTAGTATGTCTACAATTGTGTTAAGCACTCATTGATGCAAGTGTTTCAATGTGAAGCTTGTTTGTGAATTTAATCTTTGATAAATATTGTGCAAAATATGACCATGATTATGTGGAAAATGCCAAGCATGTCATTGAAAAAATGTAACCAATGTACGTAAGAGTATAATTGAAACTTGAGGACAGTAAATCAAAGTATGAATCGGTGCATGGAAAACATTGAGTTGCTTCTAATTTCTAGGTGGAAGATCAAGTTTGTCTTCAACAAAGAGGGACTTCAATATGAATTTTGTTTGAGCCAAACAAATATATTTTAGAGAGAATGTTTAGATTCCATCCATTGAAGTTAATGTTCCCACATGTTTAGAAGAATTGTGGCTCAATTATTGACAGGAAGATAAGGACTTCACGTAGAGGAAAGGTGTATTACCTTGATGGGAGCTCGAAGGCACTAATTCAAACAAAACAAGAAGGATTGAAATCAGGAAAGTTAATGAGATTTTTACTCACTTATTTTCTAGGTGAAGATAAAATTTTGGGGTCCAGAATTTTCTAGTGGGGAGGTATGACCTGAAGATCAAAATTAGGCAAAAAAATTAAAGTGCTCGAAATCTCCCAAAAGCAACGTTAAGTTGTAGTGTTCGTTGTCATAATTCCAATGACGCTTGAATCGCCTCATTTTGACGTTGTATGAAGAAGCTATGATGTTCTGAATTTTTTGACCAATAACTAAAAATTTTTACAGATGAGTTGGCTAGGCTGCTGACTGGGCAGTCCATACTACTGACATCATGCTGACATCAACATGCCAACTCGGCATACACAGGGCCAATTAGTGCCCACCAAGTGTCGGTCCGTACATGGTAAGTTTGCATCATTTGATTGGTTCATGTAGATTAGGTGGCCTAATCAGAGGCTGCCACGCAGCTCCTCCACATTGGTCAAAATTTTTGTGTATAGGCCAGAAGGCCTCAGCGGGGTTCAACCCCCAGACTTGCTGCGCACAAAATATGCGCCCTACCGTCACACCATCAGGTTGGTTCTTAACTATATGCGTATCAGGTTATATTTCAATTAACTTTATTTTAGCGTTAGGAGGAGGGGTCAGATTGTGAGCCTTGACCCATATTCATGCTCATACCATATGTTGAAGCCCCGAAAATCCGGTCTACAACAAGGGGGATACCCACCCGGTCCGGACCTTGGTTAGCAACTCCTTTTCCGTTTGGTGTAGTGGGTCCGACTGGGGATAATGGGACCAGTTTCCCAATATGTGTGTGTGTGTGTGTTGAGAATTGATATTTCCTTTCTAAGAAAGTTCCTAAGTGAAATGCTTTTATTCTAATTCTAATCTAATAACATGTAAATTGTAATCTAATTAAACAGAAATATCTAATTCTAAACTAAACCCGGGATATAATCTTTTCTTTATGCGATCTAAAATGATTTCAAATAGCAATTGGTAATAAATATCATTCAACTATTATAAGAAAAGAATTCAATAAAGATAAACCACTTCGTATAAAAATTTAGACGAAACAATTGTGAAAAATATATCGCATAATAAGCTATTCATATATTAAACATAAACAAGTGGCTATCACCGTACAAAAGAGCCAAATGATAACTCAAATATTCAAGTGTTAATACATAAACAACTAAACATAAATATCACTTTAACACAGAGGCAGAAATAGTTAAGAGATAAAAGTACCATTTATAACTAGTTCTACTCATGAGCTTCAAGCAATAATGACTTATCTCTTCTTAATCCAACATCCACTAAGAGTACAGAAGTGCAACATTAGTAGCAGATATTAAATGCAGATATCAATAAATCCTGTTCCATTCATTCATCAAAACCTCCTCGGAGGGTGCAAAAGTGCATGTTCTGAGGACAAGTTTTTCACAAATTTCAGGACCCTTCTCTAAATGCATGAGAAGGGTTTAAATACTACTAACTAAATTTAAAAAATAGTTTATTACAAAAATGTAGGATACGGTTTAAATGACCGTCCTTTTTCTTGGCCAAAATAAAGCAAAATTAATACTAAATCTAAAATTAAAACTAACAACTAATCTACTTGTGAATCTGATCTTTAAAATTGCAAGCATTCATCATTGATTTGAGAAGATTAGGCTGGCCGACTTCAAACTTTAACTGTCCTGTGAAGACGGAATTGGTAAGAGCTGGCGCTATCTTTTCGGCAGAATTGATGATACAATTGAGAGTCATGCATTGGCTATGTGGTTTTACCAGACATGCCCAGTAAGAATCCCAATTTAACTTTGTTAATCCTTTAATTGATTCTGCCTTGTCTTGAGCTTTCTGTTTCCACTTTGTCTGTAGTTGCTGTGCTTTTGGTAGGTATCTTGGATTAGTTTCAGAGATCATATTTGCCTTGTGTAAATTTTCATTTATACAATCAATAATACTGCTAGCTGCTGTGGCTACTTCTTCTGCCGCTTGCTCTGCCTTCCTGATCTGTGCATCCCAATTATTAAAAAGTATTTATTTGTGATTTTCATTGATTGTAGGTGCACCTGCTCTTTTCCCTTCTTCTGTATTTTGCCAAGCCAAATAGTCATTAACTCTTTTTTCAGTTAAATCATAATCATGTCATAAATCTATGACATGATTAGTGATTTTGTCACTTTCTTCACAATAAGAGTTCCATTCTAATATTCTTTGGCATAATATTTCTTGTTGTTGCAGTAGTTGGTCATTCAAGGAAATAGAATCTGTGATAAATTCTGCGAGCTTGGGATCATCTTTGTGCATTTCTTGCATAACCTGTAGCTGTTTCTCTTTTTCGGCCAAACTATTCTGATATCCAATCTGCATTTGTTGAAAATCTTGCTGTAATTTTTCAAGTTGTTTATGAGCTTCACTGTTAGCATTGGCTTCTTGCAGCTGTTGTTGCAAGATCTGTATATGATCTTCTTTCTCATTCAATAATTTCCGTACCTCAGATGCTTTGTCAATGGCTGCAGAGGCATAAGCTCCTGTGATCTGAGATAATTTAGTGAGATTTTCAGTTGGATCAGTAGTAGGATCTTTCCATAGAACATCTAGGTGTTCTGCATCATGAGAGAGTGAACTTTCTAATTTCCTTTTTTTCCTTTGTTTTCTTACTCTTGCTTTATGTTTTGGACTATAGAATATATCAAGAGGAGGAATTTCCTCTATTTTGAGCATAAGCTCAGAGGATGGGGAAATTGGAGTATGTTCTGTTTCTGCGACATTGCTAGTTACTCTTGTGACTATATTAATTGATGTCTGTACATTGCTCACAGGTGTCTGTGTATTTTGTGCTTCAATATTAATCAAATCATTGAATGTTTCCCATTCCTTATCCAATTAAGTTCTTACCGATGATTGCTGTACAATGAGAGGGGGAATATTTAACTGTGGAGTGGTTGAAATCTGTTGCTGTGAGAGTTATCTTGATTGGGCAGTATCCCGTACTGACCCTTTTCTTTTATCCTGGTCATTATCAGACTTTTTAGAATGTTCAGAGGTCTCTTTCTCGGATTTCGACTTAGACTTATCTGTACCTGAACTTTCACTGAGACTGATACTAGGATTTGGTTCCCTTACGGGTTCCATGCGCAAATTATCCAAAGGAATAGTGGTCAACCTTCTTTCTCTGTACATATTAAACTCTTGGAATTCTTCTGGAGAGAATCGCGTTTGGGCTAAATGTAAAACCTCTTTAAATGTGCTTTTTTCTTGGAACATATCATCAAAAATATCATCTTCTCTAGAAAATACTCTTACCTTGACTGAAGTAGTGAAATTTTTAACAATGTCAAAGGGGTCGAATAGTCTTCTTGAAAACTTGAAAAATTTTAAACATGTAATATTGTTTACTTCTTTAAATGCATGACCAACATCAAATAATGAAAATGCTCCGCATGACATAGGAAATTGTGGCCAAATGGCCTTCTTTTTATCCTTTAAATCTTTAGTCAAACCTCCTTCTCCGCAGGTTTGATAGGCAATCTCTTGGGCCATGAGTTTATCCGGCACATACAAAGGCAAAACATGAGGAGAAGCAAAACTTCCAAAAACCCTAACATATGTAAATAATTCTTCTCCAAACCATCTTGCGACACGGAGAATATCTACTTCTGCTTCAGGGGAAAATCTTGGAGCATCCTTATTATACAACATTCTGTAAAGAGGCAACATGATGCCATGGCAAATCTTGTAAAAATGGGGAATGAACTTTGAATCCCACAATTCCTTGTGATAAACATGAATGGGTAGGGGATCTTGACTTGTCCATTTCCAACCCATTAAAGGAAACTTAGAAACATAGCAGATTGAATCCATCACATAAGCAGATAAATAAAAAGGAGGATAAATCCTCTGAGAGACAGTCTGTTTAGACCGATAATTCAAAATAGCCGTGGCTAAGTTATCAGACAAAATCTTAACCCAATCCACAATAGTAGTATTAACAACAGCATTCAATAACGGTAGCCATTCAGTCGAAAACTTATTGATGTTAGGCTTTCCAAAAAGCCTACAGAGCATAGCAGCAGCAAAGCAAAATGGAGAAGTGAGAGAACCAGTACTGTACATACCGTGTTTATTTTTCTTCAGTGGTTCATCTCTCCTGGACCAATCCTTGGTGCATTCTGCCAGGTTTTGATTTTCTTTGGCAAAGTTCTCCATGAACTGTTTGTTGTAGGTTGCCTGTGGCTCCGACAAATGATACATAAGTTTCAAATCTGGTGGAGCGAATGAACCAATGAGTTCTTGCCCCTGAGTCTTGAACTGTCTGTCCGTAATATCAGTGCTATCCAACACCCATTTAATCATGTCTGTATATGGAAGAATTTTAAGTCTTGTTGCTATCCGGTGTAAGAATGAACAAGCTAGCTCTGTAAGAGAGGCTTTAGAAGACCAATGTGATCCTGCGGTAGCCGTAACTTGCATTACTCTTGGGTTTTCTTCTTCAAGCAGATTATACATACCCTCCCAAGTAGTGATACCAACGTCTTTGTTGCAGGTGGTGTCTGTGTACAAGGACGCCATCTCTTTACTTTCAAAACTTAGAGCTTTGTCTTTCTTTCCCATAATACTTTGAATATCGCTTTGTATAGTTCTCTGTTCTTCGCTCCTGCAGTTTACGAATTAAGTGAGAGTAATGATATGAAAAGGTGACGGGAAAGTTTTAAATGCTGAAGACGTATCAAATATACTACCTTACGTGAAATAACCCTTTAATTAGAACGAAACCATTTCTCATTAATGAATGAAAACCAATTCATTAATTTAACATTAAAGCGCATAATGGGGTCTCGATTTATGAAAAGATTTCTTCGTGTAATGAGCCTTTAAAGATTTGTGATAAGGCGATCTGCGATTTGCTTTGCAATATCGCAAAATCGCAATATCACAAATCGCAATCTCGTGGAATCAAATAGTGCAATTATTGTAACACCGCGAAATCGCTATATCGCAATATCGCAAGATCACAAGACATAATATATGACAAACATCTGTTAACATATTTTCTGCGATATGCGATTTGCGATACATGTTATCGCTCATCGGTGATTTGAAGTTTTCATCGTAAGATATAACATTCTAAGCATGCGATGCGATGAATGTTCCTTTAGCGCGTAGTTTCATATCGCATTTTTTAGAATTCCGCTTATAAAGAAATGTTCATTTACCTTTTTGTGATGCAATATTCCTCAAAGAATAATTCAATTCTAAGCTATCATAAAAATTAAGTTTTCTAGATTTTTCAAGGAATTTTCTCCTAAGTTTATGATAGTAAGTTTTATTGAAAAAGGAAAACAATCACTAATTGATTTTTTGGATTTTTTGAGTAAGGGTCCCCACTTATTTAGTATTACCACTAATACTAAATAAGAAGGGGGGTTGTTGCTGGCCACAACACCATACAACCCTAGTGGAGGAGCGAAGTATGAGGGAGAGGGGACCAACCCCAACCCCTGGTCATGAAATTTGGCATATGACTGCGCGAAGGGTTAGGTGAAAGTGCCAGGCAGATAAGCCTTATCCCTCGGTTTTTGGTGACCATGTGATTTAATCCCTGGAGGAGAGGAGGCCTATCGAGCATGGGCAGGCAACTTTCCCTGGCCCTCGACCACACCACCACCACGTGACCCTATCCCAATGAGAAAGAAGCTAGATCCTGATAGGGGTGGAACATTGGCCCCAACCCCTGATCTTATGCGCTCCAC